>OY757019.1:131929066-132529066 GCA_963580285.1 Lucinisca nassula | reverse complement strand
ATAATAATGAAATAAAAATAATAATGAACAAAACAGGTTAACAAGACTGCGTAATGAACACCCCTGTAAACCCTATTCACTATAGAGAAATTGGGGTTTACAAGGATATACGATAGTTTTCTTATTTTTGCTCAAAACATTGATAGAAGGGACTCTTTCTAACGAGCACGCACAATCTATGTTTGGACTAGAAATAATATTATTCAAAAAGAGATGTCAACCGTTATCTTCTCAGTGAACATGATACTCTCAAGAGAGAGAAAAAAATGACATTTAAGCACACGGGTATGTTGTCTTGTGTGATATTCAATCGAGGTTTGATATATTTTGATTACAACATATAAGAATCTTATATGGATGTGAGGGGTGGATGGAAAAATCCGTCCCGAGGGTCACTGTTCGGCATCACGAGGCTTGCCGAGTGATGCCGGACAGTGATCCCGAGGGACAGATTTTTCTATCCAACCCTTACACCTATACACGGTTCTTTTTCTTGCATACCCTCCATTTCTTAGCGCGGATTTTTATGTTGCAGTCACTTCAGTCACCGACGTCCACCATATTGTGATTACATTAAAGGAATGTTTAGTGGCGTCATGTAACGACGGCGCATATGAGGTCATATTCAACCAGTGCATTTATCAAACACGTAAGAACATTCGGTTTTGGGAAAGAACACCAGGGTTAGAACAGAATTTCTATCCCAAGCTAAAATGGAATTCTTTATCTTGTGTGTAAGAATAAATGTTATACGACAGACTGCATGCATGGTAGTTAACCTAACCACGGTTGATAATTTTGCTTCTCTCTTCTTTTGCACGCCGTGGGTCGGGCCTCGTGTTCTATGACGGTTCCAGCGTGGGGGCTTCCTTAATTTGGTTTAAGGTACTTTTGGTTGGTACCAGATTCTCTGTCTCTGGTCGGGTTCGCCGGGTTCTGGCTGTTGGTTTTCTTTTGCTCCGGCGTTTCAGTTGTTTCATGCTGTCGAGTCCCCATCGTTGTTTCATACTAGTAAGAAAAGGTCACTCAGGAAAACGCCATAATCAATGAAAGCAGCCATCTCAAGTCACCTAAAGAAAGTGACATTGAGGCACACACAAACAGACGAGACACGAACCAACGACACAATGCTAATTAACAAATAAGAGACTGCAAAAGAACGACCGCCTTGGGACGGCCAGTAGCAAAACTACAGCGGAATTCGTTTCACAAACCGTTCCAAAGCGGTTCTTCTGTCGCAGTTTATTTTTGTTATGGTTTTACTTTGAGTGTGTATATCGCTTATATTTTGTTGTTGTTTTGGAAAGCCAATTGGCCATTTTGTGGGAAAGTAACTGTTCTATTGATGTTTGCATTAGGGTCTTGTTATTTCATGTTAACCCACCGTTTCTTTCCCTTTGGTGTCTCTGATGGGAGCTGTGGGTTAACTGTATCGATTCCTGATCATTGCCTCCACTTCTATTGTTCAACTCCGGAGTTTGTGAAATTTCAACGCTCGCTCTCAGTTCCAGTGTAGTATAGCTCGAACAAATTGACCTGAGACTGGTGAACTCTATTAACCCTTCTCTTGCTGAATATTCATTTAAGCCACACCCATTTCGGTCTATCAACCAATCAAATTACTTGATGTAATTTATTGCTACAAATTCATTAACTGAATGCCAAACAGTGTAGATCCTGATCAGATGGCTTCTTCAGAAGCCATCTGATCAGGATCTACACTGTTTACAAAGATAGGGGTTGTCGTGAACAGCAAGATAAGGGTTAACATAATTTCACACCCGACTGAATGCATGTATTTATCTTCGTCGTTTTCCGAAGATGGCGATATTGTTATACAATACATAGAGGTCGATAAATGGGTCGCTTTTCATGAGATCCCGACAATTTACGTGAAGTTTACGAAAGCCGACGTATTAAGCGATTATTCCTTGCATAAAGGTCAGTCTCAGGTCAATTTGTTCGAATTATATCAAACATAATAGCAACAGCAAATTGATCCGCATGGTGGCTTTCTAGCTCAAAATTGAGACAAAATAAAATACAGAGTAAAATAGTAATGCATAGACTAAAAGTATCATGAAAAAGGGTTGAGGACTGAACAATAATCCGACGTCAGGGCAGAAGAAAACCACCAGTTGGAACAAAGAGGGTCGAACCCAGGAAATATCAGCCTCCATCCCTCTTGCATTCAAAAGATTTAGGAAGGGATCGTCATAGTGTCGGAAGTCCAGCCCATCGCCGTTCAACCGAAGAGCGAAGCAGCAAAGTTGTGCTCGAGCCCACAGCGAAGATAGACCTTATATTGAAGCGTAAACCGTCTTAACCACTAGGTCAGACAAACTGAGGCCCGTTATATCATGGATTTCAGATTTAATCTCGACATAGCAGCATAAATGGGCCCCGCCAAGCGGTTTTGGTACTTATCGCCTATGCGAGCAGCGAAGGTTCAGGCGAGCCTGCGCATCCGCGCAGTCTCGCCAGAACCTTCGCTGCTCGCTCATACAAGCAGTGAATCAAGAGGAACCTTCAGACAGAAAACCATATCCCTGGCCCCTCTGAATGGCTGGGCATGCGCAGTTAAAATTTGTCATGACGGAATGCTCGAAGACACAAAGTCGCTTGGCGGGGCTCAAATGTAATTCATGCATGTTTTTGTGAAGACCTGGCTTGATTAGTTCGTACCTGTCCACCCGTTCGACAGTTCTGTATCTGAAACATTGTTACCTTCGAGCCGACACACGACAGAATAAAATAAGACTTCTACGACCAGCGAAGATGATCATAAAATCATTTCCACCGTCAGTCCACCGTCAGTCTCTCTCTTCAGCAGGATTAAGAAGGGCAGTTGTCAGTTTCTGGCAAAAGAATGTGAACTGTACTGTACTTGTTAACCGCTTACGTATAAGCGTGCCCAGAGAAAGTGTGGATAGAAAAACTGATCGTCTCGAATTGATTAAATAGTGTTGAATGGACCGTTAAACTCCAAAACAAACAAACAAAACCAGCGAAGACTAAGATCATCAATACATGTACCAATGTCAACACTGACGAGATCCACTCAACAAAAAAAAATAATAATAATAAAGCATGTACAAACAAACAAACAAACAAACAAAAAAAAAAGCACGACATCATCATAGTGCAGATGATATTTTCTGGTCCTTTGGGATCATTGAGGTCATTTAGAATCATCTTGAAAATAGAGTTCTACATAAGCCGGTGCGAGAGGGCGTGACCTGTGTTGCACATTTCAGTACTGGTCATGAACAGACTCAATAAAACCGAGTCTGTTATTTTCGTTTATTTTGTGTATTATTTGTTTCCAAAGGATCCAACTATTTGGAGCCTCTTATGCAACCCATCGGTTTCCTTTTGCTTCAGCATTTCAAGTGATTTCTTGCTGTCGAGTCCTCACCGTTGTTTCATCTCTGTGGTTGTTTCATTTTTTTTGTGTTCTCGGAGATTTTGCACTGATGAGTTAGGAAATAAAAATCAAAAATGAGTTCCTTTAAGAGCAATGTAAACATTCATAAGAAAGAAGATGGGTCATACTACGTAGTTTCGGCTAATAAAGCCTCATCAGTGACCCTGTATTGATCCGGCAAAGAAAGCCAGAGGAAACATACTGCAATTTTGCGAATTTCGAATAGGCAGTCGATTCAAAGATTGATATAAATCAAAATGGGGTCCAAATGAATAAAAACCTGTCTAGAATATGAGTCTAAACCAATATTTTTTTTCTGATTTCTCAGAATATTCACGCTGATCTCAAAGGACCAAAAGTAAAATATAAACTGCACTATGGTTGATGTATGGGGAGACGTTTTACGGCCGCCACACGGCACAACACCAGCTGCAGTGAAAGCAAATAAAAATCAAAAATGAGTTCCTTTAAAGACACATTTTTTCCTTATATAAAAGGTATGGCCTGTCTAATGATCTCCATTAAACATTTCCTTCGGACCATAGTGCACATCAAAGGCTTATCTTATCTAAGTGATTATGAGGTGATTATGAGCAGATATCTTGTTTAATAGGGGGGCTCAATAAGGGTACTTGAGTGATAGTATAATTTACTGAGATTGTTTCCAACAACATATTGTTTAAATAACTTCTTTTTTATTTTAAAACAAAGTAAAGAAAAACACTGATATCAATTATTTTCTTTACTCAAAAGTGCAAAGAAGTAAACAAACAAGGTAAATAAATTGATTAACTTTTAGATTTAATCAATCAATTTACCTTTATTTATTTATATTTATTTTTTATTTATTTTATTTTGGTTGAAAGTATGTGATACACAAATCATATAATGTCTAAAACATTAGCATTTTATAGTTTCAGTCAAGATGGAACTATAAAATGTTCTTTGTTTTAGACACAATCATATCAGAAAAGATTAAAAAAATAATAAGATTTTATTTTTCACCTTTTCAAGTTTAAAATTTAAGTAACAAACACAATTAAATTTATTTTTCTTATTTATATTGCAAACATAGGTTGTGGGTGCTCGTTAGAGCCGCCTCATTGAGGCGGTTCAAACGAGTACCCACAACCTATGACTCAATGAGACGATTCTAAGGAGCACCCGCAACCTATGACTTGGAGCAGAAATAAGGAAAATAGTGTATACCCCCTTAAACCCCCATTTTCTCTATAGAAAGTGGGGTTTAGGGATGCTCTTTTTTTCTCAAAAACATATATTGTGTGTCCTTGTAAGAACCGCCTCATGGAAGCAGTTCTAACGAGCAGTCACACTGTAAAAACAAATTGTGGGTACTCGTCTGAACCACTTCGCCGAGGTGGTTCTAATTAGTACCCACAATATATGTTTTGAGCAGAAATAATAAAGTTATCAGGATTTTATCTGAAAAAAAATCATTTTTGGTGGAAAAACTTTACCAATATATTTAAATTGGCATTTTCTGTAATAATTATAAATAATGGCTACTAAATATAAAATCGGAAAAAAAGTGCTGTTATTTCTTCCATGCAAATCAAAATAAGGACTTAGGTGTAAATGAATAGATGTCATTTGTCAAAGTCCTATCCCTAGGTAATTTATTACCCTCTCTTGGTCCCCTACCTGTATGACAGCCTGAATACCCCAAGTGTATTTTACTTCAATGCTGGATTCCTTAATAAACGGTCATTAGGATGTTATGTAATCGAAAAATGTGTCTTTAAGAGCAATGTAAACATTCATAAGAAAGAAGATGGGTCATACTACGTAGTTTCGGCTAATAAAGCCTCATCAGTGACCCTGTATTGATCCGGCAAAGAACGCCAGAGGAAACATACTGCAATTTTGCGAATTTCGAATAGGCAGTCGGTTCAAAGACTGATATAAATCAAAATGGGGTCCAAATAAATAAAAACCTGTCTAGAATATGAGTCTAAACCAATAGGAAGCCTTCATGCGTACTGAAAAAAAATATTTGTCTAAATGGACCGGACGTAAGGGCGAGGATTGCGGCCCCGTAAGCATTTTTCACTGACCGTTCCAAGGCGATTCTTCTGTCGCGGTTTATTTTTGTTATGGTCTGTCTTTGAGTGTGTGTATCGCTTATATCTTTTGATTTTGGACAGCCAATTGGCCATTTTGTTGGAAAGTAACTGTCCGTTTGACTCTCCGCTATTGATGTCACATAAGGGTCTAGTTATTTCATGTTTTTGTCTCTTTCCCTTTGGTGTCTCTGATGGAGGGAATATTTGTATCGATTCCTGATCATTGTCTTCACTTCTATTACGGTACAGATATTTTTCGAGGTATACAAAACGCAGAAATGGAAGTTACGTATAAGCATCCAATGCACAAATATAGTAATTCCAGATGGTTTATGTAAATGCGACATCATTGGGATTATTCTGCGCATTGCCAGTTACAATTAATCCCATGTCCTTTACTGGGAAAATCTGACCTGTTTTACCCTTATAAGCTTTGCATCACATGTAAGAAACTTTGACATTGTTGTTCTGGGTCTGCACTGTTTGTTTAGCGTACACAAATAATAAAAAGGGTACAATACATGTCATTAAGCAGAAACTTCTTACAACTGGCAATGGACCTACCAAAGCTTTTAGGTGGAAGGTTTAATTTGTCATAAATGGGTAAATAATTCTTAGAAACCTGTTGGGCTCGTGGGAATAACGTTAATTGAAGGTCATAATAGTTAAAGCGGTTTCTTTATAGGAAAGCTTCAATCTATACTAAGTATTATCGTGATGGATTGTATAAGGCGAAGTTATAAATTCAGCTTAATGCTAAGAAAGATTGGCTTAAGCAAGACAAATACTGACATGCTTCGAACTAACAACGACGAATCGTGCTATATGCTGACGCACAGTTCAGTTTCAAATCATGCTAGAAGATATGTCATGATTACCTTTACTGCTGCACGAAGGACGGAGGTTCTTTTAAGAGCGGTGTTGAAAGTACCAGCTACAAGCTAAATTTAAGACACGTCTTCTTTTTAAAAATATTTAAAAGTTTTAAAACATTAGTTTTTCTTTCTTTGTGTAATCTACATGCAGTGCTTCCTAGTAAGAGACCACCTTTGGGACGATTCAAAAGTGGTCTTAAAGGACACTTTTGAATAGTGACAAAATTGATCCCCCTTCAATATATAAATACACTTCATTTCGATGAATGTATTTTTTCAACAGACGGCAGAGGCTGTAATGCGCTGTCTAACTGTATAACGTCAAAAATTTACGACAGCCTTACGTTAGTTGCTTCTCATTGGCTGGGTATTTGTTTTTGCACTTGTGGCTTTGTGCACATGCATATACTACATAGCTTTAATAAAACATTAGAATCGGGACAGATATCTGTATTGAAAATGCTCGTCGTTGGATTTGCGATACCAAGTTACGTTTTAATAATAATAATAATAATAATAATAATCGACCTTATTTATAGAGGGTAACACAACTAATCTTCCATGTGGCCCTCTTTTCCTGGGTAGAAACCAGTACAAAGCAATGTGGATAAAGTCTCTTGCTCAAGGAAACCCGCTTGTGGGGTTCGAACCCGGTACCTCTCGATCCCGAGTCCGATACTTTACCACTGCACCACAGCGCCCCTGTACTGAGTGTCTCTTACCCACTCAGTACAGGTTCGCTAGCGCGTTGCCGCAAAACCGATCGAGAAACCGCCGACCGATTTACCACCCCAAATAAAAAAATTCAAAGGTTTTCACCTAACTTCTTGTAAGAATGTAAAACGTTGCATGAACCGGTACATGAGATAATGTGTCTTAGAGCATGCGTAGTAAACGAAGACTCAATGCATCCTGCTCAATCAAAACACAGTCTTCTCAGTGTACATAAAGAACTTTGGGTTTACCCACTCAGTCAAAGGACAGTCTTCTCAGTGTTATGATTTGTCTTTGAGTTTGTGTTTCGCTTATATCATTTTGTTTTGGATAGCCATTTGGCCATTTTGTGGGAAAGTAACGGTCCTTTTGGCTGTTTCCATTAGGGTCTAGTTATTTCATGTTTGTGTTTTTTTCCTTTGGTGTCACTGCTTATGCTGGAGGCTGGGGGTTAATTGTATCGATTCCTGATACTTCCATTCACTTCTATTTGTGCCTACCTTCTCAGTCTCAGTGTATATGGAGAAGCTTTGTGTTTACCCACTCAGTCAAAAACAGTCTTAGTCAGTCTTCTCAGTGTACTTGAAGAAGCTTTGTGCTTACCATCTCAGTCAAAAGACAGTTTTCTCAATGTACTTTACTCTACTTTACTTTAGGATGATGGGGGTTATAAGTTAGGCGGATGCCTCTTGTGCCCCATGTCGTTTTCTGTAGTACCGGTCAAGGTTGTTTTTAAAACTATTTATCCCCGACGCGGATTTAACGTATTCTGGTAGTTGATTCCAAGCATTGATCACTCTAATGCTGAAAAAATTCACTCGTTGAGAAATGGTCTTTTTAAAAGTAGAAGTAAAACAAAGATCAGGAATTGATACAATTAACTTACTCCACCCATAAAAGACACCAAAGGGAAAGAAATACATACATCAAGCGACCAGACTATAATGGAAACCTAAACAAAGGAAGGCCATAAGGACAGTTACTTTCCCACAAAATGGCCATATGGCCATCCAAAACCCAAAGACACAAGTGATACACACAGTAAGTAACAAACAACAACATAAATAAATCGCCACAGAAGAGCCGCCTTGGAACGGTCAGTGGAAGATTTCCACTGGGGGGGGGGGGGGGGGGGGGCTTAAATCGATTTTACGTGGCCACAATCCTCGCCCTTACTTCCGTCGCGATTTAGACAAATAATTTGTTCAGTCCGCATGAAGGCCTCCTAACTCATCAGTGCAACATCTCCGTGAACACAAAAATCAAAGAACCACAGAGGTGAGACAACGGTGAGGACTCGACAGCAAGAAACCACTGAAATGCTGGAGCAAAAGAAAACCAACAGTTAGACTCCGATGAGCCCGACCAGAGACAGAGCATCAGGCACCAACCGACATTATCTCTCTAATTTTCAATAAGCCTTTGCCACACCGGTTACCGCGGTACAACGTGACGCGACTGAGTACAACAAACGCTACTGATTTTTTTTGGACGGAAGAAAAGTGTGAGTACAATGTTTCCTTTATTTTGTCGAACATATCGCGATTTTCGTTTTTCTGTTGGTTTTGCGATAACAACAGATTGTGTTTTTGTTGTTTTGTCCAAATTTTAGGTTATGACACGGTCAGAGAAGGGAAATCAAAGCCATAAATTAGGCCAAAATAGGTAGAAAAACAAAACTTCAAGTTTTAAGGGTCTATCAATCAAAAATAAATGACATATACAAGAGCATTCTTGGGTTTTTCATGTCTCTAGGCATCGAAGTAAGTATACTATTTTTAATAATTCATAAAAATATTTTAAATCAGAATCGTACCGATTTTTCTTCGCTCACTACCTTGAAACACGGGTACACCTTACCACGGATCATGTGTTGAGTCTGAGTACACTAAACACGGAACAAATGGAACAACAAACACGGATATGAAAAACCGAATCTGGACGTTTTTACCCATTATAAGCGCCATTTTTCAAGAAATAGCCGAGAGGAACGATACATATTTGTCCTTTAGTTGAAAAATTACAATATGTACAGTATGCGCTTCGCCATTCCTAAAAGAAAAACTGTTTTGGGTTGTAAGGTGTGTTAATGACATGGAGACAACCTTTTACAACAGATGCACAATAAACAGTCGCTATAATCCATAAAAATGTCACATACAAAATAACCTGTTTGCTTGTTTGATTTGAGCTTTAACGTCGCCGTCAACACTATTAAGGTCATTTTGGAATTGTTTCCAACTTGGCAAGTCTTTTTATCCGTCATTGAGATTTAACCACTTCTCAAACCTACCGCCCAAGGAGAATAATAGGGTTCACATGTATATGAAGGAACGGTCGGACTCGCACCACTTTGCCTGGGAAGACTAAGACCTTCTAAGTGGTTAACCAGTAGTCCTGTGCGACGGGTTTCAGCTCTGTGTGGAAGTATCATGCAGCCCATTTATTTCCCCAAGCAGCGGTGGATGGGGCCCAAGAATAACCTGTACATAAACATGTAAACAATATAAAACTACGGAGGGACAATTCAAATAGCCAACAATGAGCTATACTGAGCAAAACCAACTTCAATGAGACAACACTCACAGTGCAACCACAAGATTTTGCAAACTAATTTGTTAGTACAGAAATTGCGCATGCACATATTTTGATCGCTGAAAGCAATCAAATTCTGCGAGCAGCGAAAGACTACCACCGTTTTACAAGTTCTTGCACACCAGACGAGGAAACATAGATTTTACCCTGGGATAGAAACTTTTATCCTAACCGGGTTTTCTACGAAGGGATGGTATTGAACTCGAGAATTCTGAGGTGTTTAACTCAAAGGGTGTCTGATGTGCGCTATTTGTATAGAAAGTCGTGTACGCTGTCCGTAATTCGACGTCACTAAACGTCACAATAGACGTTAGCAGTCGAACTGACCGCATATTCAAAATCTACGTTTGAAGATTTAATTAATGCAAGAAAAAGAATCTGAAATGGGTGTGCAATGAAATGTTCTCTTTGGTAATCATTCTGTTTTACTCACCTCATAAACAGGGGTCCTGGGTTCGATTTTTGGCTTCTCTTAACTTTCTGACGAGTCGTTAAACTGAGGTCCCCTCTCTGTATAAGCTTAGCGGGTTGCTTGGACGTATAACTCAAAATACACACAGTGACACGGTCATTCTCTCCCTTTCCCTGACTCAAGAAGGGCGGTTGTCAAATTCTGGCGTAAGAATACGCACTGTCTGGTTTTATAAGCCTTCAAGGTAAACTAACTGGCTCGATGTGACCTAAATAGTGTTTGCTGGGCTGTTAAACTCCCAACCAAGCGAAGAAACAAGCCAGGCAAAGAAATCGGTGTGAGGGATAGATTGGAAAGTGTGTCCATCATACACAGAGGCGTAGCTACCTGTACGCAGATACGCACTTGCGTACACATTGCAAACGTAAAAAATAGACGTAGAAGAAAAAGAAGAAGAAAAAGAAGAGGAAGGAGAAGAAGAAGAAAAAATAATAATAAGAAGAAGATGTTGTAAAGGAAGAAGAAAAAGTAGAAAAAGAAGAAGAAGAAGAAGAAGAAGAAGAAGAAGAAAAAAGAAGCAGAGAGAAGAAGAGGAAGAAGAAAAAGAAGGAGAAAAAGAAGAAGAAAATGATGATGATGATGATGATGATGATGATGATGATGATGATGAAGAAGAAGATGAAGAAGAACGAGAAGAAGAAAAAGAGAAACTGTATTTGTCTAGGATATATGCACCACTATTTATTAGCTAGCATGATTTCCTCCTCTGCCACGGGGACCGCACTTAAAGGAAAGAATTTGCTCCCTGATGGGAGCAAATTCTTTCCTGTAAGAGTGGTCCCCATTTGGTAAACGGAGTTATTATTTTTAGTATTTTCTTTGGTTTGCGTACAAACAATTTTCTTTCAGCTACGCCCCTGATACTGTTACTGTCCACAACTTCTAATCCTGAATTATCTTCCTTGGCCTACAGGTTTATAACCAATGCCAACTGCGTCATGGGTACGACTCTTTGGCACAGAGTCGATGAATTTTTTTTTCAGCTATGCTCCATTCCTTTATTATGGCTGTCATGTCGGAAGATGGTGGCTTGCCCGGGATTTGACTTTCTTCGCAAAAATGACCTCGCGTCAACATACGGACTTGAAGAAAAGGGTTGAGGTGTTAAGGCCCTCAGAGCCTAACCTACACTATGACCGCCTTGGTTGGTTATGCGGAAGACAACTGAGGAAGACAGTTGACTCTTTGGCTTAGTGCTTAGAGCAGTTGATTTTACCCGATCGTCCCAGGTTCGAATCTCACCATAGGCGATTTTTTCCCTTTTTTACAACTATGCTTCTCTCCATTGTTGCGACATTCACGTCGAAAGAATACACAAGTAAGAGTCTTATATTCTTTATTTCAGAAAGATACATTATGGCTGAGTTTGAGTTTAGCGATGCTGGTCATCCAGATGACCCCAACATCATGTATACTATTGCTGAACCTAAAAGTGAAACTTAGGATTGGGCTAAAGTTTTATCTGGTGTCTCACAAGGTGCCGTTTTCGGTCCAGTTTTGTTCTTCGTGGACATTAATGACATTTTTACTGACATTGTGTAACAGGTGACAAAAATGCTACACACCTTTGGCCCAGCCGGGGTTCGAACCCGGGCCGCCGGATTGATAAGCAAATCCACCACGTTGCTATAAAAGCCGGCTTGTACCGAAAGGCAGTAAGAGTGTGCTATATACCTATACCCTATGACATTCTCCCCATCCACATTGAAATTCGCCCTCGAATTTCTGGAAGTCCGGGAATCATGTGAAATGATACTCAAGGAGTTCTAATGCACGAACCCTCAGTTTTATTGGTTCTCGGCCTAGTTATCTGCTTAATGTATTGCATTAAACGGCCTGAAAACTCATTCCTGTAATACACCCGTGCGGCATTGTGTATTTTTTCACTTCTCCTAAATGGCTACTTCTCTGATGAAAATCTGTGATATGTTTCTTATTTATACTGCAAGCATAGGTTGTGGCTGCTCGTTAGAACCGTCTCAAGGAGGCGGTTCTAACGTGTACCCACAACCTATGTCTTATAGCAGATATAATAAAAAAGTATGTATACCCCCTTAAATCCCAGTTTTCTCTATATAAAGTAAGGGGTGTTCATTTCACGGACATGTTTGCATGATGTCATGCCACATTTTCATGCCCAACATCTTAGTCTATCCATTTCGTTCCGACGTTTACGTTAGTCCTCCGTAACTCTAATTTCCCGGCAGCACACCCAGTCGTCTGCGACTAGTCTTATTTCTGAGTCAATGTCGGTGGAAATATGATTCATATACAGGAAGTATAACAATGGACTGAGAGAAGTCCCATTCGGGACCCAGACAAAACACGAACACATTCCATATACTCGCCATTAACTCATATTGGGTCCATACCATTTACAAAAACTTACTATTTTCAGTAGCAAAGAAAGGAATCTATAAATTCAAGAGTCTCCCCTCCCCACCGATGCCGAAACTAAATAAGTTGGGTTTCAGTTGATCTTAAGTGGGGGATGTGGTAAAAACGTTCTGAAAAGCCAGAATAAATGTGTTCACTCGACCCCTTTGTCCAAGATTTTTACCTAACCCTTTTAATTCGTACGTGTATAAGTTCGGAGATCATAATGAGAATCAAAAAGGCATTAACGAGTATGTAACAGCAAAATGGATCGTTTTGAATTAAAAACAGCATCATGCCTTCGCTGGCGGATTAAAGAGTTTATTTTAATTTATTTCGCCCCCGCCCGTCGGGGCTCGGAGAAGTAAATTGGGCTGCATGGTATGATACAACGCATAATGAAGTAATGTAGTAATTTCTTCATGTTGATTTGTTTATTTCATTATGCATTGGCGTAGTCGACGCGAAATGAAGTAAAAAATTATTTCATTTTGCGTTGATATACACCATATCGACGCAAAATGAAGAAATGATGGAAGAACATAGCTGTCTACGAAAGGAGACCAAAGACTTAGGAAACAATACAGGTAAATTCCAATATAAAGACCACATTTGAGACAGTTCAAAAGTGGTCTTTAAGACCACATTTGAACAGTCCCAAAGATGGTCTTCCACAAGAGCACACTGAATGTCGCAATCACAAAGAAAATGTAACTTTAACCTTCAAAATATGCTTTAAAAACAAAATTTGTCTTAATTTTAGGTGGTCTTAATAGCGGAATTTCACTGTATTTGATTATGTTAGTAGAGTTAAAACTGAACGCCTTACGGGATTTTGGTCTCATGTCTGATGTTTTTTCCTCATTTGTGTTTTAAGGCTCAACACATGATCATGTAGTGCACACAATAGTTGGGGTTGGGGACCATATTGGCTTGGACCAGTCCATAGCTCAGTTGTTTGTCCATCTATGCATCTTAAAAGGAGTGCGAGTGTGTTTCAGTTTCCGTCCCACCAACAGCTAAGGTCATACAAAGTAGCGAACTTGGTTTCAAGCCTCATTCATACGGAAATGGGATCTCGGTTTCAAGACTGGGATCGATCCTGCTACCCCGGTTTATTAGGAAAGTAGCTATAGCATAACTACTACACCACATATGCTTCTGTGTCTTATATGGCACTAGATAAAAACTGTCGACGCATAATGAAGTAAAATTAAGTATGCCACCTATCACCGCAAAATGAAATAATTCTTTCATTTTGCGCCAAACTCTTAGTATCGACGCATAATGAAGTATAAACTACATTTTATTTCATTTCGCATCGACTATGCCAACGCATAATGAAGTAAAAATTTCAAAATGAAGAAATTACTACATTACTTCATTATGCGTTGTATCAATGGTACTTCCACGCAGAGCTGAATCTGACCACAAACGAGTACTGGTAAACCACTTAGAAGTACTAAGCCTGCCCAGGCAAAGCGGTTTGAGTTAGATCGTCCAATGCATATAAGCCTTCTGGTTTCATTGGGCGGCAGGGCTTGAGATGTCATTTCATCTCAATGTCGGGTAAAAGTCCCACAAAATTGGAAGCAACGTCTCCAAAATGGCCTAAATAGTGTTGACGGGGACGTTAAACCCCAATTCAAACAAATATTTCAATTTATGAATATTATAATCCGTGTTTGTTGTTCCCAAATTGTGCTGACTAACCGCGTTGTGGTGTATCATAACCCGTGGTAAGGTGTACCCTAACAAAAAGTCAACCATTGGACCATCCACGGATTCAGTGGGTATTGACATGAACTGGGGCTCAAGCAAATGCATCAATGGAAGCTCTGAAATCGCAATAACATTTAAATCACAAAATCATGTGCATAAAAGATGTGTTACTGTCAAAAAACATTGACCGAAGTATGCTGGGGTTGGTGAAAACACACTAAACGAAAGAAAAATGTCTGTGTTTTCGTTTATAATGAACAGAATTCCCTGCAACGGTATTAGTAAATGGTAATACCATCATTCTGCAGCTATGCAAAATAACAACCCAAAAAGATTAGGATCTGGGCTAAAATAAACCTTTTTCTTACCGAAAATAGTGCTGTGACGTCATGATTTCTGTAGCGTTCGTTGTACTCTGTCGCGTTCGTTGTACTGCGGTAACCGGTGTGTTTACGTTGGAGCCGTCATAGAATCTGAGGCCTGACCCACCGGCGTGCAATTAAAGAGGGAAGCAAAGTTGCCAACCGTGATTGGGTTAACTACCATGCATGCAGTCTGTCGTATAATATCCATGTTGAACCCAATCTTTTTATATCGAAGAATGATTTTACGAAATTGGGTGCTGAAGCCTTGGCTTATATATTTTCATAAAGTTTCCACGTGTAGTTGAGTCATCTCTAAATTTTAAGAACTTTTCACATTCATTGTTTTCTTTACCAGTTATTATTTTGAAAGCTTCAATCAGATCCCCTCTTTCACGTCTCTGTTCTAATGTTGTCAAGTTTAATGCTTTTAGCGTATCATTATAGTTCATATTTTTCAACTGGGGAACAAGCTTAGTTGCCCGATGCTGAATTTTTTCCCAGCATTCAATGTCTTTTTTCAGATATGGATTCCATGCTTGAACTGCAAACTCCAGATGTGGTCTGATATATGTCTTATACAGGATAGCAAAACTTCTACAATCATAATATGTGAAAGTTCGTTTTATAAATCCTAAGGCCTGTGTCGCCTTTTTAGCAGATTCTACACTGTAGACTAGGCTTAGCATCCTCTGTAATATATATGCCTAAATCTCTTTCATTAGTCACCTTAGCTAATTCAGTATTTCCTAGCACATAGGTTTGCTTGGGATTATTATATCCAAAGTAGATATTTTTGCATTACTTTAGGATGATGTTTTTGACTGAGTGGGTAAACACAAAGCTTCTTCATGTACTTGAAGAAGCTTTGTGTTTACCCACTCAGTCAAAATAACAATCTTCTCAGTGCACCTGAAGATGCTTTGTGCTTACCCACTCAGTCAACAGACAGTTTTCTCGTCAGCAACAAGGTGACTTAGTAAATAAATTCAGAAAAATATAAACTTGCAATGACTTCAGCACCCATTTTCGTAAAATTGTTCTTCGATATAAAACGATTGGGTACAACATGAAGATTATACGACAGACTGCTTGCATGGTAATTATTCCAATCCCGATTGACAACTTTGCTTCCCTCTTTAATTGCACCTCGGTGGGTCAGGCTTCAGATTCTATGACGGTTCCAGCACAAAGGCTAACTGAGAATTGGAATTTAATCTTATGTAATGTTGGTTGGTGCCTAATGCTCTGTCTCTGGTCGGGCCCATCGAAATCTATTCAGTGGTTTCTTGCTGTCGAGTACTCACCGTTGTTTCATCTCTGTTGTTGTTTTTGTGTTCTCGGGGATGTTGCACTTATGAGTTAGGAGGCCTTCATTTTTTCACTGACCGCTCTTCTGTCGCGGTTTATTTTTGTTATGGCTTGTCTTTGAGTGTGTGTATCGCTTATATATATTTGTTTTGGATAGCCAATTGACCTTTTTGTGGGAAAGTAACTGTCCTTTTGGCTTTCCGTTATTGAATTTGGGGTCTAATTATTTCATGTTTGTGTTTCTTTCCCTTTGGTGTCTCTGATGGAGCTGTGGGTTAATTGTATCAATTCCTGATCATTTCCTTCACTTATATTCTCAGTGTACTTGAAGAAACTTTCTGCTTGCCTACTCAGTCAAATCACAGTTTTCTCAGTGTTCTTGAAGAACCTATGTATACGTGCTTACCCACTCAGTCAAATCGCAATCTTCTCAGTGTACATGAAGAAGCTTTGTGCTTACCCACACAGTCAAAACACAGTCTTGTCTTCCGAAGGGCGCAGTGCTTTGTGCCTACCCACTCAGTGTTCTTGAATAAGTTTTGTGCTTACACAGTCTTGTCAGTGTACATAAAGAAGTGTAAAATGTTTGACAAGTCATATAAAATGTTTAAACCAAAGTGTACATGTACATAAGGATGCTTTGTGTCAATGGCCTTCCTTATAGCGCACGGCGAAAACTCATCTCACTCTGTGGGGTTACGCAGGCTGTTCTGGGTCATCGCTGTGTGCGGATGCACACATGACCGCTGTGCTTACATGTGTACATTCGCACATGACTGCTGTGTATACATGCGTACATGACATGCAATTGACCGTTGTACGTATAGGCGTACGTGCTCACATGACCGCTGTGTGCACATGTGTTCGTGCTCACATATCCGCTGTGTGTAAATGCGATTATACGCACATGGCGGAAGACATTCGTTTCCCTTTTTTCTCAAGTTGAGGAACAACGCATTTGATCGCGCACATGACCGGCGAACCGACTTGTTTTCCTTGTGGAACAATGCTTTTGATCAGTTAACGCCCCTTGCCAATAACAGATATGATTGTATTTTGACGCACTCATAAAACACGGTTGTCATTGTTACGAAACGGTCTTTCTTTAGAACTGTGCCATTAGAAGCCACCAACGCATGTTTTATTGGCATGATCGGCCCACTTATATGGCATATGTTTTCAAAGTATGCAAGCTGTTCTATAATTACAAGCAATAAATAATATTTGTTACAGAATATCAATAGTGGTTGATTACATTATGGTCTGTGATCATGAAAACTATTTTGGGATAGCCGAATTATGTTCAAGCAAGGGACTCATATATGCATTGCGATAACCCTGATAATACCCCCGTGTGCTAAAATGGCGTCTTTCTCAGCTCTGAAGATGGCATTGTTCGGATGAAAATATTTGATATTTTTCTTTCTTCTAGTACAAATATAGATTGTTGGTGCTCGTCAGAAGCGCCTCAATGAGGCGGTTCTAACGAGTACCAGCAATCTATATTCTGATGACAAATAAGGAGGCTCCATCGGTCTTGGAGAAATAGATTGAGTTGCATGGTGCTTCCACGCAGAGCTGAAAGCGACCGCTCATGAGTACCGGTAAACCGGCTAGAAGGTCTAAGCCTGCCCTGGCAAAGTAATGCGAGTCGGGCCGCCCATGTATATTATTTTGGTTTCATTGCTTGAGATGTCATTTCATCCCGTTGTCGGATATAAGTCCCACAGCATTCAAAGCAACGTCCCAAAATGACCTGAACTGTGGGGACGGGGACGTTAAACCTCAGTTCAAACAAACACATAAAAGGTAAGATAATGAATATCCTTATATCCCATTTTTCTCTATAATAAGTGAAGTTTACACGGACTTGTTACCAAGATGTATCGAAGAGATGTATATTTGTTCCGTGCGTGCGTGCGTGCGTACGGAGGTACCTATGTATGTATGTATGTATGTATGTATGTATGTATGTATGTATGTATGTATGTATGTATGTATGTATGTATGCCGTCATTTCAATGGTTATATTTTACGTTTCCGACATTGGGAAACGAGATCTCAATCCCATCACAAAAACAAGTCTGTATAATTTTGACCCCAGTGATAGTAAAACTGGGGCTTATAGGGGTAAACTTTATTTTTCCTAGTTCTGCTCTAAATATAGATTGTGGGTACTCGTTAGAACCGCCTTGATGAGGCGGTTCTAACGAGTACCCACAATCTATATTTTGAGCAGAAATAAGAAAAATATTAGAATTTTTCTTTTCAAAACGTTCGTTGTTTTGTTTGTTTGTTGTTGTTTTTTTTTGCGGAAAAGTTTACAGTGTATTTGTATAGGCTTGTTTTCGTAATGAAACCCTCATCCGAAAATACCGTATCCATCTTGGAAGGAATGGTTTACTTTCCTATTCCGTGTGACAGGAATTCCCGTGTGTTGGAGATGTACCCTGCTTGAACTCATGGCGCGACAGCTTGTTTCAACCTTCTTTGACCATTTTGATATGCCTCGTAACTTTACGATAAATTACGATTTTCGAACACGCAATAATTAGAAGCCAAAGATGAAATACTACATAATTTTGATAATAATTAGCTCTAATAATGAGCGGCTGGAAAGAGTGACGCGTGGCAAGGTGTGCCAAACGATAATATTTTCCATCTAATTAAACTTTGAAACATATATCAGGTGACTTTTTCAAAGGTTTCTAATCATACATTAGGATAATACTACGGAACCAGGGACGGGACATGATTTTTTCAATAAGTTGTGCGCACAAGATAATATGTTGTCCGCACAAGATAATATCTTGTGCGCACAAGATATTTAGTTGTGCGAACAAGATAGTATCTTGTGCGCACAAGAAAAATAGGCAATAATATTTTGTCCGCACAAGATAAATTATGCTATCAGGATTTTGTTTTAATTTGGAGGTAAAATTTTACATGTACCAATATATTTGGATTGTTTTCGTAAATGGCAATGGCAACAGTATTATGGTCATGTGAATTCTCAAAAGTAGTTTACTGTTATAGGAAAGAATTTGCTCCATGGTAGCCTCATTTACGGGAGAGCAAACTGAAAGCCCATGAGGTGTTCTCCCTTGCACGATGTTTTACCGAGTGTCTCCCTTGCACGAGGTTTTACCGAGTGTCTGACTTTATCCGTTGGCATCTTAGCTTGCATCGAATATACTTTTCTTACCAACAACATAAAAGTATTGCTGCATTCAGGCCCCCGACCGACCCCCCCCCCCCCCCCCCCCCCCCCCCCCCCAAACACACACACACGTCCCTTCCTCAGTTTCTAGCGACGGTATGTAGTGTTCTACGTTAGTTAGGCCTCATAAGTGACGTCATTTATCAAGATTCTGACGTAATTTGCAACATAGCGCATGAGCTGTCTCAGCCTATGGGCGAGACAGAATTTTCATGTAGCGCTAAAAATAGAACAAGAACGAACCCTATCACATGGGTAAGCCAGCCACCCAGAGCAATGAGCTCTTGCCCAGAGTAACAGAGGACCCGCGTTATATCAACATTCGTTATAACGACAAAACTCGCCAAAACGACAATTTCAATGGAATGAACTCTTAGCTCAAGGTTTTGCCTCAATTCCGAGCGGCTTGGGCTTCCCTCGGGTTAGAAATGCCCAAATCGAATCCATAGTCATGAAAGATTCTTGTAATTTAATACTCCAAGATTCTCGAGGGGATTCTAACAAATGTCTATAACATTTGTTTCTTGGAATAATTATGTGGAAAAGTCCTTTTATAACTTATCATAATCCTAACTGGGATTCTTTATAACGGCAAATTCATTACAACGACACAATAACAGTGAACAAATACTATCGTTATAACGCGGGTCCCGTTATAACGGGGTCCTCTGTATTAGCCTGCTGGTCTGACATCTGTAATTATACTTTTGCTCACATTGGCCCCGCAAAGCTCAGCGAAGACTCGGGTCCGACTGATCCGCGTCTTTTGATAAGCCATGTCCCAAAGTTTCTTCAGGCCAACAGAGACGGTTGTCTTTTATATGAGCTGCTGTGCAATCTGAATTTTGTCCTTACATTAGGCACATTTTCAAAGTCAGATTTTTGCTTGGCACGGCTGTCACGATACCCAGACATTTCGACCTAGACAATGTAAATATTAGACTACCACTGGGAGTTAAACTTATTAATTATAACAATCTATTTATATATCGAGCTTCTTTACGCGAAAATACACCTTTGGTCATGCGCGATGGGCGAACACTTGATTCAGTCTGCTTATCAGTTAACTCGCAATCCATTACCAAAAACACGCCTATACAAATACATAGTAAATTTTACGGACAAAAATATAAAATTTTAAGATGAAAAATTGTGATATGTTTCTTATTTCTGCTCAAAATATAGACTGTGGGTACTCGTTAGAACCGCCTCATCGAAGCGGTTCTAACGAGTACACACAATCTCTATATTAAAGCAGAAATAAGAAAAAATAAGGTATACCTCTGTAAACCCCAGTTTCACTGTATAAAAGTGGGGTTCAAGGGGATCAAAATTATCGTGATGCCAGCTTCCTCTGCTACTGTGAAGAAACTTCTAGTCAGTAGGCATTCATATACATTTGTAGCAGTCTGATCTGAGTCTTTGCTGGGCGGTCATCCCGTAAGACATATTTACCATTGCCGCGACCTATATGATGTAACGGCTACAAAATATTTGAAATAAGAAGAATCCTTTGATATTTGATATATTAGATAAATGGTCTAGGATGAAGACGCACCTTTGCCTTAAATATATGGAAATTGATTGAAGACCAAAAAAATGCTGAACCTTCGTCCAACATTCAGTCATGTAATATAAAACGTTATAAGGGGATTCCTTTGAAATATGATTTACTAGACAAACTGTCTAGGAGGCACATTTGCCTTAAATATATGGACAAAAATAGAGAAAGCAAAACCCATATATATAATGAACTTCTGTTCAATACAAATCACGCAAACAAAATAGAGCCCCCCCCCCCCCCCCACCACACACACACACACACACACACACACTCACCACCACACAACACACACATACGCGCGCGCGCGCTGGGCCGCATGGTGCTTCCGCCTAATGCTAAAACCGACCCACCTTCAATACCTGCTTCGAAGGTCTATGCCTGCCCAGTGGTGCGGGCCGGACCGCTAAACTGCTGAAGGTCTTCTACTTAACTGTTTTATTCCCAAATGGTTTCCATATGGGTGCGAGGGTTGATAGACAAATTAGTCGCGAGGGTCTATGTCCGCCACATATCATGCAGTGACGTCACCACAAACGAGAGGGCCGTGCATGCCGTCGTATTCAACCAGTGCACTTTAAATACCTAATAATTCTCGATTTCTAACCTATCCTTGTTTTGGATAAGCTAGGTAAGATAGGAATTTCTTTCTATCCCTAGATAAAATCCTGAATTTCCTTATCAGGTATGCAAGCAAACAAAATCATTACAAGTTTCAACTTTTTATGCTAACAATTTATTCTGATTCATTCTCCAACACAGTGAACTCTGAGACAGTATGACAAAATTCCTCTGGAAATAACGCCAAAGTTGCCTCAGTTATCTTTCGAATTCGTTTCACAACGACAAAAAGTAAGAGAAAAAATGAGTAGACCTTTTATAAAGGAATCTACCATTTTTTCTACTTTCTCTCTGCTTTTTGTAACTTCGTCTTCTTTCCTATAAATTGAGCCCTTCCGACATAGGGGTCTACACTTAAAGGAAAGAATTTGCTCGTAGAATTTGCTCGTAGAGCAAATTCTTTCCTTAAAGATTTGACCCTTTCAGTGACTAGGAACACAAAAATATTTGTATGAGAATTACCTCCCCCCGAATGAACTCATTTCCCCTTAATCT
Source organism: Lucinisca nassula (assembly GCA_963580285.1). NCBI lineage: Eukaryota > Metazoa > Mollusca > Bivalvia > Lucinida > Lucinidae > Lucinisca > Lucinisca nassula. Next base: position 132,507,231 of record OY757019.1, on the reverse strand, counting down.
AGTCTCTCAACAAATATCCTATGATTAAGAGATGGAAGAATGGGTTTTGAGGTCCGCGAAATACTTTTGACGCAGCCTTTGTGGAAACCGTCAATCCATTGCAGTTCATTTCACTCAAATCTTTTCCGATCCCAATGTAAGTTGTAGAATGATTAAAATACCACCTGCTATTCTCAATGGAGCATAATACGAATACATGTATCAATCATTCCAATCAATCTTGGTACTTTTCATACCTCACAACCGTTCATTGTACTAATAAGTGCAATGGTTTTTCATGCGACTGAAAAACGGCAAAAGTTCCCTTCGAAACAGCCGACTGTTGTCCCCGTCAACACTGTAAAGGCATTTTTGAGACGTTGCTTCCAATTTTGTGGGACTTTTACCCGACACTGAGATGAAATGATATCTCAAACCCTGTCGCCAAGTGAATCCAGTAGGGTTTATGAGCATGGACGGTCCGGCTCGCACTTCTTTGCTTGGGCAGGCGTAGATCCTCTAAACGGTTTACCAGTACTCGTGTGCGGTCGGTTTCAGCTCTGCATGAAAGCACCTCCATTGGGCGGGGCCATACGAAACAGCCGATTAAGTTTTTTTTTTAAGAGTTTCGTGGCCCAGTCAACACTATTTAGATCATATCGAGTCGGTCAGTTTACCTCGGTTATGCTTGTGCATAAACAGTTACCCAGTACAGTGCACATCCTTTCACCAGAAACCTTGACTCAGCGGAAAGGAGAGAATGACCGCAGAAAAGATTTCATAATGAATGTGGCCGATCCGGCAATTAATATCGAATGCGCGATCACCCGATAATCAGTCAGACGCGCATCCGACTGAGCTACCGACACAACAGTCTGTGTTTGAAGCACAAATTAAGAAAATATGACAAATTTTCATCAGTGGGGCATAGTGCCATAGTCAAATACATTTGTTTTCGAGGTGTAATTGAATTTTAGCGTTTGCTGTAAAACTGTTACAATTAACTACTTTAATATCGGTTTGCTGACATGTTGTGGTCATGTCAAATATGACCTTACCATGAACAAATTGACCTGTAGACAACAAAATTCAATAACATTCAAGTGTCCAGTTGGACATTTTTCTTGTTCGGCAGAGACTTTTAACATCAATTTAAGCCGGGATTTTCTACCTGAAATATTTCAGATGTCATTTTAACAAGGTTTGAATTCCCTAAGAACAGGTCAATTTAGTTCAAAAGGACAGCTTGTGGAAGCTTTGGGTAAGGTTTCATATGAGCTTCGGCACGAGGAAACGTGTCTTTTTTGATTTTCAACCAAGTAGGATACAAACCTGCCTTCTCTGCTACACGGACTAGTTAGAGACTTGAAATTTAAGATTTAGAAACCAGAGATATTGTACAGTACAGGCAGCGAACTCATATGTGCGGATCAGACTGCGCGACTGCGCAGTCTGATCAGCACCTTTGTTGTTCACACAAGCCAAAACCAAGGTTTCTTACGACTCGGCTCATGTCAACTGTCAAAGGTTATGGCTGCTTGAAATGATCGAATTATATTTGTTCATTTTGGGCTTCATATTTCTTTAAGCTGGTCTTACATTGCCCTTTAATGAAAATGAAAATTGAACAGATCGTGTGACAGACGCGTGCTCATAGTAACTGGAAAGGTAAAGTACACTGCCACGCCCCTACGATTTTTGTCCCGCCTTAAATATAAGGAGATGCCTTTAGGCCAGTCACAGTTTACTTTTCTCACAAAACTGAAGTCACAGTGTGGCATGGGGAATTCAAAATTCCACCAATACTCCGCGAAAACGAACCTTGAAATAAACTTGAGATCTACCGTACACATACTATTAAGACCAGCTAAAATTCAGATTTATTCTGCATTTGAATTTCTTTCCTGTGTTTTCTGCATCCATTAACCGCTAGTAAGAAACCACCTTTGGGAATGTTCAAAATTGGTCTCACAATAGAAGTGGAGGCAATGATCAGGAATCGATACAATTAACCCACAGCACCCATCAGAGACACCAAAGAGAAAGAAACACAAACATGAAACAGCAGACGCTAATGGAAACATCAATAGCGGAAAGCCAAAAGAAAAGTTACTTTCCCACCAAATGGTCAATAGGCTATCCAAAATAAAATAATATGGCGACACAAACACCCAAAGACAAACCAAAACAAAAATAAACCGCGACAGAAGAACCGCCCTGGAACGGTCAGCGGAAACGAATTCAAAGACCAGTTTTGAACAATCCCAAACGTGGTCTTTATAACAATAGTATACCAAGCGTCTAGCTGCTATATGCAACATAACATGAACGCCCTTGACAACGTCGCTTGATATAGCGATAACTTAACCCTTTTTGTACCAAATGGAATCTTCCTCCTTATATATAGCAGGAGTCCATTTCAAAATTTAGGGGTGTCAGGTTGCGTTTTCTTCAAAATTTATTTGGGAAATGACTTATCTTTTTGCAAACAGTGTAGGCCCTGATCTGATCTGGGCCTGCACTGTTTGCCAGGGTACCCGGTTTGGGGTTTCCGGTACCAAATGGGTTAAAGTTCGTCTTTGAATGTGCGTGTAGCTTATATCTTTTAGTTTTGGATAGCCACTATTGGCCATTTTGTTAGAAAGTTAGTATTCCTTTGGCTTTCCGCTATTGTTTCCATAAGGGTCTAGTTATTTCATGTTTGTATTTCTTTTCCTTTGGTGTCACGGTTAATTATATCGACTCCTGGTTATTACCTTCTCTTCTATTTTACACGTACTGTTATCATCGGGGCTTGAAGAAATAGATGGGCTGCATGATGCTTCCATGCAGAGCTGAAACCGACCGCACACGAGTTCTGGTAAACCGCTTAGAAGGTCTAAGTCTGCCCGGGCAAAGAGTTGCGAGTCGATGCGTCCATGCATATAAACCCTATTGCTTTCATTGGGCGGCAGGGGTTGAGATGTCATTTCATCTCAGTGTCGGGTAAAGGTCCCACAAAACCGCAAGCAACGTCTCCAAAATGACCTATACAGTGTTGATGGGGATGTTGAACCTCAAAACAAACAAACAAACAAACAAGTACTGCTATTATCTTTTTAACAAAATTGAGGTGCTCGTTAGTACAGTCAACAATTGTACCCCGAGTATAGATGAGAAAATTCATCCAATATATCGCCGACGGCGCGCGTGAGTATCATGGGTGTGGCCGCCGCTTGAAAAGAGTGAAGGAACTTTCGACGTCGTACATATCCCGAACCTTGACTAATGAGCCAGCACACGACAAAACCTACAATAAGACATTTGCGCCGCTCGAAGACTCAGATCAGCCTGCGCATCCATATAGTCTAACCAGAGACTTATCTTGCTGCATGAAGGAGCATTGAGCCCTTAGCTAGCCTTAGAGCGCAGAACGAAGACTCTGATCAGACTGCGCGGATATCTGAGTCTTCGTTGTGCGCACATGTCTTATTGTAGGTTTTGTCATGTGTTGGCTCAAATGTCATTTTGCAGGGAGATAATGAGATGGCCGAGAGGTTATATATCTTTATGTCTTTTACAGATAAACTTGGAATGACGGAACTACAAAACTGAAAGTCGCATTGAGCACAACAGGGAAAAGGTACGACATTGAAAAGTTGCTGGAATAATTTCTCTCTAAAGTGTAAGAAGCATCAGTCTACTGAACGTGGTAGGTCACTGTTTTTGGTTTGCTTTTGTTATCCCCCGCCGAAGGCGGAGGGATATAGTTTTGGCGTTGTCCGTCCGTCCGTCCGTCCGTCCTTCCGTCCCTCCGTCCGTCCGTCCCTCCGTCCTTCCGTCCGTCCGTCACACTTTTTTGTCCGGAACCGTTTCTCAGCAACTTTTGCATGGAATTAAATGAAACTTGAAATAAATATGTATTATTATGCTGTGGTGATGCACACGCAATTTTTTTTCGGATTGACTTTTTACATCCAGAGTTATGGCCCCTTGAATGATTGAAATTCTGGATTTTTCGTCGTCTCACTTTGTCCGGAACCGTTTCTCAGCAACTATTGCATGGAATTAAATGAAAATTGAAATAAATATGTATTATTATGCTGCAGTGATGCACACGCAATTTTTTTTCGGATTGACTTTTTACATCCAGAGTTATGGCCCCTTAAATGATTGAAATTCTGGATTTTTTCGTCATCTCACTTTGTCCGGAACTGTTTCTCAGCAACTATTGCATGGAATTAAATGAAACGTGAAATAATTATGTATTATTATGCTGCGGTGATGCACGCGCAATTTTTTTCTGGATTGACTTTTTACATCCAGAGTTATGGCCCCTTAAATGATCGAAATTCTGGATTTTTCGTCGTCTCACTTTGTCCGGAACCGTTTCTCAGCAACTATTGCATGGAATTAAATGAAACTTGAAATAAATATGTATTATTATGCTGTGGTGATGCACGCGCATTTTTTTCCGGATTTACTTTTTACATCCGGAGTTATGGCCCCTTAAATGATTGAAATTCTGGATTTTTCGTCGTCTCACTTTTTTGTCGGGAACTGTTTCTCAGCAACTATTGCATGGAATTAAATGAAACTTGAAATAAATATGTATTATTATGCTGTGGTGATGCACGCACAAATTTTTTTCGGATTGACTTTTTACACCCAGATTTATGGCCCCTTAAATGATTAAAATTCTGGATTTTTCGTCGTCTCACTTTGTCTGGAACCGCTTCTCAGCAACTATTGCATGGAATAAAATGAAACTTGAAATAAATATGTATTATTATGTTGCCGTGATGCACACGCAATTTTTTTTTCTCAATTTTGGCCAGATATATTTTCTTGCCATTCTACACGAAAAACCCATTCGGCGGGGGATATCAATTCAACGAATTTGCTTGTTTTTCTTACAATAGAGCCGTACCACGTGAAAATATGAGTTGGGTGAAGACCCAGATGAGTACAATACAGTTTGTGAAATTCCTCATTACGACAACACATCTGTGTTAAATAGTGCAATTTTTCATCCAAAATTGGCTATTTTTCTCATTACGAAAACACGCCTATACAAATACATTGTAAACTTTACCTCAGAAAAATCGAAATTTTAAGATGACAAATTGAGATATTTTTCTTATTTCTGCTTAAAATATAGATTGTGGGTACTAGTTAGAACCGCCTCATCGAGACGGTTCTAGCGAGTACCCACACTCTATATTTTAGAGCAGAAATAAGAAAATAAGGTTTACCCCTCTAAACTCCAGTTTCCAGTTTTACAATATAAAAGTGGGATTCAAGGGGGTCAAAATTATAAAGGCGTCTTTTCGTGATGTGAGGACAGATTGTGATAATGTTTTATTTATACTCCAAGCAACCGTTGTTGGTGCTCGATAGGACCGCCTAATTGAGGCGGTTCTAACGAATACCGACAAACCATGTCATGGAGAAGAAAAAAGAAAAATAATGTGTACATTTCTAAATATGTTCTAGAAAGGGTTATCCTTTGGAGGCAAGGAATACACCACAGGACTGGAAAATATGGAGTGTACATGTTTTCTGGACCAGACCAGCTAGTTTCGGCCAATTAGGCCTCATCAGTGACCCTCAAATATTTTCAAAATTCCACAATGGAATCAATGATCCCAAAGGACAAGAAAATATAAACTACACTATGATGTAGGGCAGAGAGACGTGTTACGGCCGCCATACATTCCCAGACACCAGCTGTAGTGTCTAGAAAAGGTTATTCTTTGGAAGCAAGGAATACACCACAGGACTGGAAAATATGGAGTGTACATGTATTCTGGGCCAGACTAGCTAGTTTCGGCCAATTAGGCCTCATCAGTGACCCTCAGATATTTTCCAAATTCCACAATGGAATCAATGATCCCAAAGGACAAGTTTTCTCTACATGTATATAAAGTAGAGTTTAACGGAGTGTTTATAACAAGGACTTGTTTGTGGGTCTATTTGAACAAAGAAAGTGTCAAACGGTTAAGGGTTTCCGCAATTTGTCCATATTAAAAATTGGACGGAACAGAATATTTGAATCAGATTACGCATGTGGTACTTCAGAACTCCGTCTGAATGGTTCAAGAAGTTGTCGCCTCCATTGCACGTGCATGGCATGTTGCAGGGTTCCACTTGGTGTTTTTGTTCGCCTTAAGTCCCATACGGGCGGAAATGAAATACAAAAATTGTTACTTTCTGTGGTTAATTGGTAGTTATATTTTTATTCCTACGCGAAATATGATGTCCGGTATTCAGGGTCATTCATTAAAAAGTTTTCAAAAGAGATTTTGACGTCATTTTGGTAAAAATAAAGTACGAATCACGTTAACACGTCCGGGTTCTCAACATGGTGTATATGCCCTCATCTTATGTAGAAGCAGTGATGTCTACAAGGAATACATTTCTTTCCCTATTCAAAACATCGTGTTAACACGCCCCTGTTCTAAAAATTCTTTCAAGCCCCCACCTTATGTAGAGAAAACAAGAGTTTACAAGGAATACCAGTATTTCATTGTTAACCCTTTTTGGACCAAATGGAATCTTCCTCCATATATATAGCAGGAGTCCATTTCAAAACTTAGGGGCGGCAGGTTGTGTTTTCTACAAAATGTATTTGGAAAATGGCTGAACTTTTTGCAAACAGTGTAGGCCCTGATCAGACGCCGCGTTCTGCTGATCTGGGCCTGCACTGTTTGCCAACTACCGGTTTGGGGTTCTGGTACAAAATGGGTTAATGTTCAACATATAAATTTCGGTGCTCGTTACAGACGCGTCATGGAGGCGTTCTTACGGGCACCAACAATCTATATTTAGAGAAATTAACCTGGGGCTTGTCCGTTACACGGGGCTTGAAGAAATATATGGGCTGCATGATGCTTCCACGCAGAGCTGAATCCGGCCCGCACACTAGTACTGGTAACCCCTAAACCGCTTAGAGGATCTAAGCCTGTCCAGGAACCGCGGTGCGAGGCAGACCGTCCATGCTAATAAACCCTATTGGTTTCATTGGCCGATAGGGCTTGAGATGTCATTTCATCTCAATGTCGGGTAAAAGTCCCACAAAATTGGAAGCAACGTCTCCAAAATGACCTATACAGTGTTGACGGGGACGTTAAACCTCAAATCAAACAAACAAAAGTTACACGGACTCAAACGGCCCCCGCCCATTGGGGCTTGAATAAATAAATGGGACTACATGAGCTGAATCCGACCGTACCCGCTTAGAGGATCTAAGCCTGCCCAGGCAAGCGGTGCGAGTCGGACCGTTCATGCTTATTAACCCTTTTAGTTTCATTGGGCAACAGGGCTTGAGATGTCATTTCATCTCATTTTGGGGAAAAGTCGCACAAAATTGGAAGCAACGTCTCCAAAATGACCGATATAGTGTTGACGGGGACGTTAAACATCAAATCAAACAAACAAACAAATACACGGACTCATTAGCGTTACGTTTCGTCAGTGTTTTGTCATGTTGACTTCAGTGGCAATGGACTGGTTCTTAAGAAAGAGCATTAGGGCCAAGTATACTTTTTTTCTTTTGATAGGTATCTCGAAATTTCGACTTAGTATCTCGAAAATTCGACTTGGTAACTCGAAATTTCGACTTATTAACTCGAAATTTCGACTTAGTAACTCGAAATTTCGACTTATTAACTCGAAATTTCGACTTACTATCTCGAAATTTCGACTTAATAACTCGAAATTTCGACTTATTAACTTGAAATTTCGACTTAGTATCTCGAAATTTCGACTTACTATCTCGAAATTTCGACTTATTAACTCGAAATTTCGACTTAGTTTCTCGAAATTTCGACTTAGTAACTCGAAATTTCGACTTACTATCTCGAAATTTCGACTTAATAACTCGAAATTTCGACTTAGTAACTCGAAATTTCGACTTACTATCTCGAAATTTCGACTTAATAACTCGAAATTTCGACTTACTAACTCGAAACTTCAACATAGTATCTCGAAATTTCGACTTACTAGTCAATACAAGATATTAAGTCCTATACACACAGTTAATGTTAAACACCCCCGTTTCATTATACCCACGCTTTGAAAACAAGTTTACATCAAGCAGATTATGCAAATTATGTGATAACATTGTGAAGAGACTTTGGTCATTATCGGCTTGCTTGTATCGTGTAAACGCCAATGACCTTTCTCGGTGTATTATTTCACATGTTCTTTCATTCTTCTTTCCCTCTAAAATGGCCAATGTTAATTTTAGCAAATATTTCTGAAGAACTATAAAACTAGAGGCCCAAAGCATATGTATCATGTAAGAGACAGAGGGTTTTCTGTCTCATCAGGACGTCGCACATTCAATCCCGTTTCACGGCCCCCGCGCATCGGGGCTTGAAGAAATTGATGGGCTGCATGGTGCCTCAACGCAGAGCTGAAATCCGACCGCACACGAGTACTGGTAAACCGCTTAGAGGATCTAAGCCTGCCCAGGTAAAGCGGTGCGAGTCGGACCGTCCATGCTTATAAACCCTATTGGTTTCATTAGGCGACATGGCTTGAGAAGTCATTTCATCTCAACGTCGGGTAAAATCCCACAAACGTGGAAGCAACGTCTTCAAAATGACCTATACAGTGTTGACGGGGACGTTAAACCTAGAATCAAACAAACAAATTCAATCCCGTTTGAGTAAAATACAAGCGGGCTAAAAGTCATATTTGACAGTTTTTTTCGGTATCAAACTTTCTCATCGTGTGCTGTAAAAATCATTTATAGATCAAAGCACTGACAGCACTGGTGGGTCGATTGTCTTCGAGTGTGGTTTTGTACATGTTTCGTTTATCCTTTAAATTCCTATACTACAAGCAAAACGTGTAGATCCTGATCAGACGCCGCGCTTGGGTCGATTAATCATCAATTGACTAAAAGTTACTAACTACAGAAGCTTCCCGCCTACTATTGACCTCGTGACTATCACTGACCATGTTCAAAATCCATGTACCAGTTATTTATAGCAGCGGTATAGTCTTTCCTTGTGATGTCAGTGTGCCATGTAGAACATGGCCGGTGAACATGCACATTGCAAACAGTGTAGACCCTGATCAGACGCCGCAGAAGAGAGCTTCATTAAATAACCGGTACCTTCATGGTGTAGATGGTCAGCGATAGTCAAGTGGACAATAGTAGGCGAGAAGCTTCTGTAGGTAGCTACTTTGGGTTGAAGGAAAAAAAAATCGACCCGTAAGATGACAAAGCAACAACCGGACAGAAAATGCGGTATCAGAATACGTTGCGTGTTCAAGATGTATCATTTTGACAGAGACCCTTCGATTCATCCCATCGGTCAGACGTCGAAATTGATGGCTGGTCAGCTCTAGCCACGCGTATGTGTGGTGGTGGGGGAGGGGAGGGGAGGGGGCGTTGGGTAGGGGTGTTCAATGTTCTGTATTCGACGCCCAAGAATCTCCCAAATATGTTCCACGGAATTCAATTCCGGGCTTATAGCTAGCCAAGCCAATGTCTCAATTCCGTAACGGCGGGGTCTAGCACACAGGTCTAGTGGCAAATGATTCTTTCTTAAAATGAGGCATGACTTCTGGCGCTAAACATGCAAAAATATCCAACTCCATATTTAAACCGTGATAATGAATTTGTGGAAAGTTGGTTCTGAGATCTGAGGTCTTCCTTCAACTCTGAGTTGACCATAACAAGATTCCTGTTATGGCTAATCCCTATTCAGAGTTGAATGCACATCGCAGATCACAGAGTCAGTTTCCAGTTATTATGTCGAAATTTCGAGATAGTAAGTCGAAATTTCGAGTTATTAAGTCGAAATTTCGAGATAGTAAGTCGCAATTTCGAGTTACTAAGTCGAAATTTCGAGTTATTAAGTCGAAATTTCGAGATAGTAAGTCGAAATTTCGAGTTATTAAGTCGAAATTTCGAGTTACTAAGTCGAAATTTCGAGATACTAAGTCGAAATTTCGAGTTACAAAGTCGAAATTTCGAGATAGTAAGTCGAAATTTCGAGTCATTAAGTCGAAATTTCGAGATAGTAAGTCGAAATTTCGAGTTACTAAGTCGAAATTTCGAGATACTAAGTCGAAATTTCGAGTTATTAAGTCGAAATTTCGAGTTATTAAGTCGATAGGGGCTTGAAGAAATATATGTGCTGCATGATGCTTCCATGCAGAGCTGAATCCGGCCCGCACACTAGTACTGGTAAACCGCTAAAAGGATCTAAGCCTGTCCAGGAACCGCGGTGCGAGGTGGACCGTCCATGCTAATAAACCCTATTAGTTTCATGGGGCGACAGGGCTTGAGATGTCTTTTCATCTCAGTGTCGGGTAAAAGTCCCACCAAATTGGAAGCAACGTCTCCAAAATGACCTTTACAGTGTTGACGTCCATGGGACGTTAAACCTCAAATCAAACAAACAAAAGTCTAAATTTCGAAATAGCTATCAAAAGAAATAAAAGTGCACCTGGCCCTAATGCTCCTTCGTAGGTTCTGGATCTGCATACGCACTTTAAATTGTGCGAAAATATCTTCGTGTTTCGTCGTGCTGACTTTAAAAAGTGCAACTGCATTGGTTCTGGTTGTGCGTGATTGGCTGTGCATGTGCGAAAAAAGACACGACAACCCTTTTGATTTTATGTTCTTTTGATATTTTCTTAATTTCTTGCTTTTGTAAACTGCTAGCAATAAAATCTTCTTGATATTATGTAAAGACGACTCTTCAGTTGAGTTTGAACAGTAAACAAAGCAAGAAGTTTTAGATTCATTAAAATAATTTGAATAACTTTAGTAAAGCGACTTTTAACTGCACCCTCGCGATTTTCGCGTGCGGCTGACATGTTTTATTGCGGTTTTAGTGTTATTCTGCTATTGTTTTTGATTGGAAAATGACATTCTGGCGTGTGCGTATTCCCACAGAAACGCCAAAAGACGATAGGCGACGGACGAGGAGTGATAAATTACTAGAAAATAAAAATAAAAATAAAAAATGAAGGGGGTTCAGAAGTTTTATTTGGCGGCTGTGATAAAATACATTCATAATTTCATAACAGCTTGCAAGGAAAATTAAATTTGGACGTTTGAATGGCATTCAAAATGCCATTCAAATGCCCAAAATTATATAATTCGAGACATTTGATCCAGCGCATGACAAAATCTACAAGAAGTCTTGAGCGACAAGCGATGACTCAGATCAGCCTGCGCATTCGCGCAGTCTGATCAGAGTCTTCGCTGATCGCATGTACCTACTGTAAGCTAATAACTATGCAAAGAGACATAAGCAAAATGTCCTGTCATAGTGGATGGGTGCGCAGGATGATTTGAGTCTCTGCTGGTCGCCTCAGTCTTATTGAAGGTTTTGTCATGCGCAGGCTCATTTGTGTTTATAGTAGTCCTTCAGTGTTTAACCTTGATACATGTATATCCCTTTTTTGAAAACAGTACATCACATGAACAAGTCCGAGACCCCATCCCCCCCCCCCCCCCCCACACACACACACCTCCTAAACCCCACAATTTTTAGAGAAAATTGGGTTTTCTGGGTGTAAATTATTTTTTCTTATTTCTGTTCCAAGACAGGTTGTTGGTACTCGTTAGAACCGCCTCAATGAGGCGGTTCTAACGAGCACCCACAACCCATGTTTGCAGTGTATATAAGCAAAATATCACGGATTTCCATCAGTAAAGATGTGAAAAAATGCACTATTTACTATGTCGCAGGAATATGTTATCATAATGTAGATCCATATCTAAAGCAGCCGATCAGGATCTATTCTGTCTTCCATTCAGCTTCATCTGTGGCCATGGTAAAAATTGAAATCATGCGTTGAAAATCGGGGAAGTATTAAGAATAATGAAATAGTTAGTATTCTCAGAAGTTACATATGGCGTCGGCCAACAAAGACAAGAACTTCTTTATTTACCATGACTGATTCGATTTTAACGACCCAGTTAACACATGTATCGAGCCGATCAGTGTACCCGGCTAGCCACAGTTTTCCTGGGTAGGCTACATACACGGTTAACCAGTACAGTGCACATTCTTTCACTGCCGTTCTTGAAAAGAGGAAGGGAGAGAATGACCATAAAACAGATTTCATGATCAATGTTGCCGACCCGGTAGGCACCAGAAAAACTATTTAGGGGTAACTGATTTATTTTTCTATTTTTATCTCGGAAATTGTGTGTTTTGTGTGCCCATTTGAATCGCCTCGTAGAGGCAATTCTAATGTGCATCACAACACACCTTGATGACATAACATCGTTTTTTTTTTCAGTAGATAACGTCATGTCATAAACATTATGACTACATGTGTTCATTTACTTTGCACGCGACCCACTGTCGTTCATACTTTCATGAAAAGCAGAAAAATTAAGTTTATTTTTTATATTTACATTATTTGCCCCTCATCACTGGGCGAAAAAACGCTTGTAGTGCAAACTTTTAAAGCTGAAAAAAAAAACAAAAAAACATTTACACGCTGTTTTTCTACAAAGACTGGAGCAGCGTTGACGTCATCAACGCCCGTAGGGAACAATGGTTTAGAATGACGTCACTTAACGTCACTGAAAATCATGCGATTCGATGCGTTCATTGACGTATGAACGCAATTGTTTTCTATAGGTTTACATTAGACTTTACACTGGAAATGTAAATATAAAAATTATGACTACATGTGTAATAACGCATGGTTACTGGCGCGTAACGTCATAACGCCGTCCGTGACAACCCTAGGTTTTCTTCTGAGTTTCTTCGACGATAAAATCTAATTAAAACCGTTATATGATAAACAGAATCTTACACTCGCGGTCATTTCATATGAAATTTATGAAACTCGCCTCCGGCTCGTTTCACAAATTTCATATAAAATGACCACTCGTGTTGGATCCTCCATTTATTTTACAGAACTCATTTTATAGAAGATCTAATATATATCCCTTAATTATCTCTGTTTATACTGTGCGTCTTGATCTGGCCCTTTAACCCTTATCTTGCTGTTAACGACAACGCCAATCTTTGGAAACAGTGTAGATCCAGATCAGATGGCTTCTGAAGAAGCCATCTGATCAGGATCTACACTGTTTGACATTCAGTTTATGGATCTGTAAGAATAAATTAAATCAAGTAATCTGATTGGTTGAGAGTCAGAAATGGGTGTGGCTAAATTGAATATTCAGCAAGAGAAGGGTTAAGAAACCCACCCACCACCCCAGTTTAAAATTAACATTCCAAAGTTCAAAGTTCAAAGAGTGTTCAAGCCAGCGAAGCTTGACTGCAGATCAGCCAATAATGAAACCATGACCATCTCAACAAATTTTACTGTACCCCTTTAATAAACATGCATTTTCAGTACTGTTCAAATCTAATGAAGTCAAAATGCAAATGCTACGCACGATTTTCAGCAAAAATATTTCTGTATTATAATTAGTGCACTTGTTACATAAATGTATGTAGAACATTTATCGTTGGCACTACTGGCGAGTCTGTTGAACTATATGTAACCAATGTTTTTAACAACTGGTCCCTACAACTATTTAAGACTGCTGCACCACACAAAGATGAATGAAAGGCGAAGAAGATGGACACAGGCAAAAAAAAAAAAAACCACGAATTTGTAAATATTTAAAAGCCCTAAAACTTTGATTTTCGCCAGTTTTCGGACAGATCAACGCTATTTTCAGTGTTCCTTTATGACCTCTATATGACTTGACCTTTGCCTGTCCTGACTGACCTGTCATTTTCACCTTGTAAAGGTTTCAACATCCTTCAAGCATGTAACGTGGCTGTCTCAATTTCAAATTGATATCTAAATTAAGCCAATGTTTCACACCTGAACCCGTTCAAATGCAAGGTCAATTGGCCTTTGAATGAACAAGTATTTTGAAGTTGAAAACACTAGACAGGTGCCCGCATCTGTCTTCCGGTAGATTTCTGTCCAGCTTCACTTGATTAATAGTTTTGGAATTCCATTCGCTTCATTTTTTAACCATACGGTTTAATGTTACATAATTGCGGTTCAGATACGTCATGGCACGTGCACACGCATTCCTGCATTTGCAGCTGAGCTTATTATTATTACGTTTTAAACGTTTATTTTTCCTGTCCCTTCTCTTGGTGGCTTGAGATGGTTGTCTTCTATGTTCCTTGCTTCTCCTGTGTATTTTGTCTTTGTTAAAAATTTATGTATTTATTTATTTATTATTATTAATTTATTTATTTATTACTTTAATTATTTCGATAACTCCATTATGTACCCGATTGACGTCCGAATACAACCGTGCGTAGGACAGTGTAACGGACGACCTACATTGAGCTAGGTGAGAAGTTATTATTATGGAATGAACTATATTTATTATTATTATTATTATTATTATTATTGTATGACTCTTTATTTTTGAATTACATTATTTAAATATATCTTCATGATGCTAGAATATTTGTAATACCGTCAGGAGAGAGCAATAATAGGCCTAGCCTACGCTCAATCCTTGTCTCATTCATTATATTTATAATCTGCTTTATGTTCTCGAATACTTAGCTATACTGTGTAAATAAGTGTTTGATGACAAAAATTTCTGAATAAATAAATAAACTTTAATTATTTATTTTATGATTTCATTGTGAATTATCCTTTAACCCTTAACGCCAAATCTCAACCATTGTCATCTGCCCTTTTCTGCTGGTTACTTTTAAAGTCATTGTAATAAACAGTGTGAACCCTGATCAGACTGATCCTACAGAAGCAGTCTGATCAGGGTCCACACTGTTTCCCTGTATGGAAAATATGTTTAAGTTTGCAAGAAGATGCAACAGTCGACATAAACAGACGACATTTTTAGATATAATTCTTCTTGGAAAGAACCGATTTCTTCTGATTCAAGAGACCTTTCGGGACTGTAAGGTTAAAACAATTTACCATGAAAAAGACAAAGGAATAGGACACGGTCTTTGGCGAATGTGGCTAGATCGAACTGAGCCTGTTATTTCAAAAATGACGTATTGTTAGATTATTCGTGGTACATGTACGTCTTTACAAAAAATAGGGGTCTACTCTTTGTTCCTGGTGAGCAAATGTTTTCCTATAAAATTAGACACTTTTTTAGAAGGGAAGAAAACTGCGTCTCCACATGGCTGAACAGGAGCCATGTGTATCCATTGTCATCGCTGATTTTACAGTCTCAACATGCATTAATTTATTTTTGGGTCTTTTTTTATACCCGCTTTTTTGAAAAAAACAAAAACGGGTATATTATTTTTGTCACGGGTGTCCATGTTGTGGGTACTTGTTAGAAATGACTCAACGAGGCGATTCTAACAAGTACCAACAACATACGTTTCCAACAAGAAATAAGGGAACGTATGCCTTGATCATCCTTGTTTACTCGTCCTCATCTGGAGCCCTAAGATGCGTTTCTAGCAAAACAATTGGGGAAATCACCCATTAATTACCTTATCTGAAGCCTTGACTCGTTTCTAACAAGAAAGATACTTTATACCTCAGTTCATCGCTCAGTCCCGGACTGGGAGGTATGGCTAGCACAGATATAGGTGATGAGTTTCACCATCTTTTGTGTTGTGCTCTTTGAACCAGAACGAAAGCCGTCTCCTGCAACGTGATGTTTGTGACTGAAAGTCTACATTTCGGGCATTATAACTATTACATGTACACCATGATTTACACATAACAATATTTCACACGAATTTGCAAACAAGCAGTTCAGCAAGAAAAGGATTTGCGTGTCGCTTTTTGATCGAGAACATTTACAGAAGTAAATACATCTGTATTTGCACAAATTTTTTCATTGACTGTGTGTGAAAAAATTAAGATTGGGTCTGATTATTCTGCATGCGATATTAAATGATAATTTGGCTTCTTCGTATGTAGTCTTCTGCATTTCGCCAGAGTTCGAGCTACTTGCTAGCGACACATGGTTTCAGCTTATCATAATAAGGCCTGACAGCCTGATGAGAAGAATGTTTTTAAAACTGATTAACTGCTGCAGTAATCTAGCACATTGCATTAAATCCTTGAAAAAGCGAGCCATTGAGATTTTTGTCTCAACATACATAAATAATTTCACATGTAACTATAAATAATAAGTAAACCAACCCATATATAGGCAACACAGTTTTTGCAAGCTATGAAAAACCCACTTTTTACAAAGAAAACTGGGATTTTTTTTTTATTATTTCTGCTCTTAGACATATGTTGTGGGTTCTCGTCAGAACCACCTTGAAGTTATTGTAACCGACCCATAAATAACTACTACCTTGTGGAAAAAATAATTTTCACAAGCTATAAAAATCCCGCTTTATATAGAGAAAACTTTGATTTACATGTGTTCCTTATTTCCGCTCTTAGACATAGGTTGTGGGTTCTCGTTAGAACCGCCTTAATAAAGTGACTCTAACCAACCCATCAATAATAAATGCCTTGTGGAAAACCTAAGTTTTGCAAGCTATGAAACCCCGCTTTAAAAGTTACTAACTACAGAAGCTTCGCGCCTTCTATTGTCCACATGACTATCACTGACCATGTTCAAAATCCATGTACCAGTTATTTATAGCAGCGCTAGTACTTCCTTGTGACGCCCGTGCGCCTTGTAGACTGGGCCGTTGAACATGGACATTGCAAATGGTGTAGATCCTGATCAGACGCCGCAGAACAGAGCGTCATTAAATAACCGATACCTTCATGGTGTAGATGGTCAGGGATTGTCATGTGGACAATAGCAGGCGAGAAGCTTCTGTAGCTAGTTACTTTGAGTCAAATGATAAAAAAATCGACCCAAAAGATGGTAAACTATGCAACACGAACACCATGACTAACATAACAAAGCAACAACCGGACAGAAAATGCGGTATTTAATACCAGAATACGTTGCATGTTCAAGATGTATCATTTTGATAGAGCAGCAGATTCCTAGACCCTTCGTTTCATCCCATCGGTCAGACGACGAATTTGATGACTGGTCAGCTCTAGCCACGTGTGTGTGTGTGTGTGTGTGTGTGTGTGTGTGTGTGTGTGTGTGTGTGTGTGTGTGTGTGTGTGTGTGTGTGTGTGTGTGTGTGTGTGTGTGTGTGTGTGTGGTGCTGGATGGGGGTGGGGGGTAGGCTGTTCGATGTTCTGTATTCGACGCCCAAGAATCTCCCAAATATGTTCCAGGGGATTCAAATCCGGGCTTCTAGCTAGCGAAGCCAATGTCTCAATTCCGTAACGGCGTGGTCTAGCTAACAGGTCTAATGGCAAATGGTTCATTCTCGAAATGAGGCATGACTTCTGGCACTAAACATGCAAAACTATCCAAACTCCAAACTCCATATTTAAACCGTGATAATGAAGTTGCGGAAAGTTGGTTCTGAGGTCTTCTTTCAACTCTGAGTTGACCATAACAAGATTCCTGTTATGTATAAACCCAATTCAGAGTTGAATGCACATCGCAGATCACAGAGTCAGCTTCAAGTTATTATGTCGAAATTTCGAGATACTCGGAGAAATAGACTGGGCTGCATGATGCTTCCATACAAGAGCTGAATTCGACCGCACATGAGTACTGGTAAACCGCCGGGACGATTTTAGTCTGCCCAGGCAAAGTGGTGCAAGTCGGACCGTCCCTACATATAAACCCCTTTTGTTTGCTTGGGGAGCAGGGCTTGAGATGTCATTTATCTCAGTGTCGGGTAAAAGACCCACAAAATTGGAAGCACCGTCTCCAAAATGACCTAAATAGTGTCGACGGGACGTAAAACCTCAATTAAACAAAAGCCCGGAGAAAAACTACTTGACCTTCCATTGCAGAACTTAATTAGCGTCTCAGCCTATGTGACCCGAGCGAGTAACCACAATCTATATTTTGAGCAGAAATAAGAAAAATATCGCAATTTTTCATCTGCAAAGTTTCGTTTTTTCGGCGATTAAGGTTACAATGTATTTGTATATGCGTGTTTTCGTAATGACCCTATTGAAATTGTAAGACGCTCTTTGGTTTGACAGACTTACCCTATTGAAATTGTAAGACTCTCTTTGGTTTGACAGACCTACCCTATTGAAATTGTAAGACGCTCTTTGGTTTGACAATAAAAGTCAAAATGATTATAGGCAAGTTTACATCCGGATGGCTTTAAACATAGTTTTTGTAAAATATTTTTGTAATGTATCTGTCTGTCATTTTGTAGTAGGCCTATTTTCTTAGCTTTAGCTCAATAAAGTTTCTGTTCTGTTCTAGTATTTCTCAGATTGATTCAATTTTGCGGGATGATATGTTTCTAAACGATCCATCCAGATTATTATGTGACTTAATAAAACGAAGAAACAGCGATAATAGGGTGCAACTTAGCTCTGCAGTTGTCTTTTGAACTGCACGTGTTATTTATGCAATTGCTGGTGCGTAATTTCCGACGAACGTGCCTTAGAAATAAGCGACTGTCTTTTGAACACGCGTTACGACAGATGCCAGTAATAGTTTACATGGAATTATTTGCAGAATTTGTTTGAACTGTCTTGTAATTTTGCACATTAACAATCTCTTACATGTAGAGGCAGACTCCATCATACAATGGTATGATGATACAATGGTATGATATCTTCGGCCGAAAGTATCATTTGGCTGACTTTAAAACAAAAGAAATGCATTTAGAAGCACATCCGCATGATGGAAAATCAAGTACATGTATCAGACTTTCTGGGTCAGAGTAGCTAGTTTCGACCAATATTGGGGCACTAAAACAAGACAGCAACGTAACCGAATTCCTTTCATCAATGAGTTTCAGAAGTGCATCAATCCAGCTTTAAATTTTGGACGCGTCCATTCTTGCCAATTGGGATTTTAATTCAAAATCATTAACAGGATGACAGGCAGTTTTCCTTTCTTGGATGGTGATGTTCCTCGTGCGAGATCCTACTGTGTTTATAGTTCGCACTTAATTCGTTTTGCTAGAGTGTCTAGTCATGTGTCTGATTTCAACACTCGTGATAAATTGTTAACCAGGGTTATCGGCATCATAAAATACGAAAAGCTTTTTCTAAGTTTTGTAGACGTCATTCCGATTTGGTTTGTAAATTCAATGGTGGACTCGAATTTCTTCTGCTATAAGGCCTATCGGAACCCGAATTTTATTGTGAATTAGTATATATGTTCTGCGCAAAGTAAGAATCGGTACAATTCCGGAATTGTCCTGCGCAAAGTAGGAATTCTCACTTTGAGCAACAATTCCGGAATTGTACCGGTACAATTCTAGAATTGCGCAAGGGACTGGTTGATTACTTATCGATTACTTGTCAAGGTAAATGTCTCTGCGCAAAGTAGGAATTTCTGGACAAAGTACAGAATCATAACATTGAGATTTTCGATGAAAGAATGACTTGTTGATTAGTTTTTATTCGCTTTCTGTCCCTTTATCCAGTACGGTTTTCAGGAATAAGTTATATTTAATCCAATACTTGACAAAAAAAAGCTTAAAGAACCGAGGCAAGAACCCATACATAATTCGAATACCCACACACTGCCTTGCTACTAAAGTTTAACACTAACTTTTTGAACAGAATGGCACAATCATCTCGAAGTCCTGCACCCGATTCAATGACGAGTTCATGCATAATTATTTTGTTTAATTTGAGGTTTAACGTCCCAGTCAACATTATATAGGTCATTTTGGAGACGTTTCTTTCAATTTTAGCGCCCGGTTACCTTACAAAATCCATCAAGTCAAGTTCTTTCAATTTTGTGGGACTTTTACCCGAAATTGAAATGAAATGAAATCTCATCTCCTGCCGCCCAATGAACCATTTGAGTTTATGTGCATGCGCAGCAAAGGTGAAAATTCCTACTTTGCGCAAGACAATTCCGGAATTGTACCGATTCCTACTTTGCGCAGAACATATAAATTTAAAAAATATATATACTGGCAAAGATTTCAGAATCAAATTTAGTAAAACCATTCTTCGAGATAAAAGGACTGGGTACAATATAAATGTTATGCGACATACTGCGTACATGATAGTTAATCCAATCACGGGGGTGATAACTTTGCTTCCTTCTTTAATTGCATTCCGGCAGATTCTATGACGGCTCCATCGTAAAGCATTACTCAGTTCTTTTTTTAGGTAATATCGGTTGGTACCTAATCTAATGCTCTGTCTCTGGTCGGACAGTTCGAATGCTGTTCTTTTGTCGTGGATTATTGTTTGTAATACAGTAGAACTTCGATGGCTCGTTCCCGATAGCTCGTTTACCATGGCTGAGTCGAACTCATTCTTGGGCCCCTAGGGAAATCCTCTACACAAGAAAAAGTGGGAGATAATTTAGGAGATTTTAGTCTTTTATCTTGCAAATGCATGCTGTGTGTACTCATTAGAATCGCCTCGATGAGGCGATTCTAATGAGTACACACAACATACATTTTCATTATAGAACACCGAAAAGATGGCCAAAAGTATCTCGTGATGCCTCCTGACAGTAACCTCAGTGGCTCGAACTACCCCTGTCTCAAACAGATTTTCGAGGGCCCAAAGGTCTTCGAGCCATTGACGTTCGACTGTAGTTTGCTTTTACATGCATGTATTGCTTATATCTTTTTTTTGTCTTCTTCTTCTTCTTCTTCTTCTTCTTCTTCTTTTTCTGCCATTTTGTTGGAAAGTAACTGTCCTTTCGGCTATCCGCTAGTGATGTTTTCATTAATGTTCGTGTTTCTTCCATTCGGTGTGTGAGTCCTTGTCATTGTCACCACTTTTATTTTGACTCTATATGGCACGATATGAACTACAGGGTTTCCGCTGCTGTCAGGGTTGAGAGGTTAAACCAACAAATTCGATGATTATTAACATCCCCTGCGCTCTTCGTTGAAACACGGTTTGCCTCCTGTTGCAGTGACGACCCGATCTCATTTAAATAAGTGCAGATGAAATTCATTTTAATACACGGTATCATTTTTCTGTCCTGTGGTGCGGAAGATACAATTCATTTATTCGGCGAGTCCACACGAAAGACCATGGTCTGCTGTCACTGGAGCATTCTTACACGACCCTGGTCCAATTTCAAGATTGTATAGCCTACATTCAAGATACTTTTCCTTTAAAAAATACTAAAATGAAGGACCACTTCATGCATGAATATCAATACACAAATAAACTTATTAACAGAAGACTAGTTTTTGTTTGACTGACCTCCGTCATCCACCCTTTTCTGATATCTCTTCTCATACTTTGAAGCGGACTTTTATCATACATCTACCTGCACATCACAAACCCAACCATCACGAAAACGCACCCATGTAATTTTACCCCCTTAAACCCCACTTTCATACAGTACAACTGGGGTTGTGAACAGAGATATACATCATTTTTTCCTTATTTCTGCCCAAAAACATATTTTGTGGATACTCGTTAGAACCACCTCGACGAACAGAAATATGAAAAATATCAGAATTTTCATCTGAAGATTTTCACATTCTTTGATGGTAAAGTTGTTTTTTTAAATATGAATACATATGTATAGGTGTGTTTTGGTAATGTAATTTAAATACAGTCCATTATGCAAATACATTGTCATCTTTACCGCCGAAAAAAAAAAACACTAACATTTGAAGATAAAAAAATGTGATGTTTTTTATCTCTGCTCGAAATATAGATTGTGGGTACTTGTTAGAACCGCCTCATCAAGGCGGCTCTAACGAGTACCCAACATATTTTAGAGCAGAAATAAGATAAAAAAAGTTTACCCCCCTTTAAATCCCAGTTTTACCATATAAAAGTGGGATTCAAAGGGGTTAAAATTATATATTTACATTTCCAGTGTAAAGTCTAGTGTAAACCTATAGAAAACAATTGCGTTCATACTTCCATGAACGCATCGAATCACATGATTCTCGGTGACGTTTAGTGACGTCATTCTAAACCATTGTTCTCTACGGGGGTTGATGACGTCAGCGCTCTTCCACTCTTTGTAGAAAAACAGCGTGTAGATGTTTTTCAGCTTTGAAAGTTTGCCCTACAAGCATTTTTTCGCCAAGTGATGAGGGGCATATAATATAAATATAAAAAATAAACTTAGTTTTTCTGCTTTTCATGAAAGTATGAACGACAGTGGGTCGCTAGCAAAGTTTACATGAACCCCTTCGGGGTTCATTTACTTTGCACGCGACCCACTGCGTTCATACTTCCATGAACTGCAGAAAAATAAATTTCATTTCTTAAACAGACGTGTTTTCATGATAAAAATCCAATGGCTCGAGCATTCCGGGACCATTAAAGTTTTTTTGAGATAGGTGTAGGTCGAGTTTCTGCATGTGGGTCTGATTAAAGCGCCATGATAGGAGGCAAAATTGGGATGATTTAGTGATATCCGTCGCTCTTTTTAAAAAATAAGTAAAAATATATAAATGTTTGTTGTGTGTACTCATTAGTAGAATCGACTTGAACCTGTTCGAGTCATTGAAGTTTGAAGTTTTAACTGTAGTCACCATCCTACCAGCAAAGAATGCCGAGCCAACGTCGGGTCGATAGCGATACGGCCTGACGTTGGCCCGCTGTTTAGTGATGGCAGGGCAGCCCTTTCCTGCATCTCCGAGACGATTATCTCAAAGATGAAAATTGGACCGATAAAAAAAAACATAATTAAAATGTAACATAAAACAAGAGCTGACATCAGACAGCATAGCTCGCCCGGGAGTATGTCTTTTAGGCCATGGGCATAGATGATAAACCTTTAGACCTATATCTATCATCATTCCAAATATGAACCAAATCCATCATAAAGCTTGGAAAATATGATCTCTAAAAACATAAAATTCTTAGGTCGGTGACTTTGACCTTTAAGTCTAGAGCATGGACGGGGAGTTGCGGAATAAAACTTTGGACCTTTATCTTACCATCTTTCCATATATGAACCATATCCATCGTATAGTTTGGAAAATATGAGCTCTAAAAGACTTCAGCATTAAAAATTCTAAGTCTAAAACACATTGACATCAACATATCTATAAAAAAAACTTTAACATAAAAATCTGAGTATATGACTTGGACTTTGAGGTCATGGGCATGGGCGAGGCTTTTGCTGAATAAAACTTTGGACCTACATCTATCGTCATACCAATATGAGCAGTTAGAAAAAAATTACCATAAGCACATTTAAAAAACATTTCTAAAAAGAAATGCATTGTATAACATAAAAATTCTAATGGCCTCCGTGGCCTAGTGGATAAGAGCGCTAACTCTTAATCATTTGGTATTTCACCGCTTTGGTTCGAGCCTGGCTCGGGTCACATGTGAGACGCCAAGTTCTGCAACGGAAGCCAGGTGGTTTTTCTCCGGGTACTTCGGTTTTGGGATGGAAGACAGTATCCATATTGTGTTGCACAGGCTCCGACCTCAGTTCTTGAGGCGTGTCAAGAGATGAGGACTTATACAATCTTTCTGCAGGAGCCGCTCTTCGTTAGCACGATTAGTAATGTACCGGGATCAGTGACCATGTTGCTCTACTTTGTTGACGACCCGGAACCGCTACATCAGTATGGTCGGAAGAGGTATTGTAATTTTAGTTTTTTACGTCACAGGGTTTTACATCACATCTGATTAAATGCATCTGGGAGGTAAAGTAAATTCTATTTCCTAAAGTACGCATCATATTCTAAATTACTGATGTCTAACATTGTATTTCATTTTCCTCGGAAACAGACAGATTGATCAATGTTACACTCCCTCGGGGAATTCCGAAATTTATTTTCAGATCAGGAATGATTGAATGTCTACAAATATCAGCGAGTAATGCAAATAAAAGCTTTGACAGGTGATAGATTAAACGAACATGTTTTTTCTTGAGTCTAAGGTTAAATGGTCTACCGCATGGTTTCTTGCAATTCAGCAATACCGGAAGTTAGAATATTACGTAACAAACACCATGATGTAGGACACGGCCAGCAATACCGGAAGTTGGATGATTACGTAACAAACACCATGGTGTAGGACACGGCCATCAATTCGGGAAGATGGATTATTACGTAACAAACACTATGGTGTTGGACACGCCTGGCCGTGTCCTACACCATAGTGTTTGTTACGTAATAATCCAACTGAAGTAAACAGGAAGTCACAAAGCCTTACTTTCAGAATGACGGGACATGTGTATCCATCCCTTTACAAAGTTATCGTGTTATTGATTAGGTCTATGCGTACGCGGGAACTGGTGCAAAATAGACGTGACGTGAAGGCAATGATCAGGAATCGATACAATTAACCCACAGCTTCCATCAGAGACACCAAAGGGAAGGAAACACAGATATGAAATAACTAAACCCTTATGGTAACATCAATAGCGGAAAGCCAACAGGACAGTTACTTTCTCACAAAATGGCCAATTGGCTGTCCAAAACAAAACATCTAAGCGATACACACTCAAAGACAAACTATGACAAAAATAAACCGCGACAGAAGAACCGCACGGGAACGGTCAGTGAAACGAATTTCATAAACGCTGAAAAATGGGTTGTCCGTTTACGAGTGACACAATGTTAATATATCGTTTTGCTGAATCTACAGGTGAACTAACGTTGAAAGGGTACACTAACTTCCAAAATCGGGACCTTAGGCTCCGGCTCTTGCAATTACAGTCACTGTGGTTTCTAACCTCCACCCCAGTATCGAAAATATGTTCGGGGTCACAAAGGGAAAACGAGAGGGAGATAGTACTACAAGGAGGTTCATTACATGACTTGTTGGCGTAGTTGTTCAAAACTAACGATGTCATTAGTTAACGTATCGTTAACACTTTGATCATTTATTATGGCAAATATGCTTTCTGAAAAAATGTGAGCAGCTTTTGCAAATGCAAAAGCTGCTCTCATTTTTTCAGCAAATATAAGACTATATTAGACATTGTACTTGCTAGAACAGTTAATGATTTCACCACTATGGTTAAGCCTATATACACGATGCTTTGAACATTTGGACCCTGTTATTCGGAAAGTCAGTCGTTTAAACTGAATGTACAAGCCTCCGTGATGTAGTGGTTTAGCTGTTCGCCTCATAAAACAGGGATCGTGGGTTTGATTCCGGGCTTAAAACCGAGATTCCGTCTCCATGGGACCTATTTAACTCAAATACATACATAAAGACGTATTGGTGTCTAACGATGACCAGCTTTATGGCTGTAACACCGATGACTCGTTTACACTGGGTGGGAGCGTACAGTACACTTAACCCGGATGTTCCGATCTGTATAGTGGACAGATCCTTGTCTTTGTTATGACCTTGAAGGTGTATGTGCGTGGTCTGTCTTCTATATTTGTATATTTATTTTTTTTTGGACATAAACAACTTGGTAAGTGTGTTTTATTTATTTTGTTTTCCATACTGACCATCTTTGGGCACGGCAATATGTCGTTTTCTATGCTTTTAATCTATTTTTCAGCTGCAAATCACTAGTGTTTGTAAGAATCACACCTTACCTGTGACCAGAAAATCGACCAATTGGTTTAGGGAAACGATCAGGAACTTATACAATCAGAGCACAAATTCTTCCCACAATATCACTAGGGAAAGAAGTCGAAACATGGGGTGACGACAGTAAACAAAACAGGAAAGAGGTAAACCGAGTCAGCAGCTCTTTCCCAAACAGGTGGTGAATCAGAATCACCAGCATGAAAAACGTGAAACTGGAAGGACAACGTACGAACTAAAGGTTAACAACCAAAAAGGGGGAAGAATCAGAATCATCACCGAAACAACATATATGATTAGGAAAGAATCCGAACCACCACGCCAACACAAACTATGAAGGAACCACAGCAAAAGCACCTACTTGGAACGGTCAGTAAAATTACTGGTGGTTTTTAGTTACCTTTACCCGAACCCAACCCCACCCTCACTTTCACTATGGTTTAAACAAGTGTTTGTTAGGTCCGCGTGAGGGTTTTCTAACTCATTAGCGAATCAACTCGGTAACAAGTAAAATTGAAAATAAAGCCGAATTGACACAAGGATAAGGACTCCATAAGCCATCCGATGAACACTGGGTCATAAGAAAACCAACAGTGAACCCTGTTGGACCAAGCAACAGATATAAAAGTTCCGGCTCCGACCAACTAATAAATAGCTTAAGTCAAAGCCATGGAGTTTTAACCTCGGTCCACCGGCGTGCAATCAGAGGAAAGCATGCCTAATGTCTGACCGTGATTGGGTCAAACACAATGCATGCAGACTTTTGATTAGAATTTATATCACAGAGGACTCGCGTTATAACGACATTCGTTATAACGACAAAAATTGTTATAACGACAATTTCAATGGAAATAAATCTTATCTCAAGGTTTAGCCTCGATTCCGAGCGGCTTGGACTTCCCTCGGGTTGGAAATGCCCAAATCGAATCCATAGTCATGAAAGATTCTTGTAATTTAATACTTCAAGAAACAAATGATATAGACATTTGTTAGAATCGCCTCACCGAGGAGATTCTAACAAATGTCTTAACATTTGTTTCTTGGAGTAATTATGCGGAGAAAACCTTTTATAACCTATCATGATCCTAACTGGGATTCTTTATAACGGCAAATTCATTAGAACGCCACAATAATAAGGAACAAATACTGTCGTTATAACGAGGGTCCTCTATATATCCAATGCATTTGTAAACCCGAGCCGCAAGCGAATTTTTCCCTGAACTTCAGATATACGGGAACAAACAGGAAGTCACAAACCCTGACTTTTCCAGAATGGCAGAATATAAGAATCTTATATGGGTGTGAGGGGTGGATGGAAAAATCCGTCCCGAGGGTCACTGTCCGACATCACGAGGCTTGCCGAGTGATGCCGGACAGAGATCCCAAGGTACGGATTTTTCACCCGCTCATGAACCTGCCACAAAAGCACAAACATATACTGCGAAATGTATAATAATTGCATAAACCTAAACACAGATAAATTGATATATATATATGAGTGCATAAACATTGACAAATATAAAGTGATATTTAAACCACTAAAGTCATACTCCTATGGTGGTTTGTCTATACTAAATTTAGCTCAGTTTGTAGAGTGTCCGCTCCGGGGAACGGGAGGTCACGGGTTCGATCCCGGGCCGCGACATACCAAAGTCGTTAAGAATGGTACTAGCTGCTCCTCGCTTGGCATTCAGATTTTTGGGGAAGAGAAAGGACTGGTCGACCCAGAGTCAGGATAATGTGACTGGGTGTTGTATCATGAATTGTGTCTGGGACATGATACTTCAGTGAGGCAGCACTATAGAAGTGAGCATTGAGCACCCTGTCGCAACCAGACACCGTCGTGATATGACTGAAAAATTGTTGAAAGCGACGTTAAACCCGAATTCGCACACACACTATACTAAATTCAGGAATTTAATTCCACGTAACAGTAAATTCCCTTTTTTGCCAAGGTGGGATTTGCAAGCGCATACGTACATTACATTGGTTTTTCCTCCCTGTTACTCAAAACTTAACACAAAACACCAAGACAGAATAGGGGGAAGCTTGGAGCTTTATTACTAACTAATTAACAACTCCAATACTAGAAAGACTAGCGCGCTCACAAACAAAGAAATACATGTATACATGTAATTGAAGAAAGCATATATCAAAGTCAATGATTTATAGTCATATTGCGCGTCATTCACCCGCTCATGAACCTGCCACAAAAGCACAAACATATCCTGCGCAATATGTAATAATGGCATAAACCTAAACACAGAGATAAATTGACCGATAAGTATAAGAATATGATTGCATAAACATAGACAAATATAAAGTGATATATAAACCACTAAAGTCATACTCCTTGCATAAGTTTGTAAGAGCAGTGTAAATAATTGTAAGTGGAAAATTAACCGTCCTCACACTCTGACCATGTGCACATATTATGATAAAAAAAAATAATAAAATAGGGAGGGTAACAATTTTGGGTGGGAATTTAAATCCGTAAGGAAAAAGCTGCTGCTTTGGCGCGCACCAAACCGACAAAGACATATGAGATAGGCTCTCAGAAACCCCCGCGAAAGGTCAACTATACCTGACTATAAGCGCTGCATGGTGGTTTGTCTAAACTCAATTAAGGAACTTAATTCCACTTAAACAAAACACCAAGACAGAATAGGGGGAAGCTGGGAGCTTTATTACTAACTAATTAACAACTCCAATACTAGAAAGACTAGCGCGCTCACAAACAAAGAAATACATGTATACATATAATTGAAGAAAGCATATATCAAAGTCAGTGATTTATAGTCATATTGCGCGTCATTCACCCGCTCATGAACCTGCCACAAAAGCACAAACATATACTGCGCAATATGTAATAATTGCATAAACCTAAACACAGAGATAAATTGACCGATAAGTATAAGAATATGATTGCATAAACATAGACAAATATAAAGTGATATTTAAACCACTAAAGTCATACTCCTTGCATAAGTTTGTAAGAGCAGTGTAAATAATTGTAAAAACATTGATAACAATCTTATTAGGCAGTTCTAACGAACACCAACAATCTATGTCTGCAAGTTTGAGGAACATGTAACAAATTGTGATAAGTGTAATCTGTACCGAAGTAATGCTGCTTTAAAGAAGATTATAGAAAAGACGCCCACATATCAGCTTGTTAGCAACATTTGTCGCAAAATTCTGAGAAGAGCAATTCCAAGAGATTTACTACATATACTTTATTGATTTTAAAGTAAAATTTAAAAAAGAAGAAAAGTAAGTTCAGAGCCAAGTTTACTGTATCCGTGGAACACCTGAATTGAAATGGATAAAAATTTCTATGAGACTTGGTTACTGGCGCCTAACTTCATGACGCCGTTCGTGACAACCCTATGTTTTGACGGTCCCCGCCTATCGGGGCTTGAAGAAATATATGGGCTGCATGGTGCTTCCACGCAGAGCTGAAACCGACCCGCACACGAATACTGATAAACCGCTTAGAGCATCTAAGCCTGTCCAGGCAAAGCGGTGCGAAAAGGTCCGTCCATGCTTATAAATCCTATTGGTTTCATTAGGCGACAGGGTTTGAGATGTCATTTCATCTCAAGGTCGGGTAAAAGTCCCACAAAATTGGGAGCAACGTCTCCAAAATGACCTTTACAGTGTTGACGGGGACATTAAACCTCATATCAAACAAACAAAAAGCCTATGTTTTGTATACAAATACTTTTTAACATCTTTGAAGTTCATTATGTCATTACGGCTCATTCTTGCACACCAGATAAGAAAACCCGTGGTTTTAACCTGGATTAGAAATCCTGTCCTTACCCTGGTGTTCTTCTCCAGGCAAGCTACATAAGTGTAGGGCGCGAAAAATAAACAAAGTAAAATGAAAAAAAAAATGGTGGTGTTGCGCAAGATAGGGTTCTTTCACACCCTCGGGATGACCGTGCTGAGCAGAACCTCGGTGTAGCCTCTATTCCGCTCAGCAAGGTCATCCTCGGGTTGGAAAGGCCCAGCTACAACAGAACCCATATCTGAGACGTATCTTGTCATATGACGTGTCCAGTGTTTAACCTATGTATGCCTAGCCTCCCCAAAAGGGACGTTATCAAACGACGTAGACCCAGATCATGCCCCGAGGTTATGAAACCTTTTTTCATGCTCAACTCAACTGAAACTAAAAGAAGTGCTCATGAGTATTCAGATACAATAAATTTGACAATTTTATTGCTCAAATCAACAAAGAATGCTCTTTGTCATGCTCATAAATTTTAAAATGCCAACAATTGTTGGCATTTTTGAATTTATGAACAGGACAAAGTTCATTTTTCAAGTGAGTTGAGCATGAAAAAAATATAGCTTTGGGGCCAGTCATCGCTGAAAGAGGCGATCCTTACGAGTATCCACAATGTTTTAAAACAAAAATAAGGAAAATGTAGTGCAAAGTAGTGTAAAGTAGTTACATAAAGTTTCATCTTAAATAGTCCCAATCGGGCAAGAAACTGTACATTGTTTTAGACAACTATGTACGAAAATCCATAGTTTAAAAGTTTATTTGTGGTCCATTTATGTGGTTTTCGGAAAACCGTTAATTTCATCAGTAATTTATGAGGTGGTTATGTTTTTGAAAAATCACAGACTTCAAAGAAAGTAACCAGAGAACTGTAAGATAGGCACAGAGCTTTTCATCAAAAACACTTCGACACTGTGTGGGAGCGTACAGTACACTTAACCCGGATGTTCCGATCTGTATAGTGGACAGATCCTTGTTCCGATATGTCGGGTATGTTACAGAATGTTTATTTTTGTGTTTTGAAATTATTAATCATTAGCATTTCAACTTCATAGCAGTAGTTCGGGAAGCATAACTAAAAGTCTTTTCGACATGCTACCTTGATTTTCTGTTTATTGCTATGATTTCGTTTATTTTCACATTTGTTTCTAGAAAATCAATATTCTACTTTCGATTTCAAACGCTGCACCGGTACAATTTAATCAAGCTTTGCCACCAACCTTATATGAAACGACTGCTGATGCATTGTAACTATTTTATGATGCATTTCGGGTCAGCTTTTATTAATATTACTAAACATCTTGCCATATAAGGGCAATTATTTTCAAAGAAAACGATAGAGGGGTCAAAAACTGGTTTGTATCGCATGTCGCAAAACTGATTTCTCAGCACTGTATGTCGTGTTCCGATCATACTATATTGTGTGTCCTGATAATACTATAGAGCGATTTCGACATATTCGTAGGATAACATTTAAATACGTTAGCTATTTTGTTTCTGAAATGTGGAAACTTGGCATATACACACTTTCCTTCTTCTCAGGAACCAAACGGCGACAGACCTTGAAACTTGGTATGCAGCATCGGGGACTCGGGCCCTACCAAGTTTATTCAAATGATGACCTTTGGTTGACCTTGGCCTGTTTTACGTCAAGGTAAAATTTGGTCACTTAGACATTTGTATGGAAAAAGGGCAAAACAGTGTATTTTTCTGTGGCATCAGAAATGATATTTGTAATCAGCTGAATGGAAGTTTATCAATTCCAACGGTCAAGGTCATTTACTGACCATTATCCTGGAAGGCTCAGATTCAGTAATTTTATCTTCTTCTCAACTTAAACTGCTGGGTAGTTTGAAATCAAATTACATGTGGAGCCTCTATGGGAAGTGGGAACGAAAGTAAGGACTGGTTCACATGACCAAAATGGCCGCCATGCCCATATATGGTAAAAACTTTTAAAAATCTTCTTCTCAGGAACCAAATTGCCGACGACCTTTAAACCTAGTATGCGGCATCGGGGACTCTGCCTCTACTTAATTTGTTCAAATGATGACCTTCGATTGACCTTGACCTGTTTTACATCAAGGTCAAATTAGGTCACGTTGGCATTTATATGGAAAAAGGGCAAAACAGTGGTTTTTCTGATGGCATGGTAGCCTGTGGCATCAGAAATGATATTTGCAATCAGTTGAATAGAAGTTTATCAATTCCAAAGGTCAAGGTCATTTACTGACCTTTGTCCTGGAAGGCTCAGATTCAGTATTGTTATCTTCTTCTCAACTTAAACTTCTGGGTAGTTTGAAACCAAATTACATGTGGAGCCTCAATGGGAAGGGGGAACGAATATTTGTTCGTAAGGACTGGGTCACATAATCAAAATGGCCGCCATTCCCATATATGGTAAAAACCTTTAAAAATCTTCTTGTCAGGAACCAAACAGCCGATGACCTTGAAACTTGGTATGCAGCATTGGGGACTTGGGCCCTACTAAGTTTGTTCAAATCATGACCTTTGGTTGACCTTAAACTGTTTTACGCCAAAGTCAAATATGGTCACTTAGACATTTGTATGGAAAAAAGGCAAAGCAGTGGATTTTTCTGATTGCATGGTAGCTAGTGGCATCAGAAATGATATTTGCACTCAGCTGAATGGAATTTTGTCAGTTCCGAAGGTCAAGGTCATTTACTGACCTTTGTCCGGGAAGGCATAGATTGAGTATTTTTATCTCTTCTCAACTTAAACTGCTGGGTCGATTGAATCCAAATTACATGTGGAGCCTCTGTGGGAAGGGGAAACGAAAGTTTGTTCGTGCCGACTGGGTCACATGACCAATATGGCCACCATGCCCATATATGGTAAAAACCTTAAAAATCTTCTTCTCAAGAACCGAACGGACGATGTTCTTGAAACTTGGTATGCAGCATCGGGGACTCGGTCCTACCAAGTTTGTTCTAATGATGACCTTTGGTTTAATTTGACCAGTTTTGTGTCAAGGTCAAATATGGTCACTTAGACATTTGTATGGAAAAAAGTCAAAACAGTGGATGTTTCTGATTGCATGGTAGCTAGTGGCATCAGAAATGATATTTGCACTCAGCTGAATGGTATTGTGTCAGTTGCGAAGGTAAAGGTCATTTACTGACCCTTGTCCGGGAAGGCTCAGATTGAGTATTTTTTTATCTTCTTCTCAACTTAAACTGCTGGGTCGATTGAATCCAAATTACATGTGAAGCCTCTATGGGAAGGGGGAATGAAAGTTTTTTCGTAAGGACTGGTCACATAACCAATATGGCTGCCATGCCCATATATGGCAAAAAACCTTTAAAGGAACCAAATTGCCGATGACCTTGAAACTTGGTATGCTGCATTGGGGGCTCGGACCCTACCAATTTTCTTCAAATGATGACCTTTGGTTGACCTTGTTTTTTCGTTACGGTCAAATGTGGTGACATAGACAATTGTATTGAAAATTGCAAGACAGTGGATTTTACTGATTGCATGGTGGCCTTTTTTTGTCACATGACCAAGATGGTCACCATGCCTGTATACCTCTGGTGAGCGTAGTGGCCCATGGGCCTCTTGTTCACTTTTTACTTTTTTCACACTGTTCAGACTGGGCAGATGCTCAGACTGAGATTAGTCTTTGCTGGACGCATAGATGAGTTTTTGTTTTGTTATGCGCAAGTTGAAATAGTCCAATTTTTTTTTTCTTTCAATCATTTCAGACGTGATGAATTAGTCGTTCGTGGTGGACCCGGTTGTGGTTCTTTGGCATGACACACTGTTTCAACCTTGTCAAAAACTGTGCCAAATACCATCAATATATCTCACAGGGTATCCAAGTTATGGTCATCACAAGATTATATTGTTTGGGGAAATAACTAAAAAAAATAAATAAAAAGTGCACCCAGTGTCATGATTTTCACACATGAAACACCTGCCTAGCCTCACGTACAATTATACCAAGTCCCATCATTATGTCTCAGAGTATATGCTTTTATTAGAAGGGGATATAACCCAAATACCATCGCACTAGAGTTGTGGTTCCTGCGCATGAAATGCTGTCTCAATCTTGCCAAGTATTATCCACATATCTCAAAGGGTTTCAGAGCTAGGGCCCACAAGATTTTGTCAGGGGGGTAACTCACAAACCAGTGTACCAAGAGTCGTGGTACTTGCCCGTGACAGGCTTGCTTAACTCAAACAATCAACATCACTCGAAGACTGTTGAAGATACGGCGATCAAAAGATAGTCATACAATTTTATTAGAGGGGGAGATAACCCAAATACAATTATAACCATGACACCCAGAGTTGTGGGCCTTGTGAATGACATGCTGTCTCAACCTTGTGAACAAACATGCCAAGTATCATCAATATACCTCAAAGGGTTTCGGAGTTATGGCCATCACAATGTTATTTTGTCAGGGAAGGTAACTCAAAACCAGTACACCAAGAGTCGCGGTTCTTGCATATGATACGTCTGCTTAACCTCATGTACAACTGTACCAAGTACTATCAACATGTCTCGAAGAATATTGGAGATATAGAGCTCAAAAGATAGTCATCCTATTTTTATTGGAATGGGGATAATTGAAATGCCATGGCACCAAGAGCTGCGGTTCTTGCACATGTCACGCCTGCTTAACCCCATGTACAACTTTACCAAGTTCTATCAACATGTCTCAAAGAGTATGGGAGATATTGCGATCACAAGATAGTTATTCTATCTTATTGGAAGAGAGATAATGCAAATGCCATGCCACCAAGAGTTGTTGCTCTTGCGCTTGACGTGCTGCTTCAACCTTGTGAACAATTGTGCCAAGTTTCATCAATATATCACTAAGGGTATTTGATTTATGGCGATCACAAGATAACAATTCTATTTTTTGAAAGAGGAGATAACTCAAATGGCATGGCACGAAGAGATTTGGTTCTAGCGCATGACATGCTGCTTCAACCTTGTGAACAATTGTACAAAGTTTAATCAATATATCTCGAAGGGTATTGAAGTTATGGCGATCACAAGATAGTCATTCTATTTTTTTTCGAAGGGGAGATAACTAAAAAAACCATGGCACCAAGGGTTGTTGTTTTTGCCCATGACATGCCGTCTCAACATTGTTTACAATTTTGTTAAGTATCATCAATGTATCTCGAAGGATATTGGAGTTATAGAGATCGCAAGATAGTCATTCTATTTTATTGGAAGAGGAGATAACTGAAATACCATGGTACCCAGGATTGTGGTTCTTGCGCAAGACACGCCGTCTCAACATTGTTTACCATTGTTCCAAGTATCATCAATATACGGACGACCGGACGCCAAGCCGATCGCTATATCCCCCGAATCTATTCGGTCGGGGGATGAAAAGGAAATTTTCTTTCACAGACTGGTCCACAGCTCTTCATTTCTTTGTATAAATTTACATGTATATGTCTTGAACAAATAGTCCGTAACTAATCGTATTGCATTTCTGTGCAGTCTGATCAGAGTATTTGCTATGCGTCCTGTGGATGAAGAGAGAGCGTGACGATGCGACTCATTTTGTTAAATATTTCGCACCCGAAGACAGTCCTCGAAGGCTGGCTCATTTGGCCGAGTGGTTAAGACCTCTAGTCTGTAGTGCTCAAAAGGTTCAATGGCATGCAGCACACACCACATGCAATTTCTCCAAGATTTCGGGAATTTATAGGTAATTAATATTTTTACGTAGAATTGCTATTGTTTAAGCATTATCATCGTATTGCATAGACAATATTGCAATGTACTTTTGAATAGCTTACACACATTAAAAGCGACATCCCATACAGTCAAAACAAAGTATCTTAGACAAGTTATACAGTAAATATGAGACATACCATACAGTCAGAAAATTTTTGGGATGGTCAGTCTTGCTCTTCGTGTGATTTCGTATGGAATTCTAGAGGCACTTATTTTTAGTATAACTCATTATAGATTATTAATCTATCTTAAAACTGTCTTAAAAGATATTTTTCTTTCGATTAAAGCTCTCAATTGGTCGATTTTCTGGTCACAGGTAAGGTGTGATTCTTACAAACACTAGTGATTTGCAGCTGAAAAATAGATTAAAAGCATAGAAAACGACATATTGCCGTGCCCAAAGATGGTCAGTATGGAAAACAAAATAAATAAAACACACTTACCAAGTTGTTTATGTCCAAAAAAAAATAAATATACAAATATAGAAGACAGACCACGCACATACACCTTCAAGGTCATAACAAAGACAAGGATCTGTCCACTATACAGATCGGAACATCCGGGTTAAGTGTACTGTACGCTCCCACCCAGTGAACTGTCTGTACAAACGACCAAATAGACCTGGCGTTATGACGTCATTTGGGAGTTATACGTCAAAGAGATGGCCACAGCTTGTTTTAGGAGAAAAGCTCTGTGTAACAACTGTCCTGAAGTTTTTGGAACATGCTTTTATTTTACTTAGAGAGGATCTTACATGAGTGTTCAATTAGTATTGAATTTATTAAACGACTTGAGAAAAAGGGATAAAATGCGAGGCTTTGCCGAGCATTTTTCCCTTTTCATCAATGAGTTTAATAAATTCAATAATAGCATGAGCACGAATGCAGGATTCCATTTATCATATGACATTTAAAACGCATTTTATTCATGACTGTTTTACAAAAAAATGTCAATATTGTTTTACAAAAAAAAAATCAATATTCCGCCACTAGTAAACTCGGCGTCGTTAAGAACGTCGTACATGTAACGTTACGGAGCATATCTAACTATTTTGCATATTTAATCCACTAGTGGGTTATCGATTTTACTACATGGCGTTATTACATTCTAAGACGCGACGTCATATGATAATTTAGTTTTTTTATTTAGTTATTTTTTTTTCTTTTTAATT
Source organism: Lucinisca nassula (assembly GCA_963580285.1). Classification (NCBI taxonomy): domain Eukaryota; kingdom Metazoa; phylum Mollusca; class Bivalvia; order Lucinida; family Lucinidae; genus Lucinisca; species Lucinisca nassula. The sequence continues at coordinate 132,471,150 of OY757019.1, read as the reverse complement.
GACCCCAACTTAAATTCAAGATTGTTGTCGTTGTTGGAATTGTTTTTGTTGTTGTTTGCCGACATGAAAAGAATGGTGACCATATGATTATAAATTAACCTTTTAATCGCATCAAGAAAACACGCCTATATAATTTTGACCCCCCTTGAACCCCACATTTATATAGTAAAACTGGGGTTTACGGGGGTAAGCCTTATTTTTCTTATTTCTGCTCTAAAATATAGATTGAGGGTACTTGCGGTTCTAACGAGTACCCACAATCTATATTTTGGGCAGATATTAGAAAAATATCACAATTTTTTATCTGAAAATTTTGTTTTTTCGGCGGTAAAATTTACAATGCATTTATATATGTGTGTTTTTGCAATGGTCTACTCTCACTTTTTTGTTTTGGCTGAGCACATTTTATATTTCAGCGATGTCGTATCATAAGGAGATTCATGTTTATTTAAGTCAACAGAATTCCTAAAACGGTTTTCTTTACTTGGAGTCCATCGAACCTTGATGCTTCAACTTGTTTTCAAGAGAAGCCAAAGAAGTTCAAAAACCATTCTGAATGTATCACATCACGTTCTTAATTCTCTATAAGGTTTCATTTGACAACGTCACTGATATTATTTTGTGCTTGGTTCAGCATTTCCATTTCCCTTAATGAACCGCAACGTGCGAAAATCTGCGTTTTCGCAGATTTTCACACGATGCGGTTCACTTAAGGAAACAGAAATTGCACCGAACCTCAAAAGCGTGATTTACGGACATCAATTTATGAACTGAACATTGCTTTTAAAGCGTCTTAGCACACTGCTCGTCCCTTGACGTAACCGCATGTGCGAATTCTGGCATGCGCGTGCGAGGCTTCCTGCATGCGGAATAAAACGAAACTCTCCGGATACAACCCAAATGTTATAGGAATAAAAAGCATATCTGTCTTTTTCGCTTTGACAAATTGTCTACTAGAAACAAGATAGATGTGTCAAAGTAGATTACTTTCCCAACAAATATATCATTTTTCAGGCACGATATGCATATTGAGCATGTTATGTAATGGAATTATTTAAGATATTGCGAAAGCCTTGCTTGGCAACTCTTACGTTATTGAACTCGCATTAAGAAAACATTTACGTTCTATTATCATTTTTCCCAGACATAAGCAAACATTTTGATGGAATTGGCATTCAAAAGTTTCAGACTTATGCAAAACTATCTGAGCACGCTTCCGATTACTCTTAAACAGAGTCTGCAATGTTTGCTAAACCTGTGGTTACAAGGTGACCAAATTTTGATGAGGTTCATTTTCATTTCATTTGAAGCATTATTCAGTAAATCGTTAACTGTTGGTCTGGAATATATTGTAATTTCAAACACAAGAAGATGTATATGCCATTGCAAACTTCTGCATTGTCAAATTACAAAACATCTCAAATGTCATCCAAGAACATAAATCAGACCTAGTGCTTGCTATAATAAGACCAATCAATGTACATTTCTTGATCCAGTTTTAGTATTCTTAGGTGAATGACATTTTATCGTCAAACGAGATTCTTTGAAAGGTACTTCACAGGATTGTGTCAGAAGGCCCGAGGCAGCAAGAAGAGGGTTTCTTTTTTCTTCTTTTTTTCCATCTGTTTTATCGTTCGGGTTGCTCTCCAGTATGCATTTAATCTCCCCAGTGTTTTGCATCATGTGTACAAGTCCGTGAAATAAAGACCGCCTAAAACCCCCTTTATATAGGGAAAACTGGGATTTAAGGGGGTATACATTGTTTTTCTTATTTTTGCTCCAAGACATAGGTTGTGGGTACTCGTTAGAGCCGCCTCAATGAGGCGGTTCTAACGAGCACGAACAACCTATGTTTGCAGTTTGAATAAGAAATATATCACGGATTTTCATCAGAAAAGTAGCATTTTTGAGATATGAAAAAAATGCAATATGTCGCCCGGGTGTGTACTCGTAATGGACTATACAAAAAAACGCAAAGGCACCAATCTGTATCTGTTCAAGTCAAATTTGAATCTACATGAATCTTCTTAATTTCCAGTTTTAGGTATACCAGGCTTGTTTTATTTATTAGAAGCTCTACGGACCATTCTATACTTAAAGCAAACGGTGTAGACCCTGAGCCTGGTGAACGCTGTTTGCTTGTTGCCCATCGGGGCTTGAAGAAATAGATGGGCTGCATGATGCTTCCACGCAGAGCTGAAACAGACCGCACACGAGTATTGGTTTTCCGCTTAGAGGAGCCAAAGCGGTGCGAGTCTGACCGTCTATGCTTATAAACCCTACTGGTTTCATTACTCATTGTCGGGTAAAAGTCCCACAAAATTGGTAGCAACGTCTCCAAAATGACATATACTGTGTTGACGGGGACGTTAACCCTCAAACAAACAAAACCATGACCGATTACACGACTGACATTAAGTTTATAAAAATCATCAGCACTTTTTATCCATACGCATATACATGTACTTTTAATTCATAGATATATTGAAAATATAATCCCGTACAATTATTGATAACCTTAAATAGAATACTACTGCAATTCAGCAAACTTAATATACCATACTCCTATTATTTCTCAGCACTATGCTTGCTTAAAGTACCTTGAAAATATTTCATATCACCATTAAGTAACGTCGCGCTTAAACACGAGAACAAATGAAGCTTACAGGCAAAATGTTGAAGAGTCTTTCAAAATCGACGTGGAGCATTTAGTCAAAGACTGAACAAGAGGAGCATATACAGTAAAGTTCTATGTTAAGACCACCTTTGGGACTGTTCAAAAGTGGTCTTTAAGACCACTTTCGAACAGTCCCAGAGGTAGTCTCTTGTTAGGAGACACTGGGTGAAAGAATAACTGATACCTTCTCATTAAGCTCTTAAATGGTTTTAGGTGATATAGTGGAATTTTACTGTACTTGCGAAGTACATTTAGGTCGATGTTACCGATTACATTAGTAATTTGGTCACGCAGAAACATTCTTGGGGGCTTGGAGAAATAAATTGGGCTGCATGGTGCTTCCACGCAGAGCTGAAACCGACTGCACACGAGTACTGGAAAACCGCTTAGAATGTTTAAGCCTGTCCAGGCAAAGTACTGTCCCTGCATCTAAACTTACTGGTGTGTTTGGATGGTATGGCTTGAGCAATGTCGGGTAAAAGTCCCACAAAATTGGAAGCATGTTTTCTTTCTTTCTTTTCAAAACACATCAATAGTTATTATCCCCTCGCACAAAAAAGTTGTGAGGGGTATAGTAGTCGCAGATAAGATTGACTAGGCGGAGCTATTCATATGTTGTCAATATATGTCAAATTTGCTGAGTCCGCCAGAAGATTCGGTAGAGTGCATTTCGCACGCTTTCTATAAGCGAACGAAATGGTCATATACGCCACAGCTATGCTTGTGTTTCAGTTGAATTCACACAATCGGGTGACTTGGTTTACCCTTTTTGTTAATGGAATATTCTTAAGGCAGGTACAAACGATAGCTCCGCCTAGTCAATCTTATCTGCGACTAGCATAATATAGCGTTTATTCCGTACGTACGTACGTAAGTAGGTACGTGTGTGTGCGTGTGTGTGTGTGTGTGTGAATTCGGGTTTAACGTCGCTTTCAACAATTTTTCAGTCATATCACGACGGTGTCTGGTTGCGACAGGGAGCTCAATGCTCACGTTTATAGTGCTGCCTCACTGAAGTATCATGTCCCAGACACATTACATGATACCACACCCAGTCACATTATCCTGACACTGGATCGACCAGTCGTAGCTCTACCCCGTAAATCTGAGTGCCAAACGAGGAGCAGCTGGTACCATTTTTAACGACTTTGGTATGTCGCGGCCCGGGATCGAACCCGAGACCTCCCGTTCCCCGGAGCGGACACTCTACCAACTGAGCTATCGGGGCCGGTTTAAGTAGGTACGTACTAGCGCATACATTTTATTTGTGGATTTAAATTTAACTTCACACAAATTTATAACCTGTCTGGTGCGAGGCGATTTGGATCATCTGCTAGTAGAATTTCTTTTAGCTAATATAGATTCTTTTTTTTAACAGTGCAAAGGCGTGAAGTTCATTTGTTCTTTGGGGTACTTTTTGGTTATATTTCATTTGCTGTAGTCTATTTAGGTCTTTTACATAAGAAAATGGCTTTTTTAGCAAAACCTGCTAAATTGATTTTTTTTAAATAAAAACACATAAAACAAGATTTCTTCTTCAGCGGTTCTTAGGGGTACTATCTGGTTCCCTTTTAATTGCTGCAGTCTGTTGGGCTGTTTTATAGAAGAAAAAAAATCATTTTTGATAACTTGCCCTCATCCAACTTAGGCACCCCAAAGGCGAGCTACGTTGGCTTTCGACAACTCTTGTTTAAGTCATTTCAATTGAATAACAGGTGTAGTAGCTTGCTGAAAATTTGGGATTTTAACAGCCAGCATGCTTGAAAATATTAATGACTAAAATTGTAGTTACTTTTGGTAATAAGTATATTTCCATTTTATTGTTATCCCCACGGGCAGCATGATTAATGAAAATGCTTTGCAGTGTGTGTGCAACCAATTACTCAACCCATTTTGTACGGGAACCCCCAAAACCGGACACTGGAAAACTGTATATGCCCACTGCGATCAAACGCAGCAGTCTGATCATGACCTCCTCTGTTTGCAAAAAGGTCGGCCGTTTTCTTATTAAATTTCTGAAAACAACCTGGCACCCCTACATTTTGAAATGGAGCCCTACTAAATGAAGACTGGAAGATCCCATTAAGTCGAGAATGGTTAAATATCCTTAAGATGCATCCCGGGTCCTAAGAACTATATATCCTCGAAGAAACTTGTCTCCATCGACATATTAATCATGTTTCTCATAGACAAGACGCCAAAAACATAAGACGGATAATACAGATATCTATTGTTAAAACAAAATAAATGGAACAGCAGTGTAAGGCATAACCCGATTGACACTTATTCTAGTATACGAGGTGAATGCGAGGGCCAATTTAGCCTCGCCCAGTCGTTTTGGCGATAAATCGATTTATCAGATGATAGTTTATGGTCGGTAATCGACGTTGATTTTCTTGTTTGCTTGTTTGATTTGAGGTTTAACGTCCCTGTCAACACTGTAAAGGTCATTTTGGAGACGTTGCTTCCAATTTTGTGTGATTTTTACCCGACATTGAGATGAAATGACATCTCAAGCCCTGTCGCCACATGAAACCAATATGGTTTATTAGCATGGACGGTCCGCCTCGCACCGCGGTTCCTGGACAGGCTTAGATCCTCTAAGCGGTTTACCAGTACTAGTGTGCGGGCCGGATTCAGCTCTGCGTGGAAGCATCACGCAGCGCACATATTTCTGCAAGCCCCTATGGGCGGGGGCGGTTGATTTTCTTGATGTGACATGTTCTTATATTTTACCGAATTGCTGGTTCATAACCCCCTCCAAAAAAAAAAAAAAAAATAATGAAAATTTTTAAGTAAAGAATTCTGATACTTTTCAAAAGTTCTGCTCAAAACACAGATCGTGGTTCTTAGTTAGAACCGGTACCCACGAAATAAGACAAATAATATATACCCCTGTAAACCCCAGTTTTACAATATGAAATTTGAGCTGAAGGAGGTAAACTATATTGGTTTGTTTTCGTCATGTTTCAGCGTGTGCCCTTTTTGGGATTGGTATATCCCTGCAGGCACAAAACGTTGACTCAACGTTGAACTAACGTTGAAACAACGTTTTCAACGTTGTTTCAACGTTAGTTCAACGTTGAGTGCCTGTTGGGATGTAACAACGACATTGGAAACTTTCAAAGTGTCTTCTATAAGCTTGACATGACACTCAGATACATGTAGTTTAATATTTGCTTTTGTTACAAGTCCATATACAGATGTGCATGTACGAAAAGCATGGTTACACGTGATATTCTGCGTATATTTGAAGATAAATATCTTGAAAACGGTTTTAATTTAAACACCCCTAAAAAATGTCTAAAATAGATTTGTTTGTTTGATTTGAGGTTTAACGTCCCCGTCAACACTGTAAATGTCTGGAGACGTTGCTTCTAATTTTGTGGGACTTTTACCCGACACTGAGATGAAATGACATCTCAAGCCCTGCCACCCAATCAAACCAATAGGGTTTATAAGCATGGACGGGCCGACTCGCATCGCTTTGCCTGGGCAGGCTTAGATCTTCTAAACGGTTTACCAGTACTCGTGTGCGGGTCGGTTTCAGCTCTGCGTTGAAGCATCATGCAGCCCATCTATTTCTTCAAGCCCCGATGGGCAGGGGCGAGTCTTAAATAGATACTATTGTTATTTTCAGACGATTAGAAACACGAAGCAAAAGAAACCGTTCCTTTTCTTGTTCCCCGATGGGCAGGGGCGAGTCTTAAATAGATACTATTGTTATTTTCAGACGATTAGAAACACGAAGCAAAAGAAACCGTTCCTTTTCTTGTTCCCCGATGGGCAGGGGCGAGTCTTAAATAGATACTATTGTTATTTTCAGACGATTAGAAACACGAAGCAAAAGAAACCGTTCCTTTTCTTGTTCCCCGATGGGCAGGGGCGAGTCTTAAATAGATACTATTGTTATTTTCAGACGATTAGAAACACGAAGCAAAAGAAACCGTTCCTTTTCTTGTTGGTCGTAAAATGATCAAATGGTAGGAAATGACTTCGGTACGAAATGACTTCAGTAAAAGATTTCTAGGAGGGCCCTTCCTTGGTTGACACCAGCCTTGTAGTCTACCAATTGTCACAACGTGCATTAAATCGAAGCACTGAAAGCACTGATGTGTCGATTGTCCCTGAGTGTAGGCTCTGAAAATGGTCCTGGCAGGAATTTGCAAGGTTGGTTTGCCGAAACTCACAGAAGCTGAACGGGGATTTAGACTGTCCCCATCACGAAAACACGCCTTTATAATTCTGTTCCCCTTGAACCTCACTTTTATATAATGAAATTAAGGTTTGCAGGGGTAAACCTTATTTTTCTTGTTTCTGCTCTAAACCATAGTTTGTTGGCCCGGGGCTTGAAGAAATAGATGGACTGCATGATGCTTCCACGCAGAGCTGAAACCGACCGCACACGAATACTGGTAAACCGCTTAGAGGATCTAAGCCTGCCAAGGCAAAGCGGTGCGAGTCGGTCCGTCCATTCTTTTAAGCCCCATTGGTTTCATTGGGCGACAGGGCTTGCGATGTCATTTCGTCTCAATGTTGGGTAAAAGTCCCACAAAATTGGAAGCAACGTCTCCAAAATGACCTTTACAGTGTTGACGGGGACTTTAAACCTCAATTCAAACAAACAAACAAATAAACTATAGATCGTGGGTACTCGTTAGAACCGCCTCGATAACGTGTACCCACGATCTTTATTTTCAGCAGAAATAAGATTGAAAAAACTGACCTTAAAATTTTCGTGTTTTTTTTTTTTTTTTTTTTTCGGCGGTAAAATTTACAATGTATCATGTATAGGAGTGATTTCGTAATGCGTTTAACCCTTAAATTCCTGCGCTATTAGCAAACAGTGTAGACCCTGATCAGATGCCGTGGTATGCGGCATCTGATCTGCGTCTACACTGCCTGCCAAACCCAAAACGATTGCAGTCCAGATTTTGTTTGTTTGATTTGAGGCTTAACGTCCCCGTCAACACTGTATAGGTCATTTTGGAGGCGTTGCTTCCAATTTTGTGGGACTTTTACCCGACATTGCGATGAAATGACTTCTCAAGCCCTGTCGCCCAACGAAATCAACAGGGTTTATAAGCATGGACGGACAGACTCGCCCTGCTTTGCCTGGGCAGGCTTAGATCCTCTAAGCGGTTTACTTGTACTCATATGCGGTCGGTTTCAGCTCTGCGTGGCAGCATCATGCAACCAGTGCAGTCCAGATCATGTAACCTTTAACTGTTTTCTGTAAGACCACTTTCGAAAAGTCCCAAATTTGGTCACTAGTCACTTACTATATGTAAGAAAGACCACCAGTAAGTTTAAAGATATTTATTCTTGATCATTAAGTACATAATATTATGTAGCCCTCAGTGCTGACTGAAGAGAAGTCCTCTGTCTTCAACAGGCAAGGGGCCTCCTTGGGGAAAATCAATAGATGACTAGCTGTTGACTAGAGTGTGCATTTTTTATTTTCTCCTTAGTGCCTCAGTCTATGGATTCAACAATAGCTACTATTCACCCTTTTAAGGGCCGCCGACAGCATATCACAAGGGGCAATAAAACAATTATGAACACACGGTGTGTCCTACTGTTACAAGAATAAATGCCTTTAAAAGCAGAATTAGTCTTAATTTTAGCTGGTTATAGTATCGAAATTTCAGCGTATATTATCTTTATCTTTAATTCATATATGCCTAGCGGCCCTTTTGGGGGACATTGGCAAACAGTGTAGACCTAGATCAGACGCCGCTAAACGCGGCGTCTGATCTAGGTCTACACTGTTTGCTTAAAGAACATTCATTTTTTGTAAAACTTTCAGTAATCAAAAACTAACCTGACATCTCTATAATTGGAAATGGATCACTCCAAACTTATTATATGTAGATGGGAGATTCCATTGTCATAAATTGGTTAATGAGAGGTTTGCTTTTGCGTTCATATATTTTGCAGCTGTCATCAAACATTTGAAATTAATTGAGATGTCGAAAGTATATTAAAGGATCCTCTTTCATTGAAAAGGATTCAGATGTCAAATAGAGTCACAGTGAAGAAGGGTTTTATTTCTAACAGTTAGTATATTCTTTCAAATTGTTTGCATCCAATTTCGTTTCACCTGCCTTTAGTTCAAACTGAGATGTTTTGAAAAATACTTTGCCTTTTAGTTATCTTCATTTTCAATTAAGTTTCCGCCAAAAGACGCGTGTTAGAAAAATTTATGGCTGAATATCACGCAATACTATTTATGAAATTAGTTATCATTTCGACAGAAATGGGGATATATTGCTCTATTATTAACAGTAACTATTCGTTTTAGAGTGAAACTGTATTCATTTCTATTCTTCAGAAGAATATTTGAGATAAATTATTTAAAAGTTTAATTCCTGCTTTTGCTTGATTATTACTTGAAAGCCAAGTCAACGAATAGTTAAACATCAACAATCTAAAGCCGCCATCTCGAAAACAGGCCTATTCAAATATATTAAACATTTTACCCCCAAAAAATCAAAGTTTTCAGATAAAAATTTCTGATAATTCTCATATTTCTGCTCAAAACGTAAATTGTGGGATCTCTAAGGCGGTTCTAACGAGTACAAACAGTTTATGTTCTGAGCAGAGATAAGAAAAATAATGTATACCCTAGTGTAGACCCTGACCAGACGCTGCATTATGCGGCGTCTGATCTGGGTCTGCATTGTTTGCCCATGTCCCTTTTAAGGGCTTGAAAGTAAGATTGAGATAATTATACAACAGCTTGCAGGGCTTGTTGTAGAGTGCTAAAAGCATCGATAATTTCCAACGAGAGCATTCCAGAAACTTTCGAGCTTGTCCAAGAGAAAATAGATCGTTAACACTCTCTGGTTTATGGGCTTCAAATGCGCTTGTAAAAACTTCTAATCGGACGAGACCCACGACTTCTTGCTTGACCCTTCCTCAATGCCTTTTCTATACTTGCTTGCGAACAGCCAATGCCCTGGCGAGTCTGCGCATGCGCAGATTCGCCAGAGCATTTGTTGTTCTCCTATGGGTTAAGTACCCTTTTCTCGCGACCTGGCTGTTTGTTTTTGCATGTTAGCGCATTGCAATATTTTTTTCTTGTTGTTAATTTTAACACGTACTTATTCTTGAAAACGGCAATAAAATCTAAAATGGGCAAGTCGTGATATGCCTAATGATCTAATTAAATGAAATATGATTAGAAAGGGTGTTTGTTAATTAGAAATGGATTTTTGAAACTAAGTTTGACTTTCATAGCAATGGCGAGGCAGTTCTGCGATAGTATTCATTCACTGGTCCAAAATAATGGCGTGTTTTTCTGATCCATTCCCTGTGACAAATGGTGTCAAGCAAGGCTGTGTACTAGAGCCAACGTTGTCCAGCATGATGTTCACAGATAGTTTCAAGGATGGTGACAGTTGTATGCCTATTAGGTACCACTTTGATGAGAAGCGTTTCAATTGCAAGCTAACTCCACGGTGCTAGATGGGTTCCTCTTTGCTGATAACATGGCAAAGGGGGCTCCAACAGAAGAGGAACTGCAAAAAGGTTGGGATCAAGTATCTGACTCCTGTGATAACTGACCTCACAATCAGCATAAAAAAAGACCGAGATGATACACCAACCGGCACCTAGCAAGCTTTATAAGGCGCCTGCCATCATAATGAAAGGTAAAAAATTGGAAGTGGTAGATAACTTCACTTATTGGCAACAGTTGTGAAGTGACTTAGTCAATGCCATGATTGCCAAAGCTTTTGTAGCATTTGGCCGACTACGTGATAGTGTTTAGGGTCGAAATGAAATCAGACTTGACACAACGCTGAAAGTCTACAGAGCTGTGGAGCTGCCAACACTACCATATGCGTGCAAAACCTAGACAGTCTACCGACGGCATACCAAAACACAGAACCACTTCCATACAATTTGTCTGGCAAAACCTTTAAAGATAAAGTGGCAAGACAGGATTCTAGACATGGAAGTCCTGAAAAGAGCAGGGTTGCAGAATGTACATACTCTTTAGAAGCTGGCACAACTAAGACCAGAGTGCCTGAGGAACGTTTGCTAAACATTCCTCTGTGGAACTAGAAATCGACAAACACTCTCATGGTGGTCAGAAGAAGCAATACCAGGACATCCGGGACTTCAACATGCCAAAATGGTAGTGCCGTGCACAGGACCGTCAATCAAAGTGGCGTAGCCAAGCCTCAATCAAAGAGGCGTAGCCACATCAGAAGGGATGCCAGTGAATATGGGGCAAAACGAGTAGAAACTTGCTCAGCGCAAAGTCAGAGCTAAGAGATCACCAACAGGGTTTTCTTTGTCCTGTTTACAGCTAGAATTGATCTCAAATGGTCATAATTGGACCGACAAACGACAAAACCTACCGCCTTTGCGAGCAGAGAAGTCTCGGATCAGACTGCGCAAGTCTGATCTGAGACTTCTCATGTGCCTTCTGTACCATGTCTCTTATATAAAAAAGCAACAATTTAAGACTCACAGGCTGATCATTGTCTTCGCTTGTTTAACAGTTCTTATTGTAGGTTTTGTCGCGCGCTGGTTCAATTACAGCAAAATTCCTAAATTAAGACCACATTGGGGTCTTTAAGACCACTTTTAGATACTCCCAAAGATGTCTTTAAGACCACTATTGAACAGTCCCAAAGTCCCATTTTTCATGATTCAAGAAATGTAATTCTTTTCATTGCATCATGATAACAAGTCCATGTAATAAATACCCCTCTAAACCCCACTTTATACAGAAAGTCGGTGTTGCTGGGTATACATTATTTTCTCTCTTTTTTCTACTCCAAGATTTTGGTTGTGGTACTCGTTAGAACCGCCTCATTGAGGCGGTTTTAACGAGCACCCTCAACCTATGTTTGGATTAAAACTATCAATATCACAAACTTTCATCCGAAAAAAGTCCTTTTTTATTTTATTTTTTATTTTTTTATTTTTTTTTTTTATTTTTTTATTTTTTTTTTTTTTTGAGAGATATGAAAAAGAGCACCTATACCACATGGATGATTTTTTTTCTGTGGCGTTCTTGGCTTTCTGCATTAAAGAAATTTTAGGGCGCTCCTGGACACGAAAAAAAAGTTATTTGTTGGTAGTTTAACGTTGCATATATAACTATGGGATAACTTTATAGTTTCCTTCACCTTTCTCTATGTGTAGGTTAATAACCACAATCTCTGATTTCCCATTTTTTGTACCTCTACCTATGCTGACATTAACTGCTAAGCAGAACATTTTGCACATGCTTGTTTCTCAGCTTCGGTTGGTTATTTACAGCGCAAAACGCAGAATTGGGACTCCGCTCATCGGGGCTTGAAGAAATAGATCGAGCTGCAGTCTAAAATAGAAGTGAAGGCAATGATATTAACCCACAGCTCCCATAAGAGACACAAATCAAAGCACTGAGAGCACTGGTGGGTCGATTGTCTCCTAGAGTAGATTTGGAACGAGGACTTACACTTAGACATTTAACCCTTAAATTCCTGTACTGTAAGCAAGCAGTGTAGATCCTGATCTGACGCCGCATTCTGCGGCGTCTGATCTGGGTCTTCACTGGTTGCCAAGCCCAAACCATGATTCCAGCCCAGGTTTTACAGGTAACCCTTTTACGCAACACGATGAACTCAATGCGGTAAAACTAACTCTGCTATTGTCTATAAATAAGTTACATGAATTTCGATAGTCACGTGGACAATAGCACGAATTTAGTTTCTGTCCTTTATAACATTGGGTCGATTGTAAACCAATCGACCCAAAAACGGAAACACAAAAAAGCGGAAAACCAAAAAGAACGGTCACTTTCACACAAAATGACCAATTGACTATCGAAAACAAACAAACAAACAATATAAGCGATACACACACTCAAAGCACAAACCATAACAAAAATAAACCGCGACAGAACCGCCTTGGAACGGTCAGCCTGCCCAGGCAATGTGGTGCGCGTTGGACCGTCCCTACACGTATACCCTTTTCGTTCGTTTAAGCGGCAAGGCTTGAAATGTCATGTCATCTCAATGTCGGATAAAGAGTCCTACAAAATTGCGAGTAACGTTTCCAAAATGATTTAAATAGTGTTGATGGGGACGTAAAACCAATAAAACCCCAAAAGTGTCTTTCCAGCAAGATGGAATTTTGTACAAATACCTTTTTTTCTCCGAATAATGACATCACAGCAGATATGGTATAATATTGAGCTGACACATAGGAAAAGGGTCCTTAGTATTCCCTGATATCTTCAAATGTACATGTGCATCCATCTGTTTAGGGTTAGTAGTCGATTCTAACACAGCGCGCCTATATAGGCAATGGAAAATAACTGTGTTTTATTCTACAACAAATCACGACAAGGAAGAGCGTGACGAGTGACGTCATTAAAACTGCAAATTTATGACGTCACTAGTCGATTTCCTTGACGTTAGACGGTGTAACGTCATTTTCTCGCATCGAAAACGTTAAAAAAGGATATAAATACATGTGTTTCAGTCGATAATTTTAGCGGGATTTCTTCTAACAATGGCGAAAGGTTGTGAGATTTTGAAGGAAACAACAACATTATTGCCGATTTTCAGCGTGTTAGAATCGAAATAGATCAGCTCTTGTCTGTGATTTGTAGACTAATAAATCACAGTTTGTCGGTCAGTTGTAAGTAGACAAATCACGCGCGCTACGCGCTCGTGATTTGATCTACTTTACAACTGACCTCCAAACTGTGATTTATTACACAACAAATCACAGCTAGAGCTGATCTATTTCTTAAATCAATTCAGCCATGAAGCTACCTCAACGTTTCCTTTACATATCTGCGGCTCTGGCAGTCTCGCCAGAGATTTCGCTGTTCGCCTCTGCGATAAGTTCCTTTTTCGCAATGATATCACGGCAGGTAAGGTGTAATTGACAAAGTGTCGTTACATGGATGCTACCGTTACCAATACCTGCGGTTACCACACAGAGCATGGGGCCTAATTGAAAGGGGCGTGGCAGTATTTTAGGGTATGTTACGAATACCAGACACCTTCATAGAGACGACATTGTTAACCCTTTCGTCCCCGACGGTCTGAAATGGATTCTTCCAATTATTGATTTGAATATGCCCATTCTTGTAAAAAAAGGGGCACGGGGCTATAGTCAGTAACCTAAACAGGTTGACAAGCAATGTAGTTCCTGATCATTCTGTGTCGTCTCGTCTGGGTCCATACTGTTAGCATAGCCGATTCACTTCCCGAATTATCAATTTTCAAAACTCATTTTTATACTCCACTCAAAAATTTAAAACTTGTAGATTTTCGTTAAATCTGTTAGAGCTGTCAGCTGCATGTAACCGAATGTCAGCCAAAGCGATATTACGTTTTCTTACATGCTTTTCAATGAATGATAGAGATTTATCAGTGAAATATAAATCGATATTTTCACTGTTTCAAACAGTGAAAATACGATTTTTTATTTTTCACTGTTTGGGACTACTTTTTTCTTCAAATCTAACTCTAATTTCAATTTTATCTTTGTCAGATAACTGAACAATACTGAAATGTGTTCTAATTGACGCATAGCCCGTTCATGTGTGACGAGGACGTTACTGGCGTCATTTATGACGCTGACGTCACGTCTTTTGTCGCGCGACGTTAGACTTGCCAGCAACTTCTTTGGAAAACTACTCTCTCAATTATTTCATTAATCATTCATAATAATACCATCCCAGGCCATTTCTCAGGTGCAAACTTTCAGTTTACACCCAATAGTATACCCACTAAACACGATGGACACCACTAAATTGACGCGAAACGAACAGGAAAAAAGATAATTTTCTCCGAATGTGAGCGACACCATTAAAGACGCTAAATATTGCCTTTTGAAGCATGTAAGAAACAGAAAATTTGATTTTTTCAGTGCAAGATCAAATTTTATTTCACTCATGAACACCAAAACTGCTATGTTCACTCGTGGCTACGCCACTCGTGAAAATAACAGTTTTGGTGTTCAATTCGATCTTACACTGAAAAAATCAAATATCCTCTATATGTCATAAAGGATATTTGATTTTTTCAGTGTAAGATCGAATTTTATTTCATCGAATGAACACCAAAACCGGTATTTTCATGAGTGGCGTAGCCACGAGTGAAAATACCAGTTTTGGTGTTCATGAGTGAAATAAAATTTGATCTTACACTGAAAAAATCAAATTTTCTGTTTCTTACATGCTTAAAAAGGGCAATATTTAGCTTCTCTAATCGCGTCACTCACCCTCAGAGAAAACTAACTTTGTTCCTGGTCGTTTCGCGTCAATTTAGTGGTATCCAGCGTATTTACTGGGTATAATATTGGGTGTAAACTAAAAGTTTGCACCTGAGAAATAGCCTGGGATAACATTTTTATGAATGGTTACTGAAATAATTGAGATATTAGTTTCCCAAAGAAAGCGCGGGCAGATCTAACGTCGCGCAATAAAATACGTGACGTCAGCGTCGAAAATGACGACATGAACGTCCTCGTGACGTGTGAACGGTCTTAGCGTCAATTCTAATGCACTTCATTAATTTTCAATCATCTGACGATAGACAAACTGACCACAGAATTAGATTTGGAGAAAAAAGTAGTCCCAAACAGTGAAAAATAAAATTGATATCTGTCAAACAGTGACAATATCGTTTTCTATTTCACTGAGAAATCTCTATATTTCATTGAAAAGCATGTAAGAAATCGGGTTGCTG
Source organism: Lucinisca nassula (assembly GCA_963580285.1). Lineage (NCBI taxonomy): Eukaryota > Metazoa > Mollusca > Bivalvia > Lucinida > Lucinidae > Lucinisca > Lucinisca nassula. Next base: position 132,455,763 of record OY757019.1, on the reverse strand, counting down.
ACTATAGTATACTGCCGCGGAATGCAAATTTGACGTGATCCAGCCTAGGGTCAGACGTCGCGTTACATTCGCAATTTTATGTCATGAGTTCCTCGGGTGAATACATTTTCATAGCGATTTTAATTTCATCGCATGCAATCAATTTTTCAACTATTCAATTAACATTTAATGTATATCAGTTGTTTCTTCACCCATTGTTTTCATGCATGTCCTTTGTGACCTTTCGTGGGGGCACCTGAAGGTTGTTGTGAAGATACACATAGTTGGAGAACATGTTTAACACTATAAACAATTGTTTTATAAGCGTATGTGTTTTACATGATGTGTTACGCTTTTTCAAAAGTTGTTGCAGAAGTTGACGATGGAAGGAGCCATTGCTTCTGTTTGTGCCGCTAAGTTGGAATAGATTTACCCTATTTGGGCCCCACTGAGTTTGTTTCGGGCTGCAGATTCGGGATTTTATTCAAAATGAATGCATATTAGTTTTTATAAGTCGTTTTAAATAATTTGAACGCAAACAGATGATACACAACGTTTGAAACCAGGGAATTTCGAAACACCATTGTGACTTTGTTTATTACCTCCCCTGGTAATTTAAAAATAAAATATATATATCAAAATGTTGCATCTCACATATTTTACAATTATAAACAAACAAATTATCAACTCACAGAAACGCCAGACAAGCTAGTTTCGGCCAATTAGGCCTGCATTTCTACAATGCTGGAACTGGTGAATGAATCAGATAGATAGAAGATCAGAAAAAAGAATCATGACACCGTTATATTTCATACTTTATGAACATTTAGGACATGTGTTTCAAAACATACACAACAGCGTTCGTATTTCTTTCAAATCCCACATCATTCAAGATACCATACCGCCCGTAACATATTATATAGAGAATCTTACATGAGTGTTCATGTATTATTAAATTTATTAAACGAGTTGAGGAAAAGGGATAAAATGCGAGGCTTTGTCGAGCATTTTATCGCTTTTCCTCAACGAGTTTAATAAATTCAATAATACATGAGCACGAATGCAAGATTCTATTTATCATATGACATTTAAAACGTATTTTATTCACGATTGTTTACAAAAATGTCAATATTCCGCCATTAGTAAGCGCGACGTCGTTAAGGACGTCGTACATGTAAAGTTACGGGACGTATCTAGCTAATTTGCATATTTAATCCACCAGTGAATTATCGAAAATAATGCATGGTGTTATAACACACTCAGACGCGACGTCATATGATAAACTTTTCTTATACTGCTATTGTTCTTGTGTTATAATTCTCTGAGAGAGAATACATGGAATATTCTCCTGAGCTAATCATAATAAACATATAGGTTGGAAAAAATATCTTATGAACTAGTTTTGTTACGCAACAGATGTTAGTTTTGAATGTTATTGTCATCAAAATTTTTATGTAACATTTTTCTCACCAAGTATTGTGTCTTGTATATAGAGTATCTTACACGAGTTGTCATTTCATATGATATTTATGAAACTTCGGCTAGTTTCATAAATTTCATATAAAAATGACCACGAGTGCAAAATTCTGTTTATCATATGACCACTTTAAATAGGGTTTTCTGGCCTTTGAATTTGACATTTTTTCCGAAATGATATGGGCGTCGCCATGACGTTACTTAATCAAACCATATTACCACCCGTGTGGTCATACGATATTTATTACATGACACTATCCACTGCTCATCAACGAAGTCATATTTAAACCAACTCATGTGGAGAAAAGGCAACTTATCCAACCGACCACCAGCAGCCGATTCAATTAAATAATTAAGTCTCATTTACTATGAAAATATTTTACAATGCCGTCTGCTTTTTGTGGTTTGCGCCTTGAGGGTTAAAATGTTGAATTTTCATTCACGTTCATAGGAGGCGCAACAGGTTATTTTGGTCCGCAAGAAAGAAAATGCATTGAAGCCTGCAAATAGGATATCATTCCCCGACGCGCATGCGGTCTATTATTGCTTTCAGTGCATAAACGGAAATTAATTAAAAGTCTTAAAGTTCCAAATCACCGAGCGACAGAAATATATCTGCTTCACAGTTGAGCTATACTGTTACAGTAGACAGGTCGTCAACGATTTAGACGAGTTCCTGAGGACAACTATGGAGGAGGACAAATGTCCCCTATCAACGAAAAAGGGAATACTCAATCAGCAATCTTAGTTCATTAGTTTCCTTAGCCCCAATGTGTTTCTAGCACCCGGTTACCGATCATATTCAAGTTGCACATGTGCATTTTTAAAGACGAAAATGTACTTTTTGACAAAATTGCAGCATTTGCAACTTTGACATTTCAGACTATATACTTCATTCGGCAGGATTCTGGGTGCAGACTGGCAATTAGAACATTGCCAAAGACAGTTAATTGTATTAAACACATTTCTGGGAACTCTAGACAGTCACATTTAATGTGTGCTAAGCGTAGACCTAGCTTTTTGTCAAAGCTATACTTGTATTCCATATATTCTTAGACAAAAAAGCACCATTAGGATAGAATATCAGTGTGACATACATTACGATAACACGCCTTTACAAATACATTGTAACCTTTATCGCCGAAAAAATGGAAACTTTAAGATGTAAAAATTGAGATTTTTTTTCTTATTTCTGTTCAAAATATAGATTGTGTGTACTTGTTAGGTTCTAACCAGTACCCACAATCTATATTTTAGACCAAAATATGAAAAATAAGGTTTATCCCTGTAAAAAAGAAAAAAGAAAAAAGTACTGGTTACCACCCAGGAAATCCTGCTCGTAATGCTCAGATGTGAGCGAGTAGCAGTAATAGGAGAAAGAGAAAGAAAAACCCCAGTTTTACTACATAAAAGTGGGGTTCAAAGTGGTCAAAAGGTGTGTTTTCGTGATGGTACGTTAGTTCATATACCTCAAAAACTGTCCTTTTTTCAGATGATAATGTAAAATAGGTTTTCCTTATTATTTTAGCTATAAGCATAGATTGTGTGTGCTCGTTAGAACCGCCTCATTGAGGCGGTTCTAACGAGTACCCACAATCTATGATTCGAAGCAGAAATAAGAAGAATAACGCATAAACCCTGTCAACTCAAACCACGTTCACATTCCAGTCCCATTGTTAAATGCTTCTTTAACTGTGGGCATCAATAAAACCATTAAGTCGATATATTCTCAGATACCTGGGGTTTATATAATAAAATAATGATTTTTCATTTTTCCTGACTTTCAAGAATATGAAAGTGAATGGACAGTGTGCCACTGCCGGCACAGTTAGCGGCGGTCGTCCGTAGCACGTGTAATGTTCATGTGTTGCTAAATTCATGAACGAAAAAGATGTGTTTGTATAAATGTAACACGAATACCCGGGGGTGGGGGGGGGGGACATAAATTTCTTTTCTTATATTTCGCCAAACATAGAGTATGGGTGTTCGTTTGAACCGCCGAATTGTGCGGTTCTGTCCAGCAAACATTATCTTTGTTTTTGGACCATTAATGAGTCTCATGTAAAATTCGATTTTCCGCATATGTATAAAGTGGCGATTACAATGATAGTTTATCACGAAAACACGCCTATTTAATTCTGACCCCCTTGAACCCAACTTTTATATCGTAAAACTGGGGTTTACAGGGGTAAACCTTATTTTTCTTATTTCTGCTCTAAAATAGAGATTGTGGGTACTCAATAGAACCGCATCGACGAGGCGGTTCTAACGTGTACTAACAATCTATATTTTGAACAGAAATAAGAAAAATATCACAATTTTTCATCTTAAAATTTCCTTGTGTGTGTGTGTGTGTGTGTGTGTGTGTGTGTGTGTGTGTGTGTGTGTGTGTGTGTGTGTGTGTGTGTGTGTGTGTGTGTGTTTCGGCGATAAAGTTTACCGCGAGTGTTCGTAATGAAACTCAATTTTCCGCATATATAAAGTGGCGATTACAATTAAGAAATGAAATTTATTTTTCTGCACTTCATGGAAGTATGAACGCAGTGGTTCGCGTGCAAAGTAAATGAACCCCGAAGGGGTTCATGTAAACTTTGCTAGCGACCCACTGTCGTTCATACTTTCATGAAAAGCAGAAAAATTAAGTTTATTTTTTATATTTACATTATTTGCCCCTCATCACTGGGTGAAAACATGCTTGAAGGGCAAACTTTTAAAGCTGAAAAACATTTACACTCTGTTTTTTCTACAAACAGCGGATCAGCGTTGACGTCATCAACGCCCGTAGAGAACAATGGTTTAGAATGACGTCATTTAACGTCACTGAAAATCATGTGATTCGATGCGCTCATGGAAGTATGAACGCAATTGTTTTCTATAGGTTGACATTAGACTTTACACTGGAAATGTAAATATTGATATTTATTGCACAAATCTGTTTTACCCTGGAATGTGGGGGTGGGGTGTGAATGGGTTTATTCGAATGTTCATCATTAATGACCTAGTTAACGTGATGACTTTTCAGTTGTGGCCGGTAAAGTCGTTCATAACTCGGGGGAAAACACGACACATGGAAAAATACTTGTTTGCATTTTTATTGTCTTTCAAAGAAAAAGATTTGTCAACACCTGTAGATTAGAAACACGAAACCTGCACTGTGCATTTCACCCATTTCTGTTAGCCATCAAACTAAACAAGATCATGTGTATATGAGCCCCGCCAAGCGAATTTGGGTCTTCGAGCATTCCGTCATGACAAGTTTTAACTGCGCATGCCCAGCCGTTCAGAGGGGCCAGGGATATGGCTTTCTGTCTGAAGGTTCCACTTGATTCACTGCTTGTATGAGCGAGCAGCGAAGGTTCTGGCGAGACTGCGCGGATGCGCAGGCTCGCCTGAACCTTCGCTGCTCGCATAGGCGATAAGTACCAAAATCGCTTGACGGGGCCCATATAAGCAATAGCCATTTTGTCACGCAACAGATGGAAACGTTGATAAAAATTCCAACGCTTCCTCCCCGTTGTCTACGTGACAGATTATCACGTCTGTAACAGTTATCAACAAGAAAAACAAAAACAGAATCGTTTGAGATAATACTTTATTTTAGGATTCTGAAAAAAAATTACGTTGTTTTGAAAAAAATTGTTTTATATTGTTTTCTTATTTTGAGTTGCAAACATAGGTTGTCTCGTCAAAACCACCCTTAAGGCGGTTCTCACGAGCACACACAACCTGTCCTTTTCAGGAAAAGGGGGAGAAGCCTCCGTGGTGAAGTGGTTACGCTACTCGCCTTGTAAACCAGGGATCGCAGGATCGATCCCGGGCTTCTCCAGACTTTCGGATGAGTCTTTAAACCGAGGTCCCGTCTCCGTATGACCTTAGCTGTTGGTGGGACGTAAAACTAAATCTCACTCACTCAGTCAGGAAAAGGGGAAATTAATGTTTTTTGTTTGTTTTGTTTGAATTGAAGTTTTACGTCCCCGTCAACACTGTAAAGGTAATTTTGGAGACGTTGCTTCCAATTTTGTGGGACTTTTACCCGACATTGAGATAAAATGACATCTCAAGTCCTGCCGCCAAATGAAACCAATAGGGTTTATAAGCATGGACGGGCCGACTCGCGCCGCATTGCCTGGGCAGGCTTAGATCCTCTAAGCGGTTTACCAGTACTCGTGTGCGGGTCGGTTTCAGCTCTGCGTGGAAGCATCATGCAGCCCATCTATTTCTTCAAGCCCCGATTGGCGGGGGAATTAATGAACAGTTGTATATCCTTATAGACCATAAATAAGTGAAGATATCAAAATGGGTCGCACCAAGAGAAAAGTGTCTTAGGACACTAACGCAGAACAAAGACTCAGATTGGTCTGGACATTTTGTTTACAATGGATACTGTATTCCCCCTGGCTTCCAGGTTTTGTATATATATATATATAAGGGGGACAAGTTAACCAATATACATGTATGCCAATGGATTCTTCCACCTAATAAGTTTGAAGTGGTCCATTTTCAATTATAGGGGTGTCACCGTGTGGGATTCGTTTTGTTTGCGGTAAGTTTTTTCAAAAATGTATGAAAAGCAAACCGTGTAGACCCAGATCAGACGCCACGTTTTGTGGCGTCTGATTTGGCTCTACACATTTTGCCAAGGTCCCCAAAATGGAATGCTAGGCATTTATAGATTAATATCATATTTTGCCAGGTTTAGAAAGGCTCAGTGGTTACTGCACTTGCCTCTGATGCTAGAGGACCCCGGTTCGCTGCCCGGCAACGGTGATAAAATTTTATCACGCTCCATTGGCATCATTTGCAGGGATGAATGTCATAAAGAGCACCGTCCTTCAGATCGGGGCGTTGTCGGGAGGCCAACTGTGCAGGGACAGTCATCCCCTGTGCAGGTTAAAGATGCCTACCGTAATTCCACGATTGATGTATTGGCTTTCATCCTGCAAAACTGCAGTGTATGTAATGCTCACCCACAGAGGTTAAGGCGTATTGATTTTGTTTGATTTGAGGTTTAACGGAGGTTAAGGCGTATTGATTTTGTTTGATTTGAGGTTTAACGTCCCCGTCAACACGGTAAAGGTCATTTTGGAGACGTTGCTTCCAATTTTGTGGGACTTTTACCCGACACTGAGATGAAATGACAGCTCAAGCCCTGTCGCCCAATGAAACCAATAGGGTTTATCAGCATGGACGTTCCGCTTCGCACCGCGGTTCCTGGACAGGCTTAGATCATCTAAGCGGTTTACCAGTACTAGTGTGCGGGCCGGATTCAGCTCTGCGTGGAAGCATCATGCAGCCCATATATTTCTTCAAGCCCCTATGGGCGGGGGCCATAAGGCGTATTGAAAGAAAGAAAGAAAGAAACTGAAAATGTTTAGTGTAAACTGCTTTTAGCGAAAATTTGCTGAGCTGTGTCTTATAATTTCATTCATTCGTTATAAGAATTTCACATTGATCGTAGAGCACCAGTAGTGTAGCTAATTTGTTTTCTTCTAGCTTCATCAATTAAAACTGCAGATGCACAAATCGGCAGCTTAATTTACAACTGTATTTTCACTCCTTCAAATGTATTTTTAGAATCCTGCTGAGCATTCTGTGTGAAAACGAAAATGCACCAAGACAAGCATGTAATTTGGTTAGAACACATGCCGTTTTATTGAAAAGAAAGTTAAATGCTGCTCGATAGCCTATTAAACTTAAATTGAAGACTCAATTCAGCACTTAAAATCAACCTCTGCCATTAAAAGGTGAAGGCCAGTGTGAACCGCCATCAATTAGATGACACCCGAAGTATTCAGAGTGACCCTATGTAACCTTTACGTTTAAGCAAGCCCGCCAACGCAGAGCATGCCTTTATAAACCACTGGTATGTTTGGAATTTCGAGACACTTGAAGTGAGTGAGTGTGTTTCATATTTACGTCCCATCAACAGCTAAGGTCATACGGAGACGGGCCCTCGGTTTAAAAATTCATCCGAAAGTCTGGTGAAGCCCTGGATCGATCCTGCAATCTCTGGTTTATCAGGCGAGTAGCATAACCCCTACACCACAGAGGCTTCTAGACACTTGAAATGACAATAGTTCATTCGTCAAGCTAGTAGTCTATGGAAAAGCACCCTGTTAATTACTTTATTACACCCGTGGAATATAGTGCTTTTTCATATCGCTAAAATGGCTACTTTTCTGATGCAAATCCGTGCTATTTTTCTTATTTATACTGCAAAAATAGGTTGTGGATGCTCGTTAGAACCGCCACATTGAGGCAGTTCTAACGAGTACCCACAACCTATGTTTTGGTGCTCATTAGAACCGCCTCATTGAGGCGATTCTAACGAGTACCCACAACCTATGTCTTGGAGCAGAAATAAGAAAACTACACCCCTGTAAACCCCAGTTTTCTCTATCTTAAGTAGGTTTTTTTTTTGGGGGGGGGGGGGGGTGGGGTGCTCATTTCACCGAGTTGTTCACGTGATGTGATTGCTGAGCTTCGTTTTTGGTGGTTGTGTAGTACAATCCCAGAATGACTGTCGCGATTCTCTCTTTCTTTTTCTTTTTTGGTTTGGTTTAAACTTTATTTTGATTGCTTCACAAACAAGGATACAAAATAGACAAATTTGAGAAGCACCATGTTGATTGCCGAGCTTCATCTTTGATGGCTGTGGAGTCCAACCCCAGAATGACTGCAGCGTGTTTTTTTTTTTTTTTTTTTTTTTTTTTTTTTGGTTCGGTTTAAATTTTATTTTGATTGCTTTAAATACAAGGATACTACAAAACAGCCAAATACATTTGCCCCTTCCCGGGTTCCGTACCTTCCCGGGTTCCGTATACATTGCTTCACATACAAGTTTACAAAACAGACAAAATACATATACAGTCGAACTTCAATGGCTCGAACACCTTTGGGACCTCGAAAATCTGTTCGAGACAGGGATAGTTCGAGCCACTGAGGTTACTGTCAGGAGGCATAACGAGATACTTTTAGACATCTTTTCGGTGTTCTATGATGATTATGTATGCTCTGCGTACTCATTAGAATCGCCTCATCGAGGCGATTCTAATGAGCACACACAGCATAGGTTGGCAAGATAAAAGACTAAAATCTCCTTAATTATCCCCCATTATTTCTTATGTAGAGAATTTCGCTAGGGGCTCAAGAATGGGTTCGAATCATCCATAGTAAACGAGCCATCGGTGTTCGAGCCATCGAAGTTCTACTGTACATGTAGTCCGGGATCTGAGAAGCACCCTGTTGATTGCTGAGCTTCGCCTTTGGTGGCTGTGGAGTCCAACCCCAGAATGACTGTCGCGTTTATCTTTTTTTTTTCTTTGTGTGTGCACATGTGTGTGTGGGGGGGGGGGGACGTAGGACATGCTAATGGTGTGGCGCATTGACGTTCTTTATGTCCGGCACGCTTCTCCTTCGCATTCTTCCGTTTTGCTTCCCCAGCCCTTTTAAGGGCACTGGATACACCTTCAGGGGAGGCAACTCCTGCAAAAGTATTTTGTCTCCCATGTCACTAGGGGTCAACTCTTAAAGAATGGAATTTGCTCCTGAGGAGCAAACTCTTTCCTTTACGAGGAGACCCTTTTTCAGTGTGACAGGGATTATAGAAAAGCGAACAGGAAGTCACGAAAGTTGTCTCCCTTTCAAAAATGGCGAAAAAAAAATCTGCTAGGTGTTCCCATTCCCCTTAAGTCAACACGAAATGTATTGCAGGCGCTACTGGTGTTGATGACGACATGCTCATACCGTGCTTTCATGCCGCTTTTGCATACTTTTTGTAGCGAAGGTGTCCTTTCAGGTTGCAAGCACACCTTAGAGGAGGTCTTGAACATGACCCAACCATCACAATCTGTGTTCTTTAAGTAGGGTGTGTAGGCTTGGAAGTCCTGCTTGAGTGAGAATGGCGTCGTTTGTAACTTTGTCTTGCCGGGCTATCCCACAAAGATGCGTCTCAGACATTGGTTTTGCCTTCCTATTTTTAAAATTGAAATGGGAAACGATCAGAAAATGACACAATCAGGTCCCATATCCTCCTCGCAACATTACGCAAACACGCCTATGCAAATACATTACAACCTTTATCGCCGAAAAAATGAAAATTATATGATGAAAAATTGTGATATTTTTCTTATTTCTGCTCAAAATATAGATTGTGGGCACCCGTTAGAACCGCCTCATCGAGGCGGTTCTAACGAGTACCCACAATCTATATTTTAGAGCAGAAATAAGAAAAATAAGGTATACCCCCGGAAACCCCAGTTTTACTATATAAAAGTGGGGTTCAAGGGGGTCAAAATTATATAGGCGTGTTTTCGTGATGATATCACTAGAGAAAGAAGTCGAAACATGGACGACATTTAACAGAACGGACCACTGGTACATCGGGTCAGCTCTTTCCCAAACAGGTGGTGACTCAGATGCCCCAAACGTAACTTAAAAGGAACTAAATGCATAATGGGTCAAAGAATCAGAATAACAAAACAGAAGTGAAGGCAATGATCAGAAATCAATACAATTAATCTACAGCTCCCAACAGAAGAAGCACAAACATGAAACAACTAGATGCTAATGGAAACATCAATAGGGGAAAGTAAAAAGAACAGTTACTTTCCCACAAAATTGGCAATTGGCTATCCAAAACAAAATAATATAAGCGATATACACACTGAAAGATAAACCATAACAAAAATAAACCGCGACAGAAGAACTGCCTGGGAACGGTCAGTGAAACGAATTCCACTGTGGGGCTTAAATCGACGTGGCCACAACCCTCGCCCTTATTTCCGTCGCGATTTAGAAAAATAGACAAACGTAACTAAAATGAACAACTAATAAAAATGGGGAGGAATCAGAATCAACAACATAACAACATACATAATAAGGGAAAGAATCAGAACCACCAATATAAAACAGGAAGGAACCGGAGCAAAAGCACCGAATTGGAACGGTCAGTAAAAATTGCTGGTCATAATCAGACTGTACGAGAGAAAAAGAATCCACCATTGTCGGGACGCCACGGGAAATTTCAATCCGAGGGTGCAGCCGTCACGAGGGAAACGTGGTGACCGCTAGACCCTAGGGATTGATTTCTCCATCCCCACTCCATTTCCAGTGTGCTGTCATATCAACCTAGACCATGTTCTACACTGCACCCTTATGCCACAGCGACAAGAAAAACACGGTACCAGGTTTTTGTACACATCACGAAAACACGCCTATATAATTTTGACCCCAAAGAACCCCACATTTATATAGCTAAAACTAGTAGGGTTTATAGGGGTAAACATTATTTTTCTTATTTCTGCTCTAAAATATAGATTGTGGGTACTCGTTTGAACCGCATCGCCTCTAACTAGTACCCACAATCTATATTTTGAGTAGAAATAAGAAATATATCACAATATTTCATCTGAAAATTTTCGTTTTTCCGGCGGTAAAGTTTGCAATATATTTTATAGGCGCGTTTTCGTAATGCATGGTCAGCGATCGTCACGTTGAAACTAGCAAGCGGGAAGCTGGATTTCTGAAAATATTCTAGGGTCACTGGGGAGGCCTAATTGTCCGAAACTTGCTAGTCTGGCCCAGAAATACTTGTACCCGTCCAAAGTGTTCAGTTCTGTGGTGCATTCTTTGCTTCCAAAGGATAACCCTCTTATAGAACATGATTAACGTCACTACAGCTGGTGTAACGGGAATATGTGGCGGCCGTAAAAAGACTCCCTGCTCTTCACCATAGTGTAGTTTATATTTTCTTGTTCTTTGGGTTCATACATTTCATTCTGCTGTTTTGAAAATATTCTAGGGCCACTGATGAGGCCTAATTGGCCGAAACTAGCTAGTCTGGCCCAGAAATACTTGTACACTCCAACGTTTTCAGTTCTGTTGTGTATTCTATGCTTCCAAAGGATAACCGTTTTATAGATTAGAAACTATTCGACTGCTGTAGAGTCAACCAAATATGGCATAAATATTCGGCGAGACGGCCATTGCGGCAAGTGTTAATTACCGTTTTGAAAGATTCGATTTCAAACAAATTGCTTATTGGTCTGTTGGGGCCACTTCGACCGATACTAAGATCGATCCTTTACAGATAAAGGATACACAGACATTCCCTGTCACACAAAATGTGCATACATCAAATTATTCTCCATGTCTAATGTCTGGGTAGAGAGGAAAGATGATTGATGCCTTTTGTCATCTTCCAGCATTTGCGTGCCTGCAGATTGTCTTTAAGGTTCAAACATAATCGGGCGTTAAGATGTTCGAATTTTGTGTGCCCGGAGCGACTTTTCTCACTCCCGTTATTAAGCATTTCAATAATGAAAGGGTCATAAAGTTGACCATTAGTTTTTTGTTTCATTTATTCTGACTTCAAAGAATTTGACAGTTCACGGGAACATATGTGAATTCTTGAACAATGACAATCCATCTTGTGATATACAAGCCGTATCGCGCCCCCGCCCATTGAAGCTGGGAGAAATGGAGCTGAAACCGACAGAACGTGAGACTTGAGTACTATTCTATGTTTGCTATAGAAAAAAAGAACACATATTACAACATTTCATCATTTTTGAGCAATAAGATACAGTGACATTCGTGTATTAAGACCACCTTTGGGACTGTTCAAAAGTGGTCTTTAAGACCACTTTTGAATAGTCCCAAAGGTGGTCTCTTACTGGAAGACATTGGGTGTAGAAAACACAAGGTATAGCTGGTGCAGTTTGACATGAGACTGACCTTGATGCAAAAAACAAATTAGTCAATGGCCATATTCGACTGGGAAGTTTCGTGAACTTTTCGTGAAATTCCACGCAGGAGTGTGGTGTTATCTTGTAATAGCCGATCACATGGTCCAATCAAATATGAGTTATTTTTCAAATACATAAGCGATCGTGGAGCACGATTCTATTCGAAGGAAAAGTCGAACCTTTCGCGCACCACGGTCGCTTATGAGCTATACGCAAATAAAATATTTGATTGGACCGTGTGACCAGCTATTACAACTAGGAACCACACTCCTACGTGGAATTTCACGGAAATTTCACGAAACCTACCAGTCGAATACCGTCAATGTTATCGCCTAATAGGTTGTTTTCCGTAAACTTCTTGTGAATTTTCGGCATCTCGTGGAATGCGACCCATTTACCGAACTCTATGTATTGAATAACAATATCGACTTCTTCGGAAAACGTCGAAGATGAATATATGCATTCAGTCCGGTGTGACATTATGGTAATGAAGGTCGCCAATCTCATGCCAAATTGCATTAGCTATAAGAATAACTGAACTCTTCCCAATAAGCTTTTAAAAGCAATCTCAAATTTAGGTGGTCTAAATAGCGGAATTTTCCTGCAATTCACTAAGTCAGGTGCCTGTGTTAGCCAAGTGTCCATTCCTAAATATTTATATGACCATATATAAGTTTCTCAATGAACATATATACCGGGAGGTTTATGAAAATACATTGTTTCATGAGTTTCTACTAAATTATGCGAGTTAAGAGAAACGCTCCTGCATATTTCACACTCCATTTGTAACGTAATGGAAAATTTATAGGCTCCTGAAAATACGATCCATCAATTTGACATTGCACATGTCTAATAGGCTTTCTCTGACGTTTCAAAACAAGCTCTTCTTTCTAGACAGTCTGAAATAGCAGATGGCACTATACTTTAAAAATATAGATGCACGTTTTACAGTACCTGTCTGTTTATTTTAAGTTCAGAAATCCATATACTGACTGTTTTCTCAATTAGGGGAATAAAGTATCTAATTGAACACAAAGAACGTCATTTGACTTGAAACACCGCTAATACTTTCTGATCTTCAAAAGGACGTTGGTGTAGCATTGTCAGTATTGACATGGACCACGTGTGTTTTGTTCTTCTTATTAAAATCTTTGATCTAATCTGTCCATAAATCAGAGCTAAACTGTCATAAAACGTTGACCCCACAGACTGTGAATTTATTATCCATTATGGAATATCATTTTATTAGTATTTTAATATTTGTATTTGTATTCATGTATGACATGTGTATTATGGTCGTCTCTGTTATCTTGCACTTAGCGTTTTAGTGTGATACGAGCTGGGTGGCTTTGGGGCTATTAACCAATGGATCGGTGTGGTGCAGTGGTAAAGCATCGGATTGGAGATCGAATGGTAGCCGGTTCGACCCCCCCCCCCGCCCCTAGCACCAAGTGTTGTGTCCTTGGGCAAAATACTTTATCCACAATGCTTAGTATTGATTTCTACACAAGAATACCTGCATAGAATGTCCACGAGAACCATGCAGTTTGCCAGTACAGTAAAATTCCGCTAATAAGACCACCTAAAATTACGACTAAGTCTGGCTTAAAAAGCTTATTCAGAAGGGCGCAGTTATTGTTTAATTTTAGTTTTTGAAAACAGTGTCATCTGGACAGGGGCCACCTTTGGGACTGTTCAAAAGTGGTCTTAAAGAGCACTTTTGAACAGTCCCAAAGGTGGTCTTAATATAGGAATTTTACTGTATATAAAGAAAGAAAAACACTTCAGAGAAATTTACCACTATGGATGAAACATGGGTCCATCATTTTACCCCAGAGGCCAAAGAACAATCGAAACAATGGAAACACCCTGGCTCATCCCCGCCAAAGACGGCAAAGACTTTTCCATCAGCTGGGAAGGTTATGGCCTCGGTTTTCCGGAATGCATATTGTATTCTGCTGACAGAGTATCTCCAAAAAGGACACACAATCAATGGCACATACTATGCTTCACTTCTGACGCAGTTACGGGAAAATATTACTCTTAAGCGCCGCGGAAAGCTCACTTATGGTGTGTTGTTCCATTAGGACAATGCTCCTGTTCACAAGTCTGTCATTGGTATGGCTGCCATTCACGATTGTGGCTTTAAATTGACCGAGCATCCGCCTTATTAACCTGATCTCACTCCATTAGGCTTTCATCTATTTCCAAAACTGAAAACGGCTATTTCAGGCGCCCACTTTCAGTCCGATGATGACGTCATATATTCAGTGGATGTCTTTCTGAACAGCCAAGAAAGGTAGTTCTATAAAAGTGACATTGAGTCCCTTAAACACCGCTGGCAAAAGTGTGTAGATACTGAAGGGGATTATGTTGAAAAATAATACAATATGTCCGACAAAATTCAAATCGTTCAATATGAGGCTCACAAAATACCAATCAGCCCTCGTATTTTACTTAATCTGCTTCAAGCATACATGTATGTTGATGGTACCCCTTAGAACCGCCTCACTCAGGTGGTTCTTACGGTTACCCACAACCAATATTTGGAACGGAAATGAGAAAATTAAGTAAAAGTACACATTATATTTTCATTCCAATTTTCTCTATGTAAAGATAAAATTTACACGAGGGCATTCTTTCGCGATGCAGGTATTCATAGCCAGACGACTACTGGAAGCAGAAATAAAAGCAATGTTTTCGAATCGATAAAACTATCTTACACCTCCCATTAAAGACACCAAAAGGAAAGAAACGCCAACATAAAACAACTTCGACATAATGAGAAAGTCACAAGTGGAAAGCCAGAAGGACAGTTTCGTAAAAACTGGCCAAACGGCTATCTATCTATCTTTTCATTCTGCAGCACCCTCTTGCGAGTATTATGTGCAGTTTGCGCAGTCAGTGCAAGGGTAAAAGCAAGATGCTAAAAGGCTAAAATGTGAAAAAGTGAGGCTTAATAAGATTTGTGATGGTGTGAGTGAAGAGTAAAGTTTAAAGCATGTCAAAAACGGTGTTAACAACTTAAGGTGACATGTTGTTGATCTTGCTTACCCCTTCTTTGAAGGAGTCAAGATCGGTCCTAAGGACAAGGTCTGCTGGGAGAGCATTCCAAAGAACAATTGTTGCTGAGTAAAAAGACTGCTGGTAATAAGTGGCAGATACGTGGAGCTGCCTAAAAGCAAGAGGGTGCATGTGGCGAGTGTTGCAATGTTGTTTCTCGAAGTATGCCGGTATATTAGCAGTACATCATCACTCAAACAAGCCTATATAATTTTGACTCCCTTGAGCCCCACTTTTACATAGTAAAAGTGGGGTTTACAGAGGTAATCCTTATTTTTTTATTTCTGCTATTGAGCAGAAATAAGAAAACTATCACAAATTTTCGTCTAAAATTTTCGTTTTTCAGGTGGTAAAATTTACAATGTATTTGTGTAGGCGTGTTTTCGTAATGACATGCAAAACCAAACAGATAAAAAAGACAATACTAAACAACAATAGAAGCATCGCCTTGGAACGGTCAGTAAAACTATTTACTGGGGTGGGGGTGAGTGGGGTGGGGTCTGATGGGGTGGGGTGGAGTGGGGTTGGGGTAGATATGGCTGGGCTTAAATAGATATTATATCATCCTAAACCTGGTTCTGTCGCCGTTTAGACAAGTAATTTGATAGTGGGCGGGAAGGGGTTCAACATAGTTAAAAAGAAAGAACTAAAGAGACATGTGATGTAAAGTGAATTCCTCCAATCTGTGATTGTTTGATGGAAAGCGACAGCATTTGATTTCATTTACAGTTTCTGATGGTACGTCATTGATTCTAAAAGCTGGTTAAAATTGAATTCTGCTCCTTTGATAACAAGATCAAGTTTAAAATGACGATAGATTGAGGTCTTGACGGCATTAGCCTACATATTCATAACGTCCCAAGAAATGAAACAGTCAAATACTGAAAGTGTTTAACCCATTTTGTACCAGAAACCCCCAAACGGGTAATTGGTAAACAGTGCAGGCCCAGATCAGACGCCTACCTCTAAACCTAACTTTATACAGAGAAAACAGGGGTTTACAGAGGTCTACATTAATGTCCTTATGTTTGCGAGGCACCTCAACAATTATCATTTGAAAGGGACTACTAGAACATATAGTTCTCGAGATATGAGTCCATTTTAAGACAAGTATTTTTGTCGTAATGATAAAAGTGTTCAAAAAAGAACTAAATGAAAAAAATATATTCAGGCTGATCAGAATTTTTTCCCACCAGCCATCGCATAATTACTTTTTTCTCTTGAAATAGCTCCGTGTAACTGACATACGCTTTGGCAGGACCCTATCTATCTATCTTCATATACTGAGTCGGTCATACTTGGCCATTACCTCAGTTGTGACCCGCGCACGATCGGTGAACTAATAGTCTAGAAAGTTGACACTTTGGCGGGAAAATTTGTTAGGAAAACAGAGTTTTATTCTTCGGTCGGTATTTTTGCCTAGTTCAGATAAATACTCGTTTTTTTAATAGGAGAAGTGGAGTGGCTTTATAAGAATCCTTTCACCGAGGTAGTTAACGAGTGAAACCCCCATTTTGGGGATGTGGTGGGAATATTATCTCAAATTCATCATTCATCCAGGTTTTCACCAGAAATGCAGTTTACACACCTATCTCTGCGCCTAAATCAAGATTTTCATAAGATTTGCAAAATACCTGATATTATTCGCACCCCCTTTTTCAAAGTCTGCGTACGGGCCTTGAACCACGTCATTGGGCTAACTCTTCAGTCTGGGCTCAATGGCTCAGTGAGAAGCCTACATGTTGAGTTCTCAGTGAGAAGCCCACATGTTGAGTTGACAGGACTGTTGGTCCAGTTTGCATCAGGAGGTCATGAATTCAATCCCTGTCTTACCCTGCATCGTTCGTTCTTGGAAATTGATAATAATTATTGTCTAGGGCAATTATTGTTTCTGGCAAAAGAATGTACTCTGTTCTGGCTAACAACTTGCGTATATTTATGCCTGTCCAGGGAGATTGTGGTCGTGCAAACATGACCATTATACTGTTGACTGGTCCATAAAACTCCAAACTACTGGTGCAGAACATAGTCTATGACTTTGTATGCATGTGCTAAGTAAGAAAGTTATAAGATTGTTGTGGTGGTGGTTGCCATAGATCTTGTCATTACAATAACGCATCCGTGCGACATAGTGCATCTTTTCACATCTCCACAATGGCAACTTTTCTAATCAAAATTCGTGATTTTTTTCTTACAAATGCTCAAAACATAGGTTATGGGTGCTCTTTAGAACTGCCTCATTTCTAAAGTGTACCCACAACCTTTGTCTTGGGAGTCGAAATAAGAAAAATAATGTATACCCCCGTAACCCCAGTTTTCTCTATATAAAGTTGGGTTTAGGGGGGTCTTTATTTCGCATTCTTGTTTACATGATGTGATAAGTATCCTTTGCACAAGAGTTAGCTCAAACCCAGAAGATGTTACATGATAAATTGTGTATTTTGACATGGAAACATAAGAAATTGTCTACTAACAGCAAAACCTCATTTTAAAAGCAATCAAGCTGTCAAAAGTAAGAAATAAAACAAACAAAAACACAGGTTTCAGCTTCAGAGACATGCAATATTCTAGTTACAAGGTTGATTTGCATTTTAAAACAATTTGCGTCCTAAATTAAAGCAAATTCCAGTTTACAAGTTTACAGACATTAGTTCATCACAGGAATATTGCTTTAATCAGTACAGTCCACTAGACCAAAAAATACGGCTATTATTTAACATCAGAATCTCTTTATAACCCAAAGCATTATAATATGGTTTTGGATAAAACACAGTTTAACCCCTTTTTAGCTCACCTGAGCTGAAGGCTCTGGGGAATCTATTGGTTGGGATCGCACACCGTCTGTCGTTGTCATCCATCCGTCTGTCCATCTGCACATCCACAATTCCTTTAAATGACATCTCAAAAACCACTGAACAGATTTTGACGGAACTTGGCAGAAATGATCTCTCATAGTTGTTCAAAGAATTCCATTCCATGCAGAACTCTGGTTGCCGACAACCACTATCTTTGCAGAAAGTGTAGATTGTCTTCACTGAAAACTTAAAAAATCTTCTTCTCTGAAACCACACGGTCAAGGTCTATGATATATGGTATGAAGCGTCATCTAGTGGACCTCTACCAATATTGTTCAAATTATAGCCCTGGGGCCAAAAATGCCCCCTCTATGGGGCCCACTAGTTTTACATAGGCTTATAATAAGACAAAACTTTAAAAATCTTCCTCTGTAACCAGAAGGCCCAGGTCTTTTATATTTGGTATGAAGCTTCATCTAGTGGACCTCTACCAAGATTGTTCAAACTATAGGCCCTGGGGCCAAAAACGCCCAGCACCAGAGCCCACGGGTTTCACATAGGCTTATTAAAGGAAAAACCTTTAAAAATCTTGTCATAAACCAGTTGATATTTGGTTTGAGGCTTCATGTAGTGGACTTCTACCAGGATTGTTCAAATTATAGCCCTGGGGCCAAAAATGCCCCCGTGCCGGGGCCCACTGGTTTTACATCTATAGGCTTTATATATTGGGAAAACCTTTACAAATCTACTTGTCTGAAACCAGAAGGCCCATGTCTTTGATATTTGGTATGTATACTTGTGGACTCTTCCATTGCTATATGTTGGACAAGTCAATTTGTCATATAAGGGGTGTCAGGCCTATTTTTTCATTTTTATTCTATTTTGACTGAAAATTCCGTTAGCAAATAGTACAGGCCCTGATCAGACGCCGTCTGTTTTTTGGGTCTGCACTGTTTGCAAAGGTAACCCCATTAGGGGTTTCCCGCATAGAATGGGTTAATATATTTTCACTCCAAAACTTAGGAGCGCTTTAACTTGGGCCACTTCATCATCTAGGACCAGGACTGATCAAGGTCTTGTTCCAATCCTGGTGACAGAATAAATACTCCATCTGAACCCTTGTATACAGCAGTCCAAAGTAGGTCAATTGTTATTTTTAGACAGCCAATTGATTCAGTAAAAAAAAAGAAGCTGAGTTTATACCGATCTACCTTATACCGCTATAAGTTGTATCGAACCTGGTTCGATCTCGTCTAAACAGAGCATTCACCTTATTTGCATTATCTGCTGGTTCCTAGTTTGTAGGTTATCAGTGTTGGAACAACAGGTAACCAGACCCCCCTGACCTTAAAAGGTCAGGGGGGTCTGGTTACCTGTTCTTCCAATATTGACAATGTGCAAGCTGGGAGCCAGCAAATAATGCAAATATGGTGAATAAGACAAAAGATTGCAGTCCGTACAAAATGGATAAAGCAACAGCTTTACGAGTGTTTCAAGTATTCTATTTCCTTACTTTCCGACAAATCGGTCTCCCGGCCATATCATCTGAGTGACAGATCAATTACGGAACAAAACCTCCCAAGATTTACATGTAATTATGAAAAAAACATTTAATGATCCCTAGAGTATTGTCAATACACAGAACTAAAAGGATTAAGCTTAGTCACACCATCATAGAAGATATTTCTCAAAAAATATATTCTTTCCTCTATGTACATAGATATACAGTAAAATTCCTATATTAAGACCACCTTTGGGACTGTTCAAAAGTTGTCTTAAAGACCACTTTTGAACAGTCCCAAAGGTGGTCCCTGATCAGAGGATATTGTAAGCAGAAAACTCAAAGAAAAATTCATTGTACCCTTCAAAATAAGCATTTTATAGCAAAATTAGTCCTAATTTTAGGTAGTCTTAATAGCGAAATTTCACTGTAGTTTAACCCTTTTTGTACCTCCTAATGTATGGCAGGGGTCCATTTAAAAATTTAGGGGTCTGATCTGGGTTGCACTGTTTGCAGTATCCTGTTTTCCGGTTTCCAGTATAAAATGGGTTAACCGGCATCACATAATTGATAGCATTTCATCCATGTTTATTTGATTTGAGGTTTAACGCCCCCTTCAACACTCTATAGGTCATTTTGGAGACATTGCTTCCAATTTTGTGGGACTTTTACCCGACATTGAGATGAAATGACATCTCAAGCCCTGTCGCCCAATGAAACCAGTTGGGTTTATTAGCATGGACGGTCCGACTTGCACTGCTTTGCCTCTAAGCAGTTTACCAGTACTTGTGTGCGGTCGGTTTCAGCCGTGCGTGGAAGCATCATGCAGCCCATTTTTTCTTGAAGCCCAGATGGGCGGGGGCCTAGAAAAGCCCTTAATGTCACTGATATTACAAAAATGATCAAGTATATTTCTTGCCTTTAATCTGACAGTGAAACAAGTACTTAATCTTTTACTAGATTACACCTTAAAACATACCACATTATCAAGTCCACTTCGCCATTTTAACCCTTATGTGGTTGCATGCTCATTCTAATTAGCTCGTCTGTTTTTTGAAAAAAAACTTTCGAGCTATTGTCATCACTCCGGCGTCTGCGTTGTCGTCGTCTGGCGTCGTCGTTCCAAAAAAACTTAACCTTGGCTATAACTTAAAAAGTATTAGACCTAGCCTCATGAAACTTCATACACACACTCATCATCACAAGAGCTACATTTTGACCAAGGACCATAACAACATTGTTGATTTTGGCTGAATTATCTCCCCTTTTCCAATTTTTTTCTGAAACACATTTTTTGCTCTCATTTTAATACTATTCACAACAGAGCCTTCAAACTTCACATGAATGTTCCTTGGGACAAGACCTTTTCAGTGATACCACACTTTTTGATCTGTGACCTTGACCTTTGAACTTTGACCTATTTTTCGAAAATTTAACCGAAAACCTTAACCTTGACCATATTTCCAAAAGTATTTGGCCTACCTTCATGAAACTTCATACACATACTCACCATCACAAGAGCTACATTCCCTACAAGTTTTATAACTCCATCTTGCAATTTGATTGAATTATCTCCCCTTTTCTCTCCGTTTTTTTTTTAAATTGTTTTTGTCTCTTATTTC
Source organism: Lucinisca nassula (assembly GCA_963580285.1). NCBI lineage: Eukaryota > Metazoa > Mollusca > Bivalvia > Lucinida > Lucinidae > Lucinisca > Lucinisca nassula. The sequence goes on along the minus strand of OY757019.1, from coordinate 132,434,579 downwards.
AATACTATTCACAACAGAGCCTTCCAACTTCACATGAATGTTCCTTGGGACAAGACCTTTTCAGTCATACCACGCTTTTTGACCTGTGACCTTGACCTTTGAACTTTGACCTATTTTTCGAAAAATTAACCAAAAAACTTAACCTTGACCATATTTCCAGAAGTATTTGGCCTGCCTTCATGAAACTTCATACTCACACTCACCCATCATCACAAGAGCTACATTTTGACCAAGGGTCATAAATATATTATTGATTTTGTCTATGTGACATGGAAAAACAGACGAGCATGGCGCCGCTTGCGGTGCTCTTGTTTTTCTAATCACTTCATTATATTTGCAATAGGATTCAGCTCCCAAAAATCTTCAACCACCCGAGGTCACTTCTGAACTTCACTGTCTGATCACTTGAGCCTTTGCTATTCACATATCAGTGCAGTCTCACCTCATCCTTTGCTGTTAGCAAGTGGGTGCAGTGTCACTTAAGTCTTTGCTATTTTAACACAGGTGTAGTCTCCTCTGAGACTTTTGTTGTTCACAAGTGGATGCAGTCTCACCAAAGTCTTGGTTGCAGTCTCCCTTGAGCCTATGATGCAGTCTTGTCTAAATCTTTGCTATTCACCTATGGGTTCAGTTCCCCACCACAAGCATTTGCTGCTCACAGCCTCACACTTTGGATGAAGTCTCACCTAGCCTTTTGCTGTTCCTAAGTGGGTGCAGTCTAAACTAAGTCTTTGCTGTTCACACATGGGTGATGTCTCCCTTGAGCCTTTGTTCTTCACATGTTGGTGCAGACTCACCCGTCTTTGCTGTTCACACATGGGTGCAGTCTATCCTGAGCCTTTGCTGTTCACTAGTTGGTGCAGTCTCACATGTCTTTGCTATTCCCACATGGGTGCAGTCTATCTTGAGCCATTGCTGTTAATAAGTGGATGCAGCCTCATCAAAGTTTTTTGCTATTCACACATTGGTGCAGTCTCCCTTGAGCCTTTGTTGTTCACAAGTTGGTGCAGTCTCACCTAAATCTTTGCTATTCACATATTGTGGGTGAAGTCTAACCTGAGCCTTTGCAGTTTACAAGTGTGTGAGGTCTTAGCTGAGTCTTTGCTACTAAACCATAGGTCTAGCCTCCACTGAGTCTTTGTTGTTTTCACATGGATGCAGTCTCACCTGTGCCTTTGCTGTTCACAAGTGGCTACAGTCTCCTCTGAGCCTATGTTGTTCCCAAGTTGGTGCAGTCTTACCTGAGCCTTTGTTGTGGGTGAAGTCGCACCTAAGCCTTTGGGTGTTCATACATGTGTGTAGTCTTCTTTATTTTTCACACATTAGTGCAGTCTCCAATAAACTGTTGCAAGTTTGTGCAGGGTTACCTATAGATTGTGCTGTATACAAGTGGATGCAGTCTCAACTGAGCCTTTGCTGCTCTTACATTCTAGCAACTTCTGAGGCTTTGCTGTTCATAAGTGGGTGTAGTCTCACCTAAACCTTTGCTGTTCATAAGTTGGTGCAGTCTCACCCAAGCCTTTGCTGTTTATAAGTGGGTGCAGTCTCACCCAAGCCTCTACTGTTCCCAAGTGGGTGCAGTCTCACTTCAGCCTTTGCTGTTCACAAGTGGGTGCAATCTCATCTAAGCTTTTCATACATGTTTAGGTAAAGAATCACCTGAGCCTTTGCTGTTCATAAGTTGGTGTAGTCTCGCCTAAGCCTTTGCTGTTCATAAGTGGGTGCAGTCCCACCTGAGCCTTTGCTGTTCACAAGTGGGTGCAGTCCTATCTGAGCCCTTGTTGTTCACAAGTGGGTGCAGTCTAACCTGAGCCTGTGTTGTTCATACATGTATAAGTAAAGATTCACCTGAGCCTTTGCTGTTCATAAGTTAGTGTAGTCTCACCTGATCCTTTTTCTGTTCTGACAGGTGCAGTCTCACCAACACCTTTGCTGTTCACTTGTGGGTGCAATTCCCACCTCAGACTTTGCTGTTCACAGTCAACTTGGTGCAGTCTCACCTGAGCCTCTGTTGTACACATATAAGTATAGTCTAATCTTAAGCTTGGTGTTCATACACGAGTGCAATCCTCCCTAATCCTTTGCTGTTCATAAGTTTCAGTCTCATCTGAACCTTTGCTGTTCACAATTTGGCGTGGTCACATCTGAGTCTTTGGTGTTCTCACATGGGTGCAGTCTCATCTGAGCCTTTGGTGTTAACAAGTGGGTGCAGTCTCACCTGAGCCTATATTGTTCATACATTTATAGGTAAAGACTCACCTGAGCCTTTGCTGTTCACAATTAGGTGCAGTGACCAAAGACTCACCTGAGCCTTTGCTGTTCACAATTAGGTGCAGGGACTGCAGTCTCACCTGAGCCTATGCTGTTCACAATTAGGTGCAGGGACTGCAGTCTCACCTGAGCCTATGCTGTTCACAATTAGGTACAGGGACTGCAGTCTCACCTGAGCCTTTGCTGTTCACAATTAGGTGCAGGGACTGCAGTCTCACCTGAGCCTTTGCTTTTAACAATTAGGTACAGGGACTGCAGTCTCACCTGAGCCTATGCTGTTCACAATTAGGTGCAGTGACTGCAGTCTCACCGGAGCCTTTGCTGTTCACAATTAGGTGCAGGGACTGCAGTCTCACCTGAGCCTATGCTGTTCACAATTAGGTGCAGGGACTGCAGTCTCACCTGAGCCTTTGCTTTTTACAATTAGGTACAGGGACTGCAGTCTCACCTGAGCCTATGCTGTTCACAATTAGGTGCAGTGACTGCAGTCTCACCAGAGCCTTTGCTGTTCACAATTAGGTGCAGGGACTGCAGTCTCACCTGAGCCTATGCCATTCACAATTAGGTGCAGTAACTGCACTCTCACCAGAGCCTTTGCTGTTCACAATTAGGTGCAGGGACTGCAGTCTCACCTGAGCCTTTGCTTTTCACAATTAGGTACAGGGACTGCAGTCTCACCTGAGCCTATGCTGTTCATAATTAGGTGCAGTGACTGCAGTCTCACCAGAGCCTTTGTTGTTCACAATTAGGTGCAGGGACTGCAGTCTCACCTGAGCCTTTGCTGTTCTCACATGGATGCAGTTGCACCTAACCCTTTGCTGTTCACAAGTAGGTGCATGTTTCATCTAACCCTTTGCTGTTCACAATTAGTTGCAGAACTGCAGTATCATCTGAGCCTTTGCTGTTCTCACATGGGTGCAGTCTCACCTGAGCTTTTTTTGTTCGCACATGGGTGCAGTAGCTGCAGTCTCATCTGAGCCTATGCTTTTCCCACGTGGGTGCAGTCACACCTGTGCCTTTTCTGTTCACAAATTGGTTGAATTGACTGCAATCTCACCTGAGCCTTTGCTGTTCTCTCATGGGTGCAGTCTCACCTAGGCCTTTGCTGTATGTACATGTGGGGGCAGTCTCACCCGCCCCTTGGCTATATGCATATGTTGTAAGGAGCACTCTTTTGTGTTCTTTTAGTCTTGTTATGCCCCCGCATTGAATGATGCCAGGGGCATATAGTTTTTAGGTTTCCGTGGTGCAGTGGTTACGCTACTCGCCTTGTAAACCAGGGATCGCAGGATCGATCCCGGGCTTCTCCAGACTTTCGGATGAGTCTTTAAACCGAGGTCCCGTCTCCTTATGACCTTAGCTGTCCGTATGTTCGAATGTGTGTACGTACGTATTCCTGTTATACTCAGGTTAAGGTATTTGTACCAGGTGGAACCTGAACTAATATTTTCCAAACTATGTGTTGGATTTGATTCATATTTGGTATGATGATAGATATAGGTCTAAAGTTTAATTCAGCAGTACCCACACCCATGCCCTTGACCTCAAGGTCAGGGACTTAGAATTTTTGAAAGACTCGGGTTAAGTTATATGTACCAGGTAGAACTTTATTATTTAAGAGCTCATGTCTTCCATACCCATAACCTCAAGGTCAAGGACTTAGAAATTTTTAATTTTTAAGACCTGGGTTAAGGTATTTGTACCAGGTGGAACTTGAGCTCATATTTTCCCAACTGTGTAATGAATTTGGTTCATATTTGGTAAGCTGCTAGATATAGGTCCAAAATTTTATTCAGCAGTACTCCTCCCCATATCCATGGCCTCAAGGTCAAGGTCACTGACTTAGAATTCTCAATGTTTAAGACTCAGGTTAAGGTATTTGTATCGGATAGAACATAAACTTTTATGATTCATTTGGTTCATATTTGGTTTGATGATAGATACAGGTCCAAAGTTTTATTCAGTTATACCCCCACTCATGCCTATGACTTCAAGGTCAAGGTAACATTATTATTTTAAGAGTTCATATTTTGTAAACCATATGATGGATTGGGTTTATGTTTGGTATGATAATAGATACAGGTCCAACATGACATACAGAAATACCCCAACTAAGTCAAGCCTGATTTTCTGTCTGCTGGCAGATGATTCACATGAGATGTGAAGCCTGATTTTCCATCTGCTGGAAGATGATTCACATGGGATGTGAAGCCTGATTTTCCATCTGCTGGCAGATGATTCACATAAGATGTGAAGCCTGATTTTTCCATCTGCTGGAAGATGATTCACATGGGATGTGAAGCCTGATTTACTATCTGCTGGAAGATGATTCACATGAGATGTGAAGCCTGATTTTCCCTCTGCTGGCAGATGATTCACATGAGATTTGAAGCCTGATTTTCCATCTGCTGGCAGATGATTCACATGAGATGTGAAGCCTGATTTTCCATCTGCTGGCAGATGATTCACATGAGATATCAAGCCTGATTTTCCATCTGCTGGAAGATGATTCACATGAGATGTGAAGCCTGATTTTCCATCTGCTGGCAGATGATTCACATGAGATATCAAGACTGATTTTCCATCTGCTGGAAGATGATTCACATGAGATGTGAAGCCTGATTTTCCATCTGCTGGCAGATGATTCACATGAGATATCAAGCCTGATTTTCCATCTGCTGGCAGATGATTCACATGAGATGTAAAGCCTGATTTTCCATCTGCTGGCAGATGATTCACATGAGATATCAAGCCAGATTTTCCATCTGCTGGCAGATGATTCACATGAGATGTGAAGCCTGATTTTCCATCTGCTGGCAGATGATTCACATGAGATATCAAGCCTGATTTTCCATCTGCTGGAAGATGATTCACATGAGATGTGAAGCCTGATTTTCCATCTGCTGGCAGATGATTCACATGAGATGTGAAGCCTGATTTTCCCTCTGCTGGCAGATGATTCACATGAGATGTGAAGCCTGATTTTCCATCTGCTGGCAGATGATTCACATGAGATATCAAGCCTGATTTTCATCTGCGGGCAGATTATTCACATGAGATATCAAGCCTGATTTTTCATCTGCTGGCAGATGATTCACATGAGATCTGAAGCCTGATTTTCCCTCTGCTGGCAGATGATTCACATGAGATGTGAAGCCTGATTTTCCATCTGCTGGCAGATGATTCACATGAGATATCAAGCCTGATTTTCATCTGCGGGCAGATGGTTCACATGAGATATCAAGCCTGATTTTTCATCTGCTGGCAGATGATTCACATGAGATGTGAAGCCTGATTTTCCATCTGCTGGCAGATGATTCACATGAGATATCAAGCCTGATTTTCCATCTGCTGGAAGATGATTCACATGAGATGTGAAGCCTGATTTTCCATCTGCTGGCAGATGATTCACATGAGATATCAAGCCTGATTTTCCATCTGCTGGAAGATGATTCACATGAGATGTGAAGCCTGATTTTCCATCTGCTGGCAGATGATTCACATGAGATATCAAGACTGATTTTCCATCTGCTGGAAGATGATTCACATGAGATGTGAAGCCTGATTTTCCATCTGCTGGCAGATGTTTCACATGAGATATCAAGCCTTATTTTCATCTGCGGGCAGATTATTCACATGAGATATCAAGCCTGATTTTCATCTGCTGGCAGATGATTCACATGAGATATCAAGCCTGATTTTCCATCTGCTGGCAGATGATTCACATGAGATGTGAAGCCTGATTTTCCATCTGCTGGCAGATGATTCACATGAGATATCAAGCCTGATTTTCCATCTGCTGGAAGATGATTCACATGAGATGTGAAGCCTGATTTTCCATCTGCTGGCAGATGATTCACATGAGATATCAAGCCTGATTTTCCATCTGCTGGCAGATGATTCACATGAGATATCAAACCTGATTTTCCATCTGCTGGCAGATGATTCACATGAGATATCAAGCCTGATTTTCCATCTGCTGGCAGATGATTCACATGAGATGTGAAGCCTGATTTTCAATCTGCTGGCAGATGATTCACATGAGATATCAAGCCTGATTTTCCATCTGCGGGCAGATTATTCACATGAGATATCAAGCCTGATTTTTCATCTGCTGGCAGATGATTCACATGAGATGTGAAGCCTGATTTTCCCTCTGCTGGCAGATGATTCACATGAGATGTGAAGCCTGATTTTCATCTGCGGGCAGATTATTCACATGAGATATCAAGCCTGATTTTTCATCTGCTGGCAGATGATTCACATGAGATGTGAAGCCTGATTTTCCCTCTGCTGGCAGTAATTCACATGAGATGTGAAGCCTGATTTTCCATCTGCTGGTAGATGATTCACATGAGATGTGAAGCCTGATTTTCCCTCTGCTGGCAGATGATTCACATGAGATGTGAAGCCTGATTTTCCATCTGCTGGCAGATGATTCACATGAGATATCAAGCCTAATTTTCATCTGCGGGCAGATGATTCACATGAGATATCAAGCCTGATTTTTCATCTGCTGGCAGATGATTCACATGAGATATCAAGCCTGATTTTCTATCTGCGGGCAGATGATTCACATGAGATATCAAGCCTGATTTTCTTCTGCTGGCAGATGATTCACATGAGATATCAAGCCTGATTTTCCATCTGCTGGAAGATGATTCACATGAGATGTGAAGCCTGATTTTCCATCTGCTGGCAGATGATTCACATGAGATATCAAGCCTGATTTTCCATCTGCTGGAAGATGATTCACATGAGATGTGAAGCCTGATTTTCCATCTGCTGGCAGATGATTCACATGAGATATCAAGACTGATTTTCCATCTGCTGGAAGATGATCTACATGAGATGTGAAGCCTGATTTTCCATCTGCTGGCAGATGATTCACATTAGATATCAAGCCTGATTTTCCATCTGCTGGCAGATGATTCACATGAGATGTGAAGCCTGATTTTCCATCTGCTGGCAGATGATTCACATGAGATATCAAGCCTGATTTTCCATCTGCTGGCAGATGATTCACATGAGATGTGAAGCCTGATTTTCCATCTGCTGGCAGATGATTCACATGAGATATCAAGCCTGATTTTCCATCTGCTGGAAGATGATTCACATGAGATGTGAAGCCTGATTTTCCATCTGCTGGCAGATGATTCACATGAGATGTGAAGCCTGATTTTCCCTCTGCTGGCAGATGATTCACATGAGATGTGAAGCCTGATTTTCCCTCTGCTGGCAGATGATTCACATGAGATGTGAAGCCTGATTTTCCATCTGCTGGCAGATGATTCACATGAGATATCAAGCCTGATTTTCATCTGCGGGCAGATGATTCACATGAGATATCAAGCCTGATTTTTCATCTGCTGGCAGATGATTCACATGAGATATCAAGCCTGATTTTCTATCTGCGGGCAGATGATTCACATGAGATATCAAGCCTGATTTTCATCTGCTGGCAGATGATTCACATGAGATATCAAGCCTGATTTTCTATCTGCTGGCAGATGATTCACATGAGATATCAAGTCTGATTTTCCCTCCGCTGGCAGATGATTTACATAAGATGTCAAGCCTGACTTTCCCTCTGCTGACAGATGATTTATATGAGATGACAAGCCTGATTTTCCATCTGCTAGAACACGGCTGGTAAACTCGTAAGGGGTAACCGTCGGTTATGCACTCAAAATCCTTACGGGAACTTCTGGTTATGCCTTCCGAGACCACAAATATGTCAACAAACAGGTGAGTGTTCCCGATTTATGATTTTTAGTCATTTTTGTAAACATATTTTGAGAAATCGGGCAATGCTATTCTCAACAACTTTCATTTCTGCATCAGAAAAGATGGATGTGGACATGAAAAGGCAAGCAGTCGATTTTTAATTTAATTTCTCCCCGAGGAAGATAGTCAGAAATTTCTGTTTAGACCTGTTTTCTAGTGTCGAATGAAGGCATTTTCAGCTACCCCGACGATGCGAAACTAATCCAACATGCCAAATAACACGTAATTCAAACCACTTTCATGTTGAAATACATAGGTTGCAAAATTTCCGCAGAATTTTTTCCAGGAGCTTTACTATTTGTGTCGATTATGACTTACGAGGTCCCATTACCCCTTACGGGAGCATTACCCCTTACGATGTCAGTCCCAATACTAGCATGTCAGATCTTTTTTAGGCATTACTGATGATGTACAAACTTAATCGGAGCAGCTTTGTTGATGTTGCACTGATGAGTTAGGACGTTTAAGAAGCGTTCCGACTCGCAGCAGTTTTCCTGGGCAGGCTTAGACCTAAACGGTTTACCAGTACTTAAGTTCGGTCAGTTTCAGCCCTGCGCAAAAGCATTCCAAGCCCCGATGGGCGAGGGCGTATAGTAAAATGCGTATCTTATACATGCATATGACATTTATTCTACTGTACGAGCATATCAGATAAATGCCTTGAAAATATAGCAATATCAGGGTTTCAGCAATTCGTTCGGTACATGAATTTGGATTCGTACGAGCAATTCATACGAGGGCACGAATTTCGATTTTAAGTTATCGTTCCGAATAAAGTTAACTGTATTATCAGTCGTACCGAGTAACTGCAGTGTCTTCAGGGCTTTGATGAACCGTTTGTGTGAATTATTGAAAGAAGAAACGCATTTCAATCAGACAACCATTAGTTTGCTTTTTTTCTGTCCTCGTAAGGGGTAATGCTCCCGTAAGGGGTTATGGGTCTCGTAAGTCATAATCGACACAAATATTAAAGCTCCTGGAACAAATTCTGTGGAAATTTTGCAACTTATGTATTTCAACATGAAAGTGGTTTGAATTATGTGTTATTTGGCATGTTGGATTAGTTTCGCATCGTCCGGGTAACTGAAAATGCCTTCATTCGACACTAGAAAACAGGTCTAAACAGAAATATCTGACTACCTTCCACAGGGAGAAATTAAATTAAAAATCGAACGCTTGCCTTTTCATGTCCACACCCATCTTTTCTGATGCAGAAATGAAAGTTGTTGAGAATAGCATTGCCCGATTTCTCAAAATATGTTTGCAAAAATGACTAAAAATCATATATCGGGAACACTCACCTGTTTGTTGACATATTTGTGGTCTCGGAAGGCATAACCAGAAGTTCCCGTAAGGATTTTGGGTGCATAACCGACGGTTACCCCTTACGAGTTTACCAGCCGTGTAGAAGATACATGATAATTCTGTGAGCACCCGAACAAAATAACATTTGAAAAGACATCTGCAAGAGTCATAATTAGTGGTCTCAAGATTAATTTTGCATGTATACCTGTTCTGTCATCTTTGTGTCCATTAACCCATTTAGTACCGGAAACCCCAAGACGGGTATTTGGCAGACAGTGCAGGCCCAGATCAGACGCCGCGTTCTGCGGCGTCTGATCAGGGCCTACACTGTTTGCAAAACGTTCAGCCATTTTACAAATAAATTTTGAAGAAAACACAACCTGACACCCCTAAATTTTAAAATGGACTCCTGCTATATATAAGGTGGAAGATTCCATTTGGTACAAAAGGGGTTAAAACATGTAATGAGAAACCAAGATAAAGGAGACAGCATATCATTCGGAGTACTTTTTCGCATGTCTGGCAACAATTTCTCCTGAAATAGTCATCGGAAATGGCCATTAGTTTATGGCAGTCTTTAAATCTAATGGCTTTTCATATCAATAGACATAAACAAACAGGTTGTCACCATATAAAGCTGAACATGCACCTTAAATTATTATTTTTTTTTTCTAATAAATCAAGAACATTTTCATTCATTTTTTCAGTGCTTCGAATGGAGGAAAATGTAGAGGCGTTTAGACTGGGTGTGGATTGCTTCATATTTTTATGTGATTGGTGCTAGGGGGAGTTGATCGATGGATGGATGGATAGGCAGTTGAACAGGCAAAATGGATGGATGGATGAATGAATGGATGGATTTTGTGTCCCAGCATTTGGTTTAAAGTTTCAACTGAATGAGTACATGAATTTAGATTCCTGGAGGTTCTCAGTTCTCCTAACTCCAGTCTTTCTGTATTGGCCTCAGACCATCTGAACATGTGTCTAATACTAACATTTGTCCTGCTGAACCCGGATGTGTCTTACCTTTCAAACAATTAAGATCCAGATCAGATGGCTTCTTCAGATGCCATCTTATCAGGATCTTCATTGTCATTCAGTTTATGAGTTTGTTGCAATACATGTAATTTACATCAAATAATTTGATTGGTTGATAATCGGTAGTGGGTGTGGCATATTTAAATATTCAGCAGGTCAAGGGCTAAGTTGTTGTGTATCGTTGTCATCAGATTCCTGGCCAGAAATTTGGCAGGAGACTTCTACCAGTGTAGCTGGTTGGTTTGTAGAGGAGGGGTATTTTCATTTCTTCTGTTTCTTTATTCTTTATTCTATTATTACTTCATTCTCATCCCCTCCATCTCTCATCTGCTCTGTTATCTCTTGTGTCTTTTCTTTCTTTCTCCAGGAGATGATGCAGTTATAGCCCTCCGGCCCCCGCCCATCGGGGCTTGAAGAAATAGATGGGCTTCATGATGCTTCAACACAGAGCTGAAACTGACCGAGTACTGGTAAACCGCTTAAAGGATCTATACACCTGCCCAGGCAAAGTGGTGCGAGTCAGCCGCTCCATGCATATAAACCTTATTGGTTTCATTAGGCAGCAGGGCTTGAGATGTCATTTCATCTCATTGTAGGGTAAAAGTCCCACAAAATTGGAAGCAACTTATCCAAAATGACCTATACAGTGTTGATGGGGTCGTAAAACCTCAAATCAAACAAACAAACAAGTTATGGCCCTCAATGGTTGATGAGATTTTAAAACCTTGCAAATCAATGAAGAAACTGTAGGTTTTCTTATCAAAATGATTATTGTGCACTGATTGTTCTTTTACCTGCAAGTTTTCATTTTGAATCTGCTTCGCATGGTCACAGTTTTGACAGTTGTAAAAAAAAAAAAAAAGCTATATTTGTAAAATTTATGTCACTTAAAAAATTTAACCAAGTTTCAAATGCAGCTAATAGCCTATTACTGGTATTTTATCTGGCATAATTGACGCTAAAAGTGCTAATCAATATAGCATATGACATTTCAAAAAATGTGTTCATATTTTTTTTCAGAGAAAGGGGACTTGATATTTCATGTGAATCGTCTGCGTGGGCAGACGATTCACATGAAATGACAAGCCCCTTTTTCTCTGAAAAATAAGAATAAAAAAAAAAAAATACATTGTCATCTGCTCTAGATATTTCCATAGCACTTTTAAGCATTTTAGGGTACCAAAAGATGCGGAAGAAACTTCGATATTAGAACATCATAAAGTGGATGGCGTATTGATACATTTTCATCTCTCGGGACTTTTATTAGTTTGTTCCGCCAAGTATTTCATTACAGAATTATTGATCACGCTTCTAAAGTTTCCGAAATTCTGGCAGAGTTATGGTGGTGTCGGCAAAATATACAAATATATGACAGCGACTGATACAATGAACGCTCATAACTGTCATTTTGATAGAATTCTTTGAAAGCATGTTTACCCGTCATAAATATAACGCTTCTATCGATAAAATAATACAAGCTCCCAAAGGATCATGTAGTATCACGAAAGCCTGACGTAAGTTTCTCGGCAGCAAAACTATTAAACTGGAGCTGCTCACAGACAAGCATTATTTCACCTTGTACTTGTCCTTCAAAATGGTGGGAACTCTATAGTAACCCTAAAAGCACTAAGCATAACCCTAGCAGATGGCATTTTCAGGTTCATTAGGATAACATACCCATGCAAAATAGTGCAGTTTTTACATCTCCAAACTGGCTACTTTTCTGATGAAAGTGGTGATATTTTTCTTAGTTATACTGCAAATATACATTGTGTGTGCTTGTTAGAACCGCCTCATTGCAGCGGTTCTAATGAGTACCCACAACCAATAATAAAAAAAATAAGGTATACCCCTTTAAAACCCCAGTTTTTGCTATTTAAAGTGGGGCTTAGAAGGTATTCACTATTTATTTCTTGGACTTGTCATATAATTTATACCCTTGTCTGTCGGTGGGTTTTATAAGGTAGTACAATATTGCCTTATTTTTGCTTGATGAGTTATAATGAGCACCCACAATCTATAATTATAGTGGAAATGAACAAAAACGCACCAGGTTTTATTTGAAAAAGTGCTCATTCTAGAGGTATGAAAAGCCATTGTATTATTGTTATTCAATTGTGGGAGCTGTGCAGTTACGTACCCCCACCAAGGGGTTGGGGGGACATACGGTTGGGGACATACATTGTATTGTTTTTGATGCAGATCCCATTTGGGTTGGTGATGGCATTGGCGTTTGCGTCAGTGTTGGCACACTATATCGCCTATCCTGTGGATAGATTCTGAGCAAACTTACATGGTTACATCATAAAGATTGGCAAAAAAGGTCAGAATGTTTTGATGACCTTGATCTCATTTTCAGGGGCACAGAACGAATAAATGAAACTTGGCCAAGGCTGATACAATATATCATTGCAACCTACCAAAGACTTGATTACATTTTGGTGACCTAGACCTTATATTCAAGGACACTGGCTCCCCAAAACTGCCAGTTTTGGCTTATCTACACCCTGTCTTATGAGTGAATTGTTGGTTCAATATATCATTGCAACCTACCAAAAATTTGATTAGTTGTTGATGACCTTGACCTTATTTTGCAGGAAGTTCAAAAAGTTGTCTCCCTTTGAAAAAGGGCGGAAAAATCTGCCAGGTGTTCCCATTCCCCTTAAAGGAGGTGGCTGTCCACCAGAGGGAAATACTCAAGATGATATATGGCCTAACATATACTTTTGAAAACGGATGTACAAAAAAAGTATTTAAAGGATGGTGGCTGCGACACATCTCTGTCCTTTACTTTTTCTTTTCAGTTTTACTCATACAGTTGAACTTCAATGGCTCGAACACCTTGGGACCATGAAAATTTGTTCCAGACAGGGAAAGTTCGAGCCACTGAGGGTTAAACTAAGAGCCAGGTCAGGAGGCATAATATTGACATCTTTTCAATTTTCTTCAAAATAAATGTATGTTGTGTGTACTCATTAGAATTGCCTCATTGAGACAATTCTAATGGGTACACACAACATACATTTTCACGATCAAATAAGACAATTATCCCAAATATATCAATATCATTCTGCAGTTATAGAAGGACCAGAGAACGAGTTCAAAAGAGCCATGATAAATGAGCCATCGAAGTTTCACTATATTATTTATACTGATAATAAAATAGAAATTTCGAAATAGATTAAAACACACCAGAAAAGAAATTATTCCTAGTTTTACTTCCAGTTTTTGGCCATGAAGTTTTCTCTGGCTGTTTAATAGAGGAAATTTAGTTTTGGTGATGTGGCTGTTGGCTGGAGGAGAGGTCATTTGTTCTAAGCCTTGTTAGCTTAATGAGCTCATTAGTGGTCATATTGTTAACTGTTCTAGCAAGTACAATATGTAAAATTTTGTTTTTGCAGAAAAAATGTGAGCAGCTTTTGCAGATGCATAAGCTGCTCACATGTTTTCAGCAAAAGTATTAGCATATTTCCCATATCAAATGATCAAAGTTTTAACAACTCGTTAAAGTCATCATTAGTTTTGAACAACTGGCCCCAGATGTTAAGTTGTAGTGAAATGCTTTTGGGACAAGGGGGAATAATTGTGGCTGTTGAATGGAGGTGGCTGTAAAACAGAGGTGATTGTTAGTGGAGATTTTGCTATATATTGGTTACATATATAATGGTGGTCAGTTTCACCAACAAAGCAACCCACTAGTTTTCTTGGTTGGCCTTATAAAATAGCTTTTGTTGTTATTGCAGCAACTGGACAGCAATAATATTTGTGCCAATGGGTAATTTGTATGGAAATATTTTTATGGTTTTTCGTTATTTGTTTTTCAGCCTTGAGAATTAAGTCTAGACATGTTTTAAGTGGTTCTTAATTATTGCGGACAATGGCTTGGGCTTCCTGGAAATGTATATAAGCAGAAATAGAATAGAAATTAGTAAGAAAAGGTCACTAGGAAAGGACACAATCAAAGAATGCAACCATCACAAGTCACCTAAAGAATGTAAGCAACATGGAGACATACACAAAAACATAAGATGAATCATGAACCAGCAGCACAAAGCCTATAAACAAACAAGACACTGGGAAAGGACAGTGAGTTGTAAAACTACTTGGGGGCTTCAACTCTGGAGTTTATGAAATTTCAACCCTCACCCACATTTCCAGTGCAGTATCAAATATAATGACAATAACAAATTGATCCACATAGAGGCTTCCTAGAAGTCTTTAGTTCTAGTATAGTATCAAATATAATGACAATAACAAATTGATCCACATAGAGGCTTCCTAGAAGTCTTCAGTTCTAGTATAGTATCAAATATAATGACAAAAACAAATTGATCCACATAGAGGCTTCCTAGAAGTCTTCAGTTCTAGTATAGTATCAAATATAATGACAATAACAAATTGATCCACATAGAGGCTTCCTAGAAGTCTTCAGTTCTAGTATAGTATCAAATATAATAACAAGAACAGTTGATCCACATAGAGGCTTCCTAGAAGTCTTCAGTACTAGTATAGTATCACATATAATAACAAGAACAGTTGATCCACATAGAGGCTTCCTAGAAGTCCTCAGTTCTAGTACAGTATCCAATATAATGACAATAACAAATTGATCCACATAGAGGCTTCCTAGAAGTCTTCAGTTCTAGTGTAGTATCAAATATAATGACAATAACAAATTGATCCACATAGAGGCTTCATAGAAGTTTTCAGTTCTAGTATAGTATCAAATATAATAATAAGAACAATTGATCCACATAGAGGCTTCCTAGATGTCTTCAGTTCTAGTATAGTATCAAATATAATAACTAGAACAAATTGATCCCCATAGAGGCTTCCTAGAAGTCCTCAGTTATAGTATAGTATCAAATATAATAACAAGGACAAATTGTTCCACATAGAGGCTTCCTAGAAGTCCTCAGTTCTAGTACAGTATCAGATATAATAACAAGAACAATTGATCCACATATAGAGGCTTCCTAGAAGTCCTCAGTTCTAGTATAGTATCAAATATAATAACAAGAACAATTGATTCACATGAAGGCTTCCTAGAAGTCCTCAGTTCTGGTATAGTATCAAATATAATAACAAGAACAACTGATCCACATAGAGGCTTCCTAGAAATCCTCAGTTCTAGTATAGTATCAAATATAATAACAAGAACAAATTGATCCACATGGAGGCTTCCTAGAAGTCACAAAATACAAGTCATAAGGATTGTATCAGAGGTTTGCAAAAGTTTGGTGACCAGGACCTCATTTTAAAGCTCCATTATATATTGTTGAAATTTAATCCTTGTGCTACTGAGCCTGGATATGTCTTATCTTTCAAACAATGAAGATACAGATCAAATGGCTCCTGAAGAAGCCATCTGATCAGGATCTTCATTGTCATTCAGTTTATGAATTTGTCACAATAATTTGCATCAAGTAATCTGATTGGTTGATAATCAGTAGTGGGTGCGGCATATTTAAATATTCAGCAGGACAAGGGTTAAGGATGTCCCATAGCATGTCTTAAGACATGGTAGTTGTAACAAAGGAATAAGCTAAAAACAATCCCTCGCTCCAGTGGGATGTGGACCAGGGCAGCTCTGGTGAAAATCCAATGCCCTAACCACCGAACCAAACATCGACTCCATGATGAGTCTACCAAGGTAGATAACTTAGGTAGGAGTTGCAGGCTATTCGAGGAAGGCAATTAATTTTTGATGAAACGAAGCTATTTTTGGCCGAAAAATTTTGTACTTTTTATGCATTATATGTTGAGGGTCGATGGTCTCTGGGTTATAGCACCAAAACATTGTGTTGACTGTCCTAAGAATATGAGTATGTGCATATGTTACATAATTGTTAGATCCACCTCAATGTGGTGGTTCCAACAATTGCAAGTATGCACAATCCATATCATAAATATCAGCTGATTTTGAAATATGCATCATCTTTGGATGGATGTACTGTTGTCGGAAGATAAGTTGGCAGTGACGTAAAAGAGTAAACCATCACATGCAGGTTTGGCAGGTTGTACCGTTATCATTATCTCACCCTTCATTGGTTTGCAAGACGGGTTGTACCGTTATAATTATCGTATCCGAAGCGTTGTTACCTTTTGAAAACAGTGGCAACAAAAACATTCGCTGACGTCACTTTCAACTTATCCTCCGACAACAGTACGTTGTTGTGATGTTTGTATGTTTATTATCCCAGTAATGTTTGGTATCCCTATCATTGCATTTATAATCCATCTATTTGCTTCTGGAGAATATGACAGAATCTATTTGCAACATAATCCTGCTTTAATGGAATTTTAGGCATGTTTCTTGCACTAAATGACAGTTCATAAAACTTTTGATAAATCATAAAATTACATCATCAGATTAATTTTCACATATCTCCTGATTAAACAGGTGTGAAGACTTCAATTTTAATGGCTTTGAGCATGGTTTTGGTCTGTATCTCAATTTTCATACATATTATGAAGCATTTGTAGGCAATAAAATGTCACAAAACATGCAAGCAAATTTATATATGCGGAGAAAAACTACATCTGAAAATGTTGTCTGCTTATGTCGTCTGCTGAACTATTTTGCAAACTTTTAAAAATGTTTTTGGACACAAGCAAACAGTGTGGATCCAGATCAGACTGATCCTACAGGAGCAGTCTGATCTGGGTCCACACTGTTTTAAAAAAAATACTTTTAGTAACCTGCAGACGGCAAAAAGCAACAATTGTCATGATTGGCAAATATAAAAATAGATATTTCTCCAAATAAACCTTGCTGAGGCTGTTCTAATGAATACCCACAACATCGATTTTTATGGACCATTGACCAAAAATTTCCTTTATTCAGTTCCACAGCGCTTTATTCGGAGCACTGTGGTGCAGTGGTAAAGCAGGAGATTTGAGATCGAGAGGTAACAGGTTCGATCCCCGCAAGCGCCAGGTGTTGTTTCCTTGAGCAAGAGACTTTATCCACATTGCTTAGTACTGGTTCCTACCCAGGAAAAGACGGCCACATGGAAGATTAGTACTAGTACTAAATGTGTTACCCTCTATAAATAAGATCAATTATTATAATTGCATATGAAATAAGTCATTTTTACTTTTTCAGTTTGGACCATGCCAGAAACTTAGTGAGCCAAGGAGAAATGTTCCAGAAGAAGTTAAGGTACCCATTTCTTAATCCCTAAATCTTAAGGTGTATGATTTCACAGAGAAGATTTTTTTCTGAGCAAGGGAGACAACTTTTGTAACTCTGATAACCCTTTGGAAAAAGGGATCATCTCTTATAGAAAAGAATTCGCTCCTCAGGGATTGGGTGTGTGTGTGTGTGTGTGTGTGGGGGGGGGGGGGTGCAGGCTTACTCTTAAAGGAATGAGTTTGCTCCACAGGGATTGGAGAGGTGGGATCTACCCTTAAAGGAATGAAATTGCTCTTCAGGGATGGGGGTGGTGGGGGAGGTGTACTCTTAACCCTGCAGCTTCCACCTTATATAAAGCAGGAGTCAATTTCTAAATTTAGGGGTGACAGGTTGTCGTATCTTCAAAATTGATTTGGGAAATGGCTGAACTTTCTGCAAATAGTGTAGGCCCTGATGAGACGCCGCGTTATGCGGTGTCTCATCTGGGCCTGCACTGTATGCCAAGGTACCCTTTTTGGGGTTTCCGGTACAAAATGGGTAAAAGGAAAGAATGTGCTCCTCAGGAGCGAATCCTTTTCTTTAAGAGTAGATCCTGAGTAGCAAATTCTTTTCTTAAAGTGTAGTCACCTTTTGATAAGGGAGACAAAACTAATTTTTAGAGTTGCCTGCCCCTTATGTTGTATCCGTTCACCTTATGGGGTTAAATAATGTTGTAGAAAACATGGTTAGAATTATTATTACCTTCAGCTAAGAATGTGTTGACTGGGCTGTTAATCTCACAAAAAGCAAGAAATGTCATTGGCTTTTCCAAGTCATAACTTCATTAGACAATTAAATGCTTGAGGTACTAGAGTAAATCTTGAAGAGCCCCTAAGCAGTTCTGCCCCATTATGGTAACACACCCGTGCGACATAGTGTATTTTTTCATATCTTCAAAATGGCTACTTTTCTCATAAAAATCTGTGATATTTTTCTTATTTATACTGCAAATGAGGTAGTGGTTGTTCATTAGAACCGGCTCCTTGAGAAGGATCTAACAAGTTCCTACAAACTATGTCTGGAGCAGTTTAATAAAACAAATAATGTGTACCCTGTAAACTCCAGTTTTCTATTTAGGGGGTGTTCAATCCACGGACTTGTTCACATGATGATTAGCTCCATATAACAAAATAATTTATGGATAATCTAGGGAAATTTTTTATGCCCCCGGAATCAAAGATTCGGGGGCATATGGTTTTTGGTCTGTCTGTCTGTCCATCTGTTTGTCTGTCCACAAAAATCTTAATATTAGGCATAACTTGAATGGTAAGTGATATGGCTTTCATATTTCACATATGAATTCCTTGTCACAAGACCTTTCCAGCAGTACCATGATTTTTGACCTTGTGACCTTGATGTTTGACCAACTTTTTAAAATCTTTAACATTGGCCATAATATTTCACATGCGTCAGTGTTTCCCAAACACATCTTGTTTTATCATAGGAATATATGTTGTGTGTACTGAGGCAATTCTACTGTACTATATTTAATAGAACATTGGAATTTAAAGATTTCCATTGTGCATAACTTACCTGTTTTATGTAACCCCCATTGGATCAAACTAGTCCCTTAGTGTTTCAAACATACTTTCATGGAAGCCATCTGATCTGTATCGACACTTTATCATATGACGTCGCGTCTGAGAGTGTAATAACGCCATGTAATATTTTTCGATAATCCACCAGTGGATTAAATATTCAAATTAGCTAGATACATCCAGTAACATTACATATACGGCGTCCTCATTGGCGTCGCGTTTACTAATGGCGGAAAATTGACATTTTTGTAAACAATCGTGAATTAAATGCGTTTTAAATGTCATATGATAAATAGAATCTTGCATTATTGAATTTATTAAACTCGTTGAGGAAAAGAGATAAAATTTCATTCCTTTTCTTCAACTCGTTTAATAAATTCAATAATACATGAACACACATGTAAGATCTATGTTTGCAAAGGTAGGGGTTGTTGTGAACACCAAGATAAGGGTTAATCAAAGTTTAAGATGACATAGTTTTATAGCCGGGCTCGGCAGCTCAGTCGGATGTGCGTCTGACTGGTGATCAAGAGGTCGCCGGTTCGATACCTGCCGGGGTCGGCAACAGTCTTTCATGCATGGAGATTGATCATGAAATCTTTTCTATGGTCATTCTCTCCCTTCTGCTGATTCAAGACAGCCAGTTGTCAGTTTCTGGCGAAAGAATGTGCACTTTACTGGTTAACTGCTTACGTATAAGCCTGCCCAGGAAAAGTGTGGATAGGTAAACTGACTGGCTGAAAATGACCTAAAATAGTTTTGACTGGGCCGTTACACTCCAGTAGAAAACAAACAAACAAAGAAATAGTTTTATAAAGGTAGAAAAAGTTATGGTGCATTCCGTGTTTGTCTTACCTCCCTTGTACCATGTGTACTGTAAGTATATTTATTAGACTAAGCTAGGATTACCGAAGTATTCAGACACCCTAACTTGTTGTAATATTTGCATAAGTTGCTGAATATTCATTTAAGCCACACCCATTTCTGTCTATCAACCAATCAAATTACTTGATGTAATTTATTGCTACAAATTCATAAACTGAATGCCAAACAGAGAAGATCCTCAGATCAGATGCGGCTTCTGATCTGGATCTACACTGTTTGCAAAGATAGGAGTTTATTGTGAACAGTAAGATAAGGGTTAAACCAGTGTTGTGTCAAAAATAGCTGGATGAGTGACAAACAGTGTAGACCCTGATGATGTGCAGCATTCTGCAACATCTCATCTGGTTCTACTCTGTTTGCTGATGCCTGTCTGTCCAAATACATAAGGTAAATACGGTGCTGAAGAGGTTTGAGTTTGTTTTTTTTGAGCTGAGCTGAAACTATTGTGTTTGATCATGGTACATCCATCCCTCTGAGCATCTTTCTGCTCACAATTCTCCTCCTAAACCATTCTTAGATAAACTTAACTTGATCAAAAATGGCCATCACTTCAGAGTTCACATACTCTGTAAAAAATCTTCTTGTCTAAGACTAAGCTAAGGTCCAGGTCTTTTGATATTTGGGCCCCGTCAAGCGATTTTGGTACTTATCGCCTATGCGAGCAGCGAAGGTTCAGGCGAGCCTGCGCATCCACGCAGTCTCGCCAGAACCTTCGCTGCTCGCTCATACAAGCAGGAATCAAGAGGAACCTTCAGACAGAAAGCCATATCCCTGGTCCCTCTGAATGGCTGGGCATGCGCAGTTAAAAGTTGTCATGCCGGAATGCTCGAAGACACAAATTCGCTTGGCGGGGCTCATTTGGTACATGTATATATTTTCAACCAGTAGGCTTCTACCAAGTTTGTTTAACCCATTTTGTACCAAATGAAATCCTCCTCCGTAAATTTACCAGGAGTCCATTTCAAAATTTGGGGATGCCTGGTTATGATTTCTTCAATGGCTGATCTTTTTTGCAAATATTCTGTGGCATCTGGCTGTATATGCAAATTACCTTTTTGGGGGTTTTGGTAAAAATGGGTTAAATTATAGCCCTGGGATAAAAAATAACCGTCACTTGTTATGCCCCCGGAATCTAAGATTCTGGGGGGCATATAGTTTTTGGTCTGTCCATCTGTTTGTCCGTTTGTCTGTTTGTCCGTTTGTCCGTTTGTCTGTTTGTCCGTTTGTCCGTTTCTCCGTCTGCAAAAACTTTAACATTGGGCATAACTTTTGAATGGTAAGTGATACAGCTTTCATACTTCACATGTGCATTCCTTGTCACAAGACCTTTCAAGAGGTACCATAAATTTTGACCTCGTGACCTTCACCTTGAGATTTGACCTACTTTTGGCCTCATTTTTAAAAACTTTAACATTGGCCATAACTTTTGATTGGTAAGTGATAGAGCTTTCATATTTCACATGTGCATTCCTTGTCACAAGACCTTTCTATTGGTACTATAATTTTTGACCTCATGACCTTGACCTTGGTATATGACCTACTTTTTTAAAAACTTTAACATTGGCCATAACTTTTGATTGGTAAGTGATAGAGCTTTCATATTTCACATGTGCATTCCTTGTCACAAGACCTTTCTATTGGTACTATAATTTTTGACCTCATGACCTTGACCTTGGCATTTGACCTACTTTTTAAAAACTTTAACATTGGCCGTAACGTTTGATTGGTAAATGGTAGAGCTTTCATATTTCACATGTGCATTCCTTGTCACAAGACCTTTCTATTGGTACTATAATTTTTGACCTCATGACCTTGACCTTGGCATTTGACCTACTTTTTAAAAACTTTAACATTGGCCGTAACGTTTGATTGGTAAATGGTAGAGCTTTCATATTTCACATGTGCATTCCTTGTCACAAGACCTTTCTAATGGTACCATAATTTTTGACCTCATGACCTTGACCTTGATGTTTGACCTACTTTTTAAAAACTTTAACATTGGCCATAACTTTTGATTGGTAAATGGTAGGGCTTTCATATTTCACATGTGCATTCCTTGTCACAAGACCTTTCTAGTGGTACTATAATTTTTGACCTTGTGACTTTGACCTTGATGTTTGACCTACTTTTTAAAAACTTTAATATAGTCCATAACTTTTGATTGGTAAGTGATAGAGCTTTCATATTTCACATGTGTATTCTTTCTCACAAGACCTTTCCAGTGGTACCATAATTTTTTACCTCGTGACCTTGTGGCCTCAACCATGACATAATTTAGTGATGGGGCTTTCATATTGCACAGGCGCTGTCCGGGGGCATCGGTGTTTCACAAACACATCTTGTTTTACATAATAAATTTATAGGGAAAAGACTTTAACCCTTGTTCTGCTAAGCCCGGATATGCCTTTTCTTTGAAACAATGTAGATCCAGATCAGATGGCTTCTGAAGAAGCCATCTGATCAGGATCTTCACTGTTTGGCATTCTGTTTATGAATTTGTAGCAATAAATTACATCAAGTAATTTGATTGGTTGAGAGACAGAAATGGGTGTGGCTTAAATGAATATTCAGCAAGATAAGAGTTAACAATCTTCTTTGTGAAACTTGAAGGCCTTTCAGGTATGTATCTTCTTTTATAATGGACCTCTACCAAAATTGTTCAAATACCAGTCAGGGGTAGAAAATGGCCTTGCTCTAGGTATGTAGTGCTTTATAGCAGGCCTCATATTTTTCAGGCATTTGCAGGATTTCAGGCTTTTAGAGCTCGATTTTTTCTTGATTTCAGGCCTTGGTATTTAAATCTTTTCTCCTTTATTCTGTTTAATTTGACTATTTAATCCTTATCCTGCTGAATAAATTTATCTAGCCATGCCCATTTCTGACTCAGCAATGCAAATTACTTGATGTAATGTATTCATTCAGTTCACAAACTGCATTGCAAACAGGGTAGATCCTGATCAGATGGCTTCTTCAGAAGCCATCTGATCTGGATCTACTCTGTTTGCAAAGATAACGGTTATCTTGTTGAGGAGGTTAAGGGTTAAGGCTGCAAAATCGGGCCTTTCAGGCATGGAAGAGCAACGCCAGTATGAGGCCTGTTTATAGGTGCCATTCGGATTTGGTTTCAAAATTCAATGTTGGACTTAAATCTCTTCTGCAACAAGGTCTATCAGAACCGAAATTTTATTACTTTCAGTGACTTCAGTTCCCAATTTCATAAAATCTTTCTTCGATATAAAAGGATTGGATACCACATAAATGTTATATGACAGACTGCAATCACATTTGATAACTTTGCTTCCCTCTTTCATTGCATGCCTCAGATTAGATGAAGGCTTACTTGAAATTAAAGTTTAATTTCATGTTATGTTGGTTGATACCTGATGCTCTGTCTCTAGTTGGGCCTATCGGAGTCTAACTGTTGGTTTTCTTTTTGCTCCAGCATTTCAGTGTTTTCATGCTGTCCAGTCCTCACCGTTGTTTCATCTTTGTGTTTGTTTGATTTTTGTGTTCTCGGAGATGTTGCACTGATGAGTTAGGAAGCCTTCATGCGGACTGAACAAATTATTTGTCTAAATCGCGATGGAAGTAAGGTCAAGGATTGTGGGCACATAAAATTGATTTAGATATGTTCTATAAAAGGGTTAAGCCCCCAAATTAAAATACTTTTCGATGACCGTTCCAAGGCTGTTCTTCTGTCATGGTTTATACTTGTTATAGTTTGTCTTTGAATGTGTGTATCGCTTATAATATATCTTTTTTGTTTTGGCCAGTTTGCCATTTTGTGGAAAAGTAATTTTCCTTTTGGCTTTCCGCTATTGGTGTTTCCATTAGGATCTAGTTATTTCATGTTTGTGTTTCTTTCCCTTGGAGGTGTGGGTTAATTGTATCGATTCGTGATCATTGCCTTCACGTATGTTTTTAATTGCAAATAAGTCTGAGAAAGGCTGGAAAACCCCACATGTAAAACAAAACATTTGGTTGTATCTAATACTATATGATATAAGATTATCTGAACAGGTGTTGGTATGGGAGATTATTTACAAATACAAAATAACTAAACACCCAGGAATTTGATTGCCAAGATAAACTTTTTATCCCTTAAAACAACAATGTCTGCAGCCTCCAGATAGGAAATCTAATGCAACCTTAACACTCTAAGCACCAAGCAAAACTAATAGCAGATGACATTTTATTAAAAATTATTTTTAAAGAAAATTCAGGCTCCACATTTCATGTGAATCATCTGCCTAGGCAGATGATTCACGTGAAATGTGAAGTCTGAATTTCTCAGAAAATATAGAAATATTATATATATTTGAAATGCAGTTGTCTGCTACTATTTGCGATTGTTGCATAAAAGATTAATTATTTGTGGTATTTCATATTAAATCTCAAGACATACAGCTTCAGGGGCCCAGTGATTGCGAGCACTGACCCGTGTCTCCCCATCACATATGGCTGGGTATGTTGCAGAAACAAAAGAAGATATCTAAGCTACATCATGGTGAAACCTAATTTTCCTAATTTTTGCTGTTTGCAAAAACAGAGATGGAGATCAGCCTGCGCATTTTTGCAGTTGGATCAGCACCATTGTTTTTTTTTTTGTTTTTTCCATATAGTTAACCCAATGTATGGGGGAAACCCCTAAAGGGGTACCTTGGCAAACAGTGCAAGCCTAGATCAGACGCCGCAGAATACGGCGTCTGAACTCAGGGCCTGCACTATTTCCCAGCAGATTTTTCCGTCAAAAATAGAATCAAAACGAAAAAATAGGCCTGACACCTCTTATATGACAAATGGACTTGTCCAACATATAGCAATTGAAGAGTCAACTAGCATACAATGGGTTAAAATATCAAGATTCTTTCCAATCTTATCTGGTCATGAACCCCGCAACCAGGTTTTCTCATGATGGGGTTCATAGGATACAGTCAGAATACCGTTTAGATGAAGTTTCCTGTAGAGTCCACATAGAGTTGTGAGAATTAATGCATGTTGTAATATATGGGGTGCTGTTTTACTATTTAATCCATATTTATAGATATCCATAATTAGATTTATGGATATCCATAATTCGAATTATGGATAATTCGACTGAATTTGAATTATAGATATCCATAAATTGAATAATGGATATCCATAATTCAAATTATGGATATCCTAATTCAGATCAATTTTTTGGATATCCATAATTCAAATTATGGATATCCAAAATTTGAATTATGGATATCCATAAATAATTATGGATATCTATAAATAGGAATAAATAGCAAAAGGGTGCCCCATAGTAATAACGGCCAAATTTTGACATTGTTGTCCAACTGTCAGTCTGTCCATAATCCCAGACTTTGATCTAATGACATTGTCAATAACCAATTTGGAATTGTTATACATCATTTTCTGTCAATTTTTACTGGAGTTACTTCCCTTGATTTTTATCAGACTCTGTTTCTTAAAGATACATGTATTAAAGAATTGATGAATAGATTGATTTAATTATATTCACGAATTGATGAGTTTCAATGAAATGCCACATTATGAATGATACTAGCTTATTTACAGTACTTTCTCTTTACTTATTACCAGAGTTACTGCCCTTGATTGACTAGTTTTGGTGTTACATAATTCATTTCTGCTAAATATCATGTGAAAGAACTGATAGAATTTGAAGAACATCACAAAAACATGCCTATATAATTTTGACCCCCTTGAACCCCCCTTTTATATAGTAAAACTGGGATTTCCGGGGGTATCCCTTATTTTTCTAATTTCTGCTTTAAAATATAGATTGTGGGTACTCGTTAGAACTGCCTCAATGAGGCGGTTCTAACGAGTGCCCACAATCTATATTTTGAGCAGAAACAAGAAAAATATCACCATTTTCATCTTAAAACTTTCAGTTTTTAGGCGATAAAGGTGGCAATGTATTTGTATAGGCATGTTTGCGTAATGATATACATGTGATATTGAAATATTGACAGTCGTTACACAGCAATTTTAGAAAAGTTTGTGAGGCGAGTAGCTTATCCACCACACCACAGAAGCTTCTATTTTGAATATGTATGATAGGGCTTTCAGAATCAGAATAGCAATAGTAGCCCCTATGTTCTTCTAGCCCCGGTTTCCTTACAGTGTCAATCATTCAATCAGAATTGTTTACTGGTGACACATCCATAGACAATCCTTCACCAGAATTTGAAATGCCCCTGCCTATCAAGGGTTGGAGAAATGGTACTTCTGTGCAGAGCTGAAATGGAACCAAACTTATCAGTTTTGGTGAACTGCTTTGGTTTGTGAGTCAAACCATCAGGGTTCTTTAGGATGTCATTCCATCAGAATGTCGGTTAAAAGTCCCACAAAAGCAAAATGACTTAAATAGTGTTGAATGGGACTTTGGCCTGTGTCCCAGTACCTGTAGGTCATTGACCATTAGATGAAATTGCAAAGGAATTTGAATGGAAATCCCCCTCAAGAAATCCACATCAGCAGATCAAACAAAATCCTGTTAAATCTTAATTATTTTCATGACTTTAACAATGGAAACAGTTAAGGAGAAAAATACAGAATAATTGGGGCCAGGGCACAACAAAATCAATACAAAAAATGTCACACCTTCATTGAGGATTCTTTCTTCAGTTAGTTTGCTGTATTGACCGTAATGATTGCACATGTATACTCTATTAAGTGCACAGTTTTTTTACCCCCTTAAACCCCACTTTTATATAGTAAAAACTGTGATTTACAGGGTATTACTGTTTTTCTCTTATTTCTGCTCAAAAGCATAGATTGTGGGTACTCGTTAGAACCGCCTCATTGAGGTGGTTCTAATGAATACCTACAATCCATGTTTTAAGCTCTCGTCCAGGTTATTTTAACGAGTACTTACAGTCCATGTTTTGAGCAGAAATAAGAAAAATGTCATAATTTTTATATGAAAATTTCCATTTTTGGTGGTTAAATTTTCAATATATTTGAATACTGGTGTGTTTTCGTAATGTTTTTCGAAGAAGTATGTTTGACACAAGTTAAGAGCATAAAATTTGCAGTCTGTTCTAGGTTTCCGGTAAGAAGTTGTCCACAAGGTGTTACTGCAGAACTATTGTGACAGGATTCTGACTTGAAACCTGTATGAAAGTTTTCGGATAGAATTTTCAGAAAGAATTTTCACTTAAATTTTGTCCTTCAGACAGAATTCAGGAGGGAGCTTGTGAAATATTTAAATTAGCAGGAAAATTGATGCAGGAATCCTGCAAAAAAAAAAAAAAAAAAAAAAACAGACAGGATTCTGCATGAATCATTGACAAGACTCCTGCATGATTCCTGCATGAACTATTGACAGGATTCCTGCATGAATTATTGACAGGATTCCTGCTTGATTCCTGCATGAATTATTGACAGGATTTCTGCCTGAGCTAGTGACAGTATTACTGTAGGATTGCGGCTTCTGATCAGGGCCTGCACTATTTGCTAATAGAATAGAATAAAAAACAAAAAATAGGCCTCACACCCCTTATATGGCCGATGTACTTGTCCAACATATAGCTATGGAAGAGTCCACTAGTATACAACGGGTTAACAAACACAGTTTTATATGTTATCATAGAAACGACTCTGAGTATAGACCATATTATTAACCCATTTCCCCAAAAGTGGGTACCAGGGCAAACCGTGCAGGCCAAGATCAGACGCCGCAAAATGCGGCGTCTGATCAGGGCCTTCACTGTTTGCGAAAACTAAAGCCATTCTCCAAATAAATTTTGAAGAAAAAACAATCTAAATTTTGAAATGGACTCCTGGTGGTATACACAAGGAGGAAGATTCCATTTGGTACAAAAAGGGTTAAGGCACTGCTTAGGCTTTTTTCATGGTGTGGCTAATGAAATTGCCTTAAATCTTAATTAATTTCTAGACTTGAACAGTGTGACCCATAAATGGGGAAAAAAGTCTGATTCATTTTGTTCTTCCCACTCATGTTTCACACTTTCCATTCTTTAAAAACTTGTTGACAATTTTTCAACCATATTAGGTTTCCAGAAACTTAATGGAAAACAAATTTGTTACAATTTCTGGCTGGGAGGGAGTCAAAAAGACACTGTCGTTGATACTGTGTCAAGCCATACACAAAATAGTGTTGGTTTCAAGTCTTTTGTGGTGAAAAATGACAAACAGGAAATACTGTAAGTGACATAATAGTAGCATCTTTATTATCAACAAAAATGTCAAAAATGGATAAATCTATCATTTCAACCCTTTTATCCCAAAGTATCTGAAGTGGAATCTTCCGACACATCCATTCTTGAAAATAGGGGGTGTATAATTAGTCAACATTATCAACAGGATGGTAAACGGTGTTGATCCCACAATTTTCGGCCCCTGCCGATCGGGGCTAAAATGAAGAAATTGGCTGCATGATGCTTCCATGCACAGCTGGAACCGACCACACAAGTACTGGTAAACCGCTCCGAGGATCTAAGCCTGCCCAGGCGATGCGGTGCGAGTCAGCCCATCCATGCTTATGAACCCTATTGGTTTCATTGGGCGGCAGGGCTTGAGAAGTCATTTTATCTCGGTGTCGGGTAAAAGTCCCACAAAATTGGAAGCAACGTCTCCAAAATGACCTTTACAGTGTTGACTAGGACGTTAAACCTCAAATCAAACAAAACAGTAACAGTCCAGAATCATGTTATAACAGACAGAGCTATAAAAAGGTTGAGCTGGCTGTAAAGGCTTAGCCTGTTCTCAATCTTGTGGCTTTTATACTACTCAGTGGATTCTTGATCAGTTCTGTTCAGATAGCCCAGAATTGCACAGGCTCGTCATAATTTTCAGTTTTGTTCTATTCTGACGGTGTACTATATAGTTTGCATCAGGTTTACAAGTCTGTGGAATGACCTCTAAACCCCACTCTATATAGAGAAAATTGGGGTTTACAGGGGTTACACATTATTTTTCTTATTTCTACTCCCAGACATAGGTTGTGGGTACTTGTTAGAACCGCCTCTTTGAGGCGGTTCTAACGAGCACCCACAACCTATGTTTGGAGTATATATAAGGAAAATATCGCAAATTTTCGTCGGGAATGTAGTCATTTTGGAGGTATGAAAGAATTCACGATGTCTCACGGATGTGTTATCGTAATGGACTCATTTGATTACCAAAAAAAAAAAAAAAAATTATTTATTTTTTTTTGAAGTAATAATCATGTTATCATGAACATCAAAATTGTGTGAACCATTTAAACTCTAATTTTTCTTTTCAAAAATCACATTCTCAAGTTCATAAAATTGCACAGTTTGATAAAAAATATCAAAGAGGCATGATAAAAATTTTATTGGGCCGCAGTTGTTCAGCAATTATTCTGCAATTTCATACTGTGATTTTATTCCGTTTGTAACCATTTAAAACGGTCATAATTTGAATTTTAGCCCTAAAAGCACCAAAAGAAAGTTCAGAGCAAACAACATTATAATATTTGTTTTTTTTTTCGATTTTATATTTTTTTCAGTGAAAAATCAGGCTTGATATTTCATGTGAATCATCTGCCAGACGATTCACATGAAATAACAAACCTTATTTTCATTGAAAAATAAGAAACAAAATATCAGAAACCTTCATCTGCATTAGTTGTGATTGATACTTTAAGCATTAATAGGGGTAGCTTACTCTTGCAGAAGCTGGGGAAAAATAAAATGGTTTCATGATTCATGAATTTAATTAAATTGTCACCACTTTTATTTCAAGTTTTGTTTCTTTGTATTTTCAGAGAGTAAGGGCAACGGGGGTATCGTATGTTTGCATGATTCAAAGATCTTCCTAACGTCCCCGTCAACACTGTAAAGGTCATTTTGGAGACGTTGCTTCCAATTTTGTGGGACATTTACCCGACATTGAGATGAACATTATATCATATTGTTTGTTTGTTTGTATTGGAGTTTAATGGCCCATTCAACACTATTTAGGTCATTTTGAGCCAGTCAGTTTACTTATCCACACTTTTCCTGTGCAAGCTTTTATGTAAGCGATTAACCAGTACAGTGCACATTCTTTCACCAGAAACTGACAATTGCCCTTTCTTGAATCAGCGGCAGGGAGAACATTATATCATAGATAGTCAGAAATGGGTGTTGAAAAATAACTTATTTAGCAGGATAAGGATTAATTTTGTTAAATGATCATAATCACACATGGTACCTTCATAGTACTTATTGTAATGTTTCATTCAGGGGATCAGATTTCTTTGACATTTACTGGACTAAGTCAAGGATCTGCGCTTTCTACCTTACTATACTAATCACATTTATTTATCATGTACACATTCCATGAAATCATTCATCATAATTATTTCACTATAACTACTTTCAATTTGCCAATTAGTTTAAAGTTTAATTGGACAAAACTATTTCCTACTTTAAAGAAGAGGCACATCAAGTTGAGTTTATGGGTGACTTTTGAATAGCTCATTTGAAGTGGAATAAAAGAGGGCAGTTAGGATTGTACTTTCATTTAGATCAGAAAGATTTAGGTCTAATTTAACAGATTCTTTTATTTCCTTTTCATTTTATGCAATGTATGTAATAAGAGATTATACTTCAGGTATAATATGGCATATCCTCAAAAGGGTATATTTTATATAAAATTGGATAACAAGAGGAAAATGAGTTATAATATACTTTTGTGATAGATAATTTTCTATTTATAATTCAAGCCACATAATGCAAATTGGGCTCTTAACCTGTCTTTGATTCATGATAATTTAAACAAGCATGCAGATACCTTAATTTATGGATCAAGTTTTACCGTTTCAAAAACACACCTATATAAATGCATTGTAAACTTTACCACCGAAAAATCGAAAATTTTAAGATGAAAATTTGTAATAATTTTTCTAATTTCTGCTCAAAATATAGATTGTAGGTACTCGTTAGAACCGCCTCAATGAGGTGGTTCTAAGGAGTACCCACCATCTATATTTTAGAGCAGAAATAAGAAAAATAAGGTTTATAAACCCAAGTAAACCCCAGTTTTACTATATAAAAGAGAGGTTTAAGGGAGTCAAAATTATATAGTTGTGTTTTCGTGATGCCTATTTTGTAGTGCCTTATATATAGCACCAGTCCATTTCAAAATTTAGGGATTTACGGTTGTGTTTTCTTCAAAGTTTACTGGGAAAATGGCTGAACTTTCTGCAAACAGCAGGCCCTGATCAGACACCACACTCTGAGGTGTCTGATCTGGGCTTGCACTGTTTGCCAAATATCTGTTTTGGGGTTTCCTGTACCAGTGGGTTAATTTAACCTTTTTTGTACACCAAATGGAATCTTCCTCCATATATTTACCAGGAATCCGTATCAAAAGTAAGGGATGTCAGGTTGTTCTTCGAATGGCTTAACTTTTTGCAAACAGTGTAGGACCTGATCAGACGCCACATCCTGTGTCATCTGATGCTGTTTACCAATTACCTGTTTTGGGGTTTCTGGTACAAAATGGGTTAATGAAATGTCGAAATTAGCCAGTTTCATAAAAATGTCCAAAATAGGTAATGACTTCCAAAGACTATTAATCTAATTCCATATTTAAAAGCTATTCTTCCATCTGCTTGAAGTACTAGCAGGGTAATAAGAACATCAGTAATAAACACTTGGCATCCATTTTGCATGGAAAAAGCCCATATCAGCACTGCCTGGAAGCATCATGCAGCCCATCTATTTCTTCAAGCCCCAATGGACGGGGGCCCTTAAATTTTAACATTGGCAACATTGGGCATAACTTGTGACTGGCGCTGTCGGGGGGCATCAGTGTTTCACAAACACATCTTGTTTTTTTTTTTTTTTTCAAATGATAACCCTTGGTTGACCTTGACCTGTTTTACCTTAAGGTCAAATTGGGTCTTTTAGACTTCTGTAATTGCAAAAAGGTAAAATAGTGGAGTTCAGAGCTGGAAGGCTTCAGTGGAGCTTATAGATAGTAACATCTACTGTGAAGCCATTGTTCAAGCCATTATATGTTTTTGAAAACCAAACATCATAGCCATCAGTGGGCTGTGGGCTCATTTTGCCCACTTAAGCTCTGGTGACCCATGGGCCTCTTGTATTTCCCCTTTCTAATGACTGGGTCCTTGTCATTTATTTGTTTGAATTCCCATTTAATGTCCCTGTCAACATTATTTAGGTAATTATGGAGATGTTGCTTCCAACTTTGTGGGACTTTTACCCAACACTGAGAGGAAATGACATCTCAAGCCCAATGAAACCAAAGGCTTATATGTATTGGTCCGACTCACAACACTTTGCCTTTTAACCCTTATCTTGCTGAATATTCATTTAAGCCACACCCATTTCTGTCTATCAACCAATCAAATTACTTGATGTAATTTACTGCTACAAATTCATAAAGAGAATGCCAAACGGTGTAGATCCCGATCAGATGGCTTCTTCAGAAGCCATCTGATCTGGATCTACACTGTTTGCAAAGATAGGGGTTGTTGTGAACAGCAAGATAAGGGTTAAGCGGTTTTCCAGTACCCATGTGTGTGTGGTCTCTCAATGACATCTCAAGCCCAATGAAACCAAAGGCTTATATGTTTTGGTCTGACTCACAACACTTTGCCTTCTAAAGGGTTTTGCAGTACTCATGTGTGGTCAGTTTCAGCTCTGCCTGGAATCACCATGCAGCCATAATACCTGTGATAGTGGCCTCCATGGAACACAATTGTACTTGGAAGTCTCTTCTCTATATATAAAGTCATCTACATCTGTTGTCGTTTGATTAAAGTACAGATAAATCAAAACCCAATGACACGCAGAACAAGAATTTGTGTCACAAGTGACAAAGTAACCATAATCCATATTTAGCATATTGATTACCGGTAAAATTACGCTTCACACAGAAAGTGGGGGAGGAGCTTAGCAATTCATCGTCATCATCATCATCATCAGCAGCAGCATCATCATCATCATCATCATTAGAGTTCTGATTAACGTGCAGATCATCATCATCATCATTAGAGTTCTGATTAACGTGCAGGTACAGGGGCAACATCCACATAAATGGGCCCCCTTGAGGTAGCTGGCTTGCTGCACGCATGGCAGATGTCACAACTGACTATCATGAGGGTTGATAACGGAGAGCTTCCACTCTCTGCGATCTCTCTGTTAGCTATTTCCAGGTCATCTTGGGCCTTCCAGGCCCACGCCTTCCATCTACCTGTATGTCACAGGCAGTCTTGACTGCACCGTTGGAACATTCCACATGTCCATACCAGTGGAGCCTTCTCTCTTTCAGGATGAGGTCCAGGTCCTCAATGCCAAGCCGTGCAAGTAGCTCACTGGACCTGATGATGACAGTGTACACATGTGCTGTGGCTTGACTTTGCAGATCTGTCAATCATTGCTGTGTCATTTCGCTGCAGATGCTGGAGGTTTGGCTTTGTCATTGGCCAAGTCTCACTGGCATGAAGCATTACGATCCCCACACAAACAAGAGCTGTACACGGCCGCATGTCTTGAACGAGAGGTGGCAGGAAGAGAGAACTGGTAGGGGCTCCTTGAATTTCTTCCAGGCTGTTTTCACGTGATGTGGTCGAAAGATCACAGCCACCTGCTGCTGAGAGCATGTCACCTAAGTGGCAAATGGAAGCTATCACTTCCAGCTTGTCAGGTCCAACTTGGACTTCCCTCTGTGGTCTGCCATCTTAGGGTTCCTTCGCACCCTGGAATTCTCAGTTGTCAAAAAATCTGTACCAGTGCAATCTCACCTTCAGAGTTGCCCTGCATATTAACTCTTATCTTGCTGTTCACGACAACCCCTATCTTTGCAAACAGTGTAGATCCAGATCAGATGGCTTCTGAAGAAGCCATCTGATCAGGATCTACACTGTTTGGCATTCAGGTTATGAATTTGTAGCAATAAATTACATCAAGTGATTTGATTGGTTGATAGACAGAAATGGGTGTGGCTTAAATGAATATTCAGCAAGATAAGGGTTAAAACCTGTTTAGAACCACACGATAGAAAGTTCAACATGTTGTGACAAAGCTTTCAACATGTCCTTGATTTTCATTGCAAACAGCATCTTAGTCTAAATTAGCCTACCCAGGCAATGCAGTGCGAGTCAGACCGTCTATGCTTATAAACCCTATTGGTTTCATTGGGCGACAGGGCTTGAGATGTCATTTCATCTCAATGTCGGGGGGAAAAGTCCCACAAAATTGGATGCAAAGCCTCCAAAATGACCTTACAGTGTTGACGGGGATGTTAAACCTCAAGTCAAACATACAAAACAAAGCAAACAGCATCATATCTGTGAGGGGGAGAACTGCTGGTTGGGTGGTTGTATTTAAATTTGACAGGGTGCTTGCTCATTAGGTAGATTTACTAGCCACACTCATTTCTGACTTTGAACCAATCAGATTACTTTATGTAATTTATTCCATTCCTACAAATTCATAATCTGAAAGTCAAACAGTGTAGATCCTGATCAGATGGCTTCTTCAGAAGCCATCTGATCTGATTCTACACTGTTTGCAAAGGCAGGGGTTGTCGTGAACAGCAGGATTAGGGTTAAACACACCCGCTTACATTTCAACCAATCAAATTACTTGATGTAATTTATTCATTCAAAATTGCAAACTGAATGACAAATAGTGTAGATCCTGATCAGATGGCTTCTGATCTGGAAATACGTTGTTTGCAAAGGTTGGGGTTTTGTTGTGAACAGCAGGATGAGGGTTCACCAAAATAGAGACCGGCCCCGATAGCTCAGTTGGTAGAGTGTCCGCTCCGGGAAACGGGAGGTCACGGGTTTGATCCTGGGCCGGGACATACCAAAGTAGTTAAAAATGGTACTAGCTGCTCCTTGCTTGTCACTCTGATTTACGGGGTAGAGCTAGCACTGGTCGACCCAGTGTCAGGATAATGTGACTGGGTGTGGTATCATGTAATGTGTCTGGGACATGATACTTCACTGAGGCAGCACTATAAAAGTGAGCATTGAGCTCCCTGTCACAACCAGACACCGTTGTGATATGACTGAAAAATTGTTGAAAGCAACTTTAAACCCAAATTCACACACACACACCAAAATAAAGACAGCTTTAGGTTTGGTAGACTGTGGTTAATCTCACAGTCAACAAAACCACCAAGTCATCATTACGAACAGTTATTGTTTTGATTGCATCAGTAAATCTTTCTGCCTTCTGGTAACACATCTGGGCCATGCACCCATGAAAGTTAGGCACCATTTACCTTATGTAGTAATCTCTTTCTAATTATTTCTTATTCATTAGATTTCAATGTTATCAGAAAATTTAAAACCTGTTTGAGAAACGTGTTTTCAAAATTGATCATGGATAAAAACGGGGTTTTAAAATTTTTCGATATTCTTATGTAGAACAAAGAGATTTTGGGTAATGATAGGCAGGTCATATACAGTTTCAGAAATTTGTTACATATTTTCGAAGATTTGTAGTTGAAAGCGATATCTCAGGCTATAGACAGGATATACTTTGTAAAACAAGGTACTAAATAACACAAAACAAAAACAGTGTGAGCTAAACAATGATGTTATATCCAAACAAATCGTCATTTTTTGCTAAATACTATGAAATTCTGCTATTAAGACCGCCTAAAATGAAGACTAATTCTGATTTAAAAAGCTTATTTTGAGGGTTGCAGGTATTCTTTTTTGTGTTTGCCGCATACCATCTTCTCTGCTCAGAGACCACCTTTGGGACTGTTCAAAAGTGGTCTTAAAGACCACTTTTGAACAGTTCCAAAGGTGGTCTTAATATAGGAATTTTACTGTAATCTATATTGGGGGTTTAACTTCATGTCAACCCTTGTGGGTCATTTTGTTTGGTCTTCCAGAGAAAGGGAGAACAGGGAGATGGAAGGGACAGTAGAGGAGATGAAAGGGAGGGACAGAGCAGAAAGAGGAAAACGAATAGAATTGTAGAAACGGAAGAAATAACAACACTCCCCCTCTACCCTTATCTGCTGCAAGGATGGTAAGCCTTGCCCAATATTGTACATGTAAGCAAGAGCACATTAGACATGATTATGATGAGCTACTTGGTGTAAGCCAATATGAGTTGGACACCCCCATGTCCCATTTGCCTCTCTCAGCCATCCCATAAATTATTGCGCTCCATTAATAAACCATGCTGTATCAAAAACCATGTTATAATGAAAATGTTAAAAAGAGGTTTTGTTTGTTTGTTTGACTTTAGATTTCACATCCCCGTCAACACTATTTAGGTCTTTTTGAAGACATTGCTTCCAATTTTGTGGGACTTCTACTCAACATTGAGATGAAATGACATCTCTATCTATATGTAATTCGCACCACTTTGCACACCTAAGTGGTTTACCAGTACAGGTGCGGCCGGTTTCAGCTCTGCGTGGAAGCATCATGCAGCCCAATCTATTTCTTCAATCCCCAATGAGTGGCAGCGAGAAGTTATTAGTTATTATGCTAAGCATGTTTATGAAAGTCTTTACTTTGTGTGATTTTGTCTTAACCCGTACCATTTAATTCCTCCCATTTAGCACCCCTGCTCCTATAAGCGCCCGCTCACTCTTTCTCCAAGAACAAAATAATAAGCCCCTCTTCTGTTGTCAAACAAAAAAATATTTTGGTTTACCTAAAGTAAAGATTAGCTTTTCAACCATCACCTTATCTGCTGTAAATCATATCAATCAAGGTATTTCTAAACCCTCTGCTATCACAGTCGTTATGATTCGAAAACTACTGCATGACTTCTACTAATGGGTTTTGTTTGTTTGATTTTAGGTTTAACATCCCCATCAACACTGTATAGGTCATTTTGGAGGGGTTGCTTCCAAGTTTGTGGGACCATGGATGGTCCGACTGGGCTTTGCCTGGGCAGGCTTAGATCCTCTAAGTGGTTTACCAGTACTTGTGTGTGGTCGGTTTCAGCTCTGCATGGAAGCATCATGAGCCCATCTATTTGTTCAAGCCCCGATGAGCGGGGGCCGACTAATGGGTTTTAAACTCTCTGATCTGGTAATATTTTTGTCTCAAATAAGCACCCCCTCTTTTTTCAATTTTTCAAGTGCCCAGGGCGCTAAATGGGAGGAATACGGTGTATGACAATGTAATCTTACACCTAGTAAATTTGTAAACAACTTAGAGGATCTAAGCCTGCCCAGGCAAACTGGTGCGAGTCAGACCATCCATGCTTCTTAACCCTATTAGTTTCATTGGGGGACAGGGCTTGAGATGTAATTTCATCTCAATGTCGGGTAAAAATCCCACAAAATTGGAAGCAACGTCTCCAAAATGACCTTTACAGTGTTGACAGGGACGTTAAACCTCAAGTTAATCTAACAAACAAAAACCTAGTATGTTTAGAGTTGTCCATTTTCAATAATAGGGGTGTCAGGTTTGATATTCAGGCCGATCTGAGTCTTTGTTGAGAATGCACACATTAAGATCTTAAAAGCATGTAATCGCAAACTTAAGCCCAAAATTAGACAAAATTAAACTTATCAGAGGCTTCAATATGGCATTTACCTGAGCCAGCCAATCAGCTGTGTTTTCAGCTTTTGTTCACACTGTTTAAGTGTAATGTTATGTAAGTCAAGGTGAAAACATTTGACACCCCCTACTTCTTGAGTTTTAGATAAGGGGTAAGAAGCGTCATTATGTTGTTAATGATGTACAATTAGATCATTATTAGTCTAAATGCTTACAACACCTTCTGGGTGACTTATCTCATTTCAGGCTTCTTCCAGTTCATGAACTCTTATTAGTAATGTTATGATTTTAATCCAATGTTTCTGTTTTCATAAAGACTTTGTTTGTTGATTAAAGTGCTCAAGAATTTGTGCAATATTTTTCCTAGCATTGCTGTGGGTAAACAGTTTGGAGCTAGGCCCACTCTAAGACTGTACAGAAAGTCCATCCATCCATCTGTCCATTTGTCTGACCATCCATCCATCCAGCCATCCAAGTCTCATTCATTCAAGCCTGATCCTATCTGAGTGCCTGAATTACATTTAGCAGGTGGATTTTTTGGGGGGCAGTTCTGATCAGAATTATGGACCACACAGCTCAGAGCAAGAAAAAATACACATAATACTAGAAGACTATAAGAATCTTATATAGGTGTGAGGGTCGGATGGAAAAATCCGTCCCGAGGGTCACTGTCCGGCAACTCGAGGCTTGCGAGTGATGCCGGACAGTGATCCCGAGGGACGGATTTTTCTATCCACCCCTCACATCCATATTGGATTCTTTTTCTTGCATACCTTCCATTTCTTAGCGCGGAATTTCAATGCTGCAGTCACTTCGGTTACCAACGTCCGCCATATTGTGTTGACACTGCAGGAATGTAATGTGACTTCACGGATCGTGCATGACATCAACCTTAACGACGGCGCACACAAGGTCGTAATCAACCAGTGCATTTATCAAACACGATTATATTCGATTTGGGGGTCGGAACACCAGGGTCAGAACATAAATTTCTATCCCAGGGTAAAATTGCGGATTTCCTTGTCTGGTGTGCAAGAACACCTTTTACATGTTATGCTTGGCTGTTATTCTTTCCAGTTTGATTCATTTGATTATCTCTGAGTAATGTTTTATTTGTGCCATCAGGAATGACAGTCATAAAACTGCTGTGCATTACTCTCTCTTTTCTCTCATGGTGTTAGTGGGTTTCTTAAGTTCATTCTTGTAACAACTTGTTGCCAAAATCATTAACAGGAGGGCAAACTGTGTAGATTCAGATGAGACGGCTCATCATGAGCCATCTCATCTGGATCTACACTGTTTGCATAGGTATCTGTACTGGTCTTTTGGGTAAAAAGGGTTAAAATCCATTGAATCATTTTCTCCCACCTTAAAAGCATAAACAAAATCTTACATCTCAATATTTTCATAAGGTTTCATCTTATTTATCTTTAATTCCAGTATTGTACTGCTGTGGGCAAATATCAACAGTTTGTAAAAATATACTTAAAATTATACATCTTAATTCTGTTTGGCCACTTTTTAAAGTAAAGAAAATAGCTTTCCCTATAAGAAGAGATCTATTATTCAGTTGTATTGGAATGCTTTCTGGTTAAATTCCCCTGCATGTGATGTCTTTATCATCATCATAATTATTGCCTACAACTGTACAAGGACTGTTGAGGTAGTAAGTCGGGTACAGGGAGCCCATTTGTCATTCCTGACCCCCTCCCTATTTCTGTTGTCTCCTCTACTATCTCTTCTATCTTATATCTTTAGTTTTTTTTTTCTCTGGGAGGCAACACAACATAGCTCTCAAGACTTGACTGGTCATTGAATCCTAACACATTGCCTTCAACTGGACTCTTGAGGTAGCAAGTGGGGTACAGGGAGCCCATTTGTCATTCCTGACCCCCTCCCTATTTCTGTTGTCTCCTCTACTATCTCTTCTATCTTATATCTTTAGTTTTTTTTTTCTCTGGGAGGCAACACAACATAGCTCTCAAGACTTGACTAGTCATTGAATCCTAACACATTGCCTTCAACTGGACTCTTGAGGTAGCAAGTGGGGTACAGGGAGCCCATTTGTCATTCCTGACCCCCTCCCTATTTCTGTTGTCTCCTCTACTATCTCTTCTATCTTATATCTTTAGTTGTTTTTTTCTCTGGGAGGCAACACAACATAGCTCTCAAGACTTGACTGGTCATTGAATCCTAACACATTGCCTTCAACTGGACTCTTGAGGTAGCAAGTGGGGTACAGGGAGCCCATTTGTCATTCCTGACCCCCTCCCTATTTCTTTTGTCTCCTCTACTATCTCTTCTATCTTATATCTTTAGTTGTTTTTTTCTCTGGGAGACAACAAAACATAATCCTCAAGACTTGACTGGTCATTGAATCCTAACACATCATCATCATTACCATCATCATCATCATTATCATCATTGCCTTCAACTGGACAAGGACTGTTGAGGCAGCAAATGGGGTACAAGGAGCCCTAATTTTGTCGTTCCTGACCCCCTTTCTGGCTAAATCGGCCTGCATGGGATGTTGTCTTCATCATCATCATCATTATCATCATTGCCTACAACTGGACAAGGACTGGTGAGGCAGCAAGTGGGATACAGGGAGCCCATTTGTCATTTCTGATCCCCTCTGTTTCTGTTGTTTTCTATCTTATATCTTTAGTTGTTTTTTCTCTGGGAGGCAACACAACATAACTCTCAAGACTTGACTGGTCATTGAATCCTAATACATCATCATCATCATCATCATCATCTTCATCATCATCAAATGGATAGTTTTTCTTCTTGCTTGTTTTCGAAATCACTTAGCCCATAAAATGCCAATTACAACAGTTGTCGTCTGCTTTGTCGTCTGCCAAGTATATGTACTTTTAAATTAGTTTTTGCAAACACTGTGGACCCAGATCAGACTGCTCCTCTTGGAGCAGTCTGATCTGGGCCCACACTGTTTGCCTGTACCCAAAAATATTTTTAAAAAGTTTGCCAAAACAATTAAGCAGACGACACAAGCAGACGACATTTTCATATGTTGTTTTTCTCGGTTGTTAAATACCAGTATCATTGACTGGGGCCTCAGTTTGATTCAGTAAGCATTTACACCAATTAGTTAATTGGGTTAATAACAGTGTTTGCTTTTACTTCATTATAGATTTGTTAGTCTTATTTAAATGTATTAGGAGTGCAAACAAGTATCGAATTAAAATAAGTTCAAATAAAATAGTCCTGTTACACTTCCTGTTCTTAATACATGTACTAATGCACGTGAATAAGGAAGGCTTTGGGGAGACTGGCTCACTTGAACACTCATTAATCCATTCCGTACCAGAAACCCCTAAACAGGTACCTGGCAAACAGTGCAGGCCCAGATCAGACGCCACAGAACGCGGCGTCTGATCAGGGCCTAAACTGTTTGCAAAAAGTTCAGCCATTTTCCAAATCAATTTTGAAGAAAACACAACCTGACGCCCCTAAATTTTGAAATTTTCTCCTGCTATAATATAAGGAGGAAGATTCCATTTGGTACAAAAAGGGTTAATACATGTACTAATGCACGTGAACAAGGAAGGCTTTGGGGAGACTGCCCTAAAAGCCTTCACTTTAACACTCATTAAGAAGTCTCAGATCCCGAGAGAAAAAACAACAACATGGATTTGTATACTCCCTGCCCTTTAGGGGCCTGCTCTAAGGGATCTTTATGGATGGTGGGGCTTCTTTATGTAAATTAGTGTAATTCTGTATTTTGGATAATTTACACTAATTACATGTTGATTGTCAATATTTTGTTAGCTATTGATAAAATCTGCTTGACTCACCTTAGTGGTCAACCAAAAGTCAACTTGGGTTTGGAATCACCGTAGAGGGGATGGTCACAATTTGTCCTCATGACTCACATGTCACATATTTTGCATAAAATCTTAGCATTACAATTTCATTGAGTTTTATATAGCTTAACCCTTGTCATGTGCCTTAGCTTTCAAACAATGTAGATCCAGATCAGATGGAAGAAGCCATCTGATCAGGATTTACTTTGTCATTCAGCTCATGAATTTGTTGCAATCATTTGCATCAAGTAATCTGATTGGTTGATAATCAGTGGTGGGTGTGGCATATCTAAATATTCAGCAGGTTAAGGGTAACTTGTGAGCTGAAGCAAGTTGATGTGAATGAAGTACCGGTATCAGTCATCAGATTTAATTTAAGGGGGTCTACATTCTGAAATGGGAAATGGTGTCAAAATCCCTTTGAAATTGAGGATTCTCAGACCCTTGGTATAGATGCAGGGTACCTCCAGGATAGGCAACAGTTTTACTGTTTCAAAAAATGTCCTTTTGTTGTGATGGTGCACTGGACTTGTTAAACCGCTTACATATAAGCATGCCCATCGGGGCTTGAAGAAATAGATGGGCTGCAAGATTCTTCCATGCAGAGCTGAAACTGACCCCAAATGAGTACTGGTAATCCGCTCAGAGGATCTAAGCCTGCCCAGGCAAAGCGGTGCAAGCTGGACCGTCTATGTTCATAAAAATAAACAATTCTCCTCAGATTTCCTTCTAATACAGTATGATCATAGCCTGGTTCTTAACCCTTATCTTGCTGTTCACGACAACCCCTGCCTTTGGAAACAATGTAGATCCAGATCAGATGGCTTCTGATCAGGATCTACAGTGTTTGACATTAAGTTTATGGGTTTGTAAGAATAAATATTACATCAAGTAATCTGATTGGTTCAAAGTCAGAAATGGGTGTGGCTGAACTGAATATTCAGTAAGAGAAGGGCTAATACAGTATGATCATAGACCCTGGTAATTGAAATTGATGCTTTTGGCACATAATGCTGTGCCAACCAGATCCAGGCAGAGATTTATTCAACAGCTTGTGCAACATTGCCAGCTATGTTGTATATAACATGCAGCTACCTTGTTTTCTAAAGATTATTAGACAATTCTTGTCATTAATAGTTCTGATTAGTCCTTAATCCTTTTTGTACCAAATGGATTCTTCCCGGGAGTCCATTTCAAAATTTACTAATTTATGGGTGTCAGGTTGTGTTTTCTTCAAAATTTATCTGGAAAATGGCTGAACTTTTTGCAAACAGTGTAGGCCCTGATCAGACGCCGCATTCTGCGGCGTCTGATCTGGGCCTGCACTGTTTGCCGACTTGCCCGTTTTGGGGTTTCCGGTACAAAATGGGTTAACGGAGCTGTTTAGAAGAAATTACTGTCGCAAACCAGGATACATCTGACATGTCTTCCGACATTTTCACCGGCCTTTGTAGGTCTGAGGCAGATGCTTGTCTGACTGGCGATCAGGAGGTCATGGGTTCGATACTTGCCAGGTCTGCAAGATTCTTTTGTGTAGACTGTTCCTGATGTCTTTATTATCCCCACGCTTTTCAAAGAAAAAGTGGGGATATTGTAATGGTCTTCGTCGTCCTAAGTCTGTCCGTCCGTCTTACCGGATAACTCCTCCTAGACGGTTATCGATAGAAACTTGAAAGTTTGGGAACTGATAGATCTTTGGTCTGGGGAGTGCATGACACTTTTGGAATTTTGATCACACCCCTACGGGTGGGCCCAGGGGGTGGGGCCCGCGGGGGTCAAGAATCAATATTTCCAGAACATGGTCATGTAATATATCAAAGCGAACGGCATGATGATTAGAAAACATTACAACCAAAATTTGACCCCTGGGGTCAATTTTGAGGTCACCAGAGGTCAAAAACTGATTTTGACCCCTTTACCCCCATACATTACTGTTACCGGATAACTCCTCCTAGACCGTTATAGATAGAAACTTGAAACTTTGGGAACTGATAAAACTTTGGTCTGGGAGTGCATAACACTTTCGGAATTTTGATCCTACCCCTGGGAGTGGGGCCAGGGGTGGGGCACCTTGGGGATAAAAAAATCAAAGTTTTCAGAACATGGTCGTGTAGCATATTAAATCGAAAGGCATGATGAGTAGAACACATCACAATCAAAATTTTACCCCTCGGGTCAAACACCACTAGGTGATGGCCCAGGAGGTGGGGCCCGCGGGGAAGCGTGGGGATATGCGATGGCTTGCCATCGACTGCGCGATTCTAGTTTTGTTTGTTTTTTGTTTGATTTGAGGTTTAATGTCCCCGTCAACACTGTATAGGTCATTTTGGAGACGTTGCTTCCAATTTTGTGGGACTTTTACCCGACATTGAGATGAAATGACATCTCAAGCCCTGTCACCCAATGAAACTAATAGGGTTTATAAGCATGGACAGTCTGACTCACACCGCTTTGCCTTGGCAGGCTAAAAGATCCTCTAAGCATTTTACCAGTACTTGTGTGTGGGTCGGTTTCAGCTCTGCTTGGAAGCATCATGCTGATGGGCGGGGGCCAATCTCAAATCTTTATGGTCATTCTATTTCTTTCACTTTTCCCTGCGGTCATTCTGTCCCTTTCACTGGTTCAAGAAGGGCTGCCTCAGTATAGTACAATGTTTTTCGTAGTTTCTTGCAAAAGAATGTGAACTGTACTGGTTTGCCCAGGAAAATTGTGGCTAGATAAACACACACTCTATATGACCTAAAAAGTGTTGACTGGTCCATTAAACAACAAAATCCTTGCAAGGGAGACAATGTTGCTGATCACAGTTTTCTCTCCCTTATCCAGTGACACATAAAAAAGATGACTTTTAACCCATTTTGTACCAATTCGGAATATTTTATTAATTTTGTAATGGGCTGCATGATGCTTCGACGCAGAGCTGAAACCAACCGCACATTGGTACTCATGTAAACTCTAAGTGGTTTACCAGAACTCTTGTGGGGTCAGTTTCAGCCGTACATGGAAACATCATGCAGCCCATCTATTTCTTTAAGCCTTGATTGGTAGGTGCC
The DNA here is from genome assembly GCA_963580285.1 of Lucinisca nassula. Classification (NCBI taxonomy): domain Eukaryota; kingdom Metazoa; phylum Mollusca; class Bivalvia; order Lucinida; family Lucinidae; genus Lucinisca; species Lucinisca nassula. Next base: position 132,390,198 of record OY757019.1, on the reverse strand, counting down.
TAGAAATAATAAGGACATCATAATATGTCATTGATAGATATTACAGAAGATCGAAGTAAGAAGTTAGGTATACAGATTATCAGGAGAAAATTGCATATCTGGCAACTAAGATAAGAGAAATGGCTGATGATTGCCATTAAGAAACAATCAATACGTTGCCTGATTATGTTTGTCTTGTGATTGGAAATTAATTTGCACAGGGGAGTGGATAAAAGGGGAATCCTGTTGCAGAGAACTGAAATTTTCTTCCTTATTTTGTATGAAATACGTATGTTGTGAGTATTCATTAGAATCGCCTCGCTGAGGCGATTCTAATGATTACCCACAACATACGGTTTCAAAAATGAATGAGAGAAGTAAAACTCAAATTTTGTCATTTTGTGGGAGCCCTTTTCAGCGGTTTTGTACTGTAGACAAATTAATGTCGAAGATTGATGCCTTAGTGTTTACCATATATGGTGATCAATGTTAGGTGCGTTATCGGTGTAATTAGAGCTTACGCTGCTAGTTAGTTTTTCAGAATTTATGGTGTTTGACAATTTCTAGAAAATAGATAAAATAAGACGAAGTTATTAATTGCATTTAGATCAGTGCGCTCATTTATAGGAGGGTAGGAGCTAGATTTATGTTTGTGGTAATTGCAGTGGTAATGCCTGAAATTGGTATAGACACAGATCAGATGATGCTGTGGAATGCAGCATCACTGATCAAGGTCGTCCCTGTATACATAGCTGCTACTTCATCATTTGAACAAGTCCGGGAAATGAACACCCCACCCCACCACCAAACCCCACTTTATATAGAGAAAACTGGGGTTGATGGGGATATACATCATTTTTGGGTCGATCGGTTGATCGGTTTACGATCAACCCTAATTTACTAAATGGCCAAACGGAATTCATGCAGTTGTCCACGTGACCATCACTGATTTGGGAAAACCAATATTATGTTTTATTAATAGAACTTCAAACGTTGCACTATTTTTATCGATGCAACAAGAGCTATCTTTAGAGTGTGTGTGTGTGTGTGTGAATTCGGGTTTAACGTCGCTTTCAACAATTTTTCAGTCATATCACGACGGTGTCTGGTTGCGACAGGGAGCTCAATGCTCACGTTTATAGTGCTGCCTCACTGAAGTATCATGTCCCAGACACATTACATGATACCACACCCAGTCACATTATCCTGACACTGGATCGACCAGTCCTAGCTCTACCCCGTAAATCTGAGTGCCAAACGAGGAGCAGCTAGTACCATTTTTAACGACTTTGGTATGTCGCGGCCCGGGATCGAACCCGAGACCTCCCGTTCCCCGGAGCGGACACTCTACCAACTGAGCTATCGGGGCCGGTCTATCTTTAGAGTCTTGACAGGAATTGTGTGCTGGATAATACCCAGATCAGACGCCACGGAATGTGGCGTCTGATCAGCACGTTGCACAGGAACTTCACTGTTTGCTTAAATAGTGGTATTTGAGGGTTAAACGAAATAGTATAAGACTGCCAGGTTGGTCCCGTAATGAAAGAAAAACAATATCCTAATCCAGGCCACACTGTCACGTGACGTCTTTCGGAACATTCTATTTATAAAACTGTTACACAAATGCCAAGTAGAGTAAAAATAGACTTTTCGCACTCCTGCTATTAAGAACTAAATTTTAGAACCCTGAAATGTTTAAGTGCAAAAATGAGTAGCCCAGACTTTATAGGTGGTACCTTCATTAGACATAAAACGTAGACCAAGATCGGATATAGAGTACATTTCTTCTGATCAGGTCGGCACTGTTTGCCATATGTATGCAACAACAGTTTTGAACATGGTTCAGGGCCGTACGCAGACTCTGAAAAGGGGCGGGTTGAGGATGTGAATTTCAGGTATTTTGCAGAGGGTGAAAAACTGTATGAATCTGAAATAATTTTCAAAGGATGGGAGGGGGCTGCGTTTGCACCCTCCCCACACTGTTGAACAAAATTCAAGTACTACCCTAAGACGTCAGAGCCCAGCGTAAGAAGAAAATTCTGGTTTGATTTAAGGTTTAACATCCCCGTTAACACTGTATAGGTCATTTGGAGACGTTACTTCCAATGCCTGGGCAAGCTGAATCCACACCACTGTGCCAAGAACTTTTTCATGGAGCTAAATTGATCATGAAATTGAGATGGGCAGTAAATATTGTCAGAAAGAATGTGCACTGTACTTATTAACTCTTATCCTGCTGAAAATATTAATATAGCCAATCAGATTACTTGATATAATTTATTCCTACAAATTCAAAACCTGAATATCAAACAGTGTAGATCCTGATCAGATGGCTTTTAGGCCATCTGATCTGTATCTACACTGTTTGCAAAGGTAGAGGTTACCGTGATTGAGCAGGAATGGAGTTAATAACATGGCAGACAATTTACATAAAATGTCAAGCTTTATTTTCTATGAAAAAAAAAAAAATTGAAAATGCCATCTGGAAGTTTTGATTAGCACTTTTAGGGTTGATATCTTTGATTCTGTAAATATGATTATGCATTAACAGGAATTATTGCCTCTTGATAAACAAATCCTACTGAATCCGTGTTTATGATAACTTCCGCCAAATAAATAGTTCCCCTCCCTAACAAATATTGGCACAATCATGTAGAGATATAAAAGCACTGAAACTAGATTATGAAGTACATAAATAAATTGCAAGGTATAAAATAAATAAATTTCAAGGTATGATCAAGATTTTGTTGACAGATTATAAACAAACTTAACCTAAAGCATCCTCCTGGTGGAATATTGGTAAACTCACTCGCAGCAACGGTTTGATCCTCTTGGAAGAAAGCGAAAGCCGGATGACTTGGCTATATTGTTATTAGCTCACCTGAGCCGTAGGCTCATTGGTGAGCTTATAGGGTGGTCATGCTGTCTGTATGTATGTATGTATGTATGTATGTATGTCAACATTTTCAAACATCTTCTCCTCTGGAACCGCTGGGCGGACTGAAGCCAAATTTCATTAGGGGCCTCAGTGGGATGGGGGAACGAAAGTTTGTTCGCGGGGTCCAGGTCACATGACCAAAATGGCCGCCATGCCCATATATGGTAAAAACCCTTCAAAAATCTTCTTCTCCGGAACAGCTGGTCCGATTTTCACCAAACTTGGTATGTGGCCTTGGGTACTCGGGCCTATCATATTTTGTTCAAATAATGGCCCTTGGATGACCTTGACCTATTTTATGCCAAGGTCAAATTTGGTAATATAGGCTTTTGAATGGCAAAAAGTGAAAACGGTGGATTTTTCGAAAACTGTTGCAGCCTTTGGCCTGAAAGTTGGTAGATGACATCAGCTAAATGAGTTAATAAGTATATATGAGATTTATAGGTCAAGGTCATTCCGTGACCTTGGGTCAAGTTTTTTAATATGTCAAACTTTAAACTTATTTTTCAGGGAAACTACTTGGTCAATTTTGACCAAATTTCATATGCAAGCTTAATGGGAGAAGGACATGTAAATTAAGTTGATGATGTTGGGTCACATAACCAAGATGGCCACCATGCCCATAGTTGGTTAAAACCCTTCAAAAATCTTCTCCTCTGAAACTACTGGACGGATTTTCATGAAACTTGGTATGTAGCATCTGGGATGCGGGCCCATCATAAATTCTTAAAATGGTGACCCTCAGATGACCTTAACCTATTTTATGCCAGGGTAAAATTTAGTCACATATGCATTTGTATGGGAAAAAGTGAAAATGCATTATATCTAACAAACCGTTCAATATTCCACCACTAAATCATATATATTCTTGTTCCTTAAGATAGGGCGCATTTATTGACATGGGGTCCACCAGGTCCCTTAAAAAAAACCCTTCAAAAATCTTCTTCTCCGGAACCGCTGGGCCGATTTCCACCAAACTTGGTATGTAGCCTCGGGACTCGGGCCCATCATAGTTTGTTCAAAGAATTGCCCTGGGATGACCTTGACCTATTTTATGCCAAGGTCAAATTTGGTCACATTGGCATTTGTATGGGAAAAAGTCTAAATGGCTGATATCTTGCAAATGGTTGAGAATACCACCCCTAAACCATATGTATATTCTTGTTCCTTGTGATTAAGCATGTTTAATGACATGGACCTTGGGAGTCTAGGGGTCCCCTGGGGACATGCCCCACCCCCTTCATTTCAAAAAGTGCCTAATATCTTGGAAACTGTTCAGATCCCCACCCATAAACAATATATATTCTAAGGGGCTTTAAGTGACATGCATCTTGAGACCCTGGGGGCATGCCCCACCCCTGCATTACATAAAATGCATCAAATCTCAGAAACTGTTCAGATCCCCTCCCATAAATCATATATTTTCTTGTTTCTGGTGATAAGGGGCATTTAGTTACATGGATCTTTGAACACCATAGGTTAAATTGGGGCCGACACCCCTTTAGAAATTGTTAAGCTCTCCACCCATTAACCATATCTTTTCTTGTTCCTGACCTTTTAGCTCATCTAAGGCTTTATCTTGGCTAAATATAACTGAAAATTCAAACTCAAAAGTTTTCCAACCGATCTTCAAGAGTCAGGAATGTGATTTAGGACCACTTGGTCATACAGCCAGATGCATTTAGTGACATGGACCTTAATTTGGACCCCTGGGGGCATGCCCTACCCACATCATTTAATAAAATGCGTAATATTTCCCCACCCATTAACCATATATATTCTTTCTCTATATACTAATGTGGACATTTTCTCTTTTGATAATGGGTTTTCAGAAAAAAATCAATAAAAATTACATCAGGATAAAGAACAAGGTTTAAAACAACTAGCGTTGCAATAATTTAGAAAATCTGTTGACAAATAAGGATTTTATAACCAAAAACACATTTGAATAGGGAAATTTCCATTGTTAAATTGCTAGCAAGGGAGGTAACTATTTCCCCGCAAACTTTCAATTTCTTCATACACTGTTACTAAATAACTGAAATAATCATAAATGATGCAAAACACATAACGAAGTTCAAAACATTTAAATCGAGTCCAAAAATGTATCCAGAATCAAAACTTTAAGATCATGGATTATCTCCCCTTTCAATGTAAAATCTCTATTCAAATCTTATTTTGGTCATAATTTTTTTAATAGTGAACCGATTTTCAAAATTTTTGTGGCACATGTTTCAAGAAATTTATAAGCAACTCTTGCTTAAGAAATCATCTATCCTTGTCTTTGTTTACTATAACGAATCTCCGAAATATCATTATCAGAGGACAAAAACAGAACATTAAAACACGTTTGGTGACATGGATCTTAGATCCATAAGAGGTCTAGAGGGACCTTGGGTGCATGTCCCTTAGCCCTTTAGACCTAAGGCTGTCAGGTGAGGGTCTTCAGGACCAATGGTCCTCTGGTTTAGCTCACCTGAGCCGAAGGCTCATTGGTGAGCTTATAGGGTGGTCATGCTGTCTGTATGTATGTCAACATTTTCAAACATCTTCTCCTCTGGAACCGCTGGGCCGATTGAAGCCAAATTTCATGTGGGGCCTCAGTGGGATGGGGGAACGAAAGTTTCTTCGCGGGGTCCAGGTCACATGACCAAGATGGCCGCCATGCCCATATATGGTAAAAACCCTTCAAAAATCTTCTTCTCCGGAACCAGTGGGCCGATTGGCCTGAAACTTGGTATGTAGCATTGGGGACTCGGGCCTATCATATTTTGTTCAAATGATGACCCTTGGATGACCTTGACCAATTTTAGGCCAAGGTCAAATTTGGTCGCATAGACTTTTGTATGGGAAAAAGTCAATCCGTGTTTTTTTTGGAAACTATTGCAGCCTGTGATCTGAAAATTAGTAGATGCAGTAAGCTAAATGGGTTGATGAAACCACATGAGTATTCAAGGTCAAGGTCATTCTTTGACCTTTGTTCAAGGTCATTCAGTTATTGAGAATTAAAACTTATTTTTATCAGAAACCACAAAGCCATTTGTAACGAAATTTCGTATGAAAGTTTTTTAGAAAAAGGTAATGACAATTAATCAATATGAATTTGGTCACGTGACCAATATGGCCACCATGCCCATATAAGGTAAAAACCCTTCAGAAATCATCTTCTCCGGAACCATTGGGCCGATTGGTCTGAAACTTGGTATGTAGCATAAGGGACTCGGGTCCATCATATTTTGTTCAAATGATGACCCTTGGATGACCTTGACCAATTTTAGTCCAAGGTCAAATTTGGTCGCATAAACTTTTGTATGGGAAAAAGTTAAAACCGTGTATTTTTGGAAACTATTGCAGCTTGTGATCTGAAAATTAATAGATGCAGTAAGCTAAATGGGTGGATGAAATTACATGAGTATTCAAGGTCAAGGTCATTATTTGACCTTTGTTCAAGGTCATTGAGATATGAGAATTAAAACTTATTTTTCTCAGAAACAACAAAGCCATTTGTAACGAAATTTCATATGAAAGTTTTTAAGAACATGGAATGACAATTAATCAATATGAATTTGGTCACAAGACCAATATGGCCGCCATGCCTATATAAAGTAAAAACCCTTCAAAAATCTTCTTCTCCGGAACCATTGGGCCGATTGGCCTGAAACTTAGTATGTAGCATTGGGGACTCGGGGCCCATCATATTTTGTTCAAATGATGACCCTTGGATGACCTTGACCAATTTAAGTCCTAGGTCAAATTTGGTGGCTTAGACTTTTGTATGGGAAAAAGTCAAAACCTTGTATTTTTTGGAAACTATTGCAGCCTGTGATCTGAAAATTAGTAGATGCAGTAAGCTAAATGGGTGAATGAATCTACATGAGTATTCAAGGTCAAGGTCATTATTTGACCGTTGTTCAAGGTCATTCAGATATCAGAATTAAAACTTATTTTCTTAGAAACCACAAAGCCATTTGTAACAAAATTTCATATGAAAGTTTTTAAGAACAAGGAAATGACAATTAATCAATATGAATTTGGTCACATGACCAATATGGCCGTAATGCCCATATAAGGTAAAGCCCTTCAGTAATCTTCTTCTCCGGAACCAGTGGGTCGATTATCATGCAACTTTGTATGTAGCATTAGGGACTTGGGTCCATTAAATTTTTTCTCAAATTATGACCCTTGGATGACCTTGACCAATTTTAGGCCAAGGTCAAATTTGGTTGCATAGACTTTTGTATGGGAAGAAGTCCAAATCGTGTATTTTTTGGAAACTATTGCAGCCTTTGATCTGAAAATTAGTAGATGCAGTAAGCTAAATGGGTGGATGAATCTACATGAGTAGTCAATGTCATTCTTTGACCTTTGTTCAAGGTCATTCAGTTATTGAGAATTAAAACTTATTTTTCTCAGAAACCACATAGCCATTTGTAATGAAATTTCATATGAAAGTTTTCAAGAACAAGGAACTGACAATTTATCAATATGAATTTGGTCACATGACCAATATGGCCGTCATGTCCATATAAGGTAAAAACCCTTCAGAAATCTTCTTCTCTGGAACCAGTGGGCCGATAATCATATAACTTGGTATGTGGCATTGGGAACTTGAGCCCATGATGATGACTCCTGAATGACCCTGACCTATTTCAGGCCAAAGTCAAAGTTTTTCGCATAGACTTTTGGATGGGGAAAAAGTCAAAACTGTGTCTTTTTTGAAAATATTGCACCTGGTGATCTGAAAATCGGTAGATACAGTAAGCTAAATTAATGGATGAAATGACATGAGTATTCAAGGTCAAGGTCATTCTTTGATCTTGATTCAAGGTCATCCAGATATGAGAATTAAAACATATTTTTCTCAGAAACCACTGAGCCATTTGTAACAAAAATTTCATATGCAGCATTTGGGGCTCAGGCTCATCACATATTATTCAAATGCTGACTTTCTGATACCTATTTTACGCCAAGGTCAAATTTGGTCACATAGATTTTGGGATGGGAAAAAGGTCAAAACCATGTGTTTTTCGGAAAGTATTGCAGTCTCTGATCTGAAAATTGAGAAATGCAGTTAGCTAAATGAGTGGATGAAACAACATGTGTATTCAAGGTCAAGGTCATACCTTGACCTTGGCCTAAGGCCTTTCAGATATGAAGATTAAAATTTATTTTTAACCAGAACCTCTGTGCCGTTTGTGACCAAATTTTATACTAAGCTCGTAGAAACAAGTAAATGAAGATTTAAATACATGCGTTTGCTCAAATGACCAAAATGACCTTCACGCCCATATAAGGTAAAAACACTTCAGAAATCGTTTACTCCAGAACCAGTGGGCCGATTTTCATTAAACTTGGTATGTAGCATTTGGGATTTGGGATTTGGGCCCACTATAGTTTCTTCAAATGATGACCCCTGGATGGCCATAACCTGTTTTACGCAAAGGTCAAATTTGGTTGCCTATACATTTGTATTGGAGAAAGTAAAAAAAATGTGTATTTTTTGGAAACTATTGCAACCTGTGATCTGAAAATTGGTAGATGCAATAAGCTAAATGAGTGGATAGAACTAAGGTCAATATTATTCTCTGACGTTGTCCCAAGGTCATTCAGATGAAATTAAAATTTATTTTTCATAGAAACCACTACTCCATTTGTAGCCAAATTTCACTTGAAAACTTATAGGAACAAACAAATGAAAATTTATTAATATGAATTTGGTCACATTACTAAAATGGCTGCCATGTCGATATAGATGTATACCCTTCGGGTTTTTTTCTTCGAACCAATGGGCCCATTATCAAGTCACAAGACCGAGATTAATACTTGGTAAAAACCCTATAAAATCGTCTTCTCAGAAATGAAATGGCTCCATAAGCTCTCAGCACTCAGGTGAGCGGCTCAGGACCAATGGTCCTCTGGTATTTTGATGTTTCGGTTTCCACTCTTCCTGAGTTTAAGCAATTAACCCTTGTCCTGCTAATCCCGGATATGCCTTATCTTTGAAACAATGTAGATCCAGATCAGATGGCTTCTGACGAAGCCATCTGATCAGGATCTACATTGTTTGCCATTCAGATAGTGAATTTGTTGCAATAATTTGCATCAAGTAATCTGATTGGTTGATAATCGGTAGTGAGTGTGGCATATATGAATATTCAGCAGGACAAGGGTTAAGGCCATGCAAATGACCCACTTTATACATAATTTCTTTTGAAATATATACATTATTTTTCCCTATTTTTCCTAAAAAACATAGATTGCCCATTAGAATCCACCATGAAAACACGCCTATATAATTTTGACCCCCCTAAACCCCACTTTTATCAGTAAAACTGGGGTTTACAGGGGTAAATCTTATTTTTCTTAATTCTGCTCTAAAATATAGATTGTGTGTATTCATAAGAACTGCCTCAATGAGGCACTTCTAACATGTACCCACAATCTATAGATATTTTGAGCAGAAATAAGAAAATATCACAAATTTTCATCTTAAAATTTTCGATTTTTCGGCGGTAAAATTTACAATGTATTTATTTGCATGGCCGTGTTTTCATAATGACCAGGCAGGTCTATTGAGCACTCACTTTCTATAATGTTTGAAGCAGAATTTAGGGGTTTCAGGTTATGTAATCATAATTTATTTGGAAAATAGTTGAACTTTTTGCATGGATTGAAGGCCCTGATAAGATGCCACACTGTTAGCAATGGCCTGGTTTGGTTTTTCCCCTGTAAAATGAATTTAAGTTGTTTAGCAAGTTCAACAGCTCAACTGCTGCAACAAGAGTTGCTCAGTTAGTTCCCAAACACATAGTTCCAGCTAAGGAGGATAATCTTCCTAAATTTCCTCTCTTCAGAAACCTTGAATTAGCCTTGCTACTATACTCCTCAATGTCTGAAGAGTCTAAAGTAAAATGCCTTCCGTTTGAAATTTTTTTTTGCAGTGGTACATCTTGCTTTTCACTATGGCTGACTTTTTTAGGCTAGTATACCAATAAATATATGTCTAAAAGTGCTTTAAGTAGCCCTTTTTGCAGAAGCCAGAGACCAGATCAATCATTTTGTCTTAAGAAAACCCATAGGTATGGGAAATTTACATAAAATATCAATAAATCTCTCTCAGATTTATAGTTTTCCTATATCATCTTATATCTATTTGGGCGGTTTTCCCTGTAATTTGCACAATCTGTCAAATGCTATTTGTTTGATTGGAGCATTTGGATTCTATAGAGACTTAATTTTAACCCTGACTTCAGGTCTTATATTTCACGCTCAATTTATAAGTGTCAACTCGCTTGAGATGAATGGCCCTTCAAATTTTTCGAATTCAGTCTCAAAAGCCATGCGGTAACAATACGCGGTATGTCAGTTGACAACGGTTTGTATTTTCACCATCTACTCGATTAGTTTTCAATAGTTAGGTCTACCCTATCTGTATAATGGGGTATTTATTAGATTGTCAAATCCTTTTATCATTCGTATCGCTTTGAGTTGAAACCTTACAGTAAACACTGGGATATCTCTATCTCTAATATCATACTAACCTAACACCTATTATTTGTACAATTTTGTCATCAATGTCAGCTGGTATTTCAGATTTACCTGTACGACCACCACTGTAGGTTGTCTTGTCAGGGTAAAAATTGTCAACTTTTATCCTGTAAGCAATAATTATTTTGGCCGGCCCATGGTAGACTTACTTACCACATATTTAGACAGAGATGATCGCTCATTTTTACCCATCCGTTGGGTGTACATTTCTGGAACTTTGTCATTCTGGGAACAGTGATGGTTTAGCTGCTACTGCGCATATCTCTGCCTGTTCCATTCTACCATTCCATCACGAAAACAAAACTATATAATTCTAAACCCCCTTGAACCCCACTTTTATATAGTAAAACAGGTTTACAGGGGCAAACCTTACCTTCCTTATTTCAGCTCTAAAATATAGATTGTGGGTACTCATTAGAACTGCCTCAATGAGGCGGTTCTAACATGTACACACAATCTATATTTTGAGCAAAAAAAAAAAAAAAAAAAAAAAAAAAGAAAATTATCACAATTTTTCATCTTAAAATTTTAGTTTTTTAGTGGTAAAATTTACAATTTATTTGTATAGGAGTGTTTTCGCATTGACTATCACATATTTGATAGTGCCATAGTTAATGTGTGTGGATCTGTGTCATGTAAGAACTTGGCCTGAGCTATGTCACCTGGGAGCTTGACATGTAGATTATCTGAATCAGATATGCCCTTGGAATTGTTTAATCAGGGTGGCCTAGAGTGCCAATTTGCCTGATATTTGTTGATTTAAGATTATCTTGGAGAAGGTGCCTTATTGGACTGCCTGGCTGCTGACAGCCTATGATAGCTGTCAGTTGGACAAACCAATCAATCATGTACATTCAATTTTCTTAATTTCTGTACAAGAAACATCCTTGACATAACATTTGGATCCTCATACTCATGCAGAAATTTCTAAACCTCTTAAACAGACTTAAACCCTTATCCTGCTGAATATTGAATTTAGCCACACCCACTTCTGACTTTGAACCAATCAGATTACTTGATGTAATTTATTCCTACAAATTCATAAACTGAATGTCAAACTGTAGATCCTGATCAGATGGCTTCTTCAAAAGCCATCTGATCTGGATCTACACTGTTTGCAAAGATAGGGGTTATCGTGAACAGCGGGATAAGGGTTTATTTTTCAAAGAAAATAAAGCTTGACATTCCGTGCGAATCATGTGCCAAAGATCAACACTTTAAGAGTACTGGTACCCACCTATTCACTAGAAAGCCTCAGGGCTGGAGAATTCTGAACGTAGCTAGGTTTCTAAAGCCCCACAGTCTCTGGTCAAGTATTGAGGGCTAAATTTTACTATGTTAATTCTGGGTCATTTTGTATTCAATTTAGGGAAGTGATACCTAGCAGTAGCTACCAAAACCTACTGAAACGTAATAAAATGTAGAATAGTATTAAGATGATGTTTTCGAGTTTAAGGATGCGCCAACCCTCTTTGTGGGTCATAAACGTCAGAATAGTATTACCCGCTTTGTGGGTCATAAGCGTCAGAATAGTATTAAGAAGTAGGAAACCATACATACACGTTGTTCCAACGAGTACCCACAATCTATATTTTAGAGCAGAAATAAGGAAAATAAGATAGACCCCTATAAACCCCAGTTTTACTGTAATAAAAGTTGGGTTCAAGGGGGTCAAATTATGTAGGCCTGTTTTCGTAATGTAATGAGCTTTTTGGGGGGATACATCCTTTGAAATTGTTATTATAGTGAAGTTTTTTCTACTATATCAAATATCACTATAATGGTTGACTGTTGATGACTATAGAAAATGCAATATGGCTGATGACAGATGGCAAGTTAGCCTAATTTAATTCCACAGATTAAAGACCACTGGTCAGAGAAAACATTTTTGATCTCAAATGGACATTTAGCCTGGATCTAATACAGGCCTAGTCCAGTATTGAGCTTATGGATGCACTGGGAATTCTAATACAATTGAGATTATTCCGATTTTATTGGATGTAAAGTGGATTAATTTTCTTCGTTATTAACAAGCAGCAAACCTTGTTAGGCAAATCTGAAATAACAATGAATATTTTCTGCAATGCCCGAGGGACGGCAAGATTGAAGGGGAGAAAAGAAAGTAATCATTTGATTGCTGAAGAAAACTGAGCAAAATTTACTTCCCGGAAATGATCTGGTTTAACCCTATAATCCTGCTGGTCAAGACAACCCCTACCTTTGAAATTAGTGTAGATCCAGATCAGATTGCTCCTTCTGATCAGGCGGCCTCCACCCATTGGGGCTTGAAAAAATAGGTGGGCTGCATGACGCTTCCACGCAGAGCTTAAATTGACCGCACATGAGTGCTGGTAAACCACTTAGAGGATCTGAGCCTGCCCAGGCAATTTGAGGCAAAGTGGTGCGATTCATTGGGCAGCAGGGCTTGAGATGTCATTTCATCTCAATGTCGGGTAAAAGTCCCAAAAAAGTTAGAAGCAAAGTCTCCAAAATGACCTATACAGTGTTGATACCTTGGCAAACAGTGCAGGTCCAGATCAGACCCCGCATTCTGTCACTATTTGCTAACAGAATTTTCTGTCAATAATAGAATAAAAAAGAAAAAAATAGGCCCCTTATATGACAAGCGGTTGAAATGGACTTATACATTATAGTGTAGTTTATATTTTCTTGTCCTTTGGGAGCATTGATTCCATTGTTGAATTTTGAAAATATTTGAGGGTCACTGATGAGGCCTAATTGGCCGAAACTAGCTAGTCTGACCCAGAAAACATGACATTGTACACTCCAAAGTTTTCAGTTCTGTGGTGTATTCCTTGCTTCCAAAGGATAACCCTTTGTAGAACATTTTGTCCAACATATAGCAATGGAAAAGTCCACTAGTGTACAATGGTAAGAAGAGGAGCTTACAAGAGTAGTCATTTCATATGAAATTTATGAAATGAGCTGTCGAGTTTCATAAATTTCATATGAAATGACCACCAGTGTAAGATTTTGTTTATCATTTTATCACTGCAACTTGGATTATATTCTAAAGCATTTCTGGACATTTCCACAATGTCACTGTTAACATGTTAGTATGTATAAGCTTGCCCTGGAAAAGTGTGGTAAGATAAACTAATGGGCTCCTCATAACCTTAAAAGCGTTGAATGTGCTGTTAGACCTCCATCCAACGAAAGAATTTGCTTCTTTGGATAACATTAATGGCTTCCAGGCATTGATACAAAAATTAATAAATGGTGATAATATTTAATAATAATAATAATAATAATTTTAAGAAGAAGAAGAACATCACGGGAACAAGTCCGTGAAATGAACACCCCACTAAACCCCACTTCATATAGAGAAAACGATGTTTATAGGGGTATACATTATTATCCTTATTTGTGCTCCAAGACATAGGTTGTGGAGTAAATATACGAAAAATATCACAATTTATCATGAGAGAATTCACCATTTTGGAGATATGAAAGAATGCACTGCAGTAAAATTCCGCTATGAAGACCACCTAAAATTAGGACTACAGTCCAACCTGTGTTAAGCAAGCACCTCAGGGATAATGAAAACGTGCTTGCTTAAGACAGGTGCTTGCTTAATACCTGTGAATTTTAATGCATTTGCCTTTTTCGGGAACTAAATTCCCACTTTCTTAAGACAGGTTTCTTGCTTAATAAAGGTGGCCACTAAGACAGGTTGGACTGTAATTCTGCTATAGAAAGCTTATTTTGAAGGGTACACTTAATTTTTCTTTGGTGTTTTCTACCTACAGTGTCAGATGGTCAGGAACCACCTTTGGAACTGTTCAAAAGTGGTCTTTAAGACCACTTTTGAACAGTCCCAAAGATGGTCTTAATATAGGAATTTTACTGTATTTTGCTTGTTATCTAATGAAGAAGGAGAAAGATAGTAATAATTTAAAGAACAAGTTGGCTTCCTTCAAAAAAGGAATCCAATACGTGGGCTGGCAATTTGTCTAAACTTTGGGTTTTGGATTATTTTTAAAACACATAAGATAATCAGTTCACCAGCAGTTTATTTGTAGAACAAATAAATAAATACAAAAATATTGAAACTATTTGTTGTCTAAAGTATTTTAATTGTCTGCAATTAAAAGAAAAACAAAGCATTTTTAGAATAGCTTATTGGCACTATTATTTAGCAATAGTAATCACATTGTTACAAAATCAATAATAAAGCATGATTCGGTGAGAGATGTGCAGTCATATACAATTTAAAAATGTTTTAGAAGTTGCTTCTAGATAATTCTGTAAACTGAATGACTTATTACATGCGAAGGTGTATATTGTTTGGATTGTACTGTTATAGACTAGATTTTGTCTTTACACAAAAGTATCTTTGGCTAAATTTAACGTAATGTAAGTACTTACTAAAACTAGATCTGCCACGAAAAATGATTCACTTGGGTGGTTATAATAATAGCGGATAGGATTCTCGCGAAGATTAATATAAAAAAAGGCACCATTTTTTCTGTCATTTATAAAAAAAAAAACACACAAGCAAATGACAAGAATATCTGCACATTATAAAATCCTAAAACTTGCATAAATCAATGAAAACATTTCAATCGTTTAAACATTCATTTATTCGAAAGTGTTTCAAATTAAACTTAACTGCTCTGTACCGTTCAGTCCATTATATGACTTATTTTGTGCATCGTTTGGGAACTGTTTCAAAGTCTGACTTAGGCTAAACTAATGTAAATGTTTATTTTACGTCAGTTTTCCTATGCGGTTGAATAGTCTCAATGTATTAGTAGTATTAGTGCCTACGAATTCCCAAACCTTTTCTGCCCATTGCTAAATGAATACTACATATATCCAGCTTCAATCTCCGTTTGTCTATTACATTATATATATACAGACGTCTCAAATCCGAAGATTTGGTTTCATGTTTACCAAAAGCGTAGAACGGCGTCTCGGGTTAGAAGTCTTAGTTACATGTTTTTACCTAAAGTTTTACACACAGTAACATGTTTTATTTACCCAAAGAAGTAGACAGCTACACAGACTTCTATTTTAAAAACGGACAATTGTAGTTGATGGCTGATCACGTGATTTGTCCCAGCGCTACTGTAGGTCAATGAATATACATCACAGAATTGTAAAGCTGTCTGATGGTTTCTCTTCGATTATTTATAGAAAATTACTCTGCAACACCGACAGGAATAAGAATCCAAATACCTAAATGAATCTACTTTCACCTAATATGTAAATCATCGTAATAAATGCAGTTTATAATAAAGGAATGAATTTTTACCGCATTCTGCTTTTTCTGATCGGTTTTATGCAGACCTTGTATTTTTCTGAAAAACAAAAAGTTTATTCCTTGACATTCCCATCACGTTACAAAGTCAAAGTAATATACACCCCTGCAAACATTACTTCATTGAGAGAAAATGTGGAGTGTGCAAGGGGTATTATTCCTCAAAACATTACGATAATACACCCGTGCGACACAGTGCATTCTTTCACATCTCCAAAATGGCTTCTTTTCAGATGAAAATCCTTGATATTTTTTCTTATTTATATTGCAAACATTGGTTGTGGGCACTCGTTAGGTCCACCTCTGCTAGGCGATTCTTACACACAACCTATGTCTTGGAGCAGAAATAAGAAAATAATGTGTACCCCTATAACCCCAGTTTTCTCTATACAAAGTGGGTTTGAAGGAGTGTTCATTTCACGGACTTTTCGTTTTTGTTATAGTGCGTACATTACACTAACACCCTTGCAGTGAGCACTGCTGTTAAGTAGAAGAGAAGGCAATGATTTATATAATAAAAAGTTGGGATTGCAGAGATAAAGATTAGTATTGTAACTCTACTAAAAAAAAGTTTAGAATGGCTTCACTGAGGCGGTTCTAGCGGACCTCCAATGATCGAGAATAAGGCAAAGAAGACGAATTCTAAAACATGCCACTACATGTAGTTTTAAACCTGTATCAGAAATGTAAAGGTTCAACACCTGTTTTGGGGTCGATTGTTTTACAATCGACCCAAAGTTACTAAAAGGCAAATAAAAAAATAATGATGTTGCCCACGTGACAATCACTGATTTGGGGAAACCAATATTATCATTATAAATAGAAAACGTCGCGCTATTTTTGTCGATGTTACATGTAAGTCAGAGCTATCTATAGAGTCTGGTAAGGAATCTTGTGCTGGGTTTCGCAAACACTGAATACCCAGATCAGAATGTGGCGCGGAATGTGGCGTCTGCTCAGCCGGCTGCTCAGGACTACACTGGCTGCCTCCGTCATGAAAGGAAAACAAAAACAGTATCTTAATATAGCCCGCGCTCTCACGCGACGACTTTCGGAAAATACTATTAATAAAATTGTTAGAAAGAAATGGACGTTTGCACATATGTATGCTAAGCCGACAAAAAAAAAGACAATATAACGTAACTTTTCGCACTTCTGCTTATAACATATCTTAGAACCTAGGAATATTTAGGAGCAAAACTTTTATAGGTGGTATCGTTATTAGACATACAACATAGACCCAAATCGGATAGACAGTACATCGCGTCTGATCAGGACCAGCACTGTTCGCCATACATACAGCAACATTTTCATTTTAGAACATGATTCAGGTCCGTACGCAGACTCTATAAAATGTTGGGAGGGTGCGAATTCCGGGTAATTTGCAGAATGTGAAATACTGCATGAATTTGAGATAATTTTCCAAATTAGGAGGGGTGGGTGGGGGTTGTCACTCCTGCGTACGGGCCTGCATTAACAGCTAGAATGAACAACTTACTTTGTTTAAAAACATTGCACTGAATCACTGTTATAAGGACAGTCGGCAGGGAACTCTTCAGTAAAAAGAAACAAAGAATGGATATCTTTCCCGCCAGTTTCCCATTTGGTTGAGGTGAAAGCTTCGGTTTTTATTGCTAAAATTTGATCATTTTTGAACAGTTTTAAAGCAAAATGTGTCTGACTTTTTATCAACAATCATCAGAAATAAAAGGAAATATACGGATCAATAATATAGAGTTAGTCTTTGTCAGAGGTGTGGGACTGATTCAAATTATTTCTTGTGTACATTTGGTAAGGTTATATAGCAGAATACCTTTGTTTGCACCTCCGAAAATGGCGGACCTCAGCGGAAGTGACGTCACGCCGATCGTCCTTATTCAGTAGCTGGGATGCAGTGGTGCGACTGAGCGAGAAAATGCGAGAGAGGAGAAACTATGGCAGTGTGGATCCTGATCAGCAGAAGCATTCGATGGATCTGCACTGTTTGCAAAGGAGAAGTTGGATAAAATGTTATATTACATGCATAACAGAGAAATACTATGATTTCTACCAGACATAATCTTGGTATTTTCCTTTTTGCTGAGAAGAAATATTTCCTCTTAGCCGGAGAAATAAATCTCTTTAGCTGGAACTACTTAATGTACAAGATACAAGATACCGCTTTTGCAGTAAAACCGTTATATTCAAATGCGGGAAAGTTTCAGTCTCGTCGACGTCATTCATGACGTCATTGCAATGGTGTCTGGGAAGACATCAACAGACTATCAGAATGAGTGAAGTTTGGGTCGGATGCAACTCTTAAACAAAAGAAAACATGGACATGCGTTTTATCACTGAAACACTTTGTTTCTTCTGTTTATGTTCAAAACTGTAGAAAGCGCTTTCAAAATGGCGGCCATCCAGTTTTTCTTCCACCCAGCTTCTGTAACACTACGCTGATTTAACCGTTAACATGAGCCGTCAACTGAACGGAAATTCAGACCCAAAATTCAAGATCCATTCGGTCCTTAAAGTCTATGGAAGTGCATGTAATATAGAGATTATTCATTTCTCCTATTTGAAATGTGGTATTAATAAACATGGGGGGGGGGGGGGGGAGGTTAAATCCGTTATCGGATTGTTCTACATGTACCTCCCTCGGTATTTCAAACAGGAGATATACATGTACCTGTAATAACTTTTCAAGCACATATCAGTGCATATTGTCTTGCATATGAGGCTAAGCAGTATCAATGAAATATTATAAATCTGTTGAGATGATTGGATATTTGTGTATACCGAAGGCGAATAAACACATTAACAAATGATACGTTAATAATTTGGGAAACATCACGAAAACACGCCTATATAATTTTAACCCACTTGAACCCCACTTTTATATAGTAAAACTGGGGTGTCAGGGGGTATACCTTATTTTTCTTTTTTCTGCTCTAAAATATAGATTGTGGGTACTCGTTAGAACCGCCTCGATGAGGCGGTTTTCACGAGTGCCCACAATCTATATTTGAGGCGGTTCTAACGAGTGCCCACAATCTATATTTTGAGCAGAAATAAGACAAATATCACAATTTTTCATCTTAAAGTCTTCATTTTTTCGGCGATAAAAGTGGCAATGTATTTGTATAGGCGTGTTTGCGTAATGTCTTGAAGGAAATAGTTCCAGTACAACACCAAGAACGTTATTTTATTTATTTTTTTTTTCACTGAATACTTTTCTTATAATGAAGCGATTTAACGAGTACCCACGATCTACGTTATAAAGCAGTGTTTCTGTTGGTTGTTTTTGTCCGCGTGACTATTGCTGGCTATGAACAAAACCCAGGCAGCAGTGTTGAGTCTTCTCCCTGTGCCATCAGAGGGCTGTGTAAAACGTAAAATCTAGACTGGACTCATGTACGGGGTATTGACTTATCAATCGACACAAAGAAAATCTGGACTGGGCACGTGTACGAGACATTCTCTAATACAGAAACTTCACGCCTGCTGTTTATTGTTGCTGACAATTAAAAAAATCGAGGGACTGGTTGTTTATAGCACCTAAGAAGTGCAGTGTAAAAAGTAAATTCTGGGCGGTGCTCGTGCAGGGGGGGGGGGGGGGGGGGCTTTGGTAAGTAGTGTATACCTGATCAGACGCCACATAACGCGGTGTCTTTTCCTACTCTGCCTACTTAAAATACTGGAATTTAATGGTTCAACGAACAGATCAATTCTCAGTTCAGGATATATTTTCCCAACCTACACTCAGAGACGATCTACCCACCGGTACTCCAATACATCTTAAACAATTATGTAGAAATAACTCTATATGGAAATGTACCTAGCTATATAAAAGCGGTTAGTTCAGTCCTTATTAGTTTCTCTGTGTGTTCTTACGTTAGAAAGTCTGGCAAACTAATGTGATTTTTCAGGGCCATAAAAGAGTTGAAACCGACCCGCACACGAGTACTGGTAAACAGCTTAGAGAATCTAAGCCTGCCCAGGCAAAGCGGTGCGAGTCGGCCCATCCATGCTAATAAACTCTATTGGTTTCATTGGACGGCAGGGATTGAGATGAAGGTAAAAGTCCCGCAAATTAGAAGCAACGTCTCCAAAATGACCTTTATAGTGTTGACGGGAACGCTAAACCTTAAATCAATCAATCATTCAATCAATCAATCAGGGCCATAAAATACTGTTGCTAAAATATTCCTTCTTTTCAGACCAAACATAGATTTAGATAATATGCATACTCGTTAGAATCGCCTCGACGAGGCAGTTTTAACAAATACATATCGATCTACTCAGTGCTATAGCAGTAGTAAAGAAGTTGCATTCACCCATGCGAAACCTTGCATTTTTGAAAAGCCCCATGGATAAATTCAACGTATGCACTGAACTAATATGTTCAGGTTATTAACCCCAAAACGTTTTTGGAAATGACTACCCCCATTTGCCTAGCGTTCCATAAAAGGCACAAAGAAATATTGAACTAATTTTGCGAAAAGTAGAGACAGAAATCAGAAAAGTAGAGACAGAAATCAGCCTGCGCATATGCACAGTCTGGTCAGGGGTTTTGCTGCTTTTGTCAAAATACATGCAGCGAGCAGACGACAATTCTTCCGACCGACAGTGAAGCGCTTGGCATTAATGGGTTATTTACAGTTCAATGGGAAACCCGTTTTATTTATTAACACATTTACGCAGCTGGTCCCTACTAATGATATAGCAGTCTACCAAAGAAGACGTAGCCATCTAGCGGAGATAACGACGAGGGAACCAATCTATTGATCCATCTGAAGCAAACGCTTGATTGCGTCGCTGAGAAGCGTCTAGCAAACCTTGATGCTGGAGTATAAACATTTTCCAATCTCGTCCATATTCTTACTGCATGGGCCTAATAGGCCCACGCAAAAAGAAGAAGAAGTAGAAGAAAAACAATGACTATCTAGATTCTGGAGTATCTTTAGACATGATTCAGATAGTTTCAAGACTGATTCCAGTATCATATGTGAAATGTTCTCAAGATGCTTCATATTTAATGACTATCATGAGATCATCACAAGTAGCTTCATCTGTTAACACCTCATCTTAAGTATATTCTACCTCTCTTTAAGGCGAAAGAAAACACCTGATAAATTTTCCATCAATTTTTGGGGTTTGGTTGTTTAATCAGTGGACCCAGAGCTATTAAATGCTCCAGAAGCTTCCTTGTGATTGTCTATTATGATTTTCACCATATTTAACCCATATGCTGCTGCATAAATTAATTAAGCCACACCCATTTTCATTTCGACCAATCAAATTACTTGATGTAATTTGTTCATTCAAATTCGCAAACTGAATGACAAATAGTGTAGATCCTGATCAGATGGCTGCTTCAGAAGCCATCAGATTTGGATCTACACTGTTTGCAAAGTTAGGGGTGGACATCACTGCAAGTTTTTGCTGTCAGTTTTGATCACTGCAACTGATTAAGGGAATGTGTGGCAGCAGTAAAAGGCCTTCATCATAGTGTAGATTATATTGGGATCATAGATTCCCATTACGATAACACAGCCGTGAAACATAGGCATTTTTCACATCTCCAAAATGGCTACTTTTCTGATGAAAATCTATGATATTTTTCTGATTTATACTGCAAACTTAGCTTGTGGGTGCTCGTTAGAACCACCTCATTGAGTACCCCCAACCTATGTCTTGGAGCAGAAATAAGGAAAATCATGTACACTCCCATAAACCCCAGTTTTCTCTATATAAAGTGGGGTTTAAGGGTATTCATTTCACAGACTTGTTCACGTGATGATTGTGGAATTCTGAAAATATTTGGTCACTGATGAGGCCTAATTGACCTAAACTGTCCCATAAAAAAATTGTACACGCCATACTTTTTTTGCTTCGAAAGGATAGAAAAGGATTACCCTTTTACAGAACATATCATTTGATGTAATAAGTTACATATCCTGAAGATTTAAGCATTCCCCTTAAGTATATTCTAACTAATCAAATACTTATAAAATTGTTTCTCATTAGCTCCAAGAGACTCAGAGTGCCAGCAAATATTGTAATGGCATGTTCCAGGATCTGTTGATAATATGCTTGTTGGCAGAGAGTTCTGTGATAATAACATAGCAGATTCTTGGTAAGAATAAAAGACGCTAGAAAATTTAAATCTTAACCCCCACACACCTGACACCTATAGCATTCTGTAATAGAGATACAGGTAAGACACGGACGGCCCCCACCCGCTGGGGCTTGAAGAAATAGATGGGCTGTATGATGCTTCCAAGCAGAGCTGAAACCGACCCGCACACGAGTACTGGTAAACCACTTAGGGGATCTAAGCCTGCCCAGGCAAAGCGGTGCGAGTCAGACAGTCCATGCTTATAAACCCTATTGGTTTCATTGGGGGACAGGGCTTGAGATGTCATTTCATCTCAATGTTGGGTAAAAGTCCCACAGAATTGGAAGCAACGTCTCCAAAATGACTTTTACAGTGTTGAAGGGGACGTTAAACCTCAAATCAAACAAAACAGGTAGGACAGGAAGACCCAGATCAGATGCTGCATTATGCGATATCTGATCAGCGTCTTCACTGTCTGCTTAAAGAAAAGGAATTTTTATAAGTAAGACACCCCTTAAACTGGAAGAAACACCTCAAATTGCAATGGGTTTGGCTATAGGACGATAGAAAATATTTCACAAAAGAATGTTGTCATGCCAGTTTGGGGATCAAACCCCTGACCTCCTAATTGCCAGTCAGATGCGCATCCCACTGATCCAACAAGACCTGCACGAGGCAATTATGAACCACTTGTGTTTTTAAATAGCTGTTCGGAGTAAACCCACTTATTAGCATATCTTGTAAGAAGTGTAAAGCCTCAATATTAGTCTAGTTGACCATTGACCAGCCCAGATGGTCAGTCTGTCGCCGTCCTCTGTCTTTTCCACTTTATTAAACAGCCAGGTTTACAGGGTCAAATCCCTGAAATTAGCCGATAATTGTCCACTGTTAGTCGCTGTTATTCGCTAGATGGAGCACGGGCTGGGACAAATTGGGCTACTTTGGGAAGGATTATGCAAATTTACCAGGATAATTAGTCTAAATGCCATAGGATAAAACTTAAAAGAACCAATAAAATCCTTATCCAACAATATCATTATGTCTCCCCCGAAAAATTTTTTTTCGGAGAGACATATTGTTTTTCCCCCGGGCGTCTGTCTGTCCGTCTGTCCGTCTGTCCGTCTGTCCGTCTGTCCGTCTGTCCGTCTGTCCGTCTGTCCGTCTGTCACACTTTCGTGTCCACTCTGTAACTTGAAAACCGTTAGAGCTATCGTCACGAAACTTCGTATAAATATTAATCAGCATTAGACGACGTGCAGTGCGCAAGAACCATAACTCTCGCATTTATACTTTTTGAATTATCTCCCTTGGAAGTTTGTTGGTATGTATATATGTATGGGCAAATCGTGTCCGGTCAATAACTTTCTTATTTTTTGATGAATTTTAAAATTACTCGGCAGAAATATTAACAACCATAAGACGATGTGTGGTGCGCATGAGTCAGGTCGGTACCTCAAAGGTCAAGGTCATACTTAGAGGTCAAAGGTCAAAAAAGGGGCCTTTTTTTCGAATTTGGTCAATAACTTTCTTATTTTGAGATGGATTTTAAAATTACTTGGCATAATTATTAACAACCATAAGACGATGTGTGGTGCGCATGAGGCAGGTCAGTTCCTCAAAGGTCAAGGTCATACTTAGAGGTCAAAGGTCAAAAAAGGGGCCTTTTTTTCGTATTTGGTCAATAACTTTCTAATTTTGAGATGGATTTTAAAATTACTTGGCATAATTATTAACAATCATGAGACGATGTGTGATGCACATGAGGCAGGTCGGTACCTCAAAGGTCAAGGTCATACTTAGAGGTCAAAGGTCAAAAAGTGGGCCTTTTTTTTCGTATTTGGTCAATAACTTTCTTATTTTGAGATGGATTTTGAAATCACATGGCAGAAATGTGAACCAATATAAGGCGATGTGTTGCGCGCATGACCCAGGTTGGTACCTCAAAGGTCAAGGTCATACTTAGAGGTCAAAGGTAAAAAAAGGGGCCTTTTTTCGGTTTTTTCATTAACTTGCCTATTTTTAAATAGAATTTGAAGTAACTATCATGGGACGATGTGTTGCATGCATGATTCAGTTTGGTACCTAAAATGTCAAGGTCATACATAGAGGTCAAAGGTAAAAAAGGGGCCTTTTTTCGTGTTTGGTCAATAACTTTCTTATTTTTAGATGGATTTTGAAATTGCTAGGCAGAAATGTTAACCACCATGAGATGATGTGTTGCACGCATGACCCAGTTTAATACCTGAAAGGTCAAGGTCATACATAGAGGTTAAAGGTAAAAAAAGGGCCTTTTTTGTGTTCTGTCAATAACTTTCTTATTATGCCCCCAACTTTGAAAAAGTTTGAGGGGCATATTGGTTCTGGTTCGTTCGTCCGTTCTTCCGTCCATTACGCTTTTGATGCATAGCATAACTAAAGAACCGTGTATGCTAGGGTTTTGAAATTTCATATATGGATTCCTCATGGAAAATTAGCTGACGCTTATTTTTTTTCTCGTCCGGATTATGCCCCCTTCAAGACTTATTGCCCTTTGAATTTTTTTTTTTAATAAAATCTTGTCAGCAAGATATCTCAAAAACTATTGGAGCTAGAGCCTTGAAAGTTGGTGATTATATTGATGGTAATGAGTAGATGAACTGATTAACTTTTGACAAAATTCCGAAAAATACTTTGTGAGTTATGGCCCTTTGTCATTTTGGTAATTTGTGCCCATTGTAATGTATGCTAAAAGTGATGCATTTGGATTCCTCATGGAAAATTAGCTGACGCATATTTTTTTTCTCGTCCGGAATATGCTAAAAGTGATGCATAGCATAACTTTAGAACGGTGTATGCTATAATTTTAAAATTTCATATATGCATTTCTGATGGAAAATAAGCTGATGCGTATTTTTTTTCTCGTCAGGATTATGCCCCTTTCAAGAGTTATTGCCCTTTGAATTTTTTTTTAATAAAATCTTGTCAGCAAGATATCTCAAAAACTATTGGAGCTAGAGGCTTGAAAGTTGGTGAATATATTGGTGGTGATGAGTAGATGAACTGATTAACTTTTGACAAAATTCCAAAAAATACTTTGTGAGTTATGGCCCTTTGTCATTTTGGTAATTTGTGCCCATTGTAATGTATGCTAAAAGTGATGCATAGCATAACTTTAGAACCGTGTATGCTAGGGTTTTGAAATTTCATATATGGGTTCCTCATGAAAAATAAGCTGACGCGTATTTTTTTTCTCGTCAGGATTATGCCCCTTTCAAGAGTTATTGCCCTTTGATTTTTTTTTTTTTAATAAAATCTTGTCAGCAAGATATCTCAAAAACTATTGGAGCTAGAGCCTTGAAAGTTGGTGAATAGACTGTTGGTGATGAGTAGATGAACTGATTAACTTATGACAAAATTCCGAAAAATACTCCGTGAGTTATGGCCCTTTGTCATTTTGGTAATTTGTGCCCATTGTAATGTATGCTAAAAGTGATGCATAGTATAACTTTAGAACGGTGTATGCTATAATTTTGAAATTTCATATATGCATTTCTGATGGAAAATAAGCTGACGCGTATTTTTTTTTCTCTCAGGATTATGCCCTTTTCAAGAGTTATTGCCCTTTGAATTTTTTTTTAATAAAATCTTGTCAGCAAGATATCTCAAAAACTGTTGGAGCTAGAGGCTTGAAAGTTGGACCATGAGTCATGTGCAAGACCAAGGTCCATACCTCCAATGTCAAGGTCATACCTAGAGGTCAAAGGTAAAAAAAAGGACAGTCAATAACTTCCTTATTCTTTGATGGATTATGAAATTACTTGGCAGAAATGTTAACCATCATGAGACGATGTGTTGTACCGCAAAGGTCAAGGCCATACTTAGAGGTCAAAGGTAAAAAAGTGCTTTTTTTGTTTACGGCCAACAACTTTTTTATTTGTCTATGAACATTTTTAAAGTTACTATGCAGAAATGTTCATCTTCATTAGATGATGTGTTGCACACAAGACCCAGCTCAATACCTCCAATGTCAAGGTTATACTTAGCAGTCAAAAACGGGGGAGACATCTGTGTTTTTGTAGAAAAACAAATTCTAGTTTTTTGTCTGAAGTTATTGTGATACAGTAAAACTTTGATGGCTCGAACACCGATGGCTCGTTTACCATGGCTGATTCGAACCCGTTAGTGACCTTAGGAAATTTCTCAATATCTGTGAGGAAAAGTTTAGGATATTTCTTCTTATATTTTGCACATGTATGTTGTGTGTACTCATAAGAATCGCCTCATTGAGGCGATTCTATTGAGTACACACAACATTCATTTATTTTACAGAACACTGAAAAGATCCAGAAATTATCTCTATTATGGCTCTTGGCAGTATCCCTCAGTGGCTTGAAGTACCCTTGTCTCCAACAAATGTTCATGGTCACAAAGGGGCTCAAGGAAGCCATCAAAATAGAAGTGGAGGCAATGATCAGGAATCGATACACTTATTAACCCACAGCTCCCATCAGAGAAAGTATTTTATTTTTATGCCCATCATTCAAAGAATGATGGAAAGGGCATAATTATGTATTACTCATCCATCCATCCTTGTCCGCGTATGTGTCCGCATCCGCATTTGTGTCATTGTCTTGGTCCCAATCTATGTCTAAGATGGTGTTAGCAATTTGTGTTTTAAGCTTTTCGTCAATGTCACAACTATCAGGTATGCCATTCACTTTTTGTTTGTTTGTTTGATTTGAGGTTTAACGTCCCCGTCAACACTGTTAAGGTCATTTTGGAGATGTTGCTTCCAATTTTGTGGGACTTTTACCCGACATTGAGATGGAATAACATCTCAAGCCCTGTCGCCCAATGAATTCATAGGGTTTATTAGCATGGGCTGTCCGCCTCGCACTGCGGTTCCTGGACAGGCTTAGATCCTCTAAGCGGTTTACCAGTACTAGTGTGCGGACTGGATTCAGCTCTGCGTGGAAGCATCATGCAGCCCATATATTTCTTCAAGCCCCTATGGGCGGGGGCTGTATGTCATTCAGTACAAAATGGGTAATGGAAACATTGAGATCAGAATAAAAATCTGAATCACCTTCAATTTTAATAACCCATTTTGTACTGGAAGCCCCCAAACGGGTACCCTGGCAAACAAACAGTGCAGGCCCAGATCAGATGCCGCAGAATGCGGCATCTGATCAGGACCTACACTGTTTGCGAAAAGCAATTTTCCAAATAAATTTAGAAGAAAACACAAACCTGACATCCCTTACTTTTGAAATGGATTCCTGGTATATATAAGGAGGAAGATTCCATTTGGTACAAAAAGGGTAACCCCCCCCCCCCCCCCCCCCCCCCCCCACTGAGAATGAATCAACAGCAAACATTCCTTCATTTCTTGGAATGCGGCATCTGATCTGAGGGCCTACACTGTTTGCAAAATGTTCAGCGATTTTCAACATGAATTTTGAAAAAAAAAGACAACCTGACATCCCTTACTTTTGAAATGGATTCCTGGTATATATAAGGAGGAAGATTCCATTTGGTACAAAAAGGGTAAAAAAAAAACCCCACTGAGAATGAATCAACAGCAAACATTCCTTCATTCCTTGAAGCAAGACATTGTTACGAGCATAACTTTGCTCATCAAGTCATGTGCACTGATTCAATTACTGGTCACCAGGACAATTCTTTGTCACAAAACAAGCGTGCCAAAACTACTCTGACATGCTTTTAATTTGTCTTCCCCTCACAAGACAAACAACAGAAAAAGCGCAACATTTGTTGAAAATGCAATTAGTTCTTTTTTCGTTAGCTTGATAAACTACTTCACGAAGTTCATTAGATTTTGATTCGAATCTCAAGCCCAGGGCTAGATATTGCCGAGTTCATCCATTGACAATTATGCAGATGAGGAATTTAATTGGCCGTCAATAAAGGGAGTCGTGATTGAGTTTCAGGATTGATACATTAAGTGCTGTGTCTGAGAGGGGTTCCAATTGTGTCGGTATCAGAAATTCCTTAAGGCGTGACATATGGGAAAAAATGACTTGATTCTTCAAAGGGAATAGAAGTTCCTTGTTTACATTGGTTACGGTATTCACCATGTGTATGTGGTCAGATAAGACCAGAGCAAACAGCTTAAACCCAGATGAGACGTCACAGAATGCGGTGCCTCATCAGGGCCTTCACTGTTCGCCACACATCCAGCTATTTTCAGACACATCATGGGTTAGTAAATTGTACTTGTTCAAATTTTAGAACAATGAGGTATCCAAAATCGGTAATGCATGTTTTTTTTTTTTCAATCCTTTCTGGAAGGCCACACTTTATTAAAAGAAAGAATTTGCCTCCACAAATTCAGTATGGGTCGACCCTAGGATTTTACCAGAATATGCTGCATATCACTGACATGTCTGTGAGATGATCCCCCTATAAACCCCATTTTATTTCGAGAAAACTGGTTTTCTTCTTTATTCTCCATGACATAGGTTGTGGGTACTCAGGGCAGTTCTATCGAGGACACACAACCTAAGTTTGCAGTCTAAATAAGAAAAATTTTATCATCAGAAAAGTAGCCATTTTGGAGATGTGAAAAAATGCACTATGCCGCACGTGTGTGTTATAGTAATGCATTGATCGCCACCTTCCCAGTAACTGACAACTGCTCTTGTCAGTAAACAAGCTGAGGAATGACTTTAGAATTAAGGTAGTTTATGATCTGTCTTTACACAACTTGTATGGCTAGAGTTGCGTGGGATTTGAACTATTGACTCCTGAATTTTCAGGCAGCCATGCTACACTGTAAGGTAAATACGGTATTTCTGCATACCAGTAAGACTTTGTGTTCTTCCTTTAAAATTTGTAAAGTTGTTTGTTAATGCTAATGGCTTAGGTTCATATCAAGGCCCACCGTGTTTCATCACGTGAACAAGTCCGTGAAATGAAGACCCCCCTAAACCCCATTTTATACAGTGAAAACTGGGGTTTACGGGGATATACATCATTTATCTTATTTCTGTTCATAGACATAGGTTGTGGGTACTCGTTAGAACCGCCTCACTGAGGCGGTTCTAATGAGCACCCTCAACCTATGTTTAGAGCATTTATAAGAAAAATAGCAAGGGTTTTCATCAGAAAAATAACCATTTTGGAGATGTGAAAAATGCACTACGTCGCACGGGTGTGTTATCGTAATGGTTTAAGACTCCCTGGTCATGGGTTCCATCCCTGGCTTCTCCAGACTTTCGGATGAGTCTTTAAGCCAAAGTCCCATCTCTGTATGACCACTGTTGGTGGGACGTAAAACTCAAACACTTAATTACTCAGTGAAATTAATAATCTGAGAGCAATATTCTACAAGTAATACTGAATAATATGTGTATTTTGCTGTTTCACACCTTCTTAAATGTAATCCTTTCCACAAACAGACCGAAATAATCCAATTGGTGCCTGTCAGCTCTTGGAGGTTTAAAATTATTAATCTAATAAGGATTTAAACTTGTTTTCATTGAAAACATGTTATGCCATACCATATGGTTCAAGTAGCTTACCTTCCGAATGACTAGTTTCAGAAATTTCTGTTTTGTTTTCATTTAGAAACAATTGATCCTGCTTGTTATGTTTAACTTTGTCTGTCTTTTGGTTTGTTAAATTTGCCACAAATCTTTCCAGGAGTATTTATTTTTGTCAGCTTTATAATCTTATGTTGTGGCAGGTTTAGTGTCAAAACACATGGTCAGTTAATTTTGAATATATTGAAAAGTTGACCAAGGTTAAGGTTAGGTAACAAGATATTCTTGATTTCACAAAAGTTCAGAAAGCCATTAACAACTGTAAAGATAAGCTTTCATGCAGAAGATCGTCTTTGTCAATGAATATTGTTCAGATTGCATTATCTATTTTAAATTCATTACATTTTGTTATTTTTCATTTACTGTTTCTGTTTGCCTAACCCAGGTCTGCGCTTGTCTTTACTGTTAACAGAGCATCAGGTACTGCAAGGAAAGCTTGTTGCTGCTCATCACGAAAACAGGCCTATATAATTTTGACCCCCTTGAACCCCACTTTTATATTGTTAAACTGCGGTTATCAGGGGTAAGCCTTATTTTGCTTATTTATGCTCTAAAATATAGATTGTGGGTACACGTTAGAACCGCCTCGATGAGGCGGTTCTAACAAGTACCCACAGTGAATATTTTGAGCAGAAATAAAAAAAAAATCACAATTTTTTATCATAAAATCTTCATTTTTTCAGCATAAAAATTTACCATGTATTTCTATAGAAGTGTTTTCGTAATGTGAAAGCCAGGGTAACAAGACTGTATAATGAACACCCACTAAACCCCACTTTATAGAAAAGTGGGATTTCAGGTTCATTATTATAGCCCCACTTTGAAAAAGTGAGGCTATACTGGATTTGCCTTGTTCTGTCATTCTTTCCTCCCAGCCATCCATCTATCATTCGTTCCATCCGTCAACCCATCCAACTTCATCAGATAAAATTTCCATCACACTTTTCTCAAGAATTGGTAAGGTCAAAATAGAAGTGAAGGCAATGATCAGAAATCAATACAATTAACCGAAACCTCACATCAGAGACACCAAAGGGAAAGAAACACAAATATTAAATATTTAGACCCTAATGGAAACATCAACAGCGGAAAGTCAAAAGGACAGTTACTGTCCCACAAAATGGCCAATTAGCTATCCAATACAAAAAGATATAAGTGATACACACACTCAAAGACAAATCATAACAAAATAAACTGCGAAAGAAGAACCCCCTTGGAAGGGTCCGTGATTGGGCTTAAATCAATTTCAGCGGCTGCGATCCTCAACCGTGATTCCCTCACGATTTAGACATTGTTCAGTTGAAATTTAGTACAGACATTGGCAGTGGGTTGATGTAATGTTTATACCAGAATCGGGCCTAAGGACCCATAAACTCTCGAAGTTAATTGATTGATAGGTTTTACAATTTACCATTGATAAAAAATTTCAGTTACAGATTTCTCAGATCTAGGAGCTGTGTTGTTTATAAATGACAAAAACAGGTTTTAACATGCCACAGCTCATATGCATTTAGGTCTAACTCTGAGTCTGGACCTTACAGATTTGTTGACATCATCATCATCATCATCAACAGATTTTTGATTAACGTGCAGGTACAGGGGCAACATCCACATAAGTGGGCCCCCTTCCAGGTAGCTGGCTTGCTGCACGCATTGCAGATCTTACACCAGATCTCCAGGCTTGTCTATCATGAGGATCGATAGCAGAGAGCTTCCATTCTCTGCAATCTCTTTCTGTTAGATGCTTCCAGGTCATCTTGGGCCTTCCTGGCCCCCGCTTTCCACTTACCTGTATGTCACAGGCAGTCTTGACTGCACCGTTGGAGCGTTCCACATGTCCATACCAGCTAAGTCTTCTCTCTTTCAGAATGAGGTCCAGGTCCTCAATGCCAAGATGCTCAAGTAACTCACTGGACCTGATGGTGACAGTGTCCTGTGGCTTGACATTCCAGATCTGTCGGATCATTGCCCTGTCATTTCGCTGTAGACGTTGGAGGTTTGGCTTTGTCAATGGCCATGTTTCACTGGCATGGAGCATTTCGCTCCACACACAAGAGCTATACACACAGCCACATGTCTTGAACAAGAGGTGGCGGGAAGAGAGAACTGGTAGCAACTCCTTGAATTTCTTCCAGGCTGTTTTCACACGTGATGTAGTTGAAAGGTCGCAACCACCTGCTGCAGAGAGCATATCACCTAGGTAGCAGAAGGAAGCTACAACCTCCAGCTTGTCCGATCCGACTTGGACTTCCCTCTGTGGTCTGCCATCTAAGGGGCGTACAGTTCCTTGGCACCGTGTACACCTGTAATCAGGGTCCTCTATCAAGCGTTTGAGCCCACTGCATTTCTTGTGCACCCAGAACTTGCAGCCATTACAAAAGATACTGTTGCTGCCCACTCCAGTGTGACATACAGCTCATGGGAACTGGCCTGTACTCAGCAAGAGGTCCAGACCTGTACCACAGATCATGATCTTTGTCTTTCCTGCATTCAGTCTCAGTCCTTTTGCCTCCATTGCGTCTTTCCAAGTTAAGAGCCTTCTGACACATTCCTCAAGGGATTCAGCTATGATGACAAGGTCTCAGCATACAGGTCCTCCCAGGGGACTCCAGAGCGGAACTCGCATGACAAGGCTTCAAGCACAATGATGAAAAGCAGTGGGCTGAGAACAGAGCCTTGATGAACACCCACCTTCACCTCGAATTCTTCACTGTAACCATCACCAATGTGGACATGGCTCCGAGCATTAGCGTACATCCCTTGGACCAGTTTCACAATCCACTCGTCCACTCCAAGTTTTCTTAGTGCCCACCAGATGACTTTCCGAGGCACTCGATCAAATGCCTTCTCCAGGTCTACAAAAGCCATGTAGAGTCTCCTGTTGGCTGCCAGATACTTCTCTTGCAGCTGTCGGACAACAAAAATTGCATCTGTTGTGCCTCTTCCTGGGACGAAGCCAAACTGGGAATCGTCGATGGACACCAACTGCCTAATGAGGCCATCCACAATCCTCTCCAGGACTTTCATGACCTGTTCTGTCAGCTTGAGACCACGGTAGTTGCCCCGTTCCAATGCATCGCCCTTGCCCTTGTAGAGACAGACAATGAAACTCTGTTCCCAGTCAGAGGGTACCTTCCCATCACGGATGATTGCAGCTGCAAGGTTGCGGATCATCGAGGCACCTGCATCACCTGCAGCTCTTATCATCTCCACCACTATGCCAGAGGGACCCGGTGCTTTGCCAGTCTTCATCTGAGAGATAGCCTTCTTAACCATATCAATAGTGATTAGGATGGGTGGCCCTTCCACTGGTGGTTCATCAGACAGGTGGTCTGGGTCCCAGTCGAACTCAACATTGAGTAGCCTTTGGTAGTGTTCTAACCAGGCCCTCTGCTTTGAGTCTTCACTCATTGACATCTCCCCTGCATCATTCTTTACTGGTTTGTCACCTACAACATCGGCATTCTCTCTTCTCATCTGGTTAGCAAGGCGGTATACTTCTGAGGACTTAGGGTCAATATTCTTGTAGATCTCCTTCTCACCTTCGAGCATGGTGCACCGCATGTCTGGCTATGCGTTTGGCCGCAAGATATGATGCACGGGTGCCCTTACCAGTCTTCCAAGCTTTAAAGGCTTGCCGCTTGGCTGCAATGACCTTATTAACATCCTCATTCCACCACCAGGTTTCGCGACGCCAGCAGTGGGGCCGAGTTGTGCCACACACCTCTTCAGTTGTCTTGAGCAGACTGGTCTTGATGCTGTTCCATATATCCTCAGTGGTAGCATCTGCTACACCTGCTGAAGCACTCACATGCTGGCTGAAAACCTCCTGGAATTGATTTCTTGTCTGAGATTCTTTCAGCTTCCAAACTTTTAGTCTGGGGGTGAGCTTGGGTTTTGGTGGCACATCAATCCTCATGTCGCATATGAGTAGCTGATGTTGCAGGGCTACTTCCTCTCCAGGGATCACTTTCACATCTGTGACAAGTTGTCCTGCGGTAAAGGATGAAATCTATCTGCGTCGCTGCGCTTCCTGACTTGTATGTGATAAGATGACTGTCATGTTTCTTGAAACATGTGTTTCCAAGAAGCAGGTCAAATGCCAGGGCATACTCTAGAATTCTCTCACCCTCAACATCTGGTTCAGGTCTACCATACCCGATCCCACCATGCACTTCCTTGTATCCAGTGCCTGCACGGCCTACGTGGCCATTCCAATCTCCGCATGGGATCAGGAGTTTGGATCCTGGGATCCTGGCAGTCACAGCACGCAGTTGGTCAAAGAACAAGTCCTTGACTTCAGCACTTAAACCACTCTGTGGGGCATACACAGACAGAAGGGTAACCACGCACTGGCCGACTACAAGCTTCACCACGATGTTTCTGTCTGAGACTCTTTGCACTTCAAAAACTTTCTCTATCCACTCTTCTGCCACAAACACTCCTACACCAGCAGTGCCTTTATCGGTTCCAGACCAGTAGAGCTTATACTTGGTGTCCTTGCCCTTGATCGTGCGGCAGTTTCCACCACGGTATCTGGTCTCCTGGACACAACAGACATCCACTTTCCTGCGGGATAGTGTTTCCACTACCTCGCAAACTCTTCCTCTCAGGGTGTTGACATTGAGTGTTCCCACCCTGAATTTCCTCAGGCGCTTGCTTGATTCGCCACAATGGCCCGACCCTGCCTCCCGCACCTGAGAGGAGACCAAGCCGGAGACGTCACCAACAGAGCTTTGATATCTGTTGGCACCGCCTAACCTTGATTCTGAATTTGTAGCTGCCATGATATGTTTTGACTGTTGTAGTTTACAGGACCGCCTGTCCTGGCTGACATCCCTACTCTATTCTTTTACGGCACCTGAGCAAGCCGCCGTTCCCAGCTCACTAGGGCAGGTGTGGTTTACCGTTGTCCTTGTACAGCAAGGATCATCCGCCAAACTACAGTAGCTAGTACACCAAGCCATCGGTCTGTAGATGGTTGCTGCCTAGCTCTGCCACCAGGTTGTGGCAGCCTCATAACCCTGAAGGTGGGGAGGCAACTGTGATAATGGGCAACCTCACATTCCCACACTCATTTAGAGTGTCACAGCTGGATGCATTTTTACGTCATACCCAGGACCCTGGAGGTCTTTATATAATGGCTTAGCACACTCAAGTATCTGACAACTCACGGGCTCTTCAGATAAATGAGTGTGACAAACCAGGTTTTGTTCGGAGACCTACCAACTCCTAGAAGGATTGCCAGGATATATAGCTTAGCACATTCAAGTTTCTGACAACTCACAGGCTCTCCAGATAAATGAATGTGACAAGCCAGATTTCGTTCAGAGACCTACCAGCTCCTAGGAGGAATTGCCAACTAAGGCTATGGGCTCTATCTGACCAGGCTAAGACCGGCCCCGATAGCTCAGTTGGTAGAGTGTCCGCTCCGGGGAACGGGAGGTCTCGGGTTCGATCCCGGGCCGCGACATACCAAAGTCGTTAAAAATGGTACTAGCTGCTCCTCGTTTGGCACTCAGATTTACTGGGTAGAGCTAGGACTGGTCGATCCAGTGTCAGGATAATGTGACTGGGTGTGGTATCATGTAATGTGTCTGGGACATGATACTTCAGTGAGGCAGCACTATAAACGTGAGCATTGAGCTCCCTGTCGCAACCAGACACCGTCGTGATATGACTGAAAAATTGTTGAAAGCGACGTTAAACCCGAATTCACACACACACACATGACCAGGCTAGGTTTTGTTTAAGGACCTATAACCCCTAGGTGGGTTGCCAATCAAGGCTACGAGTTTTGTTTAGAGGTCTAGCATCTCCTAGATGGATTGCCAACCAAGGCTGTGGGTTCCATCTACCCAGGCTAGGTTTTGTTTAAGGGCCTAACCCCTAGATGGATTGCCAACCAAGGCTATGGGTTCCACCTACCCAAGCTAGCTTTGTTTAGAGATCTAGCAACTCCTAGATGGGTTGCTCTCCCGAGGTTACGAGTCCCATCTGCCCGCATGCAACAGATTGTACTAGATTACATGTTACTGGTAGCAGGAACAAACCTGACCTGACCGAGAAAAGAAGTAAAATTGACATTTTGTGATAACTGAATGATAGTTTTTGTCAATTCTCCATAAAAACCTATGTTGTGGGTATTCATTAGCACCGCCACGTCGCTTCCAATTTTGTGGGACTTTTACCCGACACTGGAGATAAAATGACATCTAAAGCCCAACAACCCAAACAAACCAATAAAGTTTATTGAATGTGCAAGGACGGTCCGACTAGCACCACTTTGCATGGGCAGGCTTAGTCCTTCTAAACAGTTTACCAGTACTCATGTGCAGTGGTTTCAGCTCTGCATGGAAGCAGCCCAGTCTATTTTTCCAAGCCCCAATGGGTGGGGGCTCGTTGCGATTTGTAACCCAAGTGTCAATGGTTCAATGCCAAGTAGGGACACTTAGCCAGGTTTTTTCTTTACAGATGTTTCACCTGTAAACTTTCAGGTTATGATAGGACAAAGTTGTGTATGGTAAATCAACACCAACACAAAATAATGTTTATCATGTGTCAGTCCATCAGGTCAAAGTGAATTTTGTTGGCTTGCATTAATTGCAAAGAAACACAATTCAATGGACTGCATTCTGCCAATATCGATTGTCATAATTTTAGCATTATTTTTGTCCATTATGTTTACTTGAGGTATTAAAGGTTCTGCTATTGATTGGCTCAGGTCCATTAAACTGCCCTATTCAAATACAGATATTGTTAAGCAAACAAGTGACTCAATGTTTCTTCAGCACTCCGCTGCCGGCTGGTCGCACTTCAGACATTGCGTACACACTCTTAATGACTCAAGTGTGTGCTCGCAATGACATAATCAATTTTTGAATGATGAACATGTCGCGATTAAACTGATCTGCAATTTATTGCAATTTATTAAGGGTGTTTTATTAATTACAACTGGTGTCTTGGGAATAAGATGCTCTTTTTATCTGTGAAAGTTGAAAATATGATACAGAGTGATCACATATTTGACCCTGGCGAGTTAACTCACAAGTTTGAAATGGTGAAAAGGACTGCATGGTCATCATGCATTTTGTTGCATTGATCTATATTTATCTAGGCAAAATGTAGCTGGCCAATTTATTTTGTTAACCCTTGTCCTGCTGAGTACAGATATGCCTTATTTTCCAAACAATGAAGATCCAGATCAGATGGCTTCTGATGAAGCCATCTGATCAGGATCTACATTGTTTGCCATTCAGATCATGAATTTGTTGCAATAATTTGCATCAAGTAATCTGATTGGTTGATAATCGGTAGTGGGTGTGGCTTATATGAATATTTAGCAGGACAAGGGTTAAAAAATATACAATGACACATACCACAACATCTGTAGAACACTTTTTAGGACACTATAACCTTGTTTTGGATACAAAACAAGTTTGATAATGGATGCCAAAATTGTATAGATTATGTAGAAAAATGGACCCCTCATCCAAGCGTTGTGTGCAGGATGAGGGGCATTATTGGAATAATGGCCGGAGGCCGAGCTTCTCTCTATATAGCAATTTACCCCTGCGGTGTAAACCCGATCGCACTTTTAAGCACGTACTGTAGAAAAACAAAATCGATATACCACGTGACCCATCTTACCATATCGGAAGATAGACAGAGTCACCTCAGGTTTTAAAGATGTTAATTTGCCATTTTGTTGAAACATCAAAAATCGGGAGGGATACAAACCAAAAAACCCAACAAGTGGTGGGAAGGCAGAAGCTCGGCCTCCGGCCATTATTCCAATAATGCCCCTCATCCTGCACACAACGCTTGGATGAGGGGTCCATTATTTTCATAATGGCCTTTGGCCTTCGCTTCTCTCTATATAGCATCTTTAAAGACCAACAAAATGGCAAAAATAGTAAGTTAAACCATAGCATTAAACCATAACACATTTATTAATGATGACCACTCAAGACAGCTTCAGCAAAACCAATATTCTTATCAGGCTGTGCATTACGTAAGTAAAATTTATAGAAATTCCTGACAGATGACCAATCACCAGTCTTGAGAATTTGCTGGACAGAACATCCTTTACAAAAAGCAGCCGAAGCAACTGCTCCTCTAAAGGAATGCGCTTTAAACATGGAAACGTCAATGCCTGCTAAATGCAGAACACATTTCAACCATCTAGCAATTGTACTAGTACTGACAGCCTTATAAGAACAGAAGGAGACAAATAGTTTATTAGATTTCCGTAAACTTCTTGTCTTTTCTATATAAAATAAAACAGTGTGCATAACACATAACTGTTCTTCTTCAAAATGCTGTAATTCTAGATCAAAAGACCTACCTGGTCTAGAAGTCTTAAGCAAACATTCAAATGCAAAAACAATCTTATTGTCATAAATTTTTAACAGATCTAAATCTAATGACACAAGAGTCTGAGCTCGAGGGGCCACTGCTAATGCCACCAAAGTAACTGTTTTAAGCGTTAGCATTTTTAAGCTTAAACTATTCAATGGGTATAAAGTGCGAAGGAACTGAATCACTGTATCAACACTCCAAACAACACGGTAACGTGGAACAGGGGGAATTTTATTAAAAATTCCCTTCATAAATCTTTTCACGAAAGAAGGGTTATCACACCAACTATTATCTAATAATTTAAGGGTTTGAATTATCATTGATTTATGTGAGTTTATAACAGAATAAGACTTACCCCCTTCTAAGAGAAAAAGAAGATAAGACAATACCGTTACTTCAGACGCTTGAAATGGATTTCCTTCCCTCTGAATACACCAAAGGCACCACTTTTTCCATGCTGCACTGTATTGTTTCTCTGTCCCCGTTCGCCATGACGCACAGATAGTCTGGACAACTCCTTTTGGAAAACCTCTATTTTTGAAGTGTCTCCTGAGACAACAACTCCAACTAGGCACAACGAAGTTCCCATTGGGTGAAATTGACCATTGTGTGGCAGGGTCAGAAGATCTCTGTGTCTTGGCAACCTGATCGGAAAATCAGACAAAAGAGATAGAAGTAAAGGGAACCAAGTCTGGCTAGGCCAGTTTGGTACAACTAACAAAGCCTTGAAAACTTTATCTTCAACAATCTTGTTTAAGACCTTCCCGATAATGTTAAACGGTGCAAAAATATAAGGCGAATAGCCTGACCAACAGAAAGAAAAGGCATCAGTCTTAAAAGCACCGGGTTGTGGAAACCAGGTAACAAATTTCTGCACCTGAAAATTAAGACGGGAAGCAAACAAGTCAATATCTGGTATAAAACATTGATGGCGGAGTCTGAGAAAGATATCTCTTTTCAGCCGCCACTCCGTGGCATCTGAAAAATATCGCGAACAGTAATCGGCGTGAGAATTCCAGATCCCTGGGATAAAAGAAGCCGAAACAAAAATATCTCTCTCTAAACACCAATGCCATATTTCTTTGGATAAAACATCCATATCGCTGGATGCCATTCCTCCCATATCATTAACATATGCAATGGCACAAGTATTGTCTGACTGAATACTGATATGAACAGATCTATACTCAGAACAAAAAACCTGTAAGGCATAAAATATAGCTAACAGCTCGAGGAAATTTATATGATGCTGACTTTCAGCTTCAGACCACCTACCACCCGCTGACTTATTCGAGCCTGCATCAAAGGCTCCCCATCCTAGGCATGAAGCATCTGACTGGAGAAAGACAGTAGGTTTTGGAGGTCTTATTGCTTTCCCATTTTTTAACTTAACGTTAACGATCCACCACCTTAGATCAGACAGGCTATCAGCAGATAACTTGACGGACCTATCAAAATCGTAACTGTTGTCAAGGCCTCTAACCTTGTCTTTTTCCAGAGCCCTATAGTGCAAAGGAGCTTCAAGTACAGCATAAAAAGCATGGACAAGCAAACCAATTAATGATGCTAGATTGCGAATAACAACAGTGGATTTTCGTAGCAAACTTTTAGCTAGCTCAATGATTTTTTCCAGTTTATCCTCAGGTAAAAATACCTTAAATAACACAGAATCCAATATGAAGCCAAAAAATACAATTCTCTGTGTAGGTAAAAAGATAGACTTTTCTTTATTAATTGTAAAACCCAATGATTTTAAGGTGTCTGCCATAATGATCACATTTTTCCTACAAACAATTTCCTCACTGCTCATATTCAGAGAATCGTCAATGTAGTACGAACAGCGAAAACCCTGCTGTCTAAACCATTTATAAATGGGCTTTAACACCTTTGTATAAACCCGGGGCGCACAGCTTAACCCGAATGGCAAGCAAACAAATTTGAACAGCTGTCCTTGCCAGAAAAACTTCAAAAATCGTTGAAACAATGGGTGGATAGCTATGCTAAAATAAGCATCTGATAAGTCCAACTTCGTGAAAAAATCATTTTTCTGGACCATGTCTAAAACAACTGTAAAAGTTTCTTGTTTAAAGTGCTCATAGGTAACAAAATAATTGAGCTCTCTTAGATTAATAACAGGACGAAACTTCCCATTGGGTTTAGGGACAATAAATATATTGGAAATAAATTGACCGCTTTCCTCATTAGATGGAACAATAGCTCCTTTTTCCAATAAACATTGTATTTCTTTTGAAACTAAACCTTTTTGGCTCTCAGAAAATGGTATTTCTTTCGGAACAGACCACTGTACTGGACAAGAGTCAAACTCTATATGATAACCTGCAACTGTTTGCAAAATCCATGGGTCATTAGTGTAAAGTTTCCAAGTACCAATATGAAACCTGATCTTACCCGTAATGCCACTCACCTTACTTATGATGCCATGTCCTCCGGACTGGTCACTGTGGCCGTTTTCCTGGACTTTTTTGGAAACTGATACTGAGCAGGGAAACGATACTGAGAAAAATGCTGTTGCGGTCTACCATATGGCTGATAACGATTGTAACCTCTAGTAGCGTTAAAGTTGCCATAACCATATCCATAACCTCTATGCGAGGAAGTTCTACCCCTGACACGTCCTCTCATACGTTGAGGGCCGAAGAAACTATACTGTTCCTTTGCAACAGACATACTGGTATCACATTTCTTTATTTCCTTTTGAACATCATCTCCAAACAAGAAAGTTGAAATGGGTGTATTAATATTACACAAATTGGCATACTTTTTCTTTAAATAAGGGCGTATCATATATCTACGTCTCAAAGAAAGGTTGAACTGAGCTTGTCCAAGCAAAGTAATAGAGTCAGAAATTAATGTTCTTGCCTTTGAATTTGCTTCAATTTGACTCTTAAGAACACTGAGCAGCTCCAAAATTGGAGAAACCCCAGATGCAATGAGAGATTGGATATCTCTAAAAGCCTTATCGTAAGTCTGGGCTTTTTTGTGAATTTCACTCCAAATTTCACCATTTACTAATGGAGGTGCTAACTTGTCACAATTTGACGGCAATTTATATTTATTAATAATGTCCTCAGTTTCACACTGTGAGGTACATGCAACGTTAATGAGAGACGCCAATGATGACGAAATAGGCTGACCTTTCTGAGGTATCTTCAATTTTGGTAACTGCCATGTAAAACCGTCTTCACCAGTCACAACTTCGTTGTGAACAACCGTAGAGCTCTGGGTACTCCCAGACTCAAACAATGCACTATTGATCTCATTTT
Organism: Lucinisca nassula; assembly: GCA_963580285.1. Classification (NCBI taxonomy): domain Eukaryota; kingdom Metazoa; phylum Mollusca; class Bivalvia; order Lucinida; family Lucinidae; genus Lucinisca; species Lucinisca nassula. The sequence goes on along the minus strand of OY757019.1, from coordinate 132,349,160 downwards.
CAATGGCTCTCAAAGGCCGTTTAGGGCATGGCCTAGGGGGAATATTTTCTATAGTTGAAAAAACCTCAACATCACTGTCGGGCCCATCGTTCTCAAATTCTACATGCACTTCAGGCAAATTATTCAGGGAATCCCCAAAAACATACTGAATGTCTTCCTCCTCCGCCATTTCATGGCTACTCTCAAGACCGATAATCTGTCTCAACTTCATAATGTCATTATGAGATAAATTGTCTAAGTCAAGCATATTTTTCTTATTTTTTGGAGGGGGGGTAACTTTTGACGACTTTTTGTTAACAGTTTGTTTTGCTTTGGCCGAACCTGCCGGGGCCGAACGTGAAAACTTCACACTCTTAGTCAAAGACGACACTGCCGGAGATCTGCTGTTTTTCAAACAAGCCTTCCCTTTCTTTTTAACTAGTTTATTGGGTTCGACTGTCCCGACTACGTCGGAATTATTTGATGTACCCACTTTCGGTACTGTGTCGCCATTTTGTAAGGGATCAAAACCAGAAAAGTCAGATTCTTCCTCCGAATCTAATGACAGGACGTCGTCCTTGTCCAAATTTTCTTCAGCCATGAATACAACTGAATTAAGAATAACCCCCGTTGTTGAAATGAATTTCAAAATGTCACAAATACCTGCGCTCAGGCGCTGACACGTCTACACGACACGTCTACATAAGAACACCGCAAAAGTAAAACTGAGGTGACTCTGTCTATCTTCCGATATGGTAAGATGGGTCACGTGGTATATCGATTTTGTTTTTCTACAGTACGTGCTTAAAAGTGCGATCGGGTTTACACCGCAGGGGTAAATTGCTATATAGAGAGAAGCGAAGGCCAAAGGCCATTATGAAAATAATGACCATATTGGTCATTTTTCTATATAATCTATACACTTTTGTTTGGGTATAATAGGGCTCATTAACTATTGTAGCATGGTTTCTTCTTTGTAATCCAACAGTAGAGCTAAAGGAGTTACAACCATGTTTCAAAAACTGAAAAAGGGGTCTCCCTACTAAACATTCTGATTGTAATTCCACTGGAATTCTTCCACCAGAATAATTCGCCACAATTCCACTGGAATTTCGGTGGAATCTGGTGGAATTCCATTGGAATTTTGGTGGAATACCATGGGCATTTTGGTGGAATTCCACTGGAAAAAATCACCAGAATTCTAGTGAAATTTCATTGGAATCCTGGTGTTTTTTTTTCTGTGAAATTCCACCCAAATTTCACAGAAATTCTGATGGTTTTCCTATGAAATTCTAGTCATTTTTCATCTTATTGATAAGGATAGATCACGGTAGTTCACTAGATCAGACTCAGAACAACATGTTTTATCCTGCTTTTAATCCGCACTGGATGTGGACCTTTAAGCTGAAGTTGCAAGTCTTTTAAACACATTAATTTAATTGAATAGTACCTTCTGGTTTCTCCTTTCCTTCTGGTTTCTCCTTTGACCTGTCTCATGAGCTACGTCGGTCAGTGTGTGCTCAGAGGGGGATGTGCTGTGTTTGCGGGGTCTTGTCCATCATCCGTTTCGGTTTCAAAACTTTGGGGTTTAGACACACTGATGAAGATTAAATATCAGAAAGGCCTCTGTGTCACTAAATTTGGTATAGTTACGCATTAATTCCAGTTATATCTCTTCGTGATTTTGGCTCAGAGCCACCATCACTCAGGGAAATGGTGTCCTCTACATCATGGTCTGAGGGCTGCATGGTCAGTCGTTTGTTGTCTTTTCATTGTGCCTTAAGAATTTGGCTCACTACAGTCTACCTCTCAGACCTCTCGACCCTAAGGACATCCTATCTCGGTGTTCCTCTGTCAGGCATCTCTAAAAAAATGACTGATTTCTTGAGATTATTTAAAGAGCTCAATTTTTTGCTGCAGCTTGTTTGTCCTAGAGTTAACAGGAAAAGGTAGCTGCTCCATGGTAGTGACATCATCAATTTGGTTGACACTTCAAAGTTATAATGCTTCCAATAATTGTATAAAACGAATGTAGGTATAACAAAAATCCTTGCATCCCTATGAAATGATGCCCAAACTCATAAAATTTGCACAAATTAAACCTTTGTAATGTAATCTAAAGTGTAATTTAAGCACCTCAAAATATTAATTGTTTCACAGGAATATTTCAGTGGAATTCCAGTGGAATTTTTTCTCACCAGAATTCCAATGGAATTTCAGTGGAATTATTCATTTCACTGGAAACCACCAGAATTTCAGTGGAATTCCACCAGAGTTCTGGTGTCATTTGCAGTGGGGCTACTCTTGATGTAATTTATGCCACAGGAGTGAATTCTTTCCTTTTGGAATTGACCCCTTCTTTCAGAGGAAAAACAAACAGAATTGGAATAAAACAACAAAGTCAAAATGGTGGTAAATATTGGAAAAATATGTCAAATGCCCCTATTCACCTCAATTTTCATACTGCATGAATAGTTTGATAAAAGATATATCTGATGTAAAAAAGTGACTATTTTATTTCAGGATTTTATTCGTTTATTCTTTGTAATCATTGCAAAAGAATTTGACTAAAATAACATGGTGGCTTTTAAATATTTCACTGTAACCTATAAAACCATCTACGGTCAAACTAGTACATTTTCATCATGTGAATATCTTTGTTCCCCACAATGCAATGGTGGTAGGCTGTTACATTTATTGCCCTTCAACCCTCATGTATGCTGAATATTTCAATATGCTTCACTCCTTCATGGCCACAAACTGGCCCCCGCCCATCGGGGCTTGAAGAAATAAATGGGCTGCATGATGCTTCCAGGCAGAGCTGAATCTGGCCTCACACAAGTACTGGTAAACCCCTTAGAGGATCTAAGCCAGCCCAGGCAAAGCGGTGCGAGTCGGACCATCCATGCTTATAAACCCTATAGGTTCCATTGGGTGACAGGGCTTGCGATGTCATTTCATCTCAATGTCGGGTAAAAGTCCCACAATATCGGAAGCAATGTCTCCAAAATGACCTTTATAGTATTGACGGGGATGTTAAACATCAAATCAAACACACAATTACACTCTTTTTTCCATTTTTCAGCTATTTGTGTTGCATGATAACAGTTTACAGGTATGCCATGGATTCAGAAGGAGCATGGAAAACAGTGTAGATTCTGACCAGTAGTGACTTCTGAGCCAGCTGATCAGGATCTATATATCATGGTTCAGCATGATGTGAATAATTAACTCATAATTGAGTACTTTCCAGTGATTGATTGATTGTGTTGGGGTTTTGTTTGTTTGTTTGTTCTTTTGATTGTGGTTTAGCGTCCCCATTAACACTATTTAGATGTCATTTCATCTCAATGTCGCGTAAAAGTCCCACAAAATTGGAAGCAGCATCTCCAAAATGATCTATACAGTGTTGATGGGGAATTTAAACCTCAACTCAAACAAACAAATTATCAGTTACCCCCTATATTAATTGCATTGTTACACCTTGACCTCATATGCCATCTCAGGACAAGTGAGCTTTATCAGGTCAATGTGACAATTTGCACTTCTATGAACTGGACTACTGGAAAAATTGGCAAAACTGTTAGAGTGTACAAGGGTATCAACTGATAAACAGAATATCAGATTTGTGTCATTTGATATCAAGTTTATCAATCTCGACTTTGAGAATGCATGTAGGATCCTTCAGTGAGCATCGAGCATCATGATTCTACAAGTGTTCTCATAGCCTTGACTGATAAACTTGATATCAAATGACACGCACCTGGTATTCTGTATATATCGTGCTCAAAAATAAAGTACAAGTAATGCAAAACATTATGCATAAGTACGGTAACATTGTAGTTTTATGTAGAACCAGTCATGAACTGCCAATTTTAAATACTTTGGATAAGAATTTAAAAGTTGAATTGGCTTATTTTCACTGCCATTTAATTGGTGTAAAAATATTAGCAAAATATTAAATTCCTTAAATAAAGTTTTGAATTTTTTGTAAACATTACTGCTGAATCATATAATACAACCCTCGTTCTTGCTAAATCATAATAATAACACTAAAACACCCGAAGGAAACATGAATCATTAACGTGTACTAAATCATACCCGGATCATTTACTTTCATTCATAAATTTACAAGCCCCAGCCTACCCACATTTACTTAATATACCCAGTCAAAATTCACCACAACAGACTGTCAATTAAAGTTGTTTCCGTAATAATAATCAATTGCGTATCTACATAATGTTTCACCGATAATGTAAGAAAGAGACATCACACCCAAATACATTTGACTAAGATCAGTTTTGAAGTAATAAAATCAAAGTCTACCATCATCCGTGAAAGTTACGATAAATTCAATTTAAGGATGATTACTTTAAATAGGTTTGAGCTTCAACATAAGAAAATTTGTTTCTAAAGCATTTATGGCCATCAAAGGCTTAGATCAGACTGCGCGAAAGCACAGTCTGATCTTTGCCTTTGCCGGCATGATGCTTGAGACTGTGGAGCCCAGTTCAACACTAGGGGAAAGAGCTATGGCTCGTATTTAACTTGATGCACAGGCTGATTTAAGATTTCACAGGGCAGGGGGACCCGAAGACCCGAGTTTCTCATCATGCGGCTTAATTTATATCAGACAGTAAAAAACCACAAGTGGTACATAAATTACCCAGAAGTAAGTTATCAAGCTAAATATGGCAGATTGTTGCCGCCAAATTATCAGAAAAATTTAATTTAAACCTCAGATTTTGAAACTGAAATCACCAATACTTAGGGTCAGTTTTATTCTGGAAAAGCCAAAAAAGTGGCTGTTGCCAAGGCCTGGCAAATGAAAGTTCCAGCAGTAGACATGCCAGGATCTCACAAACAGTTCATTATTGTTAAGCACTTGCCTGGCAGTGGAAACATGCCAGGGTCTGACAAATTTGCTCGGCAGTTGACAGATCTTTAAAATGGCTCAGAATTGCAGTATTCCCTATATATTGTACATTTCGCTGAGTAAGTAAAATGAAACAATCACTTGCACGGCCAAAATTTGGATGTTACGTTATAAGATTTGTCAGGTCCTGCTGTTGCATGTGTGAACATACAGTAGAATTCCAATATTAAGACCACCTTTGGGAAGGTTCAAAAGTGGTCTTTAAGGTTGTGGGCACTGAGGCAGTTCTAACGTGCACCCACAATCTACTGAGGCAGTTCTAATGAGCACCCACAACCTATGTTTGCAGTTTAAATAAGAAAAATATCATGGATTTTTATCAGAAAAGTAGCCATTTTTGAGATGTGAAAAATGCACTATATCACACGGGAGTGTTATCGTAATGTAACAGTTAAAGCAGGAATCTTTAACTAGCAGATGGCTTGTTTCTTGTCATATTTGGGCATTTTTGGCCAATTTCGACTCACATTCTATTTTCATTTGTTTTTATGCCCCCGCATCATATGATGCTGGGGGCATATAGTTTTTCGGTTTTCCGTACGTGCGTACATGTGTACGTCCGTCTGTACGTGTGTGTGTACGTACGTGATCCTGTAACCTCAGGTTAAAGTTTTTGTAACAGGTAGAGCCTGAACTTTTAGAACTCATATTTTCCTAACCATTTGATGGAACTGGTTCATCTTTGGTATGATGATAGATATAGGTCCAAAGTTTTATTAAGCAATACCCCCACCCATGCCTGTGACCTCAAGGTCAAGGTCACAGACTTAGACATTTTCGATGTTAAAGACTCAGGTTAAGGTTTTTGTAACAGGTAGACTTGAACATTTTAGAACTCATATTTTCCAAACCATTTGATGGAATTGGTTCATATTTGGTATGATTATAGATATAGGTTCAAAGTTTTATTCAGCGGTACCCCCACCCATGCCCATGGCCTCAAGGTCAAGGTCATGGACTTAGAAATTTTCCATGTTAAAGACTCCAGTTAAGGTATTTGTACCTGGTAGAACCTGAACTTTTATGATGGCTTTGGTTCATATGATGATAGATATAGGTACAGTGTTTTATTCAGCAATACCCCCACCGATGCCTATGACCTCAAGGTCAAGGTCACAGACTTAGACAATTTTAATGTGAAAGATTTTAAAAAGCTCAAATTTTCCAAACTATATTATGAATTTGGCTTATGTATGCTATAATGATAGATACAGGTCCAAATGTTTATTTGGCAATACCCCCACTCATGCCTATGGCTTCAAAGTCAAGGTCACAGACTTAGAAATTTTTAATTAGATATTTTAAGAGTTGATATTTTCCAAATCGTGCGATGGATTGAGTTGATATTTGGTATCATATTAGATACCTGTCCATTTTATTCAGCGATACCCCCACCCATGAGCTCAAGGTCAAGGTCACAGACTTAAAAATTGTTTAATTATCCCCTCCCGGGCCATAACTCCTAAACCGTATGGAATATATTCATGAAACTTCACAGGTGCATTCATCACACTGAGACGATGTGTCATGAACAAGGTAGACAACTCTTGCATTTTTGGTTTTTGGATTATCTGCCCTTGATGCATATATTTTATGATTGATTTGAAGTACATTTGTAATATTTTTATGAATGGCATTTGGCGGGGGCATCCGTGTCCTATGGACACTTTTTCTAGTTCAGATTATTTTGAGAGGCCTCAGTCTGGTAAGTAGCTTCATGTGTTGTTTTCTCAACTTATTGTTACACACTGGACCATTGTTCAACTTAATTTTGAATTTGCTTCTCTTTTCAAACTGGTGTAGAAACGGGTTACTCTATTTTGATGACTGACCTCCACTGACATGCTCAGTCTTTCAATTGATTCTAGCTTATTTATTTTGTATAAAAATCCAAGATTGTTAGGTCAAGATTTAGACAAATGAGAATATTATATTCAATATTCCAACAAACACTAATAAATGTTGCGGACATTTGTTAGAATTGTCTCGATGAGGCAATTCTAACAAATGTCCACAGTATTTGGCAAGGCCATTCTAAGATCAATGTCCACAATACTTTACTACTTCAATAATAATAATCAGGGAAAAAGATTTTTAATATCTTGTGTGATTATACACTTTGAATTTATCATGAAAACACGCCTATATAATTTTGACCCCCTTAAACCCCACTTTTATATAGCAAAACTGGGGTTTACAAGGTAACCTTATTTTTCTTAAATCTACTCTAAAATATAGATTGTGGGTATTCGTTAGAACCGCCTCAATGTGGTGGTTCTAATGAGTACCCATAATCTATATTTTAGAGTAGATTTAAGAAAAATATCACAATTTTTCATCTAATATGTTCATATTTTTGGGCGCTAAATGTACAATGTATTTGTATAGGCATGTTTTCGTAATGTGAATTCTTTATTATGGCAAGCCAATATTTAGGGAACAAATACTGCCATTATACAGAGAATCATCTATATCAGATTGAGTTATTATTATGTCCCCCCACCCGAAAGGGAGGGGGACATATTGGTTTTGGTGCGGATCCTGTCGGTTGGCGTCGGTGTTGCCTCTTGTCTGCACTCTATCTCCTGAATGGATGGATGGATTTTGATTAAACTTACACAGATACACCATTGGGAGGGGGAAAAGTACTGATTAGACTTTGGTGACCTTGACCTAAATTTCAAGGTCACAGGGCTGAAACCATTGTTAAATTTTAGACCAAAAAAGCTTGTCTGCACTCTAACTTCTGAACCAATGGAAGGATTTGGTTCATACTTGATACATTATATCAGTGGGATGGTCTTAAGAATTGATTAGCTTTTGGTGACCTTAACCTAATTTTCAAGGTCACAACGGGAGTTAGACTTTTAAAAATTGGCTTGTCTGCACTCTTTCTCCTGAACTAGTGGATGAATTTTGATCAAACTTGGTACATTATATCAGTGGGCTGGTCTTAAGAACTGATTAGATGTTGGTGACCTTGACCTAATTTTCAAGGTCACCACGGGACTTAGACTGTTAAAAATTGCCTTGTCTGCACTCTATCTCCTGAACCAGTGGATGGATTTGGTTCAAACTAGGTACATTATATCAGTGGGCTGATCTTAAGAACTGATTAGATTTTGGTGACCTTGACCTAATTTTCAAGGTCACAGGGCTGAAATAATGAGTGTGGTGGGGGGACATCTGTTTTCTTAGAAAACAATTCTAGTTATTGATAGACACCCTTTATTAGAAAATGGCTGAACTTCTTGCCAATAGCAAAAAACCCAGATCAGACACCTCTAATCTGGATTAGGACTGTTTACCGCAGTCTCCCTATTTGGGGTATCCTGTCTGAAAAGGGCTGCCTACAGACTTCCATCGGCCTTTAATATAACAACTTAAGATATGACAAAATTGAAGGTGCAATAAATGCACAACATACTGAAGCAAAGAAACTTCCTATTTTGCTAATCACCGCTCGGCACCACCCGGAGTTTTGTTGTTGTACATCCTTTCAAAACTAACGTCTTCACATTCTTCTGTCGAGGTGGGGTGGTTAGAGCTTCCTGCATGATATCATTGATGTTCATAGCTTTCATTTTCTTTCATTTATTTCGGTATGAGAGGTGATAGAATGTTATTATTTCATTATGGTTTTTTGCAGAAATGCTGTAATACTGTAAGGATTCTGAACACGATTTCCATGCTACCTGTGGGTTATTGCTTTGAATTGCTGTGAATTCTTGTCACATGCCAAGAAAAACACTTTGTAAAAGAAATATGTCAGAATCGTTACATCATTTGATGGATCTACTACTTTAATGATGAAAGTTTTTTCATTCCTGTCAATATTATGACCAGGGCAATGTTTTAGTGATAGAAATTAGATAGATTTTCTTATCTCTCTGCCAAGACCTCTGTTGTCGGTACTCATTAGAATTGCCTTTGCAAAAGGCAATTCTAATGAGTACCAACAACATAGGTTTGCGTAAGAATATCAGAAAAGTAGTTCCAGGGACACTTCTTTGAACTAGACCACTGAAGATCAGGATTTTCGTGAGAAATTAAGCTTCTTCTAAGAGCCAGAATAAACACTTGTTCTTAAAGATGTGAAGAAGCACGAATGTTATTGTTACTTTGAGAGATGATAATTAAAGTTACCAAAATTGTTCTCAGTAAATAGAATGTTACTGTTTCATTCTTCCATATGGTACAAAAAAAAAACAAAAAACTTTCTTTGTGCCCGGTTTTTCTGGCCCAGTAATCCTTGGGCGAATGGGGCACCCAGATAAAAAGACTACAAATGAAAAAAATAAATAAAACGCAAGAAGTCACACAGTGAGCTTTCATTTTGGGCACAGACACACACCTCCACACATATATCTTTAACCGCATTAGATGCTATATTATATATACAAAATGTATAAAAAAGATATAATATATATATTTATATACAAAACCAGAGAAAAAATCTATTCTACGCCATGTATGCAGGGAATGCAGATTTAATTTTTCATCCATTGATTACATCTGTTATGAAAATATTTATTTTTAGCTGCTGAAGGTGAGCTATTGTGATAACCCTTTGTCCGCCGTTTGTGTGTCGTGTGTCATCAATATTTACCTTGTTCGCCAACTGGAGGTCACAGTTTTGTTTCAATCTTCATGAAACTTTACCAGAATGTTTGTCTTGTTGATATCTAGATCAAGTACAAATATGGGTCATGTCAGGTCAAAAACTAGATCACTGGGTCAAATTTATTGATAACCTTGTTCGCCCACTATAAAAACAATTCTGCTTCAATCTTAGAATTTTTGTCTTGATGATATCCAAGTCTTTTGAATATGGGTCATGTTGAGTTAAAAAAACTAGGTTGCTAAGTCAAATATCTTGAAAACCTTGTTCATTCTCTAGAGACTACAATTTTGCTTCCATCTTCATGGAACTCTACCAGAATGTTTGTCTTGTTGATATCTAAGTCAAGTTTGAATATGCATCACGAAAACAAGCCTATATAATTTTGACCCCCTTGAACCCCACTTTTATATAGCAAAACTGGGGTTTACAGGGGTAAACCTTATTTTTCTTATTTCTGCTCAAAATATTGATTGTGGGTACTCGTTAGAACCGCCTCATCGAGCTCAAAATATTGATTGTGGGTACTTGTTAGAACCGCCTCGATCAAAATATTGATTGTGGGTACTCGTTAGAACTGCCTCATCGAGGCGGTTCTAACGAGTACTCGATGAGGCGGTTCTAACGAGTACCCACAATCAATATTTTGAGCAGAAATAAGAAAAATATCACAGTTTTTCATCTTAAAATTTTCATTTTTTCAGCAAAAAAGGTGACAATGTATTTGTATAGGTGTGTTTTCGTAATGGGGTCATGTCAGTTCAATATCTAGTTTAGTAGGTCAGATTGCGTTGCAACCTTGTTCACGATCTAGAGGCCACAGTTTTGCTTCCATCCTCATGATACTTTACCAGAATGTTTACCTTGTCAATATGTATATGGGTCAAGTTTGAATATGGGTTATTTTGGTTAAAAAACTAGGTCACTAGGTTAGATTGCTTTGAAACTTTGTTCACCTCATTGCTTCAATCTTCATGAAACTTTTCCAGAATGTTTGTCTTGATGATATATGGGTCATGTTTGAATCTCAGGTCAAAAGCTAGGTGGCTAGTTCAATTTTTATTAATCCCCCGCCGCGAAGCGGAGTGGGGATTATAAGAATGGCCTTTGTCTGTCCGTCCGTCCATCTGTCTTTCCGTAACACTTTCATGTCCGCTCCATATCTCCTGAACCCTTTGATAGATTTTCATTATGCCCTTGCCATTCGAAGAATGGTGGAAAGGGCATATAGCGTTGCCCCTGTCCGTCCGTCCGTCTGTGCGCAGGAACAAATGTATACTTGTGTGTTTAAAATTATGGACACTTACATTAAACTCAATGCGATTTATTCCGTCAGTGACTTGTGTGTCAAAAATAGTAACTTGTGTGTCTTTTTTTCCAAGAAATTCCAAGAAATTTCCAGGAAATTTGACACACAAGGGTACTTTGTAGGGATGAAGACACACAAGTATACATCCGTAAAGACGTGCGTGCGTGCGTGCGTCCATGCGTCCGAAACTTAAACGCAGTCAATAACTTCCTTATTTCTTGATGGATTTTAAAATTACTCGGCAGAAATGTTAACCATTATGAGACGACGTGTCATGTGCAAAATCTAGGTCTAAACCTCCAAGGTCAAGGTCATACTTAGAGGTCAAAGGTCAAAAAAAGGGTCTGAAACTTAAACGCAGTCAATAACTTTCTTATTTCTGGATGGATTTTAAAATTACTTTGAAGAAATATTAACCACCATGAGACAATGTTTCATGTGCAAAATCCAGGTCCCTACCTCCAAGGTCAAGGTCATACTTAGAGGTCAAAGGTCAAAAAAGGGTCCGAAACTTAAACGCAGTCAATAACTTACTTATTTCTGGATGTATTCTGAAATTACTTTGAAGAAATGTTAACCATCATGAGACGATGTGTCACGTGCAAACCCGATCTGTACCTCCAAGGTCAAGGTCATACTTAGAGATCAAAGATCAAAAAAAGGGTCCGAAACTTAAACGCAGTCAATAACTTACTTATTTCTGGATGGATTTTAAAATTACTTTGAAGAAATAGTATCCATCATAAGACGATGTGTCACGTGCAAACCCAGATCCTTACCTCCAAGGTCAAGGTCATACTTAGAGGTCAATGGTCAAATAAAATGGTCCGAAACTTAAACGCAGTCAATAACTTTCTTATCTCTGGATGGATTTTGAAATTATTTGGCAGAAATGTTTGCCATCATGAGACAATCTGCCTCACACAAAACCAAGGTCCTTACCTACAAGGTCAAGGTCATACTTAGAGGTCAAACGTGAAAGAAGGGTCCAAAACTTAAACACGGTCAATAACTTTCTATGGATGAATATGAAAATAGACATATTTTCAGGCGGGGGCATCCGTGTCCTATGGATGCATTTCTGGTTAAACTTTGCTCAATTATTTGTCTTAGTGAGCTGGTGTGCAGAACCCATAAATGAACCATGCCGACTCAAGATCAAGGTCACGGTAGAGGGTCACGAGTTTGAAACTTGGAATTTTGTGTCCGTTCCATATCTCCTTTATCCTTGGAAGGATTTTCATTTAACTTTGGTCAAATATTCTTCTTCTCAGTGAGCTGATGTGCCGAACCCATAAATGAACCATGCCGACTCAAGGTCAAAGTCACATTTGAAGGTCAAGAATTTAAAAGTTCGATTTTTGTGTCCGTTCCATATCGCCTTTACCTTCAAAGGATTTTCATTAAACTTTGGTCAAATATCTCTTTTCAGTGAGCTGATGTGCAGAACCCATGTCGTCCATCCATCTGTCAGTCTGTCCATCCGTCTGTCTGTCTGTAACACTCTTGTCCGCTCCATATCTCCTTAACCCTTTGATAGATTTTATTAAACTTTGGTCAATTATTCGTCTCAGTGAGCTGGTGTACAGAATCTATAAATGAACCATGCCTACTCAAAGTCAAAGCCACGGTTGAAGGTCACAAGTTTGAAACTTGGAATTTTGTGTCCGTTCCATAGCTCCTTTACCCTTGGAAGGATTTTCATTAAACTTTGATCAAATATTCTTCTTCTCAGTGAGCTGATGTGCCAAACCCATAAATGAACCATGCCAACTCAAGGTCAAAGTCACATTTGAAGGTCAAGAATTTAAAAGTTTAATTTTTGTGTCCGTTCCATATTGCCTTTACCTTCAAAGGATTTTCATTAAACTTTGGTCAAATATCCCCCTCAGAGAGCTGATGTGCAGAACCCATAAATGAACCATGCCGACTCAAGGTCAAGGTCACATTTGAAGGTAACGAGTTTAAAACTTTGAATTTTTTGTCTGTTTCATATCTCCTTTACCCCTCAAAGGATTTTCATTGAACTTTAGTTAATTATTCCCCTCAGTGAGCTCATGTGCAGAACCCATAAATGAACCATGCTGACTCAAGGTCAAGGTCACATTTGAAGGTCACGAGTTTAAAACTTTGAATTTTTTGTCCGTTCCATATCTCCTTTACCCCTCAAAAGATTTTTATTAAACTTTGGTCAATTATCCCCCTCAGTGAGCTCATGTGCAGAGCCCATAAATTAATCATGTCGACACCAGATCAAGGTCACAGTTGAAGGTCACGAGTTTGAAACTTTGAATTTTGTGTCCGTTCCATATCTTCTTTACCCTTCAAAGGATTTTCATTAAACCTTGGTCAAATGTCCCCATCAATGAGCTGATGTGCATAACACGTAAATAAACATGCCAACTCAAGGTCAAGGTCACAGTTGAAGGTCACGAGTTTGAAACTTTGAATTTTGTGTCCGTTCCATATCTCCTTTACCCCTGGAAGGATTTTCATTAAACTTTTGTGAAATATACCCCATAGTGAGCTGATGTGCAGAACCATAAATAAACCATGCCAATTCAAGGGCAAGGTCACAAGTGAAGCCTTGATACAAAGTGCGGCGGAGGATTTGGCTGTTCTTGTTCAATCTTCAATAAACTTTACCAGAATGTTTGTCTTGATGATATCTCAGTCAAGTGGGTCATGTCTTACTTAGTCTGGTGGATGCAGACTGAGAAGGATGGACAGATGGACAGGGTTAACACTATATGTCCTTTCCATCCTTTTTCGAATGGCGGGGGCATAAAAACAGCTGAATTTTTGTGCAAATAGTGAAGGCCCCTAATCAGACCCTCCTTGTACAGTGACTGATCTTGACCTTCACTGTTTGCCAGTGTCCCATTTTGGGGTTTCTGCATAAAATGAGTTAATTTAAGAGTGTTTGACTACAGTGAATCCCAATTCAGTTGCAAGTTTTGGGGGGCAGGTTGCTAATTTACATTTTGTTACTTCTTTAACCCATTTAGTACCAGAAACCCCAAAATGGGTAGCCCGGCAAACAGTGGAGGCCCAGATCAGACGCCGCAGAACGCGGCGTCTGATCAGGGCCTCCACTGTTTGCTAAAAGTTCAGTCATTTTCCAAATAGATTTTGAAGAAAACACAACCTGACACACCTAAATTTTGAAATGGACATGTGCTATATATAAGGTGGAATATTCCATTTGGTACAAAAAGGGTTAAAAAATCTAATTTTTTCCTCCACTGGTTCTGCTATTTCCACCTTTGAAGTTAAATATTTTACTTGCAATTTATTGCACATTTAAATAGTTGAATGTCCCATATCAGACATGTTTTATTATTACATGATGTAGTTAAGATTATAATGTATGGGTACAATGTCTCGATTACCCTCATTTTCAGGACCTCCAAGAAGAGTGCATTATTATACATACACCACAACCTCATTATATCACGGTTGGTTGTAACAAGGTTTTGGATATAACATGGTTTCAGGATGGATCCCAAAAATGTATAGATTATATTGAAAAATTTTTTCTATATAATCTAAACATTTTTGTTTGGGTATAACACGTTTATTTAACTAACAAAGTTTCTGGTTTGGACCCCAACAATAGTGTTATAAAGAGGTTTTGGTGTACTATAGGTGACCTGATATTTTTCCATGAAAACAAACATTGTGGGTACTCTTTAAAAGTGTGGAAAAATTAAGAAAAAAATAATATAAATTTTCATGTCCGTAAGTTTAACCTTCAGCGTGCTGTAGGTGACTTTAGTCTCCCAAGGGGATAGTCCTAATGGAGCAACTTATCACGCTCATAAGAAAGCAAACTTGTACACTCCATTGGATGAGGTTCTCCTATACCAGAGGGATCGTTCTTTTTCACAAGGGCACAGGTTTTACCCACATTTACGGCTGCTTGATTTTACACCCAGAAACGACGTTAAAAATTGACAATTTCTCAAGTACCAGTCTTAGTTTATACTTATTTATTTTAGTTTGATTGCGATGAAAGCTCCAAGCTTATTGAATCGCTCTTGAAAACTCATTCTTGATGTTATCACGCGCCCGAGAGAGAGAGGCAGTGACTTTTACACCACTGCTCCCCATTTACACCTTGGTCGAGTGGGGCATTATCATTAAGTGTCTTGCCCAAGGACACACCTCGGATCTGGTGGCCGCATTCAAACCCACAACCTCTCGATCAGAAGTTGAACATGCTAACCACTGAGCTATTGAGGCTAACTGCATGGCATACAGTGTAGAGCCTGATCAGATGGCTTCAGATCTACACTTTTTGCAAAGGTAGGGGCTGTTGATAAGGGTTAAATTCTAAATGGACTCCTACTATATATTAACCCATTTGGTACCAGAAACCCCCAAACGGGTACCCTGGCAAACAGTGCAGGCCTGATCAGAGGCCACAGAATGCGGTGTCTGATCAGGTCCTACACTGTTTGCATAAAGTTCAGCCATTTCCCAAATAAATTTTGAAGAAAACACAACCTGACACCCCTAAATTATGAAATGGACTTCTGCTATATTTAAAAAGATTCCATTTGGTACAAAAAGGGTTAATTGCATTTTAAGGGTTCAAACAAATTACAGTTAATCCTTATCTTGCTGAATATTCATTTAAGCCACACCCATTTCTGTCTATCAACCAATCAAATTTCTTGATGTAATTCATTGCTACAAATTCATAAACTGAATGCCAAACAGTATAGATCCTGATCAGATGGCTTCTGAAAACAGTGTGGATCCTGATCAGATGGCCATCTGATCTGGATCTACACTGTTTGCAAAGATAGAGGTTGTCGTGAACAGCAAGACAAGGGTTAAAACGAAATGGGGCCTTCCAGTGCAACAGGTAAATTGGCCACAAATTGAGGCATGTATTATAAAACCTTATTTAAATTTGTCATAATTTTTAAATACGGGAAGTGAAATTATTTTGACACCTTATTGTTGACTTAAAATTGAGAAAAATAAACTGTAAAGGTTCAAGGAAGGTCTCCAATTGACCACAAAGTTTGCATTAAATATTATAATACTATGGTTTGGTTTTCTTGAGTCAAACTTTTGACCTTTATTTTTAAGTGTGGAAGCCGATTTGAGAGAACCACAGTGTGGCTAAATTGGTTGAGTCTAGACTCACTGTGGCCGCACCCAGATCAATGATGAGTCTAATGTGACTTAGCCAGGTTACTCGGAATGGGGCTCAGAATGGCCTGGACCAGGGTGAGGTATTAGTTTAAACATTTATTTACCATAAAAGTCCTAAAAATTGCATAACGAAAACACACCTATACAAGTACACTGTAAATTTTATTGCTGAAAAAAAAAAATTTTAGATGAAAAATTTTAATGCTCAAAATATAGATTGTGGGTACACGTTTGTGTTTGTGTGTTTTCGTATAATTCTCCTAAAATATCAGATTTGTTTCCGATGCATCAAGGAGTCCAAAAGGTGCAGACAAAATGGCAAATAATGAAGACCCTGATCAGATTGCTCCTCGTTTGGGCCTGCACTGTTTGTTTAGGCCTACCAGTATCTGTTCCAATACTTAGCCCATCACATGCCAATCACGACAATTGTCGTCTGCCTTGCCGTCAGCGGATTATCTTAAAAGTCATTTTTTGCAAACAGTGTGGACCAGGTCAGACTGCTCCTGTAGGAGCAGTCTGATCTGGGTCCACACTGTTTGCCTGTATGCAAACATATTTTTAAAAAGTTTGCAAAAAGATTAAGCAGACGATATAGGCAGATAACATTTTCAGATATAAGTTTTTCTCAAGTGTCTTAAGGGTTAGGATCATTACATCCTGCTGTGCTGTTCACGACAGCCCCTATCTTTGGATACAGTGTAGATCTAGATCAGATGGCTTCTGAAGAAGCCATCTGATCAAGATACACACTGTTTGACATTCAGTTTAAGCGAAATGAGATATACCATTGTACCCTTTCTCTATATACGGGGTGTTCATTACACAGACATGTTAACATGGTGTCTTATTCAGAGAAATAAAAAGTCTTGACATTTCATGTGAATCTTCTGCTGGGCAGACGATTCACATGAAATGTCAAGCCTTTTTATGAAGTATAAAAAGATACCTTGAAAAAGCATGATTAACCCTTGTCCTGCCGAGCCCAGATATGTCTTATCTTTCAAACAATGAAGATCCAGATCAGATGGCTTCTGAAGAAGCCATCTCGAGGGCTGAGCGCAAAACTATTGTAACTGACATTTTGGCCATTTTCTGTTTTTCCTATATTTTGGTTGCATATATTGATTTGCATCTTCCACCAAAGTGTTGTATACATATTCCATTCCGTTCTGGAGTTATTAAAAATATTCAAAATATTGTATCTGCGAAGGCCATTAGAAGTTGGCGCAAAACTATTGTAACTGCAGTTACAATAGTTTTGCACTAAAAAATACCTAACAATGCCCGGTTTCTCAAGCAAAACCTGCAGATACAATAGTTTTGCACCAAATGAAAAGCACATGGCTGCACCATTAAAAGTTACAAAAGTCTGATTTAAGCCAAATTAATGGATACAAATAAGCTGTAGTATACAACTATTTCAGTTTTCTGTATTTATTTCAAGAAATTGTGGTCATTGGCTTGAAATTCTGTCATTTTAAGCAAATACACTACTCAAATAATTAAAGGAACAGAAAGGTTAAAAGGAAAATAATGGAACAGCGGTTATTTATAATTTTACTTATGTCAGTTCTAAAATTATTTTGGACTTTGCCACTCCACTGGGGCATATCTGAAACAGTACTGTGTTAGCAAACCTGTTACATACTTTGTAAGCCAACAAGTCTGGTTCCAGTTTGTTGACAAATATGGTTGCAATTAATATCATAGCTCCTTTGAGATCACATGGCCGCTGTCAACCATCTTTGATTTTTAGGGTACCCTACCCTAGCCAGTTAAGTAGAGCCTATCCTAGGGTAGAATAGGCTAGGGTAAGATATGGTAGGCACAGTGGGTTAGGCTAGGGTTAAGCGTTTCTTGGCTAATATAGTCTATCTGGAAGGCAGAGTAGTGTGGGATAAATACAGTTGTCCTTCTATTAGGGTAGTGGTAGGGTACCCTTCCTTAGACTAGTCTAGCCTAGCCTACACTATGCTACCTAGTTTGAAGTAGGGTATGAAACACTAAGAGTAGGCAGGATGGTATTGAAAAAGGTAAGGTATATGGTCGCTGTACTGGTTAGTGTAGAGTGTAAAGTACCCTAGCCTAGTCTACCCTACCTTAAGCTAGGTAAAGGTAGGCAACTAAGATTTGGTAGGGTAGGACCTACCCTAGGTTAGTGTAAGGTGGGTCACCCTACTGGTGAGGGTAGGGTACACTTCCCTAACCAGCAGAGTATAGTAAAGTATTTACGGTAGGCTTTACCTTAAGGTGCTGGCCTCGGTAGCTCAGTCGGATGCGCGTCTGACTTGTGACCAGAAAGACGCAGGTTTGATTTCTGCCGGGGTCGGCAACATTCTTTCGTGGAGATTTATCATGAAACCTTTTCTACCGTCATTCTCTCCCTTCCGCTGATTGAAGAAGGGCAGTTGTCAGTTTCTGGTGAAAGAATGTGCACTGTACTGGTTAGCCGCTTATGTATAATACGTTCTACAAAAGGATTATCCTTTGGAAGCAGGGAATACACCACAGAACTGGAAAATATGGAATGTACATGTTTTTCTGGGCCAGACTAGCTATTTTCGGCCAATTAGGCTCCATCAGTGACCCTCAAATACTTTAAAAATTCCACAGTGGAATCAATGATCCCAAAGGACAAGAAAATATAAACTACACTATGATGTAGGGCAGGTTATTTTATGGCTGCCACACATTCCCAAACATCAGCTGCAGTGCCGTTAAATATGTTCTACAAAAGAGTTATCCTTTGGAAGCAAGGAATACACCACAGAACTGAAAAATATGGAATGCACGTGTTTTTCTGGGACAGACTAGCTAGTTTAGGCCAATTAGGCCCCATCAGTGACCCTCAAATACTTTCAAAATTCCAAAATTGAATGAGCCTGCTCAGGAAAAGTGTGGATAGGTAAACTTACCCGCTCAAAAATGACCTAAAATAATCTTGATGCGGCCGTTAAACTCCAATACAAGCAAACAAATCTACCTTAGGGTAGGATAGGAAAGGTAGGATATGGTTGGCTAGGTAAGGCAGTGCTAATACATTGAGGTTACGCTACAATACCCTACCCTAACCAGTAGTCTTTCTCCTAGTTTGGGTATCCTTCCATTACTGAGCCTACACTATGGCACCATGGATAGGGTAGTCCCTACCCTTGGTCGGGATAGGGTATGCTAATGGGTATGTAGTGTGGTGTGGGATAGGGATTTTCATCCTCCCAGTTAGGCAAGTGGTAGGATACCCTTCCATACCCTAGCCTGCCCAGTGGCACCTTAGTTTAGAGCAGTCCATCCTGTCTACAAGGTAAGGCAGGCTGTACTAACTGATAGGGCAGGGTATGGTTGACCCTTCCATAGAAGGACCCTACCTTACGCTACCCTAACCATGGAAGTGCCAACCACCAACATTAACATACCCCAGGGTACCATAGTATAGGGTTTGCTAAGGAAGGGTAGCCTTCCACTACTCTAACGCAAAGAATGACTATACCTACTCCATCAAAGCCAAACCCTGCTTAGGGTAGGGTAGGATAGGGTAGGGTCACTTAACCCTAGCTTTGCGTAGCCTACACATATCCTACCCTAGGATAGGGCCTACCAAACTGGTTAGGGACTGTATCCTACCCTAACAAGTAGGCAGACTGTACCCAACCCCAGGGTAGGGTAGCCTTAGCTGGCATAGCCTTTCCCCACCCAACCTAGGGAAGCATAGGGTAAGCCAATAGGGTAAGGAAGAGTACCCTACCATTACCTTAACCTATCTTCGGGTAGGATGGTTTAAGGTGGGATATAGTAGGCAAGGCTATTCTAGCCAGGCAAGGCTACCTGATAGGCAGTGTGTTGTTCGATAGAGTTGGTACAGTTACCCTCCTTGTAGGATACCCCTCCCTATCCCACCGTTGTACGGTCCTACTTTAGGGTAGGGTATGGTAAGGTAGGCTAGCATACCCAGCATGGTACCATATGGTATGGTAGGGTACACCCTACACTAATTAGGGGTAGGGTAAGGCAGGGTAGGTCTGACATCATATTGATCTCGCGACTGTGAAGTAGCAAAGTAACAAGACACACAAAAAAACAACAAAAAAAAAAAAACGCTGCCATGTTGAATATTTGTTTGATACAGAAAACTGTGTCAGTAAATATCAGTAAATTGCTAGCCTGACAATTTGGAAAATTACTGAAACTGAAAGATATGATAATGGTAATAATCTAGATGCACATCTTTATTATACCCCCGCAAACGAAGTTTGAAGGGGGTATATAGGAGTCAGCTTGTCGTCGTCGTCTGTCGTCGTCGGTCCGTTACAAAAAACTTTAACATTGCTCATAACTTCCTTATTCTTTGACCGATTTCTTTAATATTCACACACCACACACCTTGCCACTAGTACTTAAGATTGATATACACAAACCTGACCTTGACCTTTATGTTGACCTTCCTCAAGGTCAAATACTTGTAAACGCATGCGGGGGTATAATTGGCGCCCGTTAGGCAGCAGCTCTAGTTTTTGTTATAAAATTAATGCAAGAGAGCATTGGAGAGTAGCTGGTAGGCAGGATGGTGTTGAAAAGGGTAGGGTATAGTCACCTACCGGTTAGTGTAGGATGTAGGGTAACCAAGCCTACCTAAGGCTAGGTAAGGGTAGGTAACTCAGTAGGGTAGGATAAAGTGGGGTGGTGTATGGTCACCCTACTGGTGAGGGTAGGGAACACTTCACAAACCAGCAAGGTATGGCAAAGTAGGTATGGTAGTCTCTACCTTTGGGTTGGATAGATAAGATAGGATATAGTAGGCTAGTTTAGGCACTGCTAGGTTAGGGTTAAGTGAGGCTCTCCTCCCATACCCTACCCCAGAATAGGATAGGTAAAGTAATATCATTCTCTAACTTATGGTAATGGGGTGGGGAGGGGTACCCTTCCATAGCCTAAAATGCCGTTGTACACTAGGGTAGGGTAGGTCCTACTTTAGGGTAGGGTATGGTAAGGTAGGCTAGCATACCCAGCATTAGGTAGACAGGTTAGTGTTA
Organism: Lucinisca nassula; assembly: GCA_963580285.1. Taxonomy (NCBI): domain Eukaryota; kingdom Metazoa; phylum Mollusca; class Bivalvia; order Lucinida; family Lucinidae; genus Lucinisca; species Lucinisca nassula. Next base: position 132,328,116 of record OY757019.1, on the reverse strand, counting down.
ATATGGTAGGATACGGTCACCCAATATTATTCTGAATGATCCATTTTGTGTGATTGTATTGCTTTAACTTATTGTCTATGCCCATGGGCATAGCCATTGTAAATGTTCGGTTTATCACGGAAGTACCGCCATTAGTCACCCACAATAACCAGAAAGTGGTCCATAACAAGTATAACCTTTCACACAAAAAGATGCCACTGGCACAGAATTGCTATTTGCTGTCATTTTTGCACAGGCTAATACAAAATATACATCCGCAAACTCTCGACCACAATGGACTACTACCTATCCTTTAATCTCCTCAGGAGCCTTCAGGTCTGGCGATCTATAAAAACTTGCCCTGTCATTAGCAAAATTTTCGGGTTAATCTTCAATTAATTAATAGTCTTCTGTAAAGTGTAGGAAAGTTGATTACTTTTATAACTTCTCCAACAGTTTTTGTTACAACATATAGACGGATCCAATGGTTTGACACGTGACCTTGTTTACTTGTTACTGCGCATGCCCAAAACTACCTTCCCTTTGATAACGATCTTTCGTGGTTGGCCAAAAGCCGCTTGTTCCATATAAACACATTGTAAATAGGTTTAATATTACAGGCATATTTTAATTGACTGTTACAGAAAATCAATCAAATTACACTTTAAATGAGTAGAAAAATATATTCTAGACTTCATTCTTGCATCTTCCGCATTTTTAGTCATTCGTTTTGCGCATTTTTATTACAAATATTTAAGACCATCCCGCCTCGTTACCTGTCTAATTTTAACAGGTAATTATCATCAAAACATCTTCAAATATTCTAGAAACCAATAATTACTAGCTAAGACATGTCTATTTTAAAGGCGTCAAGGTCAATTTTGTCGTTTCGATTCCAAACAAAATACAAGTTTACAGAAAATAACATCGCATTTACAATGGCGACAAACGGCCAAAGACGTTTTTTGTCCACCACCGGTAAGTCCTGGCAAATAGTATTATTGAGTGATGACGTAGTGTTTGGATGTGTTTATTGATTGAAGTTGCACATGTGCCTTTTGAAAGATAAAAGAAAGAACTTTTTGACAAAATTACAGCATTTGCAGCTTTGACATTATTAAATCTTCAATCCACAGGATCCTGGGTGCAGACTGGCAATTAGAGTATTGGCAAAGACGGTTAATTGCATAAAACACATTTCTGGGATTTTTTTTTGTCGGCTCCTCCTCCCCTTTCAACTGGGATATAACTCTAGACATTCTCATTAGCATAGACCTAGCTTTTACTTGTTATATGCATAGTTATTATATATATAACAGAATTTTTAAAGCCACATATCAATGCCAGCCAGGATTTAGTTGATGTTATTGATTGGGCCAGTCTTCTGCGAGTCCTATGTATTAAGTTTCAACATGTTTCTATAAAAATTCCATGGTTCTGAAGGCTTTATTGGTGCATCCCTATGCTTCTGAATTGGTGCAAAACTATTGTATCTACATTATTTACACAATATTTACATCACAATCTTAACATTTTCAGTGCAAAACTATTGTAACTGCAGATACAATAGTTTTGCACCAAAAATCTGTATACAAAAGTTAGGTTTTTGCATGCAAAACTATTGTAACTGAAAAAAAGGTCAAGGTCTCCTTCATTAAACGATAGATTTGTTTAAAACTGCCTTGGTTCAAATAAACACCTTTTAGCCTTCAAAATATGTAAAGATGTAAAGTATTGCCATAATATCAAGAAAATAGGAACGTTATTTGCTTCTCCTGAAAAATCTTGAAAATGCAGATACAATAGTTTTGCGCTAAGCCCTCGATCTGATCAGGATCTTCATTGTTTGTCATTCAGCTCATGAATTTGGTGCAATAATTTGCATCAAGTAATCTGATTGGTTGATAATCAGTAGTGGGTGTGGCATATATAAATATTCAGCAGGTCAAGGGTTAAATGCCTGAAGGGTTGAACTGTTTCTTCTGCAACTGTTGAAAATGACAGTTTTGAAGCCACATTGTCTGCGGTGCATTTGGTGGGTTGGATAAAAGCTTATAAAAAGCCTATGAAGTTTTTCTGCTGCTAATTACATTTAACTTAAATTGCGCGTATTAATATACACTTCTTCCTCTATAATTAATGGCGCATGTGAAGCAATTAGTTTTCAGTCTAAAGTGCACTAACAATTTAGATGGAAAAGTAGAGAAAAAAGAGCCTCGTTTTAAGTCATTTTCACATTTCTTAGAAACATAGTACAAAATATATTACAGTACCAAAAATCCCTTTTGTAATGCTACTGTTGGGAGTCATAATGTTTGATTTGGGGTTTAACGTCCCCGTCAACACTGTATAGGTTGCTTCCAATTTTGTTGGACTTTTACCCAACTCTGAGATGAAATGATATCTCAAGCCCTGTCACCCAATGAAACCAATAGGGTTTATATGCATGGACGGTCCGACTTGCACCGCTTTGTCTGTGCAGGCTAGATCCTCTAAGCGGTTTACCAGTAATCATGTGCAGTCGGATTCAGCTCTGCATGGAAGCATCATGCAGCCGACCTATTTCTTCAAGCCCCGACGGGCGGGATTGGTGTTGGGAGTCATGGACAACAGTAAACAATGATGGCTAATTATATTTCTTTTTGTTTGTTTCCAACTCTTTTTTGAGCCACAATGAAATTTATCAGAAAGCTGCAGACAAAAGATAAGGAATAATATTTGGGGTGTTTTATTACAAAAGTTGTATTATTATTAAAAGTTGTATTATGTTAATGCCCCTGGGCATCCATCCCTCAGTCCAACTGTCTATACATCCGTCCATCTGTCTGTCTGTAAACTTTTAATTTCCAGATTAATCCTACATTTTACATCCGATCAAGATGTGGAGCCGCACATATGATTTCGAGGTTACGGCCAACCAAATATTAACAGAGTAATGCCCCTTCGAAAATTTCTGTAAACATTTTGTTTCCGACTTGCACCTCCTACAATTAACATTCCATGAAACTGAAATGTATTGTTACAGCTGATTACTTGCCAAGGGCGTATAATGTCCCACTTGCGGAGCTTTATATTTTGGAATATCAATCAAGTACACCTAAATTATTATGACCTCCTGCCATCTAAATAACCCTGAAGGTACAGTAAAATTCCTATATTAAGACCACCTTTGGGACTGTTCAAAAGTGGTCTTAAAGACCACTTTTGAACAGTCCCAAAGGTGGTCCCTGACCAGAGGACATTGTAGGCAGAAAACACAAAGAAAAATTAAGTGTACCCTTCAAAATAAGCTTTTTATTGCAGAATTTGTCCTAATTTTAGGTGGTCTTAACAGCAGAATTTCACTATTTCAGTACTACCCCGCTAAAGTGTTTAAGCTATTGTTACAAATTCGACAGTACCATGCCACAATATCCAGAAGATTTTGGAGGCATGACATAAATAGTGTTGTATGCAAACCACCTTATAAATAGTGGATCTTACAAGAGTGGTCATTTCATATGAAATTTATGAAACGCGCCTATGGCCAGTTTCATAAATTTCATATGAAATGACCACGAGTGTAAGCTTCTGTTTTTCGTATAATGATTTTAAATCGGACTTAATTGTTCATTACGATAACACACCCATGTGTCATAGTGCATATTTCTCATCTCCAAAATGGCTACTTTTCTGATGAAAATCCCTGATATTTTTCTTATAAATACTGCAAACATAGGTCGTGAGTGCTGGTTAGAACCGCCTCATTGAGGCGGTTCTAACGAGTACCCACAACCTATATCTTGGAGTAAAAATAAGAAAAATAATGTATACCCCCGTAAACCCCGGTTTTCTCAATACAAAGTGGGGGTATAGGGGAGTCTTCATTTCACGGATTAGTTCACGTGATGTGAAGAAGTTAAAAAATAAACATGCAGAATTGTCAGAACAGCATCATAATGTTTTGCGCCGGTAACCTTATAATCATATGATTATGACATGACATTATGCACTTAATAACATTTGCGTTATCTGCCCAGGCAAAGTGGTGCGAGTTGGACCGTCCATGCTTATAAACCCTATTGGTTTCATTGGGCGGCAGAGCTTGAGATGTCATTTCATCTCAGTGTGGGGTAAAAGTCCCACAAAATTGGAAGCAACGTCTCCAAAATGACCTTTACAGTGTTGACGGGGACATTAAAGCTCAAATCAAACAAACAAAAAATTTTTGACGGACAATTCTGTCAGCAAATAGTGCAGGCCCCGATCCTTTTAGGGGTTTCCCCGCATGCAATAGGTTAAATCTGAGTTCTGATGGCACCCCTGACATTAACGATGCTCAGCCCTCTTTTCCAAAATCCTGGATCTTGACAGGAACCAGGTTTATGGAATCAGCAATATCAGGAGTTTCGTCTTGGATTCAGATCAAAAATCAAACTCAACTGTTGTTAGGCTGTTGAATTATAAAGAAGATAACCACCCCAAATATGTAATCAGGTGTCACTCCTAAGTCAGATTGTTATGTCATTCTGGGAGTATTTGAAATTGATGGCTGATACTGTCAGTAAGAGTCTAATTATATATCTGCTCATTAACCCTTTTTGTACCAGAAACCCCAAAACGAGTACCCTGGCAAACAGTGTAGGCCCCGATCAGACACCGCAGAATGCAGAGTCTGATCAGGACCTACACTGTTTCCAAAAGGTTCAGCCATTTTCAAAATAAATTTTGAAGAAAAACACAACCCTAAATGTTGAAATGAAGTCCTGCTGTATATAAGGAGGAAAATTCCATTTGGTACAAAATGGGTTAATGCTGTGATCTTGGTTCAATGTGACCTTGCACTAGCAATCTCAATCTTATTATGGCCTTGATGTTTAGGCTTTGCTGGGTCAAAGGCTTCTATGAGACCATGATGAATGCCCTGTAAACCCAACTTTATACAGAGAAAACTGGGGCTTGAAGAAATAGATGGGCTGCGTGATGCTTCCAGGCAGGGCTGAAACGACCACACACGAGCACTAGTAAACCGCTAATTAGAGTATCTAAGCCTGCCCAGACAAAGCGGCGCGAGTCGGACCGTCCATGCTTATAAACCCTATTGGTTTCATTGGGCGGCAGGGCTCGAGATGTCATACCATCTCAATGTCGGGTAAAAGTCCCACAAAATTGGAAGCAACATCTCCAAAATGACCTTTACAGTGTTGCCTCAAATCAAACAACCAGATTTCTGCTCCAAGACTTAGGTTGTGTGGGTACTTATTGGTACTCAATGGGATGATTATAACAACCCACAAAAAGGTTGTGGGTACGCTTTAGAACCACCTCATTGAGGTGGTACTAAAGAGCACCCACAACCTATGTTGGGAGGATAGACAAGAGAAATATAACACATTTTCATCAGAAAAATAACCGTAGAGTACATTTTGTCACACGGATGTGATTTAGCAATGAAACCTGCTTTTGCCTTTTGTGAATTTTGTTTATTTGTTTGGAGTTTTAACGGCCGAGCCAACAATATTTAGGTTATAACAAGCGAGTCAATTTACCTGACAATGCTTTTCCAGTTGAGAAACTTATACACAACTCTACACATTCTTCCCCCACCCCCCATCGGGGCTTGAAGAAATAGATGGGCTGCATGATGCTTCCACGCAGAGCTGAAACCGTCCACACACTAGTTCTGGTAAACCGCTTAGAGAATCTAAGCCTGTCCAGGAACCGCAGTGCGAGTTGGACCATCCATGCTTATAAACCCTATTGGTTTCATTGGGCGACAGGGCTTGAGATGTCATTTCATGTCAGTGTTGGATAAAAGTCCCACAAAATTGGAAGCAACGTCTCCAAAATGACCTATACTGTGTTGACGGGGACGTTAAACCTCAAATCAAACAAACAAAACAATCTACACATTCTTTCGCCAGAAGCTGGCCACTGTTCTTCTTGAGTCAGCGGACTAGGGAGAGAATGACCATCAGAAAAGATTTCATGATCAATCTCTATGCAGAAATGTTGCCGACTTGGCAGGTATGGAATACGCAACCTCCAGATCACAAGAGTCAGCTGCAGTCATGCATCCTACTCGGCTACCAAGGCTGGCACATCACTCTCTATGCATACACCTTGTATTTTTAACCCTTTTTCTGCTGAATAATTTTTATTAGCCACACCCATTTCTGACTATCAGCCAATCAGAATACATGATATAATGTTTTCGTTCAAATTCACAAACTGAATGACAAACAGTGTAGATCCTGATCAGATGGCTTCTTCAGAAGTCATCTGATCTGGATCTACACTGTTTACAAAGGTACTGCAGGATAAGGTTAAAATTTTGTTCAGCCCATAGGGGCTTGAAGAAATATATGGGCTGCATGATGCTTCCACGCAGAGCTGAATCCGGCCCGCACACTAGTACTGGTAAACCGCTTAGAGGATCTAAGCCTGTCCAGGAACCGTGGGCGACAGGGCTTGAGATGTCATTTCATCTCAATATCGGGTAAAAGTCCCACAAAATTGGAAGCAACGTCTCCAAAATGACCTTTACAGTGTTGGCGGGGACGTTAAACCTCAATTCAAACAAAACAAACAAAATTTTGTTCAGGCTATACTGCACGATTTCTCTTGATTTATAAGGAGATTCAACTGACTTTAAATCGCTATCAATGCAAAACTTTCAATTTTAGAACTTTTGAATGACATTGTGGATTGCCGAGGAGAGAGATTGAAGAAAGATTGTGTTATGACTGACTGGTATGTCTCCGCATTGCAACAAATGCCAGTTTTTTTTCCACACCAAAATTGTTGTATTTATCATGTCAGCCTCTGAAATATCTCTTCTTTTGACCCATTTTAGATGGGAAAATCTCAAAATGGGACTTTGGCAAACAGTAGAGGCCCAGATCAGATGCCCATTTCGATAACACACGGTGCGATGGGGCGCGCGCCTGAGACAATTACCTGTAGTACATTTTTCTTTACATCTACCAAACGGCTAATTAGCGATATTTTTCTTATTTATACTGCAAACATAGGTTGTGGGTGCTCATTAGAACCACCTCATTGAAGTAGTTCTAATGAGTACCCACAACCTATGTCTTGGAGCAGAAACAAGAAAAATAATGTATATCTCCAAAATCCCCAGTTTTCTCTATATAAAGTGGGGTTAAGGGGGTGTTCATTTCACGGACTTGTTCACGTGATGTGCAGAATGCGGAGTCTGATCAGGAGCTTAATGTTAAAGCATTCAAATGCTATAACAAGCTGACACCCCTACATAAGCTTCGAAATGGACTCCTGCAAAAATATAGTGAGGAAAATACTATAGAATTGAAAATGTGTTACCAAATGTGTTACCTTACATATAACAGGAGTCCATTTCAAAGTTTATGGGTATCAGGTTGTTTTTTCTTCAATATTTATTCGGAAAATGACTGAACTATTTGCAAACAGTGATGGCCCTCAGATCAGATGCCACATTCTGTGGCATCTGATCTGGGCCTGCACTGTATGCAAATTACCCGTTAGTTTTTGGGTTTCTGGCAAAAATGGGTTAAATTGCTGTGCTAAGTTGACAAAAGTAGCAGTTAGATAAGATAAAGGGTGATGGTATCCAATGATCTACTTAAATTTGATGGCAGTTTGTTGACTTTTAAAACAATTTTAAAACATACCTTAAGAATCTGGTTTGTGTCAGAAAATGAAATTCTCACCAATGAAGAGCAGACTCACAGATTAACCCTTCTCTTGCTGAATATTCATTTTAGCCACACCCATCTCTGACTATGAACCAATCAGATTACTTGATGTAATTTATTCCTACAAATTTATAAACAGAATGTCAAACAGTGTAGATCCTGATCAGATGGCTTCTTCAGAAGCCATCTGATCTGGATCTACACTGTTTGCAAAGATAGGGGTTGTCGTGAACAGCAAGATAAGGGTTAACCTGTACAGTCCAGAAGTAAACAATGGCAGAGTGACAGCCTTGACAATGGCGGGCCCCCGCCCATTAGGGCTTGGTGAAATAGATTGGGCTGATGGTGTTCCATGCAGAGCTGAAAGCGACCTTAAATGAGTACTGGTAAATCGCTTAGAAGGTCTAAGCCTGCCCACGCAAAGTAGTGCAAGTCGAACCATCCATGCATATTAAACACTATTAGTTTCATTGGGTGATAGGGCTTGAGATGTCATTTCATCAAAGTCCCACAAAATTGGAAGCAATGTCTCAAAAATGACATAAATGGTGTTGACTTCAATTCAAACCCCAAAATTGGCACCTTTGTTGACAAAATAAAACTCAAACATTTATGTTTTTAATGGAACCCTCGTAGCCTGAATTGGGTTAAAGAAATCTATTTGAACACACCTGCCATAATGAGCTGTGCCCTTCGGAAAATTGTGACCATATAAATATTCATTATGAAAAAACTCCATGAATTGCAAGATCTTTTTAAACATTAAAAGTTTGTCCATTATTAAACCTTATCTTGACATACTGATATTATCGGGGTATGTTTAAAAACTTGATTAATCATATAATACACACAAAACTGATGCTAATAATCCCCATCATGCCCAACGTTTGAAAGCAGTATAAATCCAGATCAGCTGGCTTCTTGGAAGCCAGCTGATCAGGATCTATACTGTTATTCTTTCTGAATCCCTGGTAAAAATTGAAAGCCTCAGCAGGATTGAATGGCTGAAAACTGGGAAGGTGGGGGGGGGGGGTATATAGAAATAATTTACTTCATGCCAAGTGTGCTCAGTCAAATCTGCATGTTGAATATTGTGCAGTCTGATCAGACCCAGTCTGCTATTGTATGGATATGCTAGCCAATCAGATTCTTTCTTGAGTACCTATGTATCATACCCTTACAGTGTCAATCATGACTTGCAGATGACATTTTCAACGTATTTTTTTGGCATTTTTTCTTTTAGAGAAAATAAGGCTTCATGACAACACAGTGTCATATATCAATTATCTGTCTAGCAGAAGTTTCACATGTAATGTCAAGCCTTGTTTTCTCAGAAAAAAATAGTAGGAAAAATTTAAATTGTCATCTGCTCTAAATTTCTTTTAGTGCATGAGGGGTTAATGGACTCCGCATTTTTAATGGCGATGTTTTGTATCTGAATGCATTAAAACTATTATAAAAAAGCAAATTGTGTAATCCATTTAATACCAAGAGGAAATCTTTTCAAATGAAACCATTCAAAACCACTATAGCCCCAAATGCTTTCATTTGAAAATAATAATGGTTCTATATTAACAAACATAAATAATTGACTGTTTTTTCCTTATTTAACAATCATATTATCGGCTTCTGACGAAAATGGGTCTTTGTGCATGTGATTGAAGCAAACACTCTGATCAGACTGCGCTTCTGCGCAGTCTGATCAGAGTGTTTGCTGCATGCTATATGGCTCCTCACTGAAGGCTGTTACATTCTGAGTGAGTACATTAGGCTGGTTCGAGCTTTTGCTGAGCGCTCCATTCCAAAAAACAGTTTGTTTTATTTTTGCTTTTTTGGGCTCTTATTATGGAATCATCTGACATGATATATTAGATATTTAAATATTGGATATTGATATACCAATATCCCGCTGGCTTCGCTTCCTGTGCATGTCCATTACGGGGACGAGCGCCGACTGTTAGTGCTTGCTATTAAGAATTTAATCCTTTTGTTCAAATATTAACAGCAAGTCGCCATCACCTGTACAAAGAGATAGTCGGGAAATTTAATTGAATTTAAAACGAGAGATTTCAACCATTAATTTGTAATTTTATGCCAAAATGCTGTTGTCATAAAATATGCAGAGGGTATTTTATATAGATCATAAATTTTGTTGAAAATACAAAATTCAGCAGTAGCTTATTTGACTGAGATTTCAGCTAATATTTTCAGTTGAATCCCTGCATACAATGCAATAAGAAGCTCTCACAGCACTGTTGAGACAAAATGTCTCGATGTAATCATCACGTGAACAAGTCCGTAAAATGGAGACCCCCTATACCCCACTTTATATAGAGAAAACTTGGGTTTACGGGGGTATACATTATTTTTCTTATTTTTGCTCCAAGACATAGGTTGTGGGTACTCGTTAGAACCGCCTCAATGAGGCGGTTCTAACGAGCACCCACAACCTATGTTTGCAGTATTTATAAGAGAAATATCACGGATTTTCATCAGAAAAATGGCCATTTTGGAGATGTGAAAAATGCACAGTGGCGCACAGGTGTGTTATCGTAATGATGCCTCAAACATCCGCGAGGGTGTGTGACAGCATATACATGTACAGTGAAACCACCTAAAATTAAGACTAATTCTGCTTTAAAAGCTTATTAACCCTTGTCCTGCTGAATATTTATATATGCCACACCCACTACTGATTATCAACCAATCAGATTACTTGATGCAAATTATTTCAACAAATTCACAATCTGAATGGCAAACAATGTAGATCCTGATCAGATGGCTTCGTCAGAAGCCATCTGATCTGGATCTACATTGTTTCAAAGATAAGGCATATCCGGGATTAGCAGGACAAGGGTTAAGGGTGCAGTTACTCTGTCTTCATGATTTCTGCACACAGTGTCCTCTGGTCAGGGACCACCTTTGGAACTGTTCAAAAGTGTTCTTGAAGACCACCTTTGAACAGTCACAAAGGTGGTCTTATTATAGTTTTTTTTACTTTATGTCCCCTTTTAAAATTATGTTGGAAAATACAAATCTTCTGGCTCGAGACAACATTGTTTTGTGGAGATTGATCATAAAATCTTTTCTATGGTCATTCCCACTGATTCAAATGGGGCATTTGTCAGTTTCTGGCGAAAGAATTTGCACTGCACCTGTCAACAGCTTATGGATTAGTATGGTTCAGTAAACTGACTGGCTCAATATGTCCTAAATAGTGTTGACTGGGCTGTAAAACTCGAAAACAAAGTAAACAAACTGCTGGCTGCATCTGATTGTCTATGAAAATAAGAAAAAAATCAAATGCCATCCGCTGTGAATTTTCCTTGACCCTTTAAGGGTTAAAAATTTTATATTCATACTGAACATAAAATGATTAAGTGATATTGAAATGATATCTTACATCATGATAGGATAAGCTATTGACATTTGGTATGAATGTAAGATCTCATCTTTTCCTTGGAATGATAGTTTGAAGATAATTTAAGATGATAAGCAATTTAAATGAGCCATGGCATGTTCATTGGGTCCTAGGACCAAGATCTTCTTGACTGGGTCACCAAGAATCTTAACCCTTATCTTGCTGTTCACGACAACCCCTATATTTGCAAACAGTGTAGATCCAGATCAGATGGCTTCTTCAGAAGCCATCTGATCAGGATCTACACTGTTTGACATTCAGTTTATGATTTTGTAGCAATAAATTACATCAAGTAATTTGATTGGTTGATAGACAGAAATGGGTGTGGCTTAAATGAATATTCAGCAGGACAAGGGTTAATATATACATGTAGTACTCTTAGATGTGGCTGGATCTTTTGAGTGACATTGCAGGCCCAGTTGAGTTGTTGTCCTGAGCATATTTAAAGCTATTGGTGGATGGCTGATATTGAAATGCAAAGTACATTTTTTTTTGCTCAAGCTTTTAAAAAGTATCACTTGTGGATTGACATAAGCATAATTAAATTGCTTTTACTCATTATTTCTTAACTGTAAAATCTGACACACTTACATCTAAATCATATTTTATGGAAAAGAGGTTCTACCAAAAATGGCCTGGGCTGCCATTGAAAACTCAGCTCAGCCTGTGCCAGCAAAAACCCTTGTTTTGCACTCTGTTGATGACATTGTGTGGAAAGTGTAGGTTAAGTGTGAAGTATGCACAGTCTTGTCACAACCTGACTGTGACCCTGTGTAATAAGTTATCTTTTCACATGGGTCAATTCAAATACAGAATATATTTCACTTTTTTTTAACTAAAAGAGCTGCTTTAATTGCAATTTTATGTAGATTTCATTCAGACACTAATTGAAATTTTAATAAAAAAATTTGATAGCACTTAATCGTAGCTGGTATCTAAGATGATATCGCTCAGCATTTTATGTAGTAACCTTCAGATGATTTTGAATAGATGTAATCTCTGTTCCGAGCAGTGAAAAATGGAGGATGGTTGCTTGTGGTCATTTTGAACAACACATCACGAAAACACGCCTATATAATTTTGACCCCTTTGAACCCCACTTTTATATAGTATATAGTATATACCATATTTTTGTTGCGCCTGCTATTAGCATGGCGCGATATAGGCGCCCGGTTTTCCGTCCATTCGTCCGTCCGTCCATCCGTCCGTTTGTCAAGGCGTCAACATTTGCGACCATCCTAGCATTCACCCTGAGGTTCAAGTTTATTTCTCAAGAACTATAAGAGCTTCATTAATGATACTTGGTACAAACTTGTATCTGGGGATGACAACTTACATGCAAGCATCCATATTTGATCTTGACCTACATTTCATGGTTCACTGACTTCGTAAAATATTGCGACTGCCCTAGCGTTCACCCTGAGGTTCAAGTTTATTTCTCAAGAACTATAAGAGCTTCATTAATGATACTTGGTACAAACTTGTATCTGGGGATGACAACTTACATGCAAGCATCCATATTTGACCTTGACCTACATTTCATGGTTCACTGACTTTGTAAAATATTGCGACCACCCTAGCGTTCACCCTGAGGTTCAAGTTTATTTCTCAAGAACTATAAGAGCTTCATTAATGATACTTGGTACAAACTTGTATCAGGGTATGGTAACTCAAATGCAAGCATCCATATTTAACCTTGACCTATATTTCATGGTTCACTGACTTTGTAAAATATTGCGACCACCCTAGCATTCACCCTAATGGTCAAGTTTATTTCTCAAGAACTATAGGAGCTACATTAATGATACTTGGTACAAGCTTGCATTTAAGAATGGAAACTTTTGTGCAAGCATCTATGTTTGACCTTGACCTACATATCATGGTTGGGTGACTTTGCGCCCCCACAGGCGCGACATAGCCTTCGGCGGAATTCTTCTTCTTATTACTGCTCTAAAATATAGATTGTTGGTACTAGTTAGAACCGCCTTGATGAGGCTGTTCTAACGAGTGCCCACAATCTATATTTTGAGCGGAAATAAGAAAAATATCACAACAAGACCATCATGATAACCCTTATCTTGCTGAATATTCATTTAAGCCACTTTAAGCTTACTTGATGTAATTTATTGCTACAAATTCATAAACTGAATGCCAAACAGTGTAGATCCTGATCAGATGGCTGTCTTATTTCTAAGGTTGTCTGCTCTAGAAACACCTGATCTGGATCTACACTGTTTCCAAAGATAGGGGTTGTAATGAACAGCATGATAAGAGTTAACAAATCCAGGTAATGTACAGCCCTCTAAACTCCACATTTTATAGAAAAATTGGGGTTTACAGGGGTATACATTGTTTTGCTTATTTGTAGTCCATTAGACATATATATAGGTTCCCAACTAAAATTTTGGATTGGAATTCCTGTGGAATTCATTGGAATTCCACTCCCCCAGAATAATTTGTCAGAATTCCACCAGAATTCCACTAGTAATCTGATGCAGTTTTGGTGAAATTCAATTGAATACTACTGGAATTACACCAGAATTCCAATGGAAAAAATCTGCCAGAATTCCAGTGTAATTCTGGTTGTATTCCAGTGGAATAGTAGTGTTTTTCATATGAAATTCAACCAGAATTCCAGTGTAACTCTGATGATATTCCAGTGGAATCCTACTGTTTTTGCTATGAAATTCTAGTCACATTCTTTTGAAAATTCCATGTATATTTTGTTGCTCATAGAGGCATCAAAGGTCAAACAACTCCATATTTTTCCCCTTTTGATCAGATTATGTCTAAATACCAGAATATGAATATACAGAAAAGAATCAGATTTAACAGCGGGTTTGACCAGAATCTTCCCCTATATAATTGAGAAAAATCTGTTCAAAATGGAAAAATATGAAGTTCTTTGACCTTTGATACCTAAAGCTACTAAAAGTAGGCAAGAATTGCTTCTCTGGCTATTCTACTTTGCCCATATCATTTGTCTGAAAATTAGTTTTTTTAGCCTATTTCTGTAGTACGCCACAACCTCGTTATAACATGGTTTGTTATAACACGGTTTTGGATATAACACAGTTTCAAGATGGATCCCAAAAATGTATAGATCATATAGAAAAATGACCATAAATGGTCATTTTTCTATATAATCTATACATTTTTGTTTGGATATAACACGGTTGTTTAACTAACACGGTTTCTGCTTTGGACCCCATTAATAGTGTTATAAAGAGGTTGTGGTGGATATGGAACAGCTTGATGAAACTTTACAGATGTACAGGGTACTAAAGGTTGCCGTTTATGGCCAAGGACATAAAACAGTTACCTGGCTTTGGTGTATTTGAAGAATAGTTTGTTTATATGCACCATTATTGTCACAGATTTATAAGGCTTTTGGATACTGGCTGTCCTATTTCTAAGGTTGTTTGCTCTAGAACACCTGAAAAATGCATGTTATCGGCCATGCAGTGGTGGGGTATCATACGTACAGTGTTAGCGATGCTTTTATTAACTGTATGAAGGTTGAGCAGAATAGAAGTGGAGGCAATGATCAGGAATCGATACAATTATCCCACAGCTCCCATCAGAGATACCAAAGGGAAAGAAACACAAACATGAAACAACACACCCTAATGGAAACATCAATAGCGGAAAGCCAAAAGGACAGTTACTTTCCCACGAAATGGCCAATAGGCTATCCAAAATAAAATGATATAGCGACACAAACACCCAAAGACAAACCATAACAAAAATAAACCGCGACAGAAGAACCGCCTTGAAGCGGTCAGCGGAAACGAATTCCTTGTGGGGGGCTTAAATCGATTTTACGTGACCATAATCCTGACATTAGGTCTCTCATAGCTCTGGGTTTGAGCCTACTTAGGGTCAAATGTGAGATGCCAAGTTCTGCAACTAAGTCAGGTGTTGTTTCTCTGAGAACTCCAGTTTTTGCCCACCAGTGATAAATGGTCAGCTCGAATAAAGTGACATATTGACATATTTTTGAAAGGGCCCTAAAACCAAAAAAAAAAAAAAAATCTTGTATGTATAATATCTTGTATGCTTAAATGAATTCATTAGCTAATTTGACGGTCAAATATCCCATTTATCATTATGTTCAGTTGAAAACATGGCACACTTATTTTCATTATAACTATTATATACCAATCAAGATCACTGTACAGGGCTATACGGTGCCCTTGTTGTGAACTTGACATTGTCCCAGACCTTCGTGGGGGTGAGATTTTGCAACATTTATCTTATTTGTGACACTTTTTGAAATCAATACAAATTTGTAATGGACGGAAGCAGTTGAAATTTACAGTGTATTTTACTATTTAGGACAAACAGACCATTTGATATCAATTTTCTCACCTTTTACTTACTACCTTTTTCAGGGCTATTAGACCATGGATTTTGATAACGATTAAACTGGTAAAACTGCATTCAAATAGGCTTATATAGATTTGAATGAGCATGGTATGAAAATAGAAATTGTTTGAATTAGTTTTGATCATACAGTTTAAGTTTGATTTGGAATTTAACCCTTATTTTGCTGAATATTCAGTTTTGCCACACCCATTTCTGACTTTGAACCAATCAGATTACTTGATGTAATTTATTCCTACAAATTCATGAATTGAATGTCAAACAGTGTAGATCCTGATCAGATGGCTTCTTCAGAAGCCATCTGATCTGGATCTACACTATTTGCAAAGTAAAGGGTTGTCGTGAACAGCAGGATAAGAGTTAATAGCCAAGCAAGTCAATCAAGGCAGGCTTATACATAAGTGGTTAACCAGTACAGTGCATATTCCTTTGCAAGAAACTGACAACTGCCCTTCTCGAATCAGCGACAGGAGAAAATCTCCACAAGAGTATCGTGGTTGCCGACTCAGTAGGGATATAACTGAACATATAGCAACATGAAATATATTAACCCTTTGTATGCCTAACATCCAATTCTTTGGGTTTTTTTTATTCGAATTGAGGTTTAACGTCCCCATCTAGACAATTTAGGTAATTTTGGAGGCGTTGCGTGGCTTTTACCCGACATTGAGATGGAATTACATCTCAAGCCATGCCGCCAAATGAAACCAAAAGTGTTTATATGCGTGGACGGTCTGACTCGTGTCACTTTGCCTGGGCAGGCATAGACCTTCTAGACAGTTTACCAGTACTCATGTGCGGTCGATTTCATATGCAGCCCTGCATGGAAGCACCATGCAGCCCAATCTATTTTTCCTAGACTCAATGGGCGGGGGCCTTCCAATTCTTTGGACAACTGTGAGCATTGACCCAGATCAGATGCCACACTCGGTGGCATCTGATCTGGGTCAATACTCAGCTGCTTAAAATCCAGGTAATTTTGCGAAACTTACAACAAACAAATGGACTGTTCCCAAACCATTGTATGAAAGATTGTATTGTCATTGTGTGGGTTTTTTGTTTGATTTATGGTTAAACGTCCCCGTCAACACTGAATAGGTCATTTTGGAGACTTTGCTTTTAATTTTTTGAGACTTTTATTAGCCAGCATTGAGATGAAATGACATCTCAAGCCCCGTCGCCCAATGAAACCAATATGGTTTATAAACATGGATGGTCCGACTTGCACTGCTTTGCTTGGGCAGGCTTTGATCCTCTATTCTTCAAGCCCGATTGGCGGGGGGCCGCCATTGTGTGGGTTAATCAGCCCAGGCCTTGTTTACATCAACCAACTTGACATGCCTTATTAGTATTGACAAGACCATTTAACACTTTTTGTACCAAATGGAATCTTCCTCCTTATATATAGAACACGTCCATTTCAAAATTTAGGGGTGTCAGTTTGTGTTGGAAAATGGCTTAACTTTTTGCAAACAGTATAGGCCCTGATTTTATGGGTAAGAGTTTTGTTTGATCTGAGGTTTTACATCCCCTTCAACACTGTATAGGTCATTTTGGAGACGGTGCTTCCAATTTTGTGGTACTTTTACCCGACATTGAGATGAAATGACATCTGCCGCCCAATGAAACCAATAGGGTTTATAAGCATGGACGGGCAGACTTATATCCTCTATGTGGTTTACCAGTACACGTGTGTGGATGGGTTTCAGCTCTGCTTGGAAGCATCATGCAGCCCATATTTTTCTTCAAGCCCTAATGGGCGGGGGCAATATAGATAAGAGTATAAAGGGGAATAATTGCACTCAGTACAGATGGGTTAATGGATGCTTATGCTGGCCTGATGTTTAAAATGTTTGCAAAACTTGGGGGGAAATTCCATAACTATGATTGATTAAAAATAATAGGGGGTCAGGATCTTTAAATTTTAAAATGGCAAGGGATGTGTTAAACGAATGATATTTTTGATTGATTAATCTTATTAATCACATAACAGTTCAAAAAAGGTCATATTTTCTCTGTTATTCCACTCCATGATATCATAACCGAAAATAGGTTGACACACTTTTTCTCCAGGTACTCTGGTTTTCCCCTATCTCAAAATTTTATGATATAATCTTAACCCATTTGTACCAAATGGAATCTTCCCCGTTATGTATACCAGGAGTCTGTTTCAAAATTTAGGGGTGTCAGGTTTTTTTTTCTTTGGAAAATGGCTTAACTTTTCGCAAACATTGTAGGCCCTGATCAGAGGCTGCATTCTGTGGCGTCTGATCTGGGTCTGCACTGTTTGGCCTGGCACCCATTTTGGGGTTTCCGGTACTAAATGGGTTAAAAGGACCATAAAACCAAAATGAACAACAAAAAAAAACAGTAGCATAAAAAAAATGTGGGTGACATAGTGAAGACTCGCATACCATTTTACCCTAAATATTGACACGTCTCCTTCCTTACCATACTTGTTCTGAAATTTGAACAAGTACAATTTGCTTCCTGGTTTTGAAATTTGGGGGGGGTATATAGGAGTGAGCTTGTCGGTCGGTCGGTCGGTCTGTCCGTCGGTCGGTCGGTCGGTCTGTTGACTTGGTTTCCAGACAATAACTCAAAAAGCGCTTCATCGATTTTTATAATTTTTGGTACACTGATGTAACATCATAAAATACAGGTCAAGTTCGATTTCCACTACAATTTGTCAATTTTCGACATAGTTATGGCCCCTTTCAAGTGAAAAAATTGCAAAATGCCGCTGTTGTACTATCAAGGCAGTTTTTGTGGGGGTATTCATCACCTTTAGTGATAGCTCTAGTTTTTTGTGAATTTGAAAGGAAACATTGTATCATGTAATCTGATTGGCTGATAATCAGAAATGGGTGTGGCCAATTAAAATATTCAGTAGGATAAGGGTTAATTAGCTTTGCACTTTGCTTTCAAGTTCTTCTAGTGGCATTTCTGACTTTTTTTTCAATTTTCCTGGGTTTTATGACTTTGATTGGAATCTTTAATGTGATTTTATGAATTTGACATCTTCATTTAGTGCAGACAAATTATTTGGAGGGAAACAAATATTGTCACCAAGTTATATATGGGATTATATTAGCTTATTAAAAAAGCTAATTTTGTAATAAAATTGCAGAAACTGAAACATTATGCTTTTAGGTGCAGTCACAGCTAATGACTAATCTGTCCTAGGTTTGTACCAAGTAATAATAAGTTTTTATAAGCTCCCTGTTTCAGGACAGCTGTGATTCAGACAATCTACCTTGTATAAACATAGTATTAACCCTTGTCCTGCTGAGCCCGGATATGTATTATCTTTCAAACAATGTAGATCCAGATCAGATGGCTTCTGAGGCATTGTCATTCAATTTATGAATTTATTGAAGTAATTGTAACCTGATTGGTTGATATTAAGTAGTGGGTGTGGCATATTTAAATATGCAGCAGGTCAAGGGTTAAGTCTTGAAATGCCAATGAACAACATTTTGCAATGTACAACCTGTATTAAGCAAGCACCTAAGGAATAATAAAAATTGCTTACTTAAGACAGGTGCTTGCTTAATACAGGTGCATTTCAATGCATTTTCCAGCCCCCGCCCATCGGGGCTTGAAGAAATAGATGGGCTGCATGATGCTTCCACGCAGAGCTGAAACCGACCCCGCAAATGAGTACTGGTAAACCACTTAGAGGATCTTAGCCTGCCCAGGCAAAGCGGTGCTTATAAACCCTATTGGTTTCATTGGGCGACAGGGCTTGAGATGTCATTTCATCTCATGTAAAAGTCCCACAAAATTGGAAGCAACGTCTCCAAAATGACCTATAGAGTGTTGACGTGGACGTTAAACCTCAAATCAAACAAATTTTCCTTTGCGGGAACAAACAACATACTTGCTTAAGACAGGTTGCTTGCTTAATAGAGGTGGCCATATGACAGGTTTTACTGTGTAATATTTTTCAGATGCTAACCCATTTCAGACTGGAAACCCTAAACCGGTGCCATGGCAAACAGTGTAGGCCCTGATCAGACGCCGCAGAACGCGGCGTCTGATCAGGGCCTACACTGTTTGCTAAAAGCTCAGCCATTTTCCAAATAAATTTTGATGAAAAGACAGCCTGACACCCCTAAATTTTGAAATGGACTCCTGCTATATATAAGGAGGAAGATTCCATTTGGTACAAAAGGGGTTAATAGAGGTGGCCATATGACAGGTTTTGCTGTATAATATTTTTCAGAGAAACTTGTATTAAGTCTTGACATTTCATGTGAATTGTCACATCAAATTTTTTGCCTTATTTCCTGAGAGAAATAACACCAAAACTGATACTGTGATCTGCTGTGGAATCTTACTTTGGCTCTTTATGGGTTGTTATGATCCTGTGGATTATATTTTGATGTGTATATCCTCTAAGATAAATGAGGGTGACATTGGGTTATGCATGAAAAATTGCTCAAATATTTGAAGTGCCTCACCAGATAGGTTTATCTCTCACAACTGGAATTGCTTCTGACCAACTGCCAATATTTCTTTGTCAAAAACCCATTAAGGATCGCTCTCTATAAGTATAAGGATATTTCTCCTAATAAGTGCAATTGCAAATAGGACAAAATTAATTAATGCTTGTTGTGGGGAAACTCTGTGAAAATGTCAGACTGTTATTGTATTTGAAGGCTGGGATCTGGGAAATTTGGTGGTGAAGAATGCTGACTCTACATTTGTACTTTGGGTCCAAGTTCATTAGAAAGCTAAAGACAGGTACTACCGGGTAGTTGTTCTTCGTATGACTAATACACTGGACATTTTAACCCTTCTCTTGCTGAATATTCATTTAAGCCACACCCATTTCTGTCTATCACCCAATCAAATTTCTTGATGTAATATATTCCTACAGAGCCATAAACTTAATGTCAAACAGTGTAGATCCTGATCAGATGGCTTCTTCAGAAGCCATCTGATCTGGATCTACACTGTTTCCAAAGATAGGGGTTGTCGTGAACAGCAAGATAAAGGTTAATGCTAGAAATAACAGTTACAGTTTAAATATATCTACAAAATACAGTTTTCCAACACAAAAATACAGAATATCACCACCATACTTTGAAATGAGCAATTACTTTTTCAGTCCACAGACGGCATGACAGTAGGATAAGGGTTAACATGTTGTTCTTGCAAGCTCCACAAGGGAATATTCAACCCATACTTGGAAACATTAACCCTTTACCACTCAGGGATTTTGTGAATTTCGCTGATTTTCACAGTGTTGCACCTGACAGCAACTTCAACTAGCCATTGTTTCATAATGGATGGTCTGTTTTACACCAAACTCGGTATGAATGTTCATTGGGCAGTAGCCATTCAAATGCAACCTTTCATGACTTGATCATTGTTGTCATGGTAAAGAGGGGGCATCTCAAAGTTGGCAAAAAGTGTGACATGAATTTTTGACCACATTTTAATCTTCACACAGCTGTCAAGGCAACAATTAAGGTGTTTGGCACCGGCCATGTTCACTGTTTGCAGCATGTTTTATCAGCATCAATTTTCAGGCCTTTTTGACCTCAGGCACCCTCAGATATAAATTTTAGCGGCCATACACCCAAAATTTTTCGGGATGTGAGGCCCCCCCCCCCCCCCCCCCTTCAATCCCCCCCTGAATATTTTAGTGGGGAGGCGCGCGAAAAAACAGGTCACTTTTTTGCCCAACAAATCCTAAAGCAAACATAACTATCCAGGGGTAGAAATGCAGATTTTAGGCGCTTCTGGGGCTTAAAATGGGGGGTTGGGGTGCAGACACGTAAAAACACGTATCTGAGTGGTAAAGGGTTAAGTGGGATGGGTGCTATTAATGTCTATCCCTTCATAGCACTACTACAACTACGAAATTGTTTGGAAAGAAAGAATGTTTTATTTTCATTTATCATATCACGTCACGTCTGAGCATGTTATGACATCATGCAATAAATTTGATAATCCACTAGTGGATTAAATACGCAAATTTGATACACCCAGTAATGTTACATGTATGACGTCCTTAACGACGTCGTGTTAACTAATGATGGAATATTGATATTTTTTATTAAAAATCGTGAATAAATGCGTTTTAATTGTAAAATGATAAATAGAATCTTGCATTCATGCTCATGTATTATTGAATTTATTAAACTCGTTGAAGAAAAGGGATAAAATGCTCTGCAAAGCCTCGCATTTTATCCCTTTTCTTCAACTCGTTTAATAAATTCAATAATACATGAACATTCATGTAAGATCCTCTATAATGTTGACATGTCTGTGTAATGAACACCCTTGTAAACCCTACTTTATAAGCTTACCTGAGCATGAAGTGCTCATGGTGTGCTTTTGTCACTGGTCACTGTCCTTAGTCAGCTGTCCGTCGTGTGTTGTGCGGCATCAACAATTTGCTTTAAATGCTAATTCCTCCAAAACCCTTGGCCAGTTTAATTCAAACTTCATAGGAATGTAGCTAAGGTGACCCTCTTCCAAAATAGCTAAATTCATTCCACTCCGATGAACAAGATGGCTGCCAGACCTAAAAATAGAAAAATCTTTGAACGACAACTCTTCCTAAACCCTTGGGCCAATTTCATTCAAACTTATTAGGAATGTTGCTTAGGTGACCCTCTACCAAATAGCTAAAACGGTTCTGCTCGAATGAGCAAAACAGCTGCAAGAGCTAAAAATAGAAAAACATCAAACATTTGCTTTAAATGCCAACTCCTTCTAAACCCTTTGACAAATTTCAATGATACTTCATAGAGATGTTGCTTAGGTAACCCTCTACCAAAATAGATAAAATTGTCCCATTCCAATGAACAAGATGACCACCAGAACTAAAAATAGAAAAATCTTTAAATGTCAACTCCTCCTTATAATACTTGTGGGCCAATTTCAATCAAACTTCATAGGAATGTTGCTTAAGTGACCCTCTACCATACTAGCTAAAACAGTTCCACTCCGATGAGCAAAATTGCTGCCAGAGCTAAAAATCTTTAAATGACAACTCCTACTTAAGGCTTGGGCCCATTTTATTCAAGCTTCACAGGAATGTTGCTTAGGTGACCTACCAAAATAGCTAAATCTCATTTCAGCTTCGATGAGTGAAATGGCAGATGTCAACAATTTGCTTTATTTGCTAACTCCTCCTAAACCCTTGGGCCAATTTCAATTATTCTTCTCACGTGACCCACTACCAAATTAGCTAAAATTGTTCTGCTGGCCACCAGAACTAAAAATAGATAAATCTTTAAACAGCAACTCCTCCTATAACCTTGGGTAGATTTCATTCAAACTTCATAGGAATGTTCTTTAGTTGACCCTCTAAAATCCTTTGGCTTTGTTAAATAAAATGGCCACCAGAGCTAAAAATAGAAAACCATCAACAATTTGCTTTAAATGCCAACTCCTCCTAAATCCTTGGACCTATTTCAGGCAATCTTCATAGGAAGGTTGCTTAGGTGACCCTCTACAAAATTAGTTAAAATTCTTTAATGTCGGATGAAGAAAATGGCTGCCAGAGCTAAAATTAGAAAAAGATCAACAGTTTGCTTTAAATGCCAACTCCTCCGAAACCCTTGGGTCAATTGGATTCAAACTAAACAGGAATGTTGCTTAGATGACCCACTACAGAAGTAGTTAAAATTGCTGTATCCTGAGGAACAAGATGGACGTCAGAACTTTCAGAAGCTGTGTGACATCCTGAAATCAGGTGAGCGATTCAGGGCCATCTTGGCCCTAGTAAGGTTTACAAAAGTGTACATCATTTTCTTTATTCCTGATTAAAAACAGGAATTTTGAACACTCGTTAGAACCACCTATCTGAGACTGATCTGCTTCTGAATGAGCACATACTATCTATGGTGTTTGCAGGAATGGCTAGTAAATATGTTTACAGCAGAAAAAAAAAAAAATATCTTCAACAGAAAAAAAATGTCAGTTTTGGAAATGTTAAAGAATGCACTATGTCACATGGGTGTGTTGTTGTTCTAATGTCTTGTATTTTAGCGAGCGGTGGCATTTATGAAATTTGAATATAAATAGGAAGATTACAAGATTTAGGCAGGATTGATTTTGGGATGATATTTTGTTGTTGCTGTATTTAAAAGTCCAGTCTTTGAAGTTCTTTGATGTTGCTTGACCCATTTTCAGCTGAGTTAGAACCTTTTTCACCATATATACATGAGTCAGTTTCAAAATTTAGGGGTGCCATTGAAATTTTATTCAGAAAATGGCTAACCTCTTGCAAACAGTGAAGGCCCTGATCAGACGCTGCAATCTGCAGCATCTGATCTGGGCCGGCACTGTTTGTCAGTGACCCAATTTTGGGTTTCGCGTATAAAATGGGTTAATCAATAATTGGCATCAGTTTATTCTTTTAAGATTAAATGATACATGAAAAATATATGTTAATTTATCTTTTGGTAGCAATCAAAAATATTTGTGTAATACTTTTGGTACATGCATCAGCATATTAGAGAATTTATTTGATGTTTACGAATAAAAGCAGTAAAATTCCTCTATTAAGACCACCTGAAATTAAGACTAAATCTGATTTTAAAATTGGCTGTTTTCGAAGAAAGCGAGGAGGTTACATTGTCATAGCTCTGGCGTTGTCTGCATCGTCATTGTGAAAAACCTGGACATTTTGTAATATCTCTGTCATTTACTTGAAACTCTGACTAGTTGTTCATTATGAAAAGGGGAATTCATACCAATAGATGAGGTAACCCTCAAAATATTTTTGGCACAATTATGCCCCTTTTTTGAGTTAGAATTTAAACTTGGACATTTTGTAATATCCCTGTCATTACTGGAGATATTTACTTGAAACTCGGACTAGTTGTTCATTATGCAACGGGGAACTCATACCAATAGTTGAGGTAACCCTCAAAATATTTTTGGCACAGTTATGCCCCTTTTTCGACTTAGAAGTTTTACGTCGTTGTGGTGCAAAAACTTGGACATTTTGTAATATCTCTGTCATTACTGAACATATTTACTTGAAACTTGGACTAGTTGTTCATTATGAAAAGGGGAACTCATACCAATAGGTTAGGTGACCCTCAAAATATCTTTGGCACAATTATGCCCCTTTTTTGACTTAGAATTTTTGTTTAACTAAAAGAAACTGCAGCCACATGCGTTGCTCTTGTTGTTTTTTTTTTTTTGCACAATCAGTATTCCTTAAATCAGGGAAAATTCAATCAGAGTGCGGTCATAATTTTGGTTGTGTTTTACAAGGGTATAGTAAAGAAGAATTAGAAAGCCCTGTCAATTTAATTATAATTGATTAGGTAATCAGGCTGTGTTTTAATGCAGCACTCCATGCCTTGCAGTTTCAGTATTAATTTAACATCAATTTTCTTGGCACCTGTTTCATGTCAGATGCAATTTACAGTAATTTTTTTTAGAAAAAAAAAAAAAAAAAACTGTGGCAGCAGCCTAAAGTTTTAAGCATCTTAAGACTTATTAACATCTGGACATCATACCCACCACACACAATATATTGCATCGTTGCTGGTTCAACATTAACTTTTTTAAATGATAAATGGACAAGGTGGTCCTGTAACTCTTGGGATGCACTGGATCTGATCTTAGTTCAACTTGACCTAAAATCATACCTAAAGAGATAGATTAGATGGTTACGTATTTCTGTTACCTAAAAAGTCCTAAAAATTCTGACACCTTGTGGACTTACTGTAATTCTCCTAAAATTCTAACAAATTTGTTTCATGATCCAGCAAGGAGTCCAAAAGGTGCAGATGGAATGACAAACAGTGTAGACCCTGATCAGACTGGGAGCAGTCTGATCTGGGTCTGCACTTTTTGCTTAAATACTTTGGATTAACAATATTATCGATTTACATAGAAAGTGAAACTACTGACAGAAGCCCATTTTACGGTAAATGAGTTCTAAAACATGGACTTTAATATAAACTGTGGTGCCAGATTTTCAACTGGTCCGCCATTTGGACCAGCCAGCCACTGACCTTACTAGACCTGACCAGCTTTTCACTAGACAATGTCCATCAGTTTTGGGTTAATGTCTAACCCTGCAGCTACTGCAGCTTAAATCTGATGAAGATGATGACAATATTGATGATGCTGATTATGATGTGTTTATTGCTGCTAATTATGGCAGCTAGAGTTCATGTTATAACGAGGTTGAGGTGTACTTCTTCTGTCATGGTTATTGTTGTCGTTGGTCTTTTGCTGCTGAAAATGATAATGAAGATGCCGCAGATGATTGTCACTGCAGCTGTTGATAATGTTCCTGATTTTCTTGATGTTGCTAATGGTGAAGAAAGTGAGGAAGAGACAATAATCTACTGACAGTCATGATGTTGATGAGTTTGTTGCTATGATTGTTTCTTACACTGTTGACCTGATTGATGATGATATTACTGTTGCTCCTGGGCCCAGTTGTTCAAAGCATCGTTAGCTTAACGAGCTCGTTAGTGGTCATATTGTTAACTCCTCTAGCAAGTACAATATAAAATTTTTTGGTATTTTTGCTGAAAAATGTGAGCAGCTTTTGCGGATGCAAAACTGCTCACATTTTTCAGCAAAAATTTCAGCATATTTGCTATATTTAATGATCAAAGTTTTAACAATACGTTAACTAACGACGTCGTTAGTTTTGAACAACTGGCCCCTGATACTTAGGAGGAGGAGGAGGAAACTTGTACATATAAGTAGTAAATGATGCAGCTGATGTTGAGAATGATGCTGATCATTAATTAGCTGATTTTATTGTACTATTCCGGCTGCTGATGATGCTGATGATGATGATGATGACATCAAGGTTTAATGCAAATGGTGAGATTGAGAAAAATCAGGTGAAAATACACAGAAACAAAATTAACATTTTTTTCACTTTACACTGTTTGCTGACTTGAACAGACAACAGTTGGAAAATTCAACAGTTTCTTTGTAATTCACTTTGAAAAGATGCCTTTTTTATTACAGGAATTCAGATTTATAGAATTAATTGAGACTTGGCTGACTTATTTTGAGATCTTATTTTTTTCCTGATCTCATTAACTTAATCATTCTTTATAGTGACTTTGCCAAAAATATGTTTATTTTACTAACACAAGTCCTGACTTAAATAATTAGTTTTAAGTGGAATTAACACTTCATTGTGACTATAACACTTCAGTGATTCACGTATTTATGTTTGGTGTTCAAACAACTGAGAAGCTTAACTCTTGAAAATCCTGGAAGAAGGCCCATTGTTTTGCCACCAGTTCTTCATTTCATCACTGGTACATGGAATTGTTGTTCAAACCTTTTTGTACCAAATCGAATCTTCCTCAAGCCTCTGTGGTTTAGTGGTTATGCTACTCGCCTTGTAAACCAGGGGTCGCAGGATCGATCCCAGGCTTCTCCAGACTTTCGGATGAGTCTTTCAACCGAGGTCCAGTCTCCGTATGACCTTAGCTGTTGGTGAGACGTAAAACCCAAACCCAAAATCCTTATATAAAGCAGGAGTCCATTTCAAAATTAAGGAGTGTCAGGTTGTGTTTTCTTTAAAATTTATTGGGAACATGACAACTTTTCGTAAAAAGTGTAGGCCCTGATCAGATCCCGCATTCTGCATTACCAATTACCCGTTGTGGGGTTTCTGGTACAAAGTGGGTTAACCTTGTCCTGCTGAGCCCGGATATGCCTTATTTTCCAAACAATGAAGATCCAGATCAGATGGCTTCTGACGAAGCCACCTGATCTGGATCTACATTGTTTGCCATTCAGATTGTGAATTGGTTGCAATAATTTGCATCAAATAATCTGATTGGTTTATAACCGGTAGTGGGTGTGGCATATATGAATATTCAGCAGGACAAGGGTTAAGAATAATGGAGTGGCAATAAGTCATAAAAAGATGTTCTTTTAAAAGAAGATGGTCTATTTGCCAGAAAAGAAATTGGTAACATCCATTTGTCAAGGCATGCAAGAAATACTGGATTTCATTGATAAATGCTATGGCCACCCCTATACCCTGACGAAACAATCTATGGAATTAATTGGGCCCCGTCAAGCGATTTTGGTACTTATTACCTATGCGAGCAGCAAAGGTTCAGGCGAGCCTGTGCATCTGCGCAGTCTCGCCAGAACCTTCGCCGCTCGCTCATACAAGCAGTGAATCAAGAGGAACCTTCAGACAGAAAGCCATATCCCTGGCCCCTCTGAATGGCTGGGCGTGCGCAGTTATAATTTGTCATGACGGAATGCTCGAAGACACAAATTCGCTTGGCGGGGCTCAATTAGTTAGAAAATAACATGCCTATGCAAAATGTCCTAATCCATACATTATTCCATTAACATGCCCATGTCAAAATGTCCTGCTCCATCAATTGAAACATTAACATACCTATGGAAAAAGCCCAACACTTTCATGTTCTGCTTCCTGACATTTTATATTATCATATCTATGCAAGAATGTGTCCTGCTGAGCAGGACATGTTTGCATAGGTATGTTTATGTGTCAGAAAATTTTCTAACTCTGTTCTGTTGTCCGAGGATAAGTAGATGTACTGTTGTCAGCGGATAAGTAGACAGTGACGTAAAAGAGTATACACCCACAGGAAGGTTTGTTAGGTTGTACCGTTATTATTATCAAACCCATCACTGGCTGGCAAGACAGACTATAGCGTTATAATTATCATTACTGAAGCGTCATTACCTTTTGACAGCAGTGGACAATACTTAATAACAAAATCATTCGCTGAGGTCACCTTCAACTTACACCAAAACCTCTTTATAACACTATTAATGGGGTCCAAAGCAGAAACCATGTTAGTTAAAAAAACGTGTTATATCCAAACAAAAATTGTATAGATTATATAGAAAAATGACCATTTATGGTCATTTTTCTATATAATCTATACATTTTTGGGATCCATCTTGAAACTGTGTTATATCCAAAACCGTGTTATAATGAACTGTGTTATAATGAGGTTGTGGTGTATTTTCCGACAACAGTATGTGAGAACTTGAAACTGAATCCTGACCATCTTAAAATCTCCTGTGTTGGGTACTTGAAGGTGTGAAAAGGTCACTAACATAGTAACAATGAGTGTCAGACAACAACCTGAATGCGAGACCCAAAAATCATTCTCATTAACACTTGATCGACCAGATTTTGCCTCAGGACACCACCATCGGTACCATCTCTAAGACCTGCCAGCTTCCTTTGCCCTTTGATTGTAGTACCACTTCAGACATCAGTCTGTTGTATTAGTGTCCTGTTGATGATTTGAACCAGTTTTGAAGAGACAGTTATTGTCCCCTCAGCTGGATACCCTCTTGATGTTTTTGAACCATTTCTGAAGAGGCTAGTAGCTGTAATTGTCCCTTCACTGTCTCATTAGAGGATGTCTTCATTTCACTTTCTAATTGTCTCCTGGGCTGAGCATATCACATTACATGTTAGTACAATGTAAGGAATGTTGATATACTAACAAAGAAACGGAACTGTTTTCATGCCTGATTTGCAGCTCTGAGGGGTCTGATATAACTGTAAAAGGAAATCCTAATTTTTTTCTTTTGGAGTAGACCGGCTCAGAGGTTTACCATTGGAGCAAACTCATTCCTATTTAAGTAGACCTTTTCATCAGCTGGATGGTATCCTGGTTCAGTAAGGACAAGGGTATATTACCATAATGATCCTAAGTATTGGGACAGATAGGCTTAAGCAAACAGGGCAGACCCAGATCAGAGCAGTCTGATCAGGGTCTACACTGTTTGCCATTCTGTCTGCACCTTTTGGATGCCCTGCTTGGCAGTGAAACAAATTTGTTAACATTTTAGAAGAATTATAGCAAGTCCTGAAGGAGTCTGAATTTTTAGAAAAAAAAATCCAAGGAAATAACCAGGCTTGGTGGCTCATTTTGATGCAGTTCCCAGTGGTATTCATGAAGCTTTTGGCTCAGATGGAGATTGATCATGAACTTGTTTCGGAGAACATCCTCTCTCTTCCATTAGTTCATGAGATGGTAGATTTTCAGACAAGTCTTGCCATATCTTCTCCATTTTACCTGATTCCAACTGATCCAGGTTTTATATATTAAATATCTTGATACTGCTGGGAATAACAACTTTAACAAGAATCAAGCTGTGGTTTGATTGGCTCCTAATGGTTTTATCAGGTGTTATTATTGACCACAGAGATAAGAACTGGTCATGATAAAGCTAATATAAATATTTAAATCAGATGCAAAAATAAATACCTTCAGGTGTGAGTAGTCTAATAAGCTAGTACAATTTCTTGACCACCTGCATGAGTCTGACGCTTCAAATTTCCTTGGGTTGGTGTAATGAAAACCCCACATCCTGTAGAGAAATGTGGGTTGCAGTAAATCAAAAACATAGAATGTGGGTACTCCTGAGAAAAAGCTTGTGGGCTCCTGCACATTGAAATAGATTGGGCTGCATGATGCTTCCATGCAGAGCTGAAACCGATGGCACATGAGTACCCGGTAACGGTAAACCGCTTAGTGGGTCTAAGCCTGTCCAGGCAAAGTGGTGCGAGTTACATATAAACCCTTTTGGCTTGTTTGGGCGACAGGCAATGAGATTTTTTTCATCTTGTCTTCAAAACGACCTAGATATCATATTGAAAGAACTTGCTTGCAAACTATGGCCACCTCCAGTAAGCAAGCAACCTTTATTGAACAATTTAAGCCTGAATTTTGTTCTTGGGCCCATGATAGTTTCTTCAAATTAAGATCCCTGGATGGCCTTAACCTGTTTAATGCCAAGATCAAATTTGGTGGCATAGACATTTGTATGGGAAAAAGTATGGGATTGATTTTTCGGAAACAATTGCAGCCTATGATGTGAAGTTAGCTAGTTGAGTGGATGAAACTACTTGAGTATTTAAGGTGAAGATCATTCTCTGACCTTTCCATAACAGAGAAAACATTTATGACTTCATGTTGCTTAATTTCCATCTGAATTTTAATGGAATCTACTCTGGAAAGGAAGAATTTGCTTCGAAGAAGCAAATTCTTCCTTTTCAGAGTAGATCCCTATTTGTAAGGGAAGCAAAGCAAGTTTAAAAAGGAGTTGTTTCCCTTGATGGTGTATTTTATTCCCCTTGAGCCTCTTGTTTGTCTTAAATTCAGCCAGTGTAGGCCTCCAAGGGTCATTTGATTGATAGGGCTGACATAGTGTGTTTAAACAGACTAGGCTTCTCAGATTGGAAGCATCACTGTTCTGGTTATAAATGAGGTTGGCATGATTGATTGGAGAGGGCAATTCTGCAGTTATTTACTAGCTGGATGACATTATGGATTCTGGCTAATCAAAACTGCTGGCTCCATTGGAGTATGAAATAAAGAGGAATATCAGGGGCCAGTTGTTCAAAACTAATGACAACATTAGTTAATGTATCCTTAAATCTTTGATCATTTATTATGACAAATATACAATTATTTTTGCTGAAAAAATGTGAACAGCTTTTGCAACACAAAAGCTGCTCAAATTTTTTCAGCAAAAATACCAAAATTTTAATATTAAACTTGCTAGAACAGTTAACAATATGACCACTAATGAACTAATTAAGCTAACGATCGATCCATGGTTTGAACAACTGGCCCAAGCACTTCTTAGTCACCCCTTCTTGGGATCGAGGCTTCTGTTGCATAAAAAGAATGGTCTCCCTTCTCTTCAATAAGGGGCTGTTCATGAAGCCAAGAAATTTGCTGACAATGGCATACAACCATATTATCACCTGGTAAATCCTTTTAATATAGAGAAAGGTCTGAAAGGAATTATAACAAATACCCACAAGCTATGTATAACCACATCTGTGTCAGGTTGAGGCAGTTTGTACCCGTTTCAACAACCTATGTCTTGGAGCACAAATAAGAAAAAAATAATGTATACCCCACCTAAACCCTAGTTTTCTCTTAAAGTGGGGTTTATGGAGGTAGTCATGTTAACGTGATAATTTACCAGGGCTTAGAAGACGAAATTTGAAGACAGTGATTATCCCATTGCATTCTGGTGGACTCTTCCATTGCTATACATGTATGTTGGACAAGTTCATTTATCATATGATGGGTGTTCAGCCTATTCATTTTTATTCTATTTTTGATGGAAAATTCTGTTAGCAAATAGTGCAGGCCCTGATCTGGGCCTGCACTGTTTGCCAAGGTACCCCTTTAGGGATTCCCCCCCCCCCCCATGTAATGGGTTATGAAGGATAAAGGTAATTTTTTTTGCAGCGGAGTGTGAAATAGGAAAAAACCAGTTTGTCTGAAATGGCAGAGCTTAGCAATTCCATTTTTAAGAATTGCTTATTCTGTCAATTTGCCAAGTAGAAATTTCCGAAAGTCATTTACAGAAATGATTTAGGAAGATGGGGCTAACAACTAATTTGTAGGACTAAATTTTATGTTCCTAATGTTGGATAGTTGGACTTGAAGAGACTTTTTACCTTTTTTGCCGCGTTTTTCGGTGATAGCATGTTTATTTTTTTTGTATTTTTTATCAACACATCGGGAAAGTTGTAGAGGAAAAGCTTCGCCAACTTCTCAAAATGGTTCCATGCCCCTAATTTACATGAGAAGAGCGGTAATCAGATGGCGATTTCTGAAATTTCAAGCTTGCGTAAAACTTTCTGTTTCACTGGTCCCGCCTTGACGGTGTGGTTTGACGATTTTTATGCCCCCGCCATTCGAAGAATGGTGGAAAGGGCATATAGCGTTGCCCCTGTCCATCCGTCCGTCCGTCCGTGCGTGCGTGTGTCCCTGCGTCCGTGCGTCCGAAACTTAAACGCAGCCAATAACTTCCTTATTTATTGATGGATTTTAAAATTACTTGGCAGAAATGTTAACCATCATGAGACGACATGTCACATGCAAAACCCAGGTCCGTACCTCCAAGGTCAAGGTCATACTTAGAGGTCAAAGGTAAAAAAAAAGGGTCCGAAACTTAAACGCAGTCAATAACTTTCTTATTTCTGGATGTATTTTGAAATTACTTTGTAGAAATGATAACCATCATGAGACGATGTGTCATGTGCAAAATCCAGGTTGGTACCTCCAAGGTCAAGGTCATACTTAGAGGTCAAAGGCCAAAAAAAGGGTCCGAAACTTAAACGCAGTCAATAACTTACTTATTTCTGAATGGATTTTGAAATTACTTTGAAGAAGTCTTAACCATCATGAGACGATGCGTCACGTGCAAACCCAGATCCGTACCTCCAAGGTCAAGGTCATACTTAGAGGTCAAAGGTCAAAAAAAGGGTCCGAAACTTAAACACAGTCAAGTCGGATCCAACAAGCTGGAGGTTGTAGCTTCCTTCTGCTACCTAGGTGATATGCTCTCAGCAGCGGGTGGTTGCGACCTTTCAACTACAACACGTGTGAAAACAGCCTGGAAGAAATTCAAGGAGTTGCTACCAGTTCTCTCTTCGCGCCACCTCTCGTTCCAGACACGTGGCCGTGTGTATAGCTCTTGTGTGCGGAGCGCAATGCTCCATGCCAGTGAGACATGGCCATTGACAAAGCCAAACCTCCAACGTCTACAGCGAAATGACAGGGCAATGATCAGACAGATCTGCAATGTCAAGCCACAGGACACTGTCACCATCAGGTCCAGTGAGTTACTTGAGCGTCTTGGCATTGAGGACCTGGACCTCATCCTGAAAGAGAGAAGACTTCGCTGGTATGGACATGTGGAACGCTCCAACGGTGCAGTCAAGACTGCCTGTGACATACAGGTAAGTGGAAAGCGGGGGCCAGGAAGGCCCAAGATGACCTGGAAGCAGCTAACAGAAAGAGATTGCAGAGAATGGAAGCTCTCTGCTATCGATCCTCATGATAGACAAGCCTGGAGATCTGGTGTAAGATCTGCCATGCGTGCAGCAAGCCAGCTACCTGGAAGGGGGCCGACTTATGTGGACATTGCCCCTGTACCTGCACGTTAATCAAAAATCCGTTGATGATGATGATGATGAATAACTTACTTATTTCTGGATGGATTTTAAAATTACTTTGAAGAAATATTAACCATCATTAGACGATGTGTCACGTGCAAACCCAGATCCGTACCTGCAAGGTCAAGGTCATACTTGGGCGTTCAAGGTAAAAAAAATGGTCGGTCAATAACTTTCTTATCTCTGGATGGATTTTGAAATTATTTGGCAGAAATGTTGGCCATCATGAGACAATCCTTCTCACACAAAATTAAGGTCCTTACCTACAAGGTCAAGATCATACTTAGAGGTCAAACGTGAAAAAGGGTCCAAAACTTACTTAAACACGGTCAATAACTTTCTATTGATGAATACGAACAGACATATTTTCAGGCGGGGGCATCTGTGTCCTATGGACGCATTTCTAGTTTGTCTTCAGTGCTTGACTGATGGATAATTACTTGGGTCATTCCAACATTCTGCATGTAAACGGTGTGCACATTCGAAAGTGAAATGACTGGAGTCGTTATAACAGCAATTTAAATTGAATGACTACTCAGCTAAAGGCTTAGCCTCTATTCCCAGTGGAGTGGGCTTCCCTTGTGTTGGAAATGCACAAATCGCGTCCGTAGCCATGAAAGGGTCTTGTAATCTAATACTCCAAGGAACAAATGTTATATATAGATATATGTTAGAATCGCCGAGGCGATTCTAACAAATGTCTATAAAATTTGTTTCTTGGAGTAATAATGGGGAAAAGGCCTTTTATTACCCATCATAGTCCTAACTGGGATTCTTTATAACAGCAAATTCTTTATAACTACAGACTAATAGGGAACAAATACTGCCGTTATAATGAGGGTCCGCTGTATTAAAGCTGATGGATACCAAAATATTGTCACTATTCAAACCTTGTTGAATTATATAAACTAGTACCAAAAATCATCAATACTCAAACCTTATTGTGACATACCAACTTGACAATAATTTTGAAGCAAAATCTAGAAAAAATGGTTTTTGATTTCAAATATATACAGGAGATACAAGAAATTTTGTCAGCTTTATTGTATTAGTGTATCATATAACACTACCATGTGGTGGGGTAATCTGTCACTGTCACCATCTATAAAGAGGTTATACTGCCCCTCTGGGTTTGACCGATGGTGGGACCATTTGATACCATATGAACTGGTGAGAAACTGGGAGGTTAATAGGGTTAGAGAAACACTGTTTTAAGCCATTTGATCCACAGCTGACCTGGCCTATAGAGATTAAAGAGATAAGGTGTTTTGAAAAATTGACAATTTGTCACTGGAGATTAAAGATGATTTAGTTCTACTGACAGTAAGTTGAGAAGTCTTTGAGAGCTTGGCTTATCCACTGGCATAACTTTATGCTCAAATACACACAGCCTGCATGCTCCCTATCTCTGCTCAGTCACTTGAAAGTTTGCCCTTGTACTTTTGCACCCAAATGAAAAATACACCCCCTCGCCATATAACATGATTTTGGATCTAACACAGTCTAAAGATGGGCATAAACCTCTATATAACAGGGTCATTATAAAACAGTTTTGGAAAGATCAGGATCCTGAAAATTATATTTTTTCTATTTAATACATTTTTGTTTTCTCTGGACATTATTAACATGCTTAATCTTGTTCAACTATATGGACTCCAACAATAATATTATAAAGAGGTTGGGTGTATTTGGATCAAGTATGCTTTTAATCTGTCCAAGGATTCCATGGAATTTTGCAAGAGCAGTTATTATTTCCATGGAATATGGACTGCAATGCATATTGGTATGTTTGTGCAGTGGCAAAATCAGAAACCACTGTCCTTCGATTGCATCATGGACATTTGATCCTTTGGTCCACAGTGAGGCTGAGTAACATTCATACCAGATTCAATTGTTTGTACTCTCTCATTTAGTTCTATTTAAACCAAGTCTCCCTTACATTTTTCATAAAATATTGGAATTAATGCATATTCCCAGAATCATTTCACTTTTTTCCATGGAAATATACTTAAATCTTTATACAGAAACACACCATCCAGTGGATAACCAATGTATATCTTCAGGCATACTGTGCACAAAGCAAAGACTCAGATCTTCACTATGCAGTATATAGAGGCATCAAAGCATTGTTAGCTTAACAAGCTCATTGGTGGCCTGGGTCTAGTTGTACAAAGCTGCTTGGTAGCTGAACAAGCTCATTCAGTTGTTCAAAGCATCGTTAGTTGAACAAGCTCATTTAAGAGGCCAGGGACCAGTTGTCAAACCATCATTAGCTGAACAGGCTTGTTAGTGACCAGGGTCCAGTTGTTCAGAGTATCATTAGCTTAACAAGCTCATTAGTGGCCAGGGTTCATTTGTTCAAAACATCTTTAGCTGAACAAGCTCATTAGTGATCAGGGTCCAGTTGTCCAAAGCATCAAGTTGTCCAAAGCATCATCAGCTGACAAGCTCGTTAGTGACCAGGGTCCAGTTGTTCAAAGCACCAGTAGCTTAACAAGCTCATTAGTGACCAGGGTCCAGTTATCCAAAGCATTGTTTGTTGAACAAGCTCATTTAAGTGACCAAGCTTCAATTGTCCAAAGCATTGTTAGGTGAAAAAGCTTGTTAGTGGCCTGGGTCTAGTTGCCAAAAGCATCATTAGCATAACAAGCTTGTTAATGATGGGTCTAGTTGTTCAACCATTCTTTAGCTTAACATGCTCATCTAAGTGACCAGAGCCCAGTTGTCCATAGCATTGTTAGTTGTACAAGCTGATTGGTGGCCAGGGTCTGGTTGTTTAAAGCTTCATAAGTTGAACAAGCTCACAAGTGGCCAAGTTCTAGTTGTTTAAAACATATCACAAGCTGAACAAGCTCATTAGTGATCAGGGTCCAGTTTTTTAAAGCATCGCTATCTGAACAAGCTCATTAGTGGCCAGGGTCCAGTTGTTTAAAGCATCACTATCTGAACAAGCTCATAAGTGGCCAGGGTCCAGTTGTTTAAAGCATCGCTAGCTGAACAAGCTCATTAGTGGCCAGGGTCCAGTTGTTTAAAGCATCGCTAGCTGAACAAGCTCATTAGTGGCCAGGGTCCAGTTGTTTAAAGCATCGAGCTCATTAGTGGCTAGGTCCAGTTGTATAAAGCATCGCTATCTGAACAAGCTCATTAGTGATCAGGGTCCAGTTGTTTAAAGCATCGCTAGCTGAACAAGCTCATTAGTGATCAGGGTCCTGTTGTTTAAAGCATCGCTAGCTGAACAAAGCTCATTAGTGGCCAGGGTCCAGTTGTTTAAAGCATCGCTATCTGAACAAGCTCATTAGTGGCCAGGGACTGGCTGTTTAAAGGTGCATTATTGAGCTATTTGGAAAAAAATGCTTCCAAAAATAAAATACATATAGCCGGTATTTTTCTTTAACCTTTACCCTGCTGAATTAATTTTTTTATCGATACTCCGTCCCACTGAATTGTTTTTATCAAATACTACCATTTTCAGCAACTTTTAACACGCAAAAACCCGTATTTTTCTTGATTTCTCCACCATTCAAAGCATATGGAAAACGAAAGTAGCCTACTGTCACTCAGCTGACTGAGTCGAAAAATCGTTTTAAACACCCTTTCAGAGCGTATTTTGGGCTCGATTAGATCAAGTTCGTCAAAAAGTAGCGATTTCCTCAAAAAAATTGCATCCTTACCCAGAAAACCCGAAGAAAATCCATCCAAAAACATCGAAACGGCAAGTTTTTTTTTTCATCGATGCCCGGATGTTTATTTGATACTGAAATGCCAAACCGCACCGAAAAACGAGAGTTCCTCCTTTTCTATGAGTCGCACCAAGCACACCAGTCAATTTCGGCGCACGATTGCGCCTACAGCGTGGCGCCATTACATTTTCACGGGCGCACGAATGCGCCTACAGCATGCTAAAGGTTAAAACAATACAAATGAATGCATTTTATGCAAAAATGCGAACAATTATGATGACAGGTAAAAGAGTTTGAGAGGGATTCCCTAACTAGGTTTCGCACACTAGTTAGATCTATTTTTAGTTCGTGACAAAAATAGAATCCCTATATATGACGTTATGCGACGTTCATTTTTGGCCTTGTTTGCTTAGGCCATGCCTGAATCGGCAGAAATATGACGCTGAACACCATGCCATATAAGTAACGACACTCAGAGACGATACTGTCGCCATGCATGTGTAAAGTGACAGATTTATTTTTAGAACAGAAATTCCGAACACATGTTCAGAGCTAAGGGTAAACACGAATGAAAACGACCATTTTCACAAAGTTCTGAAGCTGTATTTGGCTCCAAAAGTGTACACATGACAAAGGTGTATGCATTGAAGATAAAAAGCAGAAAAAAAAATTGAGACCCAGTAGCTCAATAATGCACCTTTAAAGCATCGCTAGCTGAACAAGCTCATTAGTGGCCAGGGTCCAGTTGTTTAAAGCATCGCTAGCTGAACAAGCTCATTAGTGATCAAGGTCAAGTTGTTTAAAGCATCGCTATCTGAACAAGCTCATTAGTGGCCAGGGTCCAGTTGTTTAAAGCATCGCTATCTGAACAAGCTCATTAGTGATCAGGGTCCATTTGTTTAAAGCATTGCTAGCTGAACAAGCTCATTAGTGGCCAGGGTCCAGTTGTTTAAAGCATCGCTAGCTGAACAAGCTCATTAGTGGCCAGGGTCCAGTTGTTTAAAGCATCGCTATCTGAACAAGCTCATTAGTGATCAGGGTCCAGTTGTTTAAAGCATCGCTATCTGAACAAGCTCATTAGTGGCCAGGGTCCAGTTGTTTAAAGCATCGCTAGCTGAACAAGCTCATTAGTGGCCAGGGTCCAGTTGTTAAAAGCATTACTAGCTCAACAAGCTCATTAGTGGCCAGAATGCAGTTGTTTAAAGCATCATTACTTAACAAACTAATTAGTGGCCAGGGTCCAGTGGTTTAAAGCATCATTAGTTGAATAAGCTCATTAGTGGCCAGGGTCCAGTTGTTCAAAGCATCATTTGTAGTGGCCAGGGTTCAGTTGTTCAAATCATTATTAGCTGAACTAGCTCATTAGTGGTCTGGTTCCAGTTGTTCAAAGCATTGTTAGTTGAAAAAGCTCATTAGTGGCCAGGGCGTGGTTGTTTAAAGCACCACTAACTGAATAAGCTCATTAGTGGCCAGGGCGTGGTTGTTTAAAGCACCACTAACTGAATAAGCTCATAAGTGGCCTGGGCCTGGTTGTGTAAAGCACCACTAACTGAACAAGCTCATTAGTGGCCAGGGCCTGGTTGTTTAAAGCACCACTAACTAAATAAGCTCATAAGTGGCCGGGGACTGGTTGTTTAAAGCACCACTAACTGAATAAGCTCATTAGTGGCCAGGGCCTGGTTGTTTAAAGAACCACTAACTGAATAAGCTCATTAGTGGCAATGGCCTGGTTGTGTAAAGCACCACTAACTGAATAAGCTCATAAGTGGCCAGAGTCTAGTTATTTAAAGCACCACTAACTGAATAAGCTCATAAGTGGCCAGGGTCTAGTTGTTTAAAGCACCACTGACTGAATAAGCTCATAAGTGGCCAGGGTCTAGTTGTTTAAAGCATCACTAACTGAATAAGCTCATTAGTGACCAGGGCCTGGTTGTTTAAAGCACCACTGACTGATTATAAGCTCATAAATTACCAGGGCTTGGTGGTTTAAAGCACCACTATTTGAACAAGCTCATTAGTGGCCAGGGCCTTGTTGTTTAAAGCACTACTAACTGATTAAGCTCATAAGTGGCCAGGGTCTAGTTGTTTAAAGCACCACTAACTGAATAAGCTCATAAGTGGCCTGGGCCTGGTTGTGTAAAGCACCACTAACTGAATAAGCTCATAAGTGGCCTGGGTCTAGTTGTTTAAAAGACCACTAACTGAATAAGCTCATAAGTGGCCAGGGCCTGGTTGTTTAAAGCACCACTAACTGAACAAGCTCATTAGTGACCAAAAGAGTTAACAATTTGATAATTTACTACCATTTTTTGCTAGAAAAATGTGAGTAGCTTTTACAAATGCCAATGCTACCTGATCATTTTTTCTAGCAAAAGTTATTATTAGTAACATCTTTTGTAGCTATTGTACTTGCTGAACAGATACATCACAGAAACACACCACTATAATTTTGACCCCCTTGAACCCCACTTTTATATAGTAAAACTGGGGTTTACAGGGGTAAACCTTATTTTTAGCTCGTCTGTTTTTTGAAAAAAAACTTTCGAGCTATTGTCATCACTCCGGCGTCTGCGTAGTCGTCCTGAGTCGTCCTGCGTCGTCCTGAGTCGTCCTGCGTCGTCCTGCGTCGTTCCAAAAAAACTTAACCTTGGCTATAACTTAATCAAAGCGCCAAAAGGCACTGAAATGACAGATTCTGTGAAAACCCAGTGCTTCAGCTGAAGGGCACGACCCGCCGGATGCTTTTAGCTTTATGAGTGTAACCATATATGGGTATGGCGGCCATTTTGGTCATGTGACCTGGACCTAAAACGGCTCCCCCAATAAAAGCGCCTTATCGTAAGGAGCAAAAATATATCTTATACTTTAGTACTGTATTCTGAATGGTTTGCAGGATAAAATGCATTCTCACTTTTCCAATACAAAAGCATATGTGTCAAAGTTTGACCTAGGCACGACGAAGGTCAAGGTCAACCCAGGGTCACCATTTTAGCAATTTATGATGGGCCTACGTCCCAGATGCAATTTATCAAGTTTCGTGGAAATCTGCCCAGTGGTTCTGGAGAAGACTATTTTTGAAGGGTTTTTACCATATATGGCTTGGCGGCCATTTTGGTCATGTGACCTGGACCCCATGAGCAAATTTTGGTTTCCCCCATCCCATAGAGGCCCCATATGAAATTTGACTTCAATCGGCCCAACGGTTTCCGAGGAGAAGCAGTTCGAAAATTTTCACATTTTTCGCCTCGGCGAGGCTATACTAAATGGAATGTAATATTTCGCAAGTTCATTGGTTAGATCTCATTGATATCTTTCAGTATGACAAAAATTGTTTAAATATTCCAAGCGGTTAAGTCACTATCACCAATTTTGACGGGTTACGGACGGACAGACAGACTGACAGAATGACACGGTGATTTTAGGGCACTCTTAGAAAATCAACCGACTTCAGTCGGTCGCTTTTCTGCGGGTCATGCAATTCAGATTTACTTTCTTAAGTGATAAGGACAATGGCGCTGGAGTGCTGATTTTTAGTTTGGTTCACAAAACTGAGGTGAATCGGCTGTTAAACACTTTCATCTTCGTTTTACTTGGACATTATAAATAAAACAACATGCAAATGACTACCCAGCAGGCACACGTCGCTAGGGCAACGTCAAATCAACGTCAATGCAACGTCTTGACGTTGCACCGACGTTGATGTGACGTCACAATTACGTCATGTGCCTTCTGAGATAGTTGCCAGTTTTATGACAACACATAGCCGCAACTTTCTTGTAAAAGCTTACACTTGTTGACTGAGATGTGTTTCGCGGCTTAGTCAAGAACCTGCCTTATGTCGTGCGCTACAATAAAGGAAAACACTTTTTGTGCGATGTTTGAAGTTTTGCGGCATGTGACTAATTATTTATCACATCATTGTGCTTACATATTCAGTTATTTAGACCTATACAACAGAATTGGACAGTGATAACTGTTAGGAGTTTATTATTGCTGGCTTGCTACCGTACGGTGAAGTTTCTAGCGTCACGTACTTCGCATTTAATTAGGTCATGTTAGTGTTAGGAGTCTGTACCCTTTCCGCCCTTTATAGCCAAGTACAGATGCAAACAGTGTAGAACCTGGTGAAATGGCTCATAATTATACACCGCATTCGGTTCTAAATGGTTTGACATGCTATTGACGACTATTGACAAGACACCCAATTTACATGTGTAGAATGGACGCGTACAAATTCAGTGCCTGAAAAGTGAACTGGAGAAACTCGAGGGTTGAAGGGGTAAAATCTTAACCTGGCCTGTAACTGTTGTGTGCGGGTCAGGACCAGACAAAGCGGCTTGGCCGATAATCAAAAGTTAAATACAGCTTATTATACGGTCTATTTTCTTTAATTTCAAAGTTTATCTAGTTACTTAAATGGTGTGCACTGATTGTAGCTCTATACATATTGTTTTTTTTTTTTTTTTTTTTTTTCTAAAAATATACAAAGGTACTTTAATGGCGTATTGATACAAATATAATTATTCATAACCCATTTTGTACTGAATGTAATATCACTTATCTGACGAAGATTTTATTTCGAAATCCCGGTTCAAAATTAAGGGGCGTCAGCTAGAAATATAGGAATTAATTTAGGAAAAAAAAATGGGCTAACTTTCGACAACAGTGAAGCCCGCAGTGAAGGCCGTGGTTAGACGCCGCCTCCAAGATTCGCCAATGACCCATTATGCGGTCGTCTGTATAAAATGGGAACTTTCCTTATGCATATTCAATTAACTTTTCCCGTTTTGTTTGTAATTTAAGAAAGATCATTTTTGTATTTTGATTACAAATGAAACAAAACATGTAATCAAAATGCGGAAATAATGCCATGAGAAATTAGTTTTGAGACAGCGAGCATGAAAAGTCAACAAACAACGGACTATTTGCGCGGAGTCATATTTCAAAATTAGTGGAAGCCGGAAGTTCGGACGTTAAAATTGTAAACATGCAGCACGACAAAGAATGACAGAAAGAATCTGTCATTAAAAAGTATTAGACCTAGCCTCATGAAACTTCATACACACACTCATCATCACAAGAGCTACATTTTGACCAAGGACCATAACAACATTGTTGATTTTGGCTGAATTATCTCCCCTTTTCCAATTTTTTTCTGAAACACATTTTTTGCTCTCATTTTAATACTATTCACAACAGCCTTCAAACTTCACATGAATGTTCCTTGGGACAAGACCTTTTCAGTGATACCACACTTTTTGATCTGTGACCTTGACCTTTGAACTTTGACCTATTTTTCGAAAATTTAACCGAAAACCTTAACCTTGACCATATTTCCAAAAGTATTTGGCCTACCTTCATGAAACTTCATACACATACTCACCATCACAAGAGCTACATTCCCTACAAGTTTTATAACCCCATCTTGCAATTTGATTGAATTATCTCCCCTTTTCTCTCTGTTTTTTTTTTAAATTGTTTTTGTCTCTTATTTCAATACTATTTACAACAGAGCCTTCCAACTTCACATGAATGTTCCTTGGGACAAGACCTTTTCAGTCATACCACGCTTTTTGACCTGTGACCTTGACCTTTGAACTTTGACCTATTTTTTGAAAAATTAACCAAAAAACTTAACCTTGACCATATTTCCAAAAGTATTTGGCCTACCTTCATGAAACTTCATACACATACTCACCGTCACAAGAGCTACATTCCCTACAAGTTTTATAACTCCATCTTGCAATTTCATTTGACTTAGAACTTTCGTTTTCTAAAAGAAACTGCAGACGAGCGTTGGCACCCGCTTGCGGTGCTCTTGTTCTTGTTTCTGCTCCATGTAATGGGGTTTAGGGGTCAAATTCATATAGGCATGTGTTCATGGTGCAAGGTTACCTCTTCTTTTGCCTGGAATATTCGTATTTATTCCAGGAAAATAGCCAACTTATATATTAATTGGATACTTTGATCCTTGTTATATATAGGCAGCTGTCTGTCAGTCCGTTGTGTTGAGATTATGTAAGATTTTCATAATTTGGCTGAGTTTTGATGTTATGAGATTTAAAATGGAGGCAATAATTTTTCAAAGTGATTGGGGCTACAAGAAGGCTTTGATGCTGTATGATGTTAGTTTTTCTGTTGTGATAATATCTTCTTTCTTTCCCATTATATTTCCTTTGCAATAAATAATTTTCAGTTAATACCTTGAAGGTGGTAATGAAATGAAGATCTTTGGTTTTTGATAAGACACCAAAGAAAACTGATTTTGATTGACTTTGCATGCTAAAGATCATGTAATTTGAAAAAAAAATGGAAATGTAATCAATCATTTTTAAAGCTAGTCATAACTTAACACTAATTTGGCAAAGTCATTATAAAATTTAAGTTGCAGTTATGATGCAGTAGATTAGTTTATACTAATTTATTTTAGTTCGATTGCGATGAAAGCTTCAAACTTATTGAATCGTTCT
Organism: Lucinisca nassula; assembly: GCA_963580285.1. Classification (NCBI taxonomy): domain Eukaryota; kingdom Metazoa; phylum Mollusca; class Bivalvia; order Lucinida; family Lucinidae; genus Lucinisca; species Lucinisca nassula. Next base: position 132,284,548 of record OY757019.1, on the reverse strand, counting down.
CGAACACTCATTCCGGGTGTTTTCATGCGTGCGGGAGAGAGTGGCAGTGGCTTTTAAACCACGGCTACCCATTTACACCTTGGTGGAGTGGGGCAGTATCATTATGTGTCTTGCCCAAGGACACTGACCTCGATATTGGTGGCCGGATTCAAAAGCACAACCTCTCGATCATAAGTCAAACGCGTTAACCGCTGTGCCATCGAGTATTAGGTTGCAGTTATGGAGCAGTAGATTCAAGGCAATAACTTGTGGAAAACTCATTTCTTTTTTTTTCTTTGGTTTGGCAGCTCTTTCAAGATTATTTCACTTACTTTGAGCCAATCAATTATGAGAGCTGGGTGAAAACCGGAGTACCCAGAGAAAAGCCAACTGACCTAGCTCCATTTCAGAAATTAACGTCTTACATGTGACCCGAGCGTCTCAAACCGAGCAAGGCTGGAACCTACAGCAGTGAAAGCCCTACTGACCATTAGAGTTGGCGCTTTTACCCACTAGGCCATGGGAGTCTGTGACAGCTCATTATGACCTAGTGTTGATTGGGCAACACAAGCAAATAAAAACATTTCTTTAACCTTTACCCTGCTGTAGGCGACAAGCCCTATCTTTGCAAACAGTGTAGATCCAGATCAGATGAAGCCATCTGATCAGGATCTACACAGTTTGACATTCAATTTCTGAATATGTAGAAATAAGCTGCATCAAGTAATGTGATTGGTTCAAAGTCAGAAATGAGTATGGCTTAATTGAATATTCAGCAGGTTAAAGGTTAACACAGTATAGTACTAGTTTGGGAGGTGAAACGATTATGTTTTCTTGTGTTATTTACTATGTTTATGTATTCTTTGCTATACGCTATACATGTTGTGGGCAGCAACCCGCCCATCGGGGCTTGAAGAAATAGATGGGCTGCATGATGCTTCCATGCAGAGCTGAAGCCGACCCGCACACGAATACGCTTAGAGGATCTGGGCCTGCCCAGGCAAAGCGGTGCAAGTCCACCCATCCATGCTATAAACCCTTTTGGTTTCATTGGGCAACAGGGCTTGAGATGTCATCTGGTAAAAGTCCCACAAAATTGGAAGCGCAAAGTCTCCAAAATGACCTATACAGTGTTGGACATTAAATCTCAAATCAAACAAATCAAACAATATGTTGTGGGTTCTTGTTAGAATTATTACCCACAACATAGAGATAATGAAAGAATATGCACCCTGTTTGTGATTAAATAAGCTAGCGCACAACAAAACCTATGTTAAGGCTTATGAGACCAGTGAAGACTCAGATCAGCCTGTGCATTCGCACAGTCTGCTCAGAGCCTTCACAGATCACATGTACCGTCAGGCTATTCAAAGAGAGATACACAGCATCTCTTGTCTGAGAGTAAATGAGCAGACTGATCCAGGTATTTGAAGGTCACACATCTTTATGAAGGTTTTGTCATGCGCTGGCTCAAGTTCTGTCCAACTGTTGTTAGTAAATTGGTAAAATTTTATTGTTGCAGTTGCAAGTGACATGGTGTTGAAAGAATCGGCTGGAATCCAGTGCTTGTTTGCTGCAAGGTATGTTAAATATGCACCAGGGAACTTTAATGGTGACAAATAGCAATTGTGTTGAAAGGTGGAAAAAAATTTAACATTTGAGCCAGCGCATAACAAAATCTACAAGAGGGCTTGAGCGACCAGCATATGCGCAGTCTGATCAGAGTCTTCGCTGGTCGCATGTATCTAATGTAGGCTATTATCTATGCAAAGAGACATAAGCAAAAGGTCTTGTCATAGTGGATGGGTGCGCAGGTGGATTTGAGTCTCTGCTGATTGCACCAGTCTTATTGTAGGTTTTGTCATGTGCCAGCTCATTTGTTATGTGGCTTCCATCCATATGGGAATTCTTTAGGAGCCATTTGTTTCTGAAATTTATGAATTTAATCATAAGTTCATTTTGTACACTGTTTTGCATTGGGTAATCAAGACATTCATTATAGAAAAGACGTTACAGGGTTTTACATTACGAAAACACGCCTATACAAATACATTGCCACCTTTATCGCCTAAAAAGCGAAAATTTTGAGTGGAAAAAATGTGATATTTTTCTTATTTCTGCTCAAAATATAGATTGTGGGTACTTGTTAGAACCGCCTCATCGAGTACCCACAATCTAAATTTTAGAGCAGAAATAAGAAAAATAAGGTTTACCCCTGTAAACCCCAGTTGTACTATATAAAAGTGGGGTTCAAGGGGGTCAGAATTATATAGGCGTGTATTCGTGATGACAAGGTCCTAAAATATGTGCTTCATCACGAAAACACGCCTATATAATTTTGACCCCCTTGAACCCCACTTTTGTATGGTAAAACTGGGGTTTCCGGGGGTATACCTTTGTTTTCTTATTTCTGCTCTAAAATATAGGTTGTGGGTACTCGTTAGAACCGCCTCGATGAGGCGGTTCTAACGAGTGCCCACAATCTATATTTTGAGCAGAAATAAGAAAAATATCACAATATTTCGTCATAAAATTTTCATTTTTTCGGCGATAAAGATGGCAATGTATTTGTATAGGCGTGTTTGCGTAATGCTAACGAATGGTCATTGTTTTCCTAATTTGCGCTCAAAAGCATCAAATAGTTTGTGAGCAACTTGTTAGAGCTGCCTCAATCAGGCATTTCTGACCAGCACCCACAATCTATATATTTACAGCAGAAATCAGGAAATCATTGCAAATTTTCTTCAGGAAAAACGTCATTAAAGGATTCACTGTCACTTGGGATGTTGCAACAGTAGATATATCAAATACATAGATATTTAGCTAATGGCCAGCCTCCGTGGCCTAGTGGGTAAGAGCACTGACTCTTACCTTTTCCATGCTGATCCTTTTTCTTGAAAGCAGTATAGATCCAGATCAGCTGGCTTTTTTGAAGCCAGCTGATCAGGATCTAAACTGTTTTCTATTCTGCTTCCGAATCCATGGTGAAAATTGAAATCATGCAACACAACTGGCTGAAAATTTGGGAGGAAAGCAGTAAATTGAAATATTTAGCATGACAAGGGTTAATCACTGTTAAGACAGGTCTCTCACTGCTGTGGTTCTAGCCCTGCTCATGTACAGCTTTTTGTATGCCTGTACCGAAATATAAGAAGAGCTGTTAATGCATTACCTATTTCAAGGCATGGACAGTTAAGCTTTGTAGGTCCAACACAATCAAATGGATCCCCAAGCATTCAGATTATATTCCTGCAAATATTCCATTCAGTGGCTCCATTTCCAAGACATGCTGACAAGATTATCTTTACTGATCACCATGGCCCATTACAAAACTGAGATAAAAGAAAAAAAACAGATAAAACAGTAGCTGAACATACAAGCTTGTATTATCAGCAAACCTCTCAAAATCATAAATCACATACACACAGTAAACACTCTGATCAACCTGCACATACGTGCAGGCTGATCAGAGTGTTTGCTGTGTGCTTTAATGAGCATTCCGCAAACTGAACAGTTTTCAAAACTTGCCAAATAGGCTTCTGGCTCATCTGGGGCTGTGCTGTTATGGCCTTGCTATTTTGTTGTTATGGCCTTTTTTGTTCCGGCCTGGCTCAGATGAGGTCTCAGAAAATAAGCTCTACTGAAGCTCTATGGTCTAACATACTATCTATTTGCCAGTGTGGCTGTGATTGGGAAATTATGTTGTAATTTGAAAAACAGCATAAAATGGATTTAGTGCAGCATTGATTTTTGTGTGAAATTCAGGTGAGAAAAATGAGCTTTAAATTTAGTAGACATTGATTAGTGCTTCTCACAAATGGTCATATAATAGTGACAGTCGAAGGGTACCTTGAGGTCTGATTCATTGAAAGATTTGGGAGGAGTGTCATGTTGCACTTTTTCTCCATTCATTTGATGAGGTTTAACGTCCCCGCCAACACTGTATAGGTCATGTTGGAGACGTTGCTTCCAATTTTGTGCGACTTTAACCCGACATTCAGATGTCACCCAATGAAAGTAATAGGGTTTGTAAGCATGGATGGTCCGACACACACTGCTTTACCTGGGCAGACTTAGATCTATAAATTAGATATAGAATGTTACCTGAATTTCGTTTATGCATACATGTAATTATGTATGGACTGGTTGCCAGTGGCTGACTTGGAATGCCTTTTTCCAAATTTGTGCAGGCTGTTTATGATTGATATGAGTCAGTTTGGATCTTGGAAAGTATTCTGTCTTGCTGTCTAAGCCCATACTAAGAATGAGAAAAGCCTTATGAACCAGTGATTAATGCACCATCATGCCAGAGCTGCAATGCCTGTAATGCAATTTGTAGAAGAGGATAGCTCCAGATAAGGGGATGAAAACCGGGATAATTTTCGGATAATTGTTCTTATTTGTTCATAAAAATATATGTTGTGGGTACTTGTTAGAATCGCCTCATTGAGGCGATTCTAACAAGTACCCACAACATATACTTCTGGAAAGAAATAAGGAAAATTATCACTTAATTATCTTTGTTACACCTCCTGGAACTATGGATTCAGAAATATGATTTATATGAGTCAGCTGCTGCAGCAACTGACCAGGGACCACTTGACCAACTGGCCAGAAGAAAGACCATTGGAGCAGTGAATGACTGCCATCAGTACAAGACTCCTCCCCAATAAATCAGCCTCTTAACTGTTTTAATGGTCAATTACTTTTTGTAAAGAAACGTTTTGCTAAGCTTTATTACTGTCAAGGTTTCTACAACAAAATCTGCTGTTTTGCAGAAAAATCTGTTCCTATTTGGCATTCTTTGTTTTTCGTGATTGAGGTTTTGTTCGAATTCTCCACATCTGTAGGTTTTTCGATATTCATTAGGTTTTTAATGAAATCATTACATTTAATATGACTTGAATTTTAAGAAGAGATTTAGCATTGCTGATGCAGAATCAAGAAAAGCGCCAATTTAGCAATACGCCGGAAAAGGCACAGAGAGTGATTGATTTGTTCTGTATTGCTTTTTATAACGTTGGCTAAAACAAATACACAGTGGAAGAGAATGCTAGATTTAACCCTTGTCCTGCTGAGCCCGGATATGCCTTATCTTTGAAACAATGTAGATCCAGATCAGATGGCTTCTGACGAAGCCATCTGATCAGGATCTACATTGTTTGTCATTCAGATTGTGAATTTGTTGTAATATTTGCTATAGGCAATCTGATTGGTTGATATTCGGTAGTGGGTGTGGCATATATGAATATTCAGCAGGACAAGGGTTAAGGGGAGCAGTTCAGATCTGTAACTGTTTGTTTGTTTGTTTGTTTGATTTTGGATTAAGGTCCCCGTCAACACTATTTAGGTAATTTTTTTTGAAATGTTGCTTCCAATTTTGTGGGACTTTTGCCCGACTGAGATGAAATGACATCTCAAGCCCTGCAGCCCTATGAAACCAATAGGGCTTATAATTATGCACTGTACGGTGCGACTCACACCACTTTGCCTGGGCAGGCTTAGTCCATCTAGGCGGTTAATCAGTACTCATGTGCGGTCAGTTTCGGCTCTATGTGGAAGCATCATGCAGCCCAGTCTATTTCTCCAAGCCCCAATGGCAGGGGTCAGAGATCTGTAACTTCTTATTTAAATTGATTAGTTTAAAAGAGTAGCCACACTATAAAATTTGAATTTGTGAACATTTAACCCTTGTCCTGCTGAGCCCGGATGTGCCTTATCTTTGAAACAATGTAGATCTAGATCAGATGGCACCTGAAGAAGCCATCTGATCAGGATCTTCATTGTTTGCCATCCAGTTAATGAATTTGTTGCAATAATTTGCATCAAGTAATCTGATTGGCTGATAATCAGTAGTGGGTGTAACATATTTAAATATTCAGCAGGACAATGGTTAAATGAGTAGCCACAGCATAACTGCTTGGTGCTTAATGGTGTAACCCTGATATCATGCTAAACCCTGATCATAAGCTCATTATGACTTTAGTGGTGTAGACTTGGCCATAAAACTAAAAAATAACCCAAATAAACCAGATAGCAGTCTTTTAAAATAATATCAGTATAATTGTGCTAGATTTTCCAATTCTTAACCCTTGTCCTGCTGAATATTTAAATATGCCACACCCACTACTGATTATCAGCCAATCAGATTACTTGATGCAACTTATTGCAAAAATTCATAAAGTGAATGACAAACAATGAAGATCCTGATCAGATGGCTTCTTCAGAAGCCATCTGATCTGGATCTGCATTGTTTGAAAGGCAAGACATATCTGGGCTCAGCAGGACACAGTGGCATCATTTCTTACTTATTTATCTCCCCTGGAAAATATTTAGCGGACGGGAAAGATAAACTGCGATATCAACTACTCTTGTTGAATTCGGAATCAGAATTTGCAATCATCAATGGCTGCGAAGTCAGAGAAGGGAGGATGATTGTCTAGACAGTTGTCGACAAAAAGCTTGTAGGCTTAAGCATGCTTCTATCTTGTCCTGTATTAATAGCAAAGATTTTGTTGGTTGTTTTATATTAAATGAAAACCGGGTTGATTTCTGGGTTTGGAACATTTTTAAAGACATGAGCGCTGATTTTAGATATAGCAACTACAGATGCACCAAAACTAATTGTTCTAATTTATAGCAGTGTTTTGGATATGATACAGTTTCAAGATGAATACCAAAAATGTATAGATTATATATTTTGTTTTGTTTTTGGTAAGCTTTACGTAATATCTGTAATTTAAGCTAACAGTGTAGAACAAGATCAGAATGCTGTGTCTAGGTCTCAGACAACTGTGTTACTTAGAATTAAAAATGTACATGGTTTCAGTTTAGGTGGCATAACTCTGCTGGATTAGTTATGCCCAGCATGAGTTATGCCAAATTAACTTTTTAATACAATGTACAAACTGTCATGTAAATGGCCATTTGGCTATGAAAACAGTTTTGCTTTGGTTTACATTGCTCATCTTATTAACCATTGACCTGCTGAATATTTAAATATACCACACCCACTACTGATTATCAACCAATCAGATAACTTGATGCAAATTATTGCAACAAAATAATCAAATGAATGGCAAACAATGAAGATCCTGATCAGATGGCTTCTTCAGAAGCCATCTGATCTGGATCTACATTGTTTGAAAGATAAGACATCTCCGGGTTCAGCAGGACAAGGGTTAAAACTGTACAGACTGTACTTTAGAATGGGTACAACCAAGAGCACATTAGACAAGAGCATATCTAGCTTCTGCTATAAGTATGCTATTCACCATGAGGATGCCAGTGTATGATGAGCTACTTGGTACAACCTGAGCAAGGCTTGAACCCACTGCAATTAAGCTGTGCTGCCTGGTGACAGCTATTGTTTTTCTTGACAAATTCAAAACAAATACACACAAATGATAGCCTAGAACTCTATTAATAAGGTACTACCCATTCTATGAAATTATCTTATCTGGCACAAAATAGATAACCAGATGCCAGAGAGAGCAAAGATTACTTCTTTTGATCTGTGAGTAAAAAGAAAGCTTTGTAGACAATAATCTGACTTGTAATGGGGGGCTGTTACCCAGTCAACAAGTCTATGTAAAGCTAATAGATGTTATGCTAACAGTCATGTGCGAAATTGTGTATTCTTTAGTATCTCCGAAATGGTTATGTTTTGATGAAAATTTGTGATATCTATGTCCCAGCATCGTCACGATGCCTGGTGGCATAAAGTATTTTGGTTTTCTGTCTGAAGAAGCCATCTGATCCGGAGCTACACTGTTTGTAAAGGTAGGAGTTGACGTGAACTGCAGGATAAATTAAGCAGGATAAATCAGTGTTGCTACACCCATTTTGGTTATCAACTAATCAAATTACTTGATGAACATAAAAGTGAAGATCCAGATCAGATGGCTTCTATAGAAGCCATCTGATCTGGATTTTCACTGTTTGCAAAGGTAGAGAGGATTTATTCTGATTCAGCAAGATAAGGGTTTCAATGAGGCAAATACTTAGGGCTCATTTGGTGAAACTGGTCATTACTCAATTTGTGCTTGGGGATTTATAGCACTTGAGGTGGGAGGTCCAGCAGTGGAGGCAATAAAATTCCTAGGGAAACCAATTAACTCCTGATTAGAAACGCTGTGGCTTATCAGCTCACTCAGCAACACAGATTAGTGTTAATGTACTGTTGTTTTATGGGGCTCTTCAGTTGATATAATGGTAATATGGTGACAAAAAAGAAAACAGCTTGACAAACTGTGTAGAACCCACAGACTGCTAGAACCTAGCTTCCGAAATCATCTTATCTGGATCTATACTGTTTTCAAAGGTTGGTGTGCATGTGGTCTGAACAGTAGGATAAGGGAAGAAATAGATTAGGCTGCATGATGCTTTTACACTGACTGCACATGAGTACTGGTAAACCACTTAGAGGCTAAGCCTGCCCAGGTAAAGTGGTGCTAGTTGGACTGTCCATGCATAATATTATTAGCCCTATTGGTTCCATTGGGCTTGAGATGTCATTTCATTTTAATGATGGGTAAAAGTCCCACAAACTTGGCAGCAACAACTTCAAAATGACCTATATAGTGTTGATGGGGATGTTAAACCTCAAATCAAACACACAAACAAATCAAAGCAGGATAAGGGTATATTTTTCAAACCCAACGGACTGGTAAGCAGTAAACATCCAGATGAGATGGCTCATTATGAGCCATTTCGTCAGGCTCATTATGAGCCATTTCGTCAGGCTCTTCACTGTTTTTCATTGATCCAAAAAACCCTACTTACATATTGGATGCATCCAAATTCAGTGCTGGAAGAGTCCAATGTAGAAAGGAAGGCATTATGATAACACACCCGTGCGAAGTAATGCATTTTTGTCGCATCTCCAAAATGGCTACTTTTCTGACAAAAATCTGTGTTAGTTTTCTTGTAAATACTGCGAACATAGGTTTTGGGTGCTCGTTAGAACCGCCTCAATGAGGCGGTTCTAACGAGTACCCACAACCTATGTCTTGGAGCAAAAATAAGAAAAATAATGTATACCCCCATAAACTCTAAGTTTTCTCTATAGAAAGTGAGGTTTAGTAGGGGGGTGGGGTGTCCGTTTCACTGCAAACATAGGTTTTGGGTGCTCGTTAGAACCGCCTCATTCAGGCGGATCTAACGAGTACCCACAACCTATGTCTCGGAGCATAAAAAAGAAAAATAACGTATACCCCTGTTAACCCGTTTTCTCTATAGAAAGTGGGGTTTAGGGGGTATTCATTTCACGGACTTGTTCACGTGATGGGGTGAAAGTGTTAATCTTTGTGGACTCTTGATCAGTAGCATGTAGCTACTGTTTGAAATTCAGCAGTTTTTCCTTTGTGTCAAAACGAAATTCATTATGATGCTTGGCTTTATTAAATTATGTCAGAGTAGTTTATGACCCTTTTGGTGATGGCAAAACAGTGAGAAAATACTATTTTATTAGTCCATCAAAGAGGAGCATTAAATCAGTCCAGTGATTAATGAACTGTGTTTATAATGAAAATTATGGAATTTCCTCACATCTAAAAGATGGTTTTACGGCTCTGAACATTAATTTACATGAATGCTGAACAAAGCAATTTCTTTAATTGTGTAAGGTCCAGGCCTCAGTTGTTTTGTTTATTAGTTCGGCAAAGAAATTTTTGATGATCTCATCAAAAGTTAGTGTGACTGAATGCTTCAGGAATCATCAACTCTTTCAACACACCAGTGTGACCTAGTGCATTCTTTCATAACTCCAAAATGATTACTTTTTAGCTCGCCTGGCCGAAATCCAGAAGAGCTATTGCACTGCCTCTGGCATCGGTGATGGTGTTGCTGGTGTTAGCATTGCCGTGGCATTAGCATTGGCACTGGAATCGGTGTCGGCATCCGTATTTACTTTAAAGGGTTTTTGAGAGCTCACATTTTGCAAATAGTGTAATCATGAAACAAATTTGTAAAAGTTTTAGGAGAATTACAGCTATTCCTGAAGGTGTCTGAATATTTAGGATTTTTACAGTAAATGACAACAGAGAATACATGCCAAAACCCAGTACCCTATTTGTCACTTGCATGTTTCAGTCATTATACACTAATGTAACATACTCATAAAAGCAGGCATAATTGTTTTCCAACCTGGCTTTGTGGCTCATTTTTCATACCTTCCAAGCAAAGGCCCAGAAATCAGAGAATTTAGGGTGCAAATTTTATTGCATTTATCTTATTCCTCCAGCAGAACAGGTTTTAGGGTACACAAAAAAAAATCAGATTTGCATGAAAACCAAGTTGAGTAAAACACTTAATGTTTCTGTGGAAAAATATTTGAGTTTATTCCTAAAATACACTGCTCATCCTGATCATTGCTTTGAACTGGTCAGTTCATTAGCTGACATGTTTATACAGTTGTTTTATGGTCCAGGTAATGGCTGCAATCAACATCAGGACCTTACTAATTCATGGTCACTCATTAAACTGTGATATATTGCTGTAACAAGCTCATCAACAGGCTGACCTCTTGTCTTGTTGGGTCAAGTCCTCCATTACCAAGAAAACAGGCCTATACAAATGCATTCTAAACTTTACCATGGAAAAAACGAAAATTTTAAGATGAAAAATTGTGATATTTACTTATTTCTGCTCAAAATATACATTGTAGGTACTCATTAGAACCGCCTTGAGGCAGTTCTAATGAGTACCCACAATCTATATTTTAGAGCGGAAATAAGAAAAATAAGGTTTACCCCTATAATCATCATCATCATCAACGGATTTTTGATTAACGTGCAGGTTATAAACCCCAGTTTTCCTATATAAAATTAGGGTTCAATGGAGGCGTGTTTTTGTGATGATAAATTTACTCTACCAATGATACTCTGTTTTTGGTGTGTTTTTTTTTATCAGAAGCAAAAAAAAAAAAAAAAAAAAGATTCAACATTTCATGTGTATCAGCTGCCCGCCCCATGATTCACATTAAAATGTTAAGCCTTTAATAATTTTCTCTGAAAAAAAAAAAGAGAACTAATTAACCAGAAGGACAAAAAATATAAATAAATGATATATAAAAAAAAGATAAAAAGTCGCCCAAGGTGGAGCTTGAACACACAACCCAAGGTCAAGAGTCTTGTGCTCTTAGCGAGTTTAAAAGAGATGGGGTTTCTGTTGTCACATTTTTTGCCTTGGCTTAGCCTCAAACAAAGAAAAGTAATGTTTGTGAAGCCCATTGTCTTGAACTTAATAAACCCATTGCATGCGGGAAACGCCTAAAGGTGTACCTTGGCAAACCATTACGATAACGCACACATGTGACAGTGCATTCTTTCATCGTCACGCCTGCTATTAGCATGGCGCGATATAGGCGCCCGATTTTCCGTCTGTCCGTTCTTTCGTCCGTTCGTCAAGGCGTCAACATTTGCGACCACCCTAGCGTTCACCCTAATGGTAAAGTTTATTTCTCAAGAACTATAAGAGCTTCATTTATGATACTTTGTACAAACTTGTATCTGGGGATGACAACTTACATGCAAACATCCATATTTGACCTTGACCTACATTTCATGGTTCACTGACTTTGTAAAATATTGCCACCACCCTAGCGTTCACCCTAATGGTCAAGTTTATTTCTCAAGAACTATAAGAGCTTTATTAATGAAACTTGGTACAAACTTGTATCTGGGTATGGTAACTTAAATGCAAGCATCCATATTTGACCGTGACCTGTATTTCATGGTTCACTGACTTTGTAAAATATTGCGACCACCCTAGCATTCACCATAATGGTCAAGTTTATTTCTCAAGAACTATAAGAGCTTCATTAATGATACTTGGTACAAACTTGTATCTGTGGATGGCAACTTAAATGCAAGCATCCATATTTGACCTTGACCTACATTTCATGGTTCACCAACATTGTAAAATATTGTGACCACCCTAGCGTTCACCCTAATGGTTAAATTCGTTTCTCAAGAATTATTAGAGCTTTATGATACTTAGTACAAGCTTGCATTTAAGAATGGAAACTTTTGTGCTGGAAACTTTTGTGCAAGCATCTATGTTTGACCTTGACCTACATATCATGGTTGGGTGACTTTGCACCCCCACAGGCGCGACATAGCCTTCGGCGGAATTCTTGTTTTTCCTAAGTGGCTATTTTTCTGATGAAAACTTGTGATATCTTCTCATTTATACTCCAAACATTTGTTACTGGTGCTTGACAGAACTGCCTCATTGAGGTGATTCTAACGAGTACCGGTTTCCATGAGAGGAAAATAATTTGAGACATTTGGCTTTTGCACTAATCCAGACTGATCAAGGATTAAATCTGTTGTATGATTATTAATCTTGTAATGTTCTCACTTCAACTGGGAACTTCTAAATTTATCAGATTCAAGTGGATTTTTTCATCATTTCAACAAATGTTCAAATGATTTAGCCCAATCTCTCTAATTGGTTCAATTTTCAGGAATGATTACAATCCAAATATCAAAATGAAAGAACCTGAACTAATTAAATACTAGAAATCCTGACAAGAGACACAAAGCATATCAAAGAAGGCAAGTGATGAGAACTCATAATGAAACGATTACTTGTAACAAAGGCCAATGATAATGTCAAAGAGAGAAATGCATATGGTGGAAAGATCATAGAAATTGCAGCAGAGGCACTGGTTACAGACTTTGATCATGCAATTGCATTGTATACAGTATGTCTTAACCCTTATCTTGCTGTTCACGACAACCCCTATCTTTGCAAACAGTCTAGATCCAGATCAGATGGCTTCTGAAGAAGCCATCTGATCAGGATCTACACTGTTTGACATTCAATTTATGAATTTGTAGGAATAAATTACATCAAGTAATCTTGATTGGTTCAAAGTCAGAAATGGGTGTGGCTAAACTGAATATTCAGCAAAAGAAGGGTTACGAGTGGAATTTCAGGGTAAGCTTGCCTGGACAAAGTCCTGGATGAGCTGTTTACTCGTATATTGTAACACCCCTGGTGTTGGCATTGGTATTGAGTCGGTGTCGATGTACGCATTAATTAAATAAAAAAAACACTAAAATATTAAAGTTTTTTAAGAGCTCATATTTTCCAAACCATTTTGCCATTGATTTGATTCATGTTTGGTATGAGGATAGATAAAGGGCCAAAATTTAATTCAGCAATACCTGGGGCCAGTTGTTCAAAGCATTGTTAGCTTAACAAGCTCGTTAGTGGTCATACTGTTAAGTGTTCTGCCAAGTACAATATTTAAAATCCTGGTATTTTTACTGAAAAAATGTGAGTTTAAAGCACACTGTAATGTACCCTTATTACACAAAATACTGAAGTCTTTGTTCTTTGTTTGTTTGATTTGAGGTTTAAGGTTTAACGTCCCCGTCAACACTGTAAAGGTCATTTTGGAGACGTTGCTTCCAATTTTGTGGGACTTTTACTCGACATTGAGATGAAATTACATCTCAAGGCCTGCCACCCATTGAAACCAATAGGGTTAATAAGTATGGATGGAGCCGACTCGCACCACTTTGCCGGGGCAGGCTTAGATCCTCTTAAGCGGTTTACCAGAACTCGTGTGCGGGTCGGATTCAGCTCTGCGTGGAAGCATCCTGCAGCCCATCTATTTCTTCAAGCCCTGCAAAATACTGAAGTCAGATTATTTTTGGTGTGTTTGCTTCTTTCATTAATCGAGATCCACCTAAATATAAATTGAAAGCACAGACTTATTTAAACTGTCTGGAAGGTAATTAGAAAGATTTGTGCAATAAAAAAAATTATGGAAGTGCAGTGCATCAGGAAGTATTTAGACAGACTACTGTTATTTTTGTTGGCAATTAATCCATTTCAGAAAATAAACATTCTTTGCAGCTAGGATGTTATTGTTTGGGAATTTTACCCTTATGCTGCTGAGTAAATTAATTTAGCTGCATCTATTTCTTACAACCATCCAATCAAAATACTTGCCATAATATATTCATTCAATTTGCAAACAGAATGACAAACAGTGTATATCGTGAACAGATTGCTTCTTCTTCAGAAGCCATCAGAACTGGATCTACACTGCAAAGGTAGGGGTTGTTGTGCTCAGCTGGATAAGGATTAACAGCCCAGTCAACATTATTAAGGTCATATTCAACCTAGGTAACCAGCTTACTTGTTAGCACTAGCCTTGGTCTTTTCTTATTGCTTGACATTCCATTGGACTTAGCTTATGACCCACAAAGAGGGTTGATGCGTCATTAAACACGAAATCTTCATCATCATCCATTGGACTTAGAAATTGTCACTAGATTTATCTTCCTTCACAGATTCTGCTACAGTCAACCCTCTTTATACAACATTCGTTATAACGGAAAAACTGAGTTGAATGACTACTTAACTAAAGGCTTACTAGTAAGCAGTGTGGGCTTTCCACAGGATGGAAATGCACAAATCGAGTCCATCGTTATGAAAGTGTCTTGTAATCTAATACTGCTAGAAACAAATGTTAAAGATATTTGTTAGAATCACCTAACCCAGGTGATTCTGACAAATGTCAATAACATTCGTTTCTTGGAGTAATGATGGGGAAAAGGCCTTTTATTACCTATCATACTCCTAACTGCGATTCTTTATAACAGGAAATTCTTTATAACTGCATAATAATAGGGAACAAATACTGTTGTTTTAACGTGGGTCCTCTGAACTTCTAACATTAAAGATAAGGATACCTGGGGATAACACAACCCTGTGGTATAGAGCATTCTATCATATTTCCAATTGTGAGCAGCTTTTAGATCAAAATTATGTGATATTTTCATAATTCTGCTGGAAACACAGAGAGTGTGGCAGTATCTATGCTTTTTCTCTTGTCCTGCTGAGAGCGGACATGTCTTATCTTTCAACCAATGTAGATCCAGAATAAAAGTGGGAAGAAGCCATCTAATCAGGATCATTCAGATTGTGAATTTGTTGCAATAATTTGCATCAAGTAATCTGATTCGTTGATAATCAGAAGTGGGTGTGGCATATTTAAATTTTCAACAGGTCAAGTGTTAATCAAGAAAAAGGTATCTGTTTGTCCTTGTAAACCCAGTTTTTCTCTATATAAGGTGGGGACTTTATTAGTTACATGGACATGTCAACATCACGATAATAAGTCTGTGAAATTAAACCTCTCTGAACCCAACTTTATATAGAAAAAGTAAGTTTTACGGGTATACATTATCTGCCTTATTAGGGCCCCGCACTGAAAGTGTGGGTGCCCTATAGTAATCACTCTGTCCGTCCGTCTGTCTGTCTGTCTGTTTGTCTGTCTGTCCGTCCACAAATTTCTGATAGCGCTGCGGGGGCCCTAGTCAGTTTCACTGACAGCTCTAGTTTTTGCTCAAAAACGTAGTTTGTGGGTACTAGTTAGAACTGCCTCATTGAGGCGGTTCTAACGTGCACCAACAATCTATGTTGAAAGCAAAAATAAGAAAGATATTACAATTTTTGCATAATATTTGTCATTTCTGACACCATATTGGACGCCATTATTTTACATGGACATGTGTTCCTAATGTGTGATGGTTTAGAAAAGTACAAAATCATCACCAAAAAACACGCCTATACCATTTTGACCTCCTTGAAACCCCCTTTTATATAGTAAAGCTGGGGTTTGCAGGGATAAACCTTATTTCTGCTCTAAAATATAGATTGTGGGAACCCCAGAGAAAATTCAATCGAAATTTCAGTAAATTTCATTGAAATTTCACTGAAATCCTCATATTTTGGTGGATTTCACCCATTTGACCAAAATTTGATGAAATTTCAATGAAATTTCAGTGAAGTTTCAACAAATTTCACTGACATATTCAAAATTTCAGTGAAACTTAATTTCAATGAAATTTCAATGAAAATTCACTAAAATTTCAGCAGTATTCTTGCATAAATTTTGATCGTCTACAAAATTTAAGTGATAGTGAAATTTCAATGAAATTTCAGTGAAATTTCAGTATTTTTTCAATCAAATGACCAATGCATTTTCTTCAGTTACAAAAGTTTTAATGTATATTAAAATAAAGAAAGCTTCCAAAGAAAATATTAGATAAGACTAATGCGAAGAAACAATGTAAGAATGAAGCAAGAAAACATGCAACAACATACACCACAATTTTTCCCCCTTATACAGTTTTGGATAAAATACTTTTCACAGATGGATCCTAAAAATGTACAGATCATACAGAAAAATGACCATTTCTTTTCTGTATAATCTATACATTGTAATTGGACACAACACTGCCACCCATTTACTAACACATTTCCTGCTTTGGACCCCTAAAACCGTGCTATAAAGTCCTCAGGTAGTGGAGTACCGGTACATTAAAGTATCAGCATATCATCTTAAAAGCCTCAGAAGTTTGGACATACATATAGACTGCTGTCACAGACTTAAATTTTAACAAGATGTGTTTGTGAAACACAAACATGTCCCCAGGCAAAGGTCAATTTTTTTCTTATCCTTGTCACAAGGAACCTACATGCCAAATATGAAGACTCGATCTATCTGAAACGGTTCAAAAGTTATGACCAATGTTTTTTCTTGTCACAAGGAACCTACATGCCAAATATAAACGGTTCAAAAGTTATGACCAATGTTTTTCCTTTCAAGTAGGGAATCCAGATGTTTGGGCAAGACTAGCTTGTTTCGGCCTTAAAGTTATCCAGCAAACAGACAAGCCAACAAACAGACAGGGCAAAAACAATATGTCCCCGCTCTTGCTCTTGCATGCATGCATGAGGACATAAAAATGTGGACATAATAAAATTGCAGTTGGAACAGCAAAAAGTGAAGACCCTGATCAGAAACAGGCTGTTCTGAGTCTGCAATGTTGGCTAAGATTACTGTATACAGGTTTATATCAGAGTACCCTCTGTTTTGGGGCCGGACTCGGTAGCTCAGGCGGACGCGCGTCTGACTGTTGATCACGAGGACGCGGGTTCGATACCAGCCTGGGTTGGCAACATTCTTTCGTGGAGATTGATTATGAAATCTTTTCTATGGTCATTCTCTCCCTTCCGCTGATTCAAGAAGGGCAGTTGTCAGTTTCTGGCTAAAGAATGTGCACTGTACTGGTTAACCGCTGATGTATAAGTCTGCCCAGGAAAAGTGTGGACAGGTAAACTGACCGGCTCATAAATGACCTAAATAGTGTTGACTGGACAGTTAAACTCCAATACAAACAGACAAAACCCTCTGTTTTGGTAGTGACTTCCTAAAATTGTGATAAATTTACAAAGGAATTGCATTTAAAGGGAATGCATCATAATTCAAGGCAATTGTTATGCATAATATCATCAAATTCCAAGCGAGGGCAGAAACCAATGTAAATTTCCTGTACCCTGAAAGAACGCCTTTCAATAGAATTCAATTTCAATGGAAATTCACAAAAATTTAAATGAAATTTCAGTGAAATTTCAACAATTTTCTAGCATCAGTAAAATTTCAAGGATTTTAATCAAATTTAGTATTTCATTTAAATTTTAGTACAGTTTTAGAAAATTTCTGTCTTTGCATGTAATTTGTTGTTTCTTGAGTGAAATCTAGTTTTCATAGAATGTCTTTTCAACTAGAAAGTAATTTCATTCTATGACAAAGTATAAGAATGAATAGTTCAGGAAGTGCCACAATAAAAATTTGATGCCAACCCAATTATAAGAAAGTACCATAAGCTAAGGGACAAACAGGCAAGTTAATCAGCCCCTTTCTTTCCTACGAGGAATTATACAACAACAAAAACTTGATGTTTAACATGCAGTGTTGTTTTGATAATAAGTGACACTGAAAATTATGAGTTTTAAAATTAAAATGAAATCTCACCAAATTTCACTGAAATTTCACTGAAATTTTGGAGATGACGTCATTGATGATGACATCATTTCAATTGAATGATGGGAAAAACATGGCTGCCTTAGTATTGGAGGGATTTTCAAAGCAGTGCCAGAAAACTAATTGTCCGGTAATATCAGGATGACAAACATCACAGAACATTAGCTGATATAGTAAGTACACTTCAGGACACAGTTTGAAAAGGTGCTGTTTGAATTGGGCAGAAATGATGGCAGACACAGGTTAGCAGGTCAGCATGCGGATTTTGAAGGTCAAAAGTTTCTGGTCATTCAATGTCTTTGTTAGATTAACAAACATGCTGAAAGGCCTTAGAAAACACAAGTTTGACAGAAAAAAGATAAATCAGACATAATTATATTTAATAAATTACTTTTTTTTTCTTCTTGTCCGAAAATTAATATGGTCATTCGAAATGGGTGGGGTACAGTGTGGCATGTAAACAGAGACTCTTGGCTGTTGTAATTGATATCATTATGTAACCATTTAGAGAAAAAAGTATTTGGGGGATGAATGAAGTTGTTCATTATATATATTTCTCATGCGAACTAATAGTAATTAAATCTGTGTATATCAAAACATAAATCAAGTACCATCAAAGGGGAAACAATTTTGAAATCTCATTGATATATCTGTGAAATGCTATTGAATATTTCCTAAAATTTCATTAAAATTTCTGTGAAATACTAACACACTTTCAGGAAAATTTCTCTGAGATTTCAACAAAATTTAGAGGTATTTTGCCCATTTCTGTCAATGAGATCTCTGCATTATTTTATTGAAATACTAACAAATTTTCACTGAAATTTGGTAATATTTTGCCCGATTCTTTCACTGAGATTTCAGTGTTATTTGACTGAAATAACTGAAATTTCACCGAAAATCAGTAATATTTTATTGAAATACTAACAAATTTTCACTGAAATTTCCATGAGATTTTACTGAAATTCGGTAATATTTTGCCCGATTCTTTCACTGAGATTTCAGTGTTATTTGACTGAAATAACAGTGAAACTTCACTGAAAACCAGTATTATTTTATTGAAATACTAACAAATTTTCACTGAAATTTCTATGAGATTTTGCTGAAATTTGGTAATATTTTGCCTGATTCTTTCACTGAGATTTCAGTGTTAATTGACTGAAATAACAGTGAAATTTCACTGAAATCTCAGTGTTATTTCAGTGTTATTTTGCCCGATTCTTTCACTGAAATTCCACAGTTATTTCCATGAAATAACGCTAAAATCTCAGTGAAATTTCATTGTCATTTTCACCAGGGTACTCCTTAGAACCCACAATCTATATTTTGAGCAGAAATAAGAAAAATATCAATTTTTCATCTTAAAATTTTCATTTTTTTCGGCGGTAAAGGTTACAATGTATTTGTATAGGCGTGTTTTCCTAATGTTTGTCCTAGCTGGCCTTACAGTTACATTAAATTTACTCCACAAGTAATGCTCATTTAGATCCAGACCGCCGTTCCTTCTTTAAGCTTAACATTATTTTCCGTGGTCTCCATTCCGTGACGATAGAATGCATTAGTTATAAACAGACATTTTGTGTTCGATATTCATGATGGTCTTTTATGGCCTGTTTTCTTGATTTTATTGTGTCTGAGAATGGACACCATATATTAACAAATTACCGTATACAGACCCACAGGTTACAGAAACTGTTTTATTATTGTATAACATTATCGGAGAAGAAGTCTGAGAGCTCTAGAGTAAATCAGATTTGATGGCAGTAAGAACAGACGGAATTCCTTCTTGATCCGGGCAAATGCAAATCTTAAAAGATGTGTATGACCGTTAACCCTTATCCTGTTGAATAAATTAATTACCATTCTTTAGAGTGCTCAGTGACTCCAGAAGTTTGATGTGACCAACAAACGTCTCTGTTCAGTCTGCATGTATCATACAGTGCAGGCTAACCTGAGTGTCGGTATTTGTGGGTTGCTTATGTGTTTTGGTACGTTTTAGCCCGCCTGGGCTTATGTGGAGAAATCAGCCATTTTGGAAGAAAATCTTGTTATATGATGTATGTTGCCAGCAAATGAACTAATCAGTCTGCGCATCCGTGCAGACTGATTAGTTCATTTGCTTGCAACAGGTGGCTTCTAAATGAACCCTTAAAGAAGGGCAGTTGTCAGTTTCTGGCGAAAGAATGTTCACTGTACTACTTAACTGCTTACGTATTATAAGCCTGCCCAGGAAAAGTGTGGTTCAGTAAATTGATCAACCCAACATGACCTAAATAGTGTTGGCTGGGCTGTTAAACTCCCCCCAAAAAATCTGTCTGAACCTGAGACTAGACTTTTCCGATACTTAATTTTTTTTTTTTTCAGAGAAAATAAGGCTTGACATTTCATGAAAATCATCTGCTAGTGAAATGCCATGCCCAGGCTAAGACGACTTTTGTCTGAAAAAGAAATTCTGAAAATGTTAACTGCTATGAAATTTTGCTTGGCACTTTGGAGGTAAGGAAGACAATGGCTTAATTCCTTTGAATGTCTATGATTGCTCTTTTGTTGTTCGATGTCTCTAACAAGTCTCGGCCATTTACCAGGGAAATAAAAGCTTATTGGATAAGTAAACTCCATTAGGAATCTGTGTGGGATTTTTGGTTCTGGAAAAGCTTTTTACATAATTACAAGTGTTTTGTACTATCGGGGATTAGGTACTGACCACTTGTTAGCATGGAAATTGACATACAATTCTAATGCACTTGCGTATGTAACGCGACGTCTGATTGGATAACGTCAAAAATTTGCGACAGTATATTCTGCGATATACTGTCGGAAACCCGACGTCATCGCGTAACGTCGCTTTTCATTGGCTGGCATTTGGTTTTACGCTGCTCACAGCGCTAGCCGTTTAGTGCAAAATAATACAGTTTTTAACAAAACAACCGTAGAAGTGCATTAGAATGGGGATAACTGTATTGCAAAATTGTGATTTGGGGAGGTAAATCGTCGGTTTTACGGTCGCAAATTACGTTTTACGGCTCCGCTGACGCGTCGCCGTAAAACGAAATTTCCGACCGTAAAACCTCCGATTTACCTCCCCAAATCACAATTTTGTAAACAGTTATCCCCTAAGTGGTAACTTGTGAAAAATTTGTCTTCGGACTTGAATTCAGTACAGTCACTCACCGAAGGCTCATATCAGCCTGCTTCTCCTGGATTCAGTTACACATCTTGTTTACAAGCACCTCTGTCCATTTCAAATCAGACCGAAAAAAGTATTTACCCTCATATCCAATATAATTAAATTCAAGGAGTTATTATCTACTGCAGATAAAACTCTTCTTATCAAATTATCCTGTTTTATAGAAATCATTATGAAGAAATTTTCAAATGCTAATTAAGTTGTCTGTATTTTAACACTACATGTTCTTAACATGTTTTTTTCTTTTTTTTTTCTTCTACCTTTCATCACATTAACAAGTCTATGTGATATGTGACCAAGTCTCCGACAACCCTACCTCAGGTCTCATGCAGGAAGGAGGTGTGTTTTCGGGGATACACATTTTTCCTGTTCTTGCTATGACTGCCTTATAGAACTGCCCAAATCTGACAGGCTTGGTGAGATCCACTGTCTGTTTTTAAATGGCCTTAAAATCTTTTTTTGCATAGGCATGGTAATGTGATGTATTTGCTTCCTTTTTTGTTGTTGCATTTGCTTGTTTATATTATGTCCTTTTATTACATGTCACCTGTTTGTATAATATGCTCTTACGCCACCTGTGTGTGGCCTGAGTTTATCTTCAATAAAGTTATGTTCTGTTCTGTTCTGTTCTGTCCACTTTTTATAGAGAAAACTGGGTTTACAGGTCTGTATTTTTCTTTTTTCTGATCTAAGACATAGGTTGTGGGTACTCGTTAGAACAATAGAAAATTATCACAAATTTTCATCAGAAAAGTAACCATTTTGGAGATGATATGAAAGAAAGCATTATGATGAAAGAAAGCATTATGATGATCTGAAAGAATGCATTATGTCACACGGGCGTGTTATTGTAATGAAATTCTTCGCTACCATTTTATGCTGTCAACTATGACCTGCATGCAATCTCTAAATATTTTCAATATACATGTAATTAAAAAGGTTATTGACTTTACAACAACGCAATCGGCAAGTCAGCAATCGGTCTTCTCCCAGACGTACTTTTGATGTTGATTGAGACGAATATCAAATACGTGCCGAAAGCTTTGTTGCACCGTTTTGAACTTTCCATCACGTGCTTCTGAACCGGTATTTTAGATGATTGACACACGTCTTTGGACGTTTTAAGCGTGGGCGGGATAATAGCGCTGTCAGTTAATGTTACAATCGATTTTAATACTGCTCAAAAGAAGATTGTGGATACTCGTTAAAACCTCGAAGCGGTTCTAACCAGCAGTACCCACAATCTATAGTCTGCTCAAAACAGAGATTGTGGATACTCGTTAAAACCTCTAGGTTGCGACATGGCTTGAGATGTCATTTCATCTCAATGTTGGGTAAAAGTCCAACAAAATTGGAAGCAACGTCTTCAAAATGACCTATACAGTGTTGACGGGGACGTTAAACCTCAAATCAAACAAAATACACAAAACCTCGAGGCGGTTCTGACCAGCAGTACCCACAAGCGAATATATATTCAT
The DNA here is from genome assembly GCA_963580285.1 of Lucinisca nassula. Lineage (NCBI taxonomy): Eukaryota > Metazoa > Mollusca > Bivalvia > Lucinida > Lucinidae > Lucinisca > Lucinisca nassula. Next base: position 132,262,050 of record OY757019.1, on the reverse strand, counting down.
CTCAAAACAGATTGTGGATACTCGTTTAAACCTCGAGGCTGTAGCAGAAACAAGAAAGAACAATGGATGAACCCCTGTATATACATGTATTAAAGTGGTTGAGCCGGCACTCGACATTGAATCAAGCGTGGTAGCTCAATGGTATAGTGCACCTGCCTGTGATGCTAGAGGTCCCCGGTTTGATTCCCGGCAGCGGTAATAAAACTGCGGTGTCCGAACATGCTCCGGGTGAATGCCACAAAGTGCACCGTCCTCCGCATCGGGACGTTAACTGGGAGGCCCATTCTGTGCAGTTTAAAGATTTCTTCGTTATTACATGATTACTGTGTATGTTTTCATCCTGCAGACCTGGATCGGCAATGACCGATCACACTAGAATTGAAAACGCTCCAATGTTGATTCGACCGATATAGATAGAAATAGTAGAAAGAATGAATTGGAGAGGAGCAAATTCTTTCCTTTAAGAAAAGAAAATAAATAAATAAAAAAATCAGAAAATAAATAAATAAAAATAATATTTGTCACTTAATTGCTCGACTCGACGGTTACTGATTTTTGCGTGCCCCCCCAGGAGACCTGTTGGGTCCACACTTTTAAATCTTGAAATCTTCCTGCACAACTTCATTTTCATATCTGTCTAGTGGTTACTGAGAACTTATCGGGACAAAAATTGGGCGGAAAAAAAGAGAAGAAACCCAGAAAAACTAATGTCTCGTTTTGGAGACTTAACCCTTATCCTGCTGAATAAATTAATTTAGCCACACCCATTGTTGGCTACCAAAGCATCATGCAGCCCATGTATTTCTTCAAGCCCAGATGGGCGGGGGCCGCAACACTGTATAGGTCATTTTGGAGACGTCACTTCTAATTTCGTTGGACTTTTACCAGACATTGAGATGAAATGACTTCTCAAGCCCTGTCGCCCAATGAAACCTATAGGGTTTATATACATGGACGGTCTGACTCGCAACACATTTCCTAGGCAGGCTCAGAACCTCTAAGCTGTTTACCAGTACTCGTGTTCGGTCAGCTCTGCGTGGAAACATCATGCAGCCCAGTCTATTTTTGCAAGCCATGATGGGCGGGGCTATTCACAGAAACAGTAGGAAGTTCCAACTTTGAGCGGTAGGGGTCAAAATTAAAAAGGCGTGTTTGTATGGTTCGTATCAACTACGAGACTATGAAGATGTAATCACAGTGTTGGGAAAAGAACTTTATTGAGCATCAATGATGGGAAATGCCGGATCCGGCGTATTTTTTTACGCCAGTTTTGTTTGTTTGATTTGAAGTTTAACGTCCCCGTCAACACTGTAAAGGTCATTTTGGAGACGTTGCTCCCAATTTTGTGGGACTTTTACCCGACATTGAGATGAAATGACATCTCAAGCCCTGTCGCCCAATGAAACCAATAGGGTTTATTAGCATGGACGGTCCGCCTCGCACCGCGGTTCCTGGACAGACTTAGATCCTCAAAGCCGTTTACCAGTACTAGTGTGCGGGCCGGATTCAGCTCTGCGTGGAAGCATCGTGCAGCCCATATATTTCTTCAAGCCCCTATGGGCATTTTTTACGCCAGATTTTGCGTAAAGTTTCCAGTCGTGGCCAGTATTTTTCTCCTGTCGCGTTCGTCTTTGTAAATGACAGCGAGTGCTCAATTGATCAAAGGATTTAACAGTCTCAGGTCTGTAGGCTGGTGGGTATTGCCTATCGCGACTGCGGAAAAAAATGACAGGTCCATCTTGCGACACTCGGGTGTGCTGTGACAAATCAAGCATGTGGCTGATTAACACTTATTGAATGTTTTGCTTCCCGGATTTTTGTACACACACTTGGATTATCGGTAATTTGATTGTTGAGAAAATGTCGGGGTATAATTAAAGAAAGCGCTCATTACCTATATTTTGATTAAAAAAAAAAAAAACAGAATCGTCGATCTTGCGATTCCCTATCTAACACCATTATCCATACCATCAACAAATAACAAAATACGTTAAACTGGCAAATAAATCAATTTTTGGCTATTAAACTTTAAAAATAGAATAACCAAACTAATCATAACTGAACTTTATTTTATCAGATGCATTAGTTTGAATTTTAAAAATTGATTCGAAAATAAACATTTTTTAGCTCACCGTCACGTAGTGACGAGGTGAGCTTTTGGGATCACTTTTTGTCCGTCGTCCGTCGTGCGTGCGTCCGTGCGTCCGTGCGTGCGTAAACAATTTCTTTAAACGACATCTCCTCCTAAACCACTGATTGGATTTTGACCAAACTTCACAGGAATGATCCTTAGGTGGTCCCCTTTCAAAGTTGTTCAAATGGTTCCGGTCCGTTGCACATCTAGGTCACAGGAGCCAAAAACAGATTTTTTTCACCAAAAACTTAAAAAATCTTCTTCTCTGAAACCACAAGGCCCAGGTCTTTGATATTTGGTATGAAGCTTCATCTAGTGGACCCCTACCAAGATTGTTCAAATTATAGTGCTGGGGCCAAAAATGCCCCCGCCCTGGGGCCCTTTGGTTTTACATAGGCTTATATAGGGAAAATCTTTAAAAATCTTCTTCTCTAAAACCACAAGGCCCAGGTCTTAGATATTTGGTATGAAGCTTCATCTAGTGGACCCCTACCAAGATTGTTCAAATTATAGTGCTCGGACCAAAAATGCCCCCGCCCCGGGGCCCTTAGGTTTTACATAGGCTTATATAGGGAAAATCTTTAAAAATCTTCTTCTCTGAAACCACAAGGCCCAGGACTTTGATATTTGGTATGAAGCTTCATCTAGTGGACCCCTACCAAGATTGTTCAAATTTTAGTGCTGGGACAAAAAATGCCCCCGCCACGGGGCCCTTTGGTTTTACATTGGCTTATATAGGGAAAATCTTTAAAAATCTTCTTCTCTGAAACCACAAGGCCCATGTCTTTGATATATTGTATGAAGCTTCATCTAGTGGACCCCTACCAAGATTGTTTAAATTATAGTGCTGGGGCCAAAAATGCCCCTTCCCCGGGGCCCTTTGGTTTGACATAGGCTTATATAGGGAAAATCTTTAAAAATCTTCTTCTCTGAAACCACAAGGCCCAGGACTTTGATATTTGGTATGAAGCTTCATCTAGTGGACCCCTACCAAGATTGTTCAAATTATAGTGCTGGGGCCAAAAATGCCCCCGCCCAGGGGCCCTTTGGTTTTACATATGCTTATATAGGGAAAATCTTTAAAAATTTTCTTCTCTGAAACCACAAGGCCCAGGACTTTGATATTTGGTATGAAGCTTCATCTAGTGGACCCCTACCAAGATTGTTCAAATTTTAGTGCTGGGACAAAAAATGCCCCCGCCACGGGGCCCTTTGGTTTTACATTGGCTTATATAGGGAAAATCTTTAAAAATCTTCTTCTCTGAAACCACAAGGCTCAGGTCTTTGATATTTGGTATGAAGCTTCATCTAGTGGACCCTTACCAAGATTGTTCAAATGATAGTGCTGGGGCCAAAAATGCCTCCGCCCCGGGGCCCTTTGGTTTTACTTAGGCTTATATAGGGAAAATCTTTAAAAATCTTCTTCTCTGAAACCACAAGGCCCAGGACTTTGATATTTGGTATGAAGCTTCATCTAGTGGACCCATACCAAGATTGTTCAAATAATAGTGCTGGGACAAAAAATGCCCCCGCCCCGGGGCCCTTTGGTTTTTCATTGGCTTATATAGGGAAAATCTTTAAAAATCTTCTTCTCTGAAACCACAAGGCCCAAGTCTTTGATATTTGGTATGAAGATTCATCTAGTGGACCCCTACCAAGATTGTTCAAATTATAGTGCTGGGGCCAAAAATTCCCCCGCCCCGGGGCCCTTTGGTTTTACATAGGCTTATATAGGGAAAATCTTTAAAAATCTTCTTCTCTGAAACCACAAGGCCCAGGACTTTGATATTTGGTATGAAGCTTCATCTAGTGGACCCCTACCAAGATTGTTCAAATTATAGTGCTGGGGCAAAAAATGCCCCCGTCCCAGGGCCCTATGGTTTTTCATAGGCTTATATAGGCAAAATCTTTCAAAAATCTTCTTCTCTGAAACCGCTAGGCCCAGGTCTTTGATATTTGATGTGTAGCTTCATCTTGTGGACCTTTGCCAAGATTGTTCAAATTATAGCTTTTGGTGATGTTTGGTATGAAGCTTCACCTTTAAGACCTCCCTCAACATTATGCACATTAAAGCCCTGGGGCCAATAATGGCCCTCTCTTGGGCCCACTTGTTACACTATGGATCAGGTGAGCGATCCAGGGCCATCATGGCCCTCTTGTTATGTGGAAGTTCGCCATTGCGACTGACCGGAGAAATGACCCGAATTACATATGGTTCAAGCCCCAAAGTCTTTCGGATCCTTACGCGACACATGTTCATGGTGCTGCCTGACACAACAGCCTATAATACTGGCGCTTCAGATGTCTGTAAACTTTAGCCATAAACTCCCAAAGCCTGCCCTGGCGAGTCGGACATGCAACGCTTCAGATGTCTGTTAACTTTAGCCATAAACTCCCAAAGCCTGCCCTGGCGAGTAGGACCATCCGAGCATATAAACCATATCGGTTTAACTGGGCGGCAGGGATTGAAATGTCATTTTATCTAAACGTCGGGTAAAAATTTCACACAAAACTGGAAGTAATGTCTCCAAAATGACCTAAATAATGTTAATGGGGATGTTTAACCTCAAATCATGTAAACAAACAATCTAACAGAAAAGCAGAACTGTTGGTCAATTAAAGTCCGTTATTGGTCACATGAAATCTGATGGGAATGACTTGGCAGATTTTCCACATTTTTCAAAAGGGGGCAACTTTCGGAACTTCCTGTTTGCTTTTCTATAAGCTTTGTCCCACGAAAAAGGGGTCTACTCTTAAAGGAAAGAATTTGCTCCTTAGGAGCAAATTCTTTCGTTTAGAGTTGACCCTCATTGACATGGGAGACTAAAATACGCTTGAAAGAGTTGCCTCCCCTGAAGGTGTATGCATTCCACTGAAAGTCTGAAAAAATATATTTGTCACTTAATTGCTCGACTCGACGATTAGTAAAATATTTGGGCGGATTTTTGCGTGTTATTTCGTGATTTTATGGGCCCACCCTTTTGAATTTTGAAACCTTCCTCACAACTGAACAGAAAATGGGCGGGAAAAAGAAACCCAGAAAACCCAATAAGTCTTAACCCTTATCCTGCTGAATATATATATTTAGCCTCAGCAATTGCCGACTGTCAAACATGAAAATTTCTTAACATTATTCACAAGCTGCATGGCAAACAGTGTAGGACCTCATCTCTGTTTGCAAAAGTAGGAGTTGTTATGGGTTAAATATACACTAAAGCCACTTTATAACTGAGCCTCCTGTTGTGCCCATTTCTGTTTGTTTGTTTGATTTGAGGTTTAACGTCACCTTCAACACTGTATAGGTCATTTTGGAGACGTTGCTTCCAATTTTGTGGGACTTTTACCCGTCATTGAGATGAAATGACCGTCACCCAATGAAACCAATAGGGTTTATAAGTATGGGCGGGCTGCCTCGCATCGCTTTGTATGGGCAGGCTTAGATCCTCTAAGCGCTTTACCAGTACTCGTGTAGTCTGCGTGGTAGCCTCGTGCAGCCCATCTTTATCTTCAAGCCCCGATGGGCGGGGGCCGACCATTTCTGTATGCATTGGAATTGCACAGGGAGGGTAAATTACAAGGATTCGTGTCAAAAATACATTGTGTATAAAGAAGTTGTTTTGTGAAAGCAAAATGTAGGACAAAGGGTTAATTCTTTCATGGAGGTTTAAAATATTAGGCAATAGTAATTATATATCAGTTCTCAACAAGCTGTTGTATGATAAGCACTAAATCAAGACGAGATGCAAAGGACTAAACTCAACCATTATAGATAAAAGTATGCACATGTATGTAATCAGACCGGACAGTCGTCGGCAGTCGCGAGCGGACGACAAAGGCGACCAGCGGAAAGGGGAAGCGTTCCCGACTGCCTACGAGTGTAGGCTGGGATTTTTTTTTTGGGGGGGGGGGGGGGGGGGGGGGGGCGGGGGGGGGGGGGGGGGCGGGGGGGTTTACGGCCCTTTCAAGATTATTTCACTCATATCGAGCCGGTCGTTAATCAAAGGTGGGCGAAAACCGGAGTACCCGGAGAAAAATCACCTGACCTTCCGTTGCAGAACATGGCGTCTCACATGTGACCCGAGCGAGGCTCGAACCACAGCGGTGAGAGACCAAATGATCCAGAGTCAGCGCTCTTAACCACTAGGCCATGGAGGCCCGTGTAGGCTGGGAAAATAGTCCCGGACTGAGATCCAAACTTTCGTTCAAGCCCTAAATTCCACTTTCTTTGTAAACAGTGTTGACCCCGATCAGACGGTGCGTTCTGTGGCACCTGATCTGAGTCTCCATTGCTTGCCAAGCCTCTCACAGCGAACATTCTCTACTGAAATCATATACGCTAATTGGTGATTGATTTTTTACATGACCCGTGGCGTCATGCAGTAGATTTTTGTCAATCGCTTAGCTCCGCCCTCTCCTGTGGGTTAACCGGTATTGGATGGTGATGTTAAGTATTGATTACGGTCAGTTTGACATTCTTGTCTCTTGATACACCTATTCTGGTGTAGCGTGTCAGTATTTTTTGACGTATCTGCTCTTTAATGAACCGACGGGACATGACGTATTGCTAACTTGCTGGGTGCGCGGTTGTATATTGTGAAATATTTGGCACCCATTCATATGGCGGAGATGTACTCTCTTTGCTAGATGAATTTGTGCCGAATATGTCACAATAGAAAGTCATAGGCCTATATATAAATACTGACTATAATTAGGCTGGTTTTTAACTCTTATCTTGCTGTTCACGACAACCCCTATCTTTGCAAACAGTGTAGATCCAGATCAGATGGCTTCTTCAGAAGCCATCTGATCTGGATCTACACTGTTTGACATTCAGTTTATGAATTTGAAGCGATAAATTACATAAAGTAATTTGATTGGTTGATAGACAGAAATGGGTGTGGCTTAAATGAATATTCAGCAAGAGAAGGGTTAAGTGCTGGTTGCTCTTTTCTTGCGACAGCTCATATTGTCTTGCATAGGCCATGGATAGAGTCCCATTCTGATTCATACTGAAACTGTATGGAAAATTCTATAATTCAGGGGCCATTTGTTCAAAACTAAAACTTCTTCAGAAGCTATATGATCTGGATCTACACTGTTTGCAAAGCTACGGGTTGTGGTGGTCAGCAGGATAAGGGTTAAGCTAAGAAGGGTTTGAACAACTGGGCTATGATTTCTGGGATGAACCAAAATATGATGCAGCTGTCAGGCAGATTGCAACATTTTTCTTTCGTCCTTTCAGATTGTCAGATGAAAATTATGAGATACTGGTAGCCAAATTTGTTGGAGAGGCTGTTCTGTCCTTCTCTTTGAGAGTTTTAAGTCTTTCTTTCCCCACAAAACAAATCACTTATTTCACCAGTAGTCTGAAATATGATAAATGTGTTTCAGAAATGGGGGCTAACTCTTTTGTTGTCTCACTTGAAATAAATCACCTTTCGGCTGTATTCCAGAATTTCATTACGCAAACACGCCTATACAATTACATTGCCACCTTTATCGCCGAAAAAATGAAAATTTTAAGATGAAAAATTGTTATATTTTTCTTATTTCTGCTCAAAATATAGATTGTGGGCACTCGTTAGAGCCACCTCATCGAGGCGGTTCTCAAGAGCACCCATAATCTATATTTTAGAGCAGAAATAAGAAAAAATAAGGTATATCCCCAGAAACCCCAGTTTTTGTGATGATAACTTCTTTCAATCAAAGCGCCAAAAGGCACTGAAATGACAGATTCTGTGAAAAATTCAGATTTACTTTCTTTAGTGATGAGGACAATGGCGCTGGAGTGCTGATTTCTAGTTTGGTTCACAAAACTGAGGTGAATCGGCTGTTATACACTTTCATCATCATTTTACTTGGACATTATAAATAAAACAACATGCAAATGACTACCCAGCAGGCACAGGTCGCTAGGGCAACGTCAGATCAACGACGTTGATGTGACGTCACAATTACGTCATGTGCCTGCTGGGATAGTTGCCAGTTTTATGACAACACAAAGCGTAGCCGCAACTTTCTTGTAAAAGCTTACACTTGTTGCCTGAGATGTGTTTCAGTCAAGAACCTGCCTTATGTCGTGCGCTACAATAAAGGAAAACACTTTTTTGTGCGATGTTTGACGTTTTCCGGCATGTGACTAATTATTTATCACAACATTGTGCTTACATATTCAGTTATTTAGACCTATACAACAGAATTGGACAGTGATAACTGTTAGGAGTATATTATTGCTGGCATGCTACCGTACGGTGAAGTTTCTAGCCTCACGTACTTCGCATTTAATTAGGTCATGTAAGTGTTATGAGTCTGTACCCTTTCAGCCCTTTATAGCCAAGTACAGATACCTACAGATGCAAACAGTGTAGAACCTGGTGAGATGGCTCATAATGATACATCGCATTCTGTTCTACATGGTTTGACATGCTGTTGACGACTATTGACTAGACACCCAATTAACATGTGTAGAATGGACGCGTACAAATGTAGTGACTGAAGAGTGAACTGGAGAAACTCGTGGGTTGAAGGGGTAAAATCTTAACCTGGCCTGTAACTGTTGTGTGCAGGTCAGGACCAGACAAAGCGGCTTGGCCGATAATCAAAAGTTAAATACAGCTTATTATACGGTATATTTTCTTTATTTTTCAAACTTTATCTAGATACTTAAATGGTGTGCACTGATTGTAGCTCTATACATATTGTTTTTTTTTTTTTTTTTTTTTTTTTTCTAAAAATATACAAAGGTACTTTAATGGCGTATTGATACAAATATAATTAATCATAACCCATTTTGTACTGAATGTAATATTATCACTTATCTGACGAAGATTTCATTTCGAAATCCCGGTTCAAAATTAAGGGGCGTAAGCTAGAAATATGGGAATTAATTTAGGAAAAAAATGGGCTAACTTTCGACAACAGTGAAGCCCGCAGTGAAGGCCGTGGTTAGACGCCGCCTCCAAGATTCGCCAATGACCCATTATGCGGCCGTCTGTATAAAATGGGAACTTTCCTTATGCATATTCAATTAACTTATACCGTTTTGTTTGTAATTTAAGAAAGATCTTTTTTTGTATTTTGATTGCAAATGAAACAAAACATGTAACCAAAACGTGGAAATAATGCCATGAGAAATTAGTTTTGAGACAGCGAGCATGAAAAGTCAACAAACAACGGACTATTTGTGCGGAGTCATATTTCAAAAGTAGTGGAAGCCGGAAGTTCGGACGTTAAAATTGTAAACATGCAGCACGACGAAGAATGACAGAAGGAATCTGTCATTAAAAATGGAGTTTGAGGATGGGGGAGGGTGTCGGAGGTGGGGGGGGGGGATTAGGGGGTGGGGGCTAGTCTCTAATGAAAGAGAAACAAAAATGTGAAAGAATTTGACAATAAGAATGTATTCTTTATGATTTCACTTGGAAAATCTTTGTACTGTACATTCGGGCCACTAGCTCAGTAATTTTGGTTGAACCAAACATGTCTAATTTTGGAATTAGAAAAATATATATTAAAAGACAATATTTCCATTTCTCCATCATAATGTACATTTTCGGTGATTTGATTGGTTGAAATAAAAGTTTTATACTTCGGTAAATTCCATGAGCAAGAATCTCAGATCTGCCGTTTCACACAGCAAATTGGTAAAAACGTGAAGTCGATTGCATGTTTAGAACCCGCGCTTTTCGTCATTGTATTATGAAGTGACATCAACAGCATTTGATTAACCCTTGTCCTGCTGAATATTCATATATGCCACACCCACTACCGATTATCAACCAATCAGATTACCTGTAGCAAATTATTACAACAAATTCACAATCTGAATGACAAACAATGTAGATCCTGATCAGATGGCTTCTTCAGAAGCCATCTGGTCTGGATCTACATTGTTTCAAAGAAAAGGCATATCCGGGCTCAGCAGAACAAGGGTTAAAAGTTGGGGAAACTATTGAAAATTGACAAATAAACTGAATTTAAAGACTTGACATTTTTTCGTTTGGGTTTCTGTCAAAGATGGCAGCTTCTAATTGAATAATCATTCCATCTTGGTTGTTGGTAAGTTTATTCTTAGCTTTTCTAAAGAATCCCTAAAATTTACCATTTTGGTGGCATTTTAGCATTTCGATGACAAATTTGGATTTATCAGGAATGAATTTTTATCCCCCGGCCGAATAGGATAAGACGCAACCTTGTGATGGACATAACTCCTATACCCTTTGGGATTCATTGATGGTTCTTGGCACAATTGTTCACAAGGCTGAGACGGCGTGTCATGCGCAAGAAACAGAACTCTGGATGCCATACTTTTTGAGTTATCTCCCCTTTTAATAAAATAGAATGTCTACTTTGTGATGGCCATAACTCCAATACCCTTTGAGATATATTGATGGTACCTGGCACAGTTGTTCACAAGGCTGAGACAGCGTGTCATGAAACATAACTTTTGTTGCCATGGTTTTTTAGTTATCGCCCCTTCCAATAAAATAGAGTGACTACCTTGTGATGGCCATAACTCCAATACCCTTTAAGACATATTGATGATACATGGCACAGTTGTTCACAAGGCGAGACGGTGTGTCATGCACAAAAACCACAACTCTGAGTGGCATGTTTTTTTTAGTTATCTCCCCTTCCAATAATATAGAATCACTACCTTGTGATGGCCACATCTCCAATACTCTTTGAGATATATTGATGGTACTTGGTGCAGTTGTACATGAGGTTAAGCAGGTGTGTCACGTGCAAGAACCACAACTCTGGGTGCCCTAGTTTTTTAATTATCTCCCCTGACAATATAACCTTGTGATGGCCATAACTCCAATACCCTTTGAGATAATATTGATGGTACTTAATACAATTGTATACAAGGTTGAGACGGCGTTTCATGCCTAAGATCCACAACTCTGAGTGCTATGATATTTGAGTTATCTCCCCTTCCAATATAACAGTATGACCACCTTGTGATCAACGTACCTCCAATACCCTTTGAGACATTTTAGTGGTACTTGATGCAGATGTACATGAGGATAAGCAGGTGTGTCATGCTCAAGAATTACAACTCTGGGTGCTCTGGCTTTTTTAGTTATCTCACCTGACAATATAACCTTGCGATGGCCATAACTCCAACACCCTTTGAGATATATTGAAGGAACTTGGCGCAATTGTATACAAGGTACAGAAGCATACATGTGATATTTTCTTGGACCCAAATAGGGAGATTTTGATTTTCAGATAGGGAGATTGGGGTCCCAAATCGGGAGATTTTTCCGCGGTAAAAAGTGATGTTATTTTTGGTTAAAATTTACCTCTGAAGCACTTTTTCACCCTTAACATGCCAACACGACAATTGTTGTCTGCTTTGTCATCTGCATTAAAAATCTTTTTTGAAAACAGTGTGGGCCCAGATCAGACTGAAGAGCATTCTGATGAGGGTCCACACTGTTTGCCTTTCTGCAAAAATATGTTATAAAAGCTTGGAAAAAGAAAGCAGCAGACGACAAACTTCCATTTTGTATTTTAATAGAGAGACAATTTCTCGGAAGAACGATCAAAGAACAAGCACTGACCAATAGATCGGTGTTAAATACCCACCTAGCACCTGGCAGAAAAAACAACGTTCAGAATACCCGCATAGCAAAAAATTACTCATACTCTTACACACCTTCTCTTATCATCCCCAAAACGTGCCTCGGAACTTAGTCGGAACTAATAAGCATACATGTTTTTTATTGATTTAACTTGGGGGCATATTTTTTTTCATAAAAGATCAATTAAAAACACAGCAAAAATATTTTTTCTCGCAAGCTAAAAATGAAACAGGTTTGAATAGAAAATTTCACCCTGCAAAACTCCGGTTCTATGTTTATTAATAAATGCAAAAAACTACATACAGATGCTTAGATAATACCAGCGTCTGCTCTGCTCTCTTTTGGCGGGAAAAATATTTGGTTGGGTATAAAAGCCAAGGCCGCGCCGGGCCGGGCCGAGCCGCCGAGCCTACCGAAAATTTTATTTTTAGTCTCTAGATACAAGTTAGATATATATTTTGGTGAATGTGGGATTAAATTATTATAAATTAGATATGTTATAACTACAAGTAGTTTCACGTATCTACATTGCTTATTTATCTTTTAATAACTGTTTTCCGAAATCCAGGGGTATAAAAGCCAAGGCGGCGAAAGAGTATTGAAAATTCCGAATTTCTTTCAAATTCATCGGTTAAATTACTTCTTTTTGGCCTTATGATATTTGAATTTGATTATACTTATTATGTGTTCGTGATAAAATTAAATATACTCACCAGAATCACCTTAATTGATTGAATTTCTTATTTTATTTTTGTTTCTATATTTAGAATTACCTTATTACAGGAAACGACCGAAAAGGACCGAAAGGAAGGCACACAACGACCGAAATGATCCGAATCGAATGACGACCCATGTTCAGTGACATCAGACTGTTATCCCAGTGGACAAAGCTTGTATATGCGACGTTGTTTTAATGATTGGTCACGGACTTCAGGGTTTTACAACGTTGATTCGACGTCGTTAAAACGGCACTGTTATACGTTGAAACAAAATTGATTCAAAGTTGTGTGCCTGCAGGGTGTTTTTTTTTGTTGCCTTTAAACAGCAGCTGTTTACTGACTGATGATCAGGAGGATGCGGGTTCGATACCTGCTGAGGTCGGCAACATTCTTTCGTGGAGATTGAACATCAAATATTCTCATTCTCTCCCTTCCACTGATTCAAGAAGGGTAGTTGTCAGTTTTTGGCAAAAGACTGTGCACTATACTGGTTAACCACTTACGTATAAGCCTGCTCTGGGAAAGTGTGGATAGGAAAATTTATTATTGGGCAATACACGCCAAATGCGTTTAGTCTTCGCCGAGGCGTTATCTTTGTCTTTTGGCGAGTTATTTGCAGGTATGCAAATTGTACTATTTTGTTGCAACCCTTTCTTTTTAAAGTGACAGGCTGAGGTCTAAAACAATTAGATGAGTCAATTAATGCACTAATCACTTACTGACGGAAGCATATTAATAAGTAATAATAATACAATAGGTAAGTATAAAAACATAATTAATATGTCTAAAACATGATTAAGAAATATGATGAGTTCCATAAAGCTCTATCTTTAGTTCCTACCATTCAGAAAGTATATTTATTGCCCTTATCATTTATATCTGACATTGTCGTCCGTTGCGGTTCATTACGACGTGGCCTACATAAAACCACCAAAAATACGGTTATTACAGATACTAAAAGGAATTGACTGGAATTATTACATTAAAGGGTGTAGAAAATACTTTTTTGGGGTTGTCATGTACATTTTTTCACACATTAATGTCTATTTCATTCAAATTCGATCAAAACGTACGATAAAACCGCCTAAAAATTTGCAAAATGGCAATAAAACAAAAATTAGGGCACCAATAAGAACAAAAATTATGCTGAGTATCACATTCGATACAATTTACATTATCATATTAAAATTTACACTAACATTTCTTCTTCGGTTACAATTTCGAAAAATAAAATCTTCGGATCGGCATTTTTTGGCTCGGCCCGGCCCGGCGCGGCCTTGGCTTTTATACCCGACCAAAATATTTAGCGCGTTCACCTGTCAAAGGCCAAAAAGCATGCACGAATTTTCATTGGTGTCACATGGGGCATATTTCTTTCTTCCGTTAAAAACGGCAAAAATATTTTTCTCGGGTTTAAATAGAAAATGTCACTAAGTAATTACCCAGTTCTATGATTAATAAAAGAATAACGGTTTACAGACGCGTAGAAAAAAAAACAGTGTCTGCTTTGCTCTGTTTTGGCGGGAATAATATTTAGTGTCTACACGTGTCAATTACAAAGGGTTTAAATAAGCTATAACTGGTATATCTTGATTGACTAGTTTTCACGCCTTGTCACATTTTTAATTGTCGGCTTATCAATAAGGCCCGCCTCGGGTGTAAACGGTTTAATAGTGTTGGCAACTTGAGCAAATCGGTGATCAGTAATAAATGTATGCAAACATCACATTTCTTCCTTATTGAATTTCTCGCTTTTTATCACATTGTTTGCGGCTTGTTTGCGGGTTACATTTTAATAATTGTATTTACCGGTACGTTCTTTTCATATTGCGATATTATACTTGTGCAGGTGTGTATTGCAATTTACCTGCATACCGCCTAAATACACTGACGGTTAACCGCATAGGTATTTTAAAGTGGTTGACACTAAATTGGTCGGTCGGCGGAAAACTACTATAGGAAAATTGTCGTGTCGGGAGATTAGGGCCGTCGGACGGGAGACCGGGAGATGGGGTTCGAAATCGGGATATCCCGACGAAATCGGGAGATATCACATGTATGCAGAAGTGGTGTCATGTGCAAGAACCACAACGGTTGGTGCTGTGGTATTTGAGTTATCTGCCCTTCCAATATAACAGTATGACCAGCTTGTGATCACCATGTCTCCAATACCCTTTGAGACATATTGATGGTACTTTGTACAGAAATACATGAGCTAAAGCAGGCATGTCATGTGCAAGAACCACATTTCTGAGTGCCCTGGTTTTTTAGTTATCTCCCCTGATAGTATAATCTTGTGATGGCCATATCTGCAATACTTTTGTGATATATTGTTGGTTTAATTCTGGTGCACATTTTATTGGTGAACAATCTTCTGAAGGTCATGTTGGCTTTTGGTCGGGAGATTTGCCATCTCTTCCGATGGCTATTTTTATAAACTGTAGTCACCCTCATTTGGGTCTCGATCTCCTATGAGTCCAGTACAGATTCTATAAATAACTCCCTTACGTAACACTCTGACCTTGCTATTTTTATCACAATATGCCATTTTCTATAGATAGCTGATACCATCAGTGATAATCACTGATGTTAATTGTTATTTATAGAAATAAACTCGACATTAACAATGAAAAGTTTTTGTGCTTAGTAACTTTGGGCCTAACAACAAACAAATGACCCAATAATTAATGTTAACCCTTGTCCTGCTGAATATTCATATATGCCACACCCACTAACGATTATCAACCAATCAGATAACTTGATGCAAATTATTGCAATAAATTCACAATCAGAATGGCAAACAATGTAGATCCTGATCAGATGGCTTCGTCAGAAGCCATCTGATCTGGATCTACATTGTTTCAAAGATAAGGCATATCCGGGCTCAGCAGGACAAGGGTTAAGAGTTTAGAGTGATCTTTAAGCAGTCACTCACAGTCACAACTAAAATAGGCTTCTAAATTTGTGTGAGCTAACTTCTTGATAAAGTGTTGTGTGTTTTTAGGGCATGAAAACTTTTTATGGCATTGTGCGCTAATTATGGTGAATACAGTCAGCCACAAAAGAAATTCCTCACAGAAATTGATGGGACAAGTAAAACCTTAATTAATTATTCTGTCAATAAGGCATGAAGCAACTGTTACTTAGCTGCACATGCTGGAATCTCAAGAAATGTATCATTAATTGCTTTATAATTGTTCCTTTCTGATTCACACATATTATGACTAAAGCTGTTTTCCATATGTACTGGTTCCCTGCTTGCTGAACCATAGGAATCCTTATTAGCCCTTTCATCCCTGTGTTTCTGATGCCCTGTGTTTCTGATGCAGACTTTTTATCATTGACTTGGGTACATCAGAATCAGAATCGTTTACTGGTGACATGTCCTTTGGGTGTACATCAGAATCAGAATCGTTTACTGGTGACATGTCCTTAGACAATCCTTCACCAGGTACATCATCTTTTAGTCAAATTCTTTAACCCATAATTGGCAAACAGTGCAGGCCCAGATCAGATACCGCAGGCGGCATCTGATCAGGGCCTACACCTTTTGCAAAACGTTTCCCCATATTCCAAATAAATTTTGAAAAAAAAAACAACAAAAAAACACAATGTGACACCCCATAATGTTGAAATGGTCTCCTACTGAATATATGAGGAATATTCAATTTGGTACAAAATGGGTTAATAAAATGGCAAATAGCATAGATTCTGATGAGACTGTTCACATGGGTACGATCTTAGTCTACAGGGTGAAAAGGACTTAAGTTTGTTGTGTAGCCATTTAGTGAAAATTTTGTGAGAAATGTTAATCACTTATTATTGGTTTTATTGACAATTTATGTTTTTTTAATGTGAAGCATTTCTGTTATTGCCATGTTTTATGCAAAGTCTTGAAAGGTTGAAGTATAAAACTGGATAAGGGAAGGGCTCTCGCATATGCAACACACCTGTATGTAAGAGACTTCTTGACTCCTGCTTTTAACCCCTCCCTGTAATTATCTCTTTTTGTGAATGTTCTTTTGTTTAATGTCCCCGTCAACACTGTACAGATCATTTTGGAGATGTTGCTTCCAATTTTAGTGGGACTTTTACCCTACATTGAGATTAAATGACATATCAATCCCCGATGCCCAATGAAACCAATAGGGTTTATCAGCATTGACAGTCTGACTTGCACCGCTTTGCCTGGGCAGGCTTAGATCCTGTTAAGTGGTTTACCAGTACTCGTGTGCGGTCGGTTTCAGCTCTGCGTGGAAGTATCATGCAGCCCATCTATTTCTTCAAGCCCTGAACCTGGGCGGGGGCCGCTGCAGCATTATGTAAAACCGGATAAACTCTACTTTTCACATTACGAAAACATGCCTATTCAAATTTATTTAAAATTTTACCACCAAAAAATGAATAATTCTGATAGTTTTCATGTTTAAGCTTTGAAAAACATAGATTGTGGCTACTCGTTAGAACCGCCTCAGAGAGGCGGTTCTAACGAGAGCCCACAATCTATGTTCTCTGAGGCGGTTCTAACGAGAACCCACAATCTATGTTTTTAAAATAAAGTATGATACGCATGTAAACTCCAGTTTGGGTTCAAACATATTTATTATACCCCCGGCATACAAAGTATGCAATGGGGGTATATAGTTTTTGTCTTTTCCGTCTGTCTGTCTGTGTGTCCGTAAACAATTATTTTGTGTCAAAGATATCTCAGGAACTGGTTCACATAGAAACTTGAAATTTTGCACACATGATCAGTATGACTACTTGTATTGTGGGAAAGAAAATAAGGGCCAAGGGGTCAGGCCTTTTAGAGTTATTTCCCTTTGTAGTTCTTGCTGTTTAATAGTGTATATTTTTATTTTGTGTCAAAGATTTCTCAATAACTACTGTACATAGAAACTTGAGAAATTTTGCAAACATGATCAGTATGACTAGTTTCAGTTGAGGTGATGGCACTGGCCGGGGGGTATATGTGCCCCACTGTGCACTTTTGTCTAGTTCTGATTAATGCAGTGACATACTACGTGGGATTGGAATGAAAGCAGCATTCTTATTGAATTCCTTTCCAGTTGGAGTTTAATGGCCCAGTCAACATTAACGGCCCCCACCCATAGGGACTTGAAGAAATATATGGGCTGCATGATGCGTCCACGCTGAGCTGAATGCGGCCCACACAATAATACTGGTAAACCGCTTAGAGGATCTAAGCCTGTCCAGGAACCGCGGTGCGAGGCAGACCTTCCATGCTAGTAAACCCTATTGGTTTCATTGGGCGACAGGGCTTGAGGTGTCATTTCATCTCAATGTCGGGTAAAAGTCCCACAAAATTGGAAGCAACGTCTCCAAAATGACCTTTACAGTGTTGACGGGGACGTTAAACCTCAAATCAATAAAAAACAAAAAAACAAAAACAGTCAACATTATTTAGGTCAAATTGAGCTGGTCCAAGCCACACTTTTCCTTAGCAGGCTTTATATGCATAAGCGGTTAACAAGATGAATAGAGTGCACACTGTTTTTGCCAGAAATCCAGTGGGGGATGGGGTGGGGGTTGTCTACCAGGTTTTTTTTTTTCAAATCAGTGACAGTCACATGGACATCAGCAATTCAAAGTTATAAAGCATAGTAACTTTGGGTCGATTCACAAACAACAGACCGAAAGCGCCCCCGCTCATCGGGGCCTGGAGAAATAGATTGGGCTGCATGGTGCTTCAGCGCAGAGCTGAAACCGACCGAACTTGAGTACTGGTAAACAACTTAGGTCTAAGCCTGCCTGCGAGTTGGACCGCTCCTTAAACTCTAGCGGTTTCTATGGGTGGTAGGGCTTGAGATGTCATTTCATCTCAATGTCGGGTAAAAGTCCCACAAAATCGGAAGCAATGTCTCCAAAATGACCTTTATAGTGTTGATAGGGACGTAAAACCTCAACTCAAACAAACAGACCGAAAAATGATGCATATTATAGGTTCAGTCCATTGCCAGAAAAATATTGATCACATATTATATGTTTAGGCTTTGCCTTTGAAAAAGTTATACTGACATTTTGGATATTTAGAAATTTTGTAACTCAGATGTGGGTGCTATTTACATGAAGATTAGGGTAAATTGTTTACAAACACTTAATTCTAAACACTTGCCTATGATATTGGCTACATTGCTTTGATCTTAAGTTTTTGGCTAAGACAGAGGATGTAAGTTCACCAAGTACTGAAGGTATTTACTATGTTGTTTTCTGGCCAGACAAATTATGCATTCTTGACCAGACAAAACCACATTAGCAGGATACATATGGATTATCATTTCCCCATGAGTTTCTTGGAACTTTGCTAAGATATTGAGAGGTATTTATTTTTTTTTTTAGAAAGTCTCAACCCTGAACCAGCAGAGAATGACGGGCCAACGTCATGCCTACAGCGATACAACGTCGCTGACAGCCCGTCGTTGCCCCTGTTGCATGCTGGGAGGTCAGCCTAAGCTTACCCCATTAGCTAAACTGGCTGGCTTGATGTAGTTTAACCCTTCTCTTGCTGAATATTCAATTAAGCCACACCCATTTCTGACTTTGAACCAATCAAATCACTTGATGTAATTTATTGCTACAAATTCATAAACTGAATGCCAAACAGTGTAGATCCAGAAGCCATCTGATCTGGATCTACACTGTTTCCAAAGATAGGGGTTGTTGTGAACAGCAAGATAAGGGTTAAAGTTTATCTAAAAAAGTATGAAAAATGTATAGAGTATATGAATGTACCAAAAATATATAGATTATATCAAGGTAATTTTTCTATATAATGTTTTTTTTTATTTGAATACAACACAGTTTTATTAACTCATTTGGTGCTTTAGACACCAACACTTAGTGTTTTAAAGCGGCGATAATATATATTGTACAAAATAATGTATTTCTTGGCTACAGACTGCTGTGGAGCACTGTGGTGCAGTGGTAAAGCATCGGATTTGAGATCGAGAGGTACTCGGTTCGATCCCCGCAAGCGCCAAGTGTTGTTTCCTTGAACAAGAGACTTTATCCACATTGCTTAGTACTGGTTCCTTCCCAGGAAAAGAGGGCCACATGGAAGATTAGTACTAAGTACTAAACCACTCTTACAAAATACAGACTTTTTGTGAATTTTCTCTATTTTGTTATCTGACTTTAATCTCTAAACTAAACCCTCTTTCTCCTTTTGACTGTCAGAATGGGTATTTTATTACCAGAGCTGGCAAAAATCTGGAAACACTCAAAAGAAGTTGCTAAAGCTAAGGACAATACAGATGGCCATACAGAGGAAAATAAAAGAAACAGGTTTGAGTGGGTGAGTGAGTGAGTGAGTGAGTGAGTGTGTGAGCACGCGAGCAAGCAAGTGAGTAGGTAAGTAAGCAAGTGATCTTGCAGGCACACAACACTGACTCAACTTTGATTCAACGTTGAAACAACGTTTTAAACGTTGTTTCAACATTGATTCAATAGCAGGTAGGTCAGTAAATAAGGTAAAGTAAGAATGTTTATAAGTAACTTAGAGGTTTTAGTAATGAGGAAAAATCACAAATAAATAAAAGAAAAAAAGAAAATAAATATTTTTTCCCCATTTTGTACAGAATGGGATGTCCCATCCCGCATTCAGAAGGGTGCATTTAAGAGTTAAGGGGTACCAGGCTGATTAGAATTTAATCATTGTTAAAATTTGGTTGAACTTTCAAGCAAACAGTGAAGGCCCTGCTCAGACGTCTTGTTCTGCAGTATCTGATATGGGTCTGCATTGTTTGCAACGAGTGATAAGTTGTTTCCTTATTCCTTTGTCCTTATTCCTTTGTCCTTATTCCAGATTTATTTTTTCAACCTGAATTTTTATAAAGGGTCATATCAGGAAAGGTCTATTTTTGGCCCCATCAAAATATGTCGACTTTACGCTTCGGCTCCGACTTTACGTAAATATGCCCACAAAAAGACTCGGTAAGATTTCAACTAGCATAGAATCGACTATTCAGTTATCATACACAATATCAATCCAAAACTCGCCCGCCTATCGTGGCTTGGAGAAATATATTGAGCTGAATGGTGCTTCCACGTAGAACCGAAACTGACGACACATGAGTAAGCCGCTGTGGGTTCAAGCCTGGCTGGGGTCACGTGTGAGACGCTAAGTTCTGCGTGGTTTTTCTCCGGGCACTCCGGTTTTTGCCAACCTCTGATTATCGCTTGGCTCAACTGAATAAGTGAAATAATCTTGGAAGGGCCGTAAAACCACAATATACGATAACACAGCCGTGACATATAGTGCATTTTTTTTTCACATCACCAAAATGGCTACTTTTCTGATGAAAATCCATGATATTTTTCTTATTTATACTCCAACCTTAGGTTGGGGGTGCTCGTTAGAACCGCCTCATTGAGGCAGTTCTAACGAGTACCCACAAACTATGTCTTGGGGCAGAAATAAGGGAAATCATGTATACACCCGTAAACCCCAGTTTTCCCTATATAAAGTGGGGTTTAGGGGGGTGGGGGGCGTTCATTTCACAGACTTGTTCTACTGATGAAAACAAAAAAATTTTGAGCAGGCTGGTCAATGGAAACTAAATAATGTTCAACTCTGCTACAATCTGGAAAACTAATTATACTCTGCATTTTCTAGAATTTTATCTCCTTCCTACAACCCAAAGTGACTAAAGTGCGGGCTGCGGGCCGCGGGCTGCGGGCCACAGGCTGCGGGCCATAGACTGCGGGCTGCGAGACATGAATAGAAAAGACTCACCCATTCAGATAGTTTAAAGGGCACTTAATTGAAGCCAGATTCTAAAACTTACAAGATTCATCCATTTTTTTCTTCTTTTTTTTTGTCCACATCAAACCTTGTTTTTAATCTGTCAACACGCTTGCAATTAAATATAATTAACCTGGGCATCTGGCATTTCACAAATCAAAGCGCTGACAACACTGGTGGGTGCATAGGCTGAGAATAGACATAAATCATTAAATTCCTGAACTCTAAGGGGAATGCATACAACTTTATGGGAGGCACTTCCTGCAAAAGTATTTTGTCTCCCATGTCAATAGGGGCCAATAGGAGCAAATTCTTTCCTTTAAGAGTTGACCCCACTTTTTTCCATGAGACAGAGTTTATAAAAAAGTGAACAGGAAGTCCTGAAAGTTGTTTCCCACTGGTGAACTTTGTAACGTCCCGGTCAACACTATAAAGAACATTTTGGAGATGTTGCTTCCAATCTTTTTGGACTTTTACCCGACATTGAGATGAAATGACATCTCAAGCCCTGTCGCCCAATGAAACCAATAGGGTTTATAAGCATGGACAGTCTGACTCGCACCGCTTTGCCTGGGCAGGCTTAGATCCTCTAAGCGGTTTACCAGCACTCGTGTGCGGTCGAATTCAGCTCTGCGTGGAAGCATCATACAGCCCATTTATTTCTTCAAGCCCCAATGGGCGGGGGCCTACACTTGTGAACTAAAAAGCTTATCATGAATTCCATGAAATCCTACATATCTGTTCTAAGCTGAACACTGTAGCTCCCAACTAGCTTTACTGTCACTCCATTCACAATAAGGCAAATTTAAAAATCACATTATGAAACTTAACTTGATAATAAGCTATAACACCCTGCATCCCATTATGAAGTTCAATATCAATATACCATTTATCTAGAAAAATTATTACTCTACATAATTGCCCATTATTCCATATGGATTATTAAGGTTTTCACTGCTGTGGCTCGAGACTTGTTTGGGCCACATACGAAAAAACTGAAAGGGTTGTGAAACCAACCACCAAACACACACACACACACACACATAAAAAAAGTCCCATATGCATTTATGCTGGAATAACAAGTACATTAACCATTTTTTGTAGCAAATGGAATCTTCCTCCTTATATATAGCCCGAGTCCATTTAAAAATTTAGGGGTGTCAGGTTGTGTTTTCTTCAGAATTGATTTAGAAAATGGCGGAATTTTTGCAAATAGTGTAGGCCCTGATCAGATGACGCGTGATACGGCGTCTAATCTGGGCCTGCACTGTTTGCCAGGGTACCCATTCTTTCGCCAGAAACTGACAACTGTCCTTCTTGAATCATCGGCAGGGAGAGAATGACAGTAGAAAAGATTTCATGATCAATCTCCACGAAAGAATGTTGCCGACCCCGGCAGGTATCGAAACCACGTCCTCCTGATCACCAGTCAGACGCCCATCCGACTGAGCTACCGAGGCCGACAATCAGTTTTGATTAAAGGCAGAAATTGTGAAAACTTCTTGCAGTAGTTATCATATAAAGATGTCAATGCCCTTCTTAATTCCATTTTTGGAGCGTAGCTGTAGCAGCGTAGCTCCAGTGGAATGAGAAGTGATTTCGGCACTACTTTCGGCGTTACTGCGTATGACCTAAGAATATAGAGCCCCGGGTAAACAGTGTAGATTATTACGCCATGCGGTATCCACTTATAGACTGGTTCACAGACCACCTATTTCAAACGGAATAGATTAATATTTTGAATAGATGAACTGTGTAGCAGTCTAATCTTTTTATAGTTCAGTTCATATAACCCAGTTTACAGCCCATTTTGTACCGTAAAATCCCAAACCTGGCAACTGGCACCCGGACAAACCCAGATCAGATACCACAGAACGCGGAGTCTCATTATGACCTACACTGCATACCAATAGAAGGTTCAGCCATGTTTGCAAAATATTGCTTAGAAGCCACAGCCTGACAACCCTGATTTTAAAATGAACTCATTCCATACTGACATAAGGTTGAGGATTCCATTCGTTTAAAATGGGTTAAAAGTACGCAGTGTGGCGAGACGCCACTTGTTGTAGCGTCTGATCTGGGTCTGCTAAAAAGGCTGCTAGACATATACTCAGAGTATGGGTTAATGGGGGGGGGACAATGTTACTTTGTTTAAAGCGACTTGTCTGCGTCCTAGGCATGTGACCATATCGAAAGCAAATTGACAGCTCAGACGCAAGTTCGGCAACATTCTTTCCAGGAGATTGATCTTGAAATCTGTTCCACGGTGATTCTATCCCTTTCGCTGGTTCAAGAAGGACAGTTGTTGGTTTCCGGTAAAAGACTGTGCACTGTGCTGTATTGACAATACCTAACCAAAGAAATTGCCTTAAAGCCGGATTATTTCATAAATGGCCTCGTCATAACGGAGTATAATGTCTAAACCTCTTCAAATATTCCTATGGATTGATATTGGCAATAACTAATCCAAGAAACTGTCGTATTCAAGATCACTTCATAAATGGCCTCGCCGATGCAATATATATTTAGAAAAATGTTAACAAAGTATAATGTTCAAACCTCTCTGAATATTCCGATCATTTTTGGCATTCGGATTGATATTGATAATTACCTAACCTATGATGCTGTTTTATGCAAGATTACTTTATAAATGGCCTCGCCGAGGCAAAATAATATAAAAAAATGAATACGGAGTATAACATCTAAACCCGGCTTTTATCATTTTCGGCACACGTGTTGATATTGACAATACATAACCCCAAAATTGCCTTATGCCAAATTACTTTACAAACGGCCTCGCCTAGGCAAACTGTTTGAAAAATTATTTCGAAGTGTAACTTCTAATCTGCTTGGAATATTTTGACAACTGTTAGCATGCAGATAGGTAATGTACAGATATAACCAACGAGATTCCTGAATGCCCAATTTCTTTATTTTATCCTCGGCAAGGTAAATATTCACCCACTGACACGGTCGTATAACTTTCAAACCGACGGGTATATTTTACAATGTTTTGCATGCAGATGTAAATTGACAAGATCAAGCTAATGATATTGTCTAATGCCAGATAGCTTTATAAACAGCCTCGAGGCAATTTTTAAAGACTGATTACGGATGTATAACTTATAAACCGCTGGGAAAAATATGATAATTTTTGACATGAAGATAAACATCATCAAGACGTAACCAATGAGAATGTCTAATGCAAGATAAATACCCCCCCCCCCCCACCCCCACCCCAGGTAATTTTTCAAAAACCAATTACATAAAATAACTTTAAAGCCGCCAAACAATTGCACAAGCCGCAGTTATTGCACGAACTGTAGCTCAGCAGAAATCTTTGAGTAAACTGTAGAACTGCATGGTTGCTATATTGCTCAAAAACATTGATTGTGGGTACTTGATAAAACTGCCTTGTCAAGGCGGTTCAATCAAGTCCCCGCAATCAATGTTTTGAGCAGAGATAAGAAAAGATCACAATTTTGTATCTTAAAATTTCCATTTTTTTTTTCTGCCGAAAAATTGACAATGTATTTGTACAGGCGTGTTTTCGTGATGGTTGTTGCGGGGTCTACACCTTAGCGTGAGTTAATTTAAATATAGGTCTTGTTGCTTTAACACGACCTCTGGCCCAGAATAGCTTCAAACAGCTATGTTCATTGGATCTATACGAACCTGATTTAAAATACCAGGCGCTAAATCAAATTACCAAAGCTATGCTCCATCAGCACTCTCAGTGCTTTGATTGTGTGAAATGTGGAGCTTGCAGGGGCGAAAATATACTTTAGTTTTTTAATACTTAAAACATGGATTGTAGCAAGTTAACAACTTCGTGAAATTAATACCCTGGTAAACACAACTTTCTGTAGAGAAAATTTGGGTTTACAGGGGTACCATATTATGCATATTACAAAAACATTATATTGTAAGCACCGGTTAGAACCGCCTCAAGGTTACTTTAACGAGCACCCACAATCTATATTTGATGCAGAAATCTGAAAAAAAAAATAATTTGTCATCAGATAAATGTAATTTTTGCAGCCAGGAAAGAAGTGACAATGTGACACAGGTGTGGCATCCATTCCTGATGAGTTAGATCTGCCTAGACAGTTCTAATGAGTACCAAAATTCTATGCTTAGATTAATCACAAGGAAAATATGGGCAAAGTAATCCAAATATTTTGTTATATATGGCCTCTAGAGCATTTCTCCTCCACAAAGGGTCTTTTTAGGTGAGATATGCAATAATTTTTTTCAGATCATAAAGCATCCTTTGTTGCTGCTGTCATCACTGTTTCTGCTTGTAGTCAGGATTGTATTCAATAAATTACAGCAGATTCTGACATGCATTATCAGGCATAAGTTTCCCAAAAGATGTTAGATACCAGACTCATGGACATTTTATAAAAGACACAATTTCAAGGTCTATGCTAGTTCAAATTTTATATTAATAGAAGCCTCCATGTTGTAGTGGTAACATGCTACTCTCCTTGTAAACCAGGGCTCGCAGGTTCGATCCCGGGCTTCTCCGATCTTTCGGATGAGTCTTTAACTCGAGGTCCCGTCTCCGTACCACCTGTTGCTGAGGCGTAAAACTCAAACACTCACTCATTCAAGTTCTATATTATTTTCAAAGAAAATGCAGCTTTACATTACATGTACACTAGCAGACGATTCACGTGTATTGTCAAGCCATTAAAATGTATACGTATTTGAAAATTTCATCTGCATATTGTTGTAAATAAAGTTTCCTTTAGATTAAAATAATATATCTTAAATGGTAAATCAGTTATCTAAAATAAATCGGAGAGATGTAATTCAGTTCATTGAACATATATCTTATATAATATACATATATCTTGTATAGAAATCAAAATAATATATCTTATATGTATGATATTAGATATCTTATTTAATATATTATATATCTTATATGTTCAATAAGATATCTGATTTAGGGATATCTTACATATGCATATGAAAATAAGATATAAGTTATACCAACATGTAAGAAATCTAAGTTAATAAGATATCTGATTTAGTCCAAAATATCAGATATCTAACATAAAGCATTAGATATCTGATATATATTTTATTGAGTATCTAAGATGTCTGATATACTATATTTGATATCTTATATATTTAAATTAATCAGATATTTATTAATATCATATATTAGATATCTTATATGTCAATTATGATTTCTTACTTACTATAGGCTATAGGAGAACTCTAATATGCCAGTTACAATATCTCATAGAGCATATAAGATATATGTTATATAAGATACCTCAAATGTCATATATCTAATATATCAGATAATCTTATTTAAGATATCTGATTTATTAAGGTGATAGAATAAATAGTAAAATGGCTTGCCATATACTATAATAGATATCTTTTTTAAGATATATATATAAGATATCTTATATATCTAAATTAATCAGATATCTTAATTATTTGGGTTTTTTTTTTTCTTTTTTTTTTTTTGGTTTTGGTTTTACGACCCTTTCAAGATTATTTCACTCATATCGAGTCGATCTATATCAGAGGTGGGCGAAAACCGGAGTACCCGGAGAAAAACCACCTGACCTTCCGTTGCAGAACTTGGCGTCTCAGATATCTTATTTAAGATATAAGATTATCTGATATATTAGATATTTAATATGCCAATTAAGGTATCTTATTTGCTAAATAAGACATCTAATATGTCAATTAAAATATCTTACATAGCATATAAGATATCATGTTTATAAGATATAAACATGATAATCTTATATAAGATATCTCATAGTATAAGTAAGATAACGGATTGATAGAACTTCATTACGATAACAAGCCCGTGTATTGATCATCCTCTAAACCCCGGTTTATATAGAGAAAACTTCGGTTTACGGGGGTAAACATTATTTTGTTGAGGCGATTCTAACGAGTACCCACAACTTATGATAGAAGTATAATTAAGAAAAATATCACAATTTTTCATCATAAAAGTAACCATTTTTGAGATAGGAAAGAATTCACTATGCCACACGGGTATGTTATCATATTGAAATAGTAAAATAAAATGACTTCGAAGATAAGCCATTTTGCTAAATGTGCTACCCTTGTTTTTATTTGAAAGGTATGTAATATAAAAGATCATTATCATCATCATTTCTCCAAAGGCAGAGCTATGCAGCCCCAACTCAGTGCATCACTCAACGCAGAACTATGCAGCCCCTGCTCAGTGCACCACTCAATACTGTAACTATTCCAAACATACTATCAGAATCACCAGGAGCATATAATGAGTGAAATTATATGCTCCTGGAATCACTCAATACCAATATGCCTTTACTTAATTATTGCAGCAATGTGCAGAAACAAATTTATTTATTTATTATTCAGCTATAAGATATTTTGCATATACCGTTTATTATGAAATGACAAAATCATGACCCGCAGGCCGCAACCTGTGGCCCGCAACCTGTGGCCCGCAGCCCGCAGGCCCGCAAAATAGCAACTCTGCCTACAACCAGTGTACCTTTTTCTAGAATTTAATCAGATAGTCTGACATATTATCTGATTTATAGTCTTTTGCTAGGATCTGTTTGTTTTAATTGTTGGAGCTAGAAAGATCAAAGCCACTCAAATTGAGGAAACTTTGGTCACATTTTTGCTGGAGTGAAACGTGTTAACCTCTATAAATAAGGTAGATTATTATTATTATTATTTATTATGTTTTGCCATTTTTGTCTGTTTTGGCTTCAAAATGAGTACAAGTCAGAATGGCCTTAATGAGGCTGTTGAATCAAGTGTCCATTTTATTAGCAGTGTGTTTTGAAAGATTTAAAATGATGGACACCCTTTCTTTAAAGTAAGTTCTGTTGAGAACTTGAGGTGTCAATCTCTAATAGACGTTTCCGAGAATCTAATCTTATGCTCCGCCTACTTGGTTACTGTTGCTACGTCCCACAAGCTTTGCAGCCAATATGGCGGAAACAAAGAAAGTCTGTGTAGATCTCTGAGGAGATTTATCAAGTATTCCGGACAATATTGGCGTTTCTTACTTACCGAGACATAAAACTTTAACAAAAAAATAAAATAAAATAAAATAAAAAAAATAAATAAAATAAAAAAATAATAAAACAACAGC
The DNA here is from genome assembly GCA_963580285.1 of Lucinisca nassula. Taxonomy (NCBI): domain Eukaryota; kingdom Metazoa; phylum Mollusca; class Bivalvia; order Lucinida; family Lucinidae; genus Lucinisca; species Lucinisca nassula. Next base: position 132,233,705 of record OY757019.1, on the reverse strand, counting down.
CTAACCAAAGGGCTAAGGAATTATAAAATAATCATGTGCATAATTTCAAAATATTCAGCCTGGAAAACTATCTCCAAGTTACCGCGAAGTGTTTGCGTTTGGTGCGGAAGACGAAGCACACACACACACACACACACACACACACACACACACACACACACACACACACATACACACACACACGCACGCACGCACACACACGAGTCGGCCCGTCCATGCTTATAAACCCTATTGGTTTCATTAGGCGGCAGGGCTTGAGAAGTCACTTCATCTCAATGTCGGGTAAAAGTCCCAAAAAATTTGAAGCAACGTCTCCAAAATGACCTTGACAGTGTTGACGGGGATGTTAAACTTCAAATCAATCAATCAATCAAACAACCAACCAAACAAACAAACAAACAAAAAAACAAAACAAAGAAAACTTAATCATAAAGTATATGCTCCTCATTTCATTATATAATAATTCCGCACGGAGGGCACAGTATAATGCAACCGAGAGTGGTGCCAATCATATACACTGACCCTCTCATGCAATCCGCATTAACTCTATATTTACTGATCCCTTATCAGACAGCCAAATGTAGACCAGCAGCCCACTCATCCACCTCTAGACCAGAGATGAGCATATACTACATGAGCCAACACCGCATGAGCCTGCTTAATTACTCACTGAGACACGAGATTTCGCGCATCTCTCTTTGAAAATCCAGCAGACTATAGAAGGGCAGTTGCAATCCGCGAGGGCCCCAGTCAGACTGCGCAAATGCGCAGGCTGATCCCAGTCCTTGTTGCCCACATTTTTAAGCCCCAACGCTGGCCCCGCAGCACACCAACCATACACTATTTGTGACTTAGCTGCAGTCTGAGGAGAAAAATCTGTAAATAAAAATAAAACTCCAGTCGAGTGCCCCCGACCGGGGATTGAACCCATGAAACTCGGGTTACAAATCAAGCGACACAACCACCAGGCCCGGACCAACCAGGCCAGTCAGTTATGCACTCTATATGGATATTTACTATGGTTGTACTGCTACATTATTCCATTTGTTTCAAATGTTTAGGAGATACTAATGTAATAATATCACATTTCCAGCTTCTTTTTACTCGGCCGCATCTGCCCCGCCCCTGGGCTCAAACGGTTATTATCGTGGCACCAGGCACCATTGTAGCAGGAGGAAGAAAAAAATCTGTTAAGAAAAATCCAGTCGAGCTCCGACCGGGGACTGAACCCACGACCTGGGGTTACAAGGCGAGTGACACAACGACCAGGCAAAAAGGCCCGGAGCAGTTAGACCGGTCACTTATGCACTCTATATGTATATACACATATACATGTTTGTTTGTTTGATTTGAGGTTTAACGTCCCCGTCAACACTGTAAAGGTCATTTTGGAGACGTTGTTTCCAATTTTGTGGGACTTTTACCCGACCTTGAGATGAAATGACATCTCAAGCCCTGCCGCCCAATGAAACCAATAGGGTTAATCAGCATTGACGGGCCGACTCGCACCGCTTTTCCTGGGCAGGCTGAGATCCTGTAAGCGGTTCACCAGTAGTCGTGTGCGGGCCGGTTTCAGCTCTGCGTGGAATCATCATGCAACCGATCTATTTCTTCAAGCCCTGCTGGGCGGGGGCCATCATATATACATGTACATATTTATCTAAATATTGCCGTACTACAACATGACAATTGTTTGACAGTCCTAATAATAAGCTTCCCACACAACCCGATTACCCTGAAATGCCCTTCCCCACTACCGCGTTTCTTTGTTTGTGGGAGAAAATGGCCGTTAGTGACCAACACAGCGGCACTAAATAAAATCGATTTTTTCGATTGGATGAAACAGCGCTCTTGATTGACAGCTCGGAAACGTCTATTGTCATAATCATTTTAGTCTTAGACTACCTGGGCATGACTGTTTAGAAAAGCCCTAATGAAATTATCTCTACATGTGTTAAAAAGATTAGGAGTTCTCCTTGGACAGTTCAAAGGTGAAGAGGTTAAGATTGTCTTGGTCTGGGATACTCATTATCTACCTATTGATTGCAGTATGCCACAATTAATTAACTCCAAATGTTGGTGTTAGTCAAGGAGGTCATTTATCTCCACTGTTCTTTATTGTTAACACCTATGCTGCCCATATTAACGGGACATTAAAGACAGGCAGGGAATTTAAATGTGAGATGAGCCAACGGAAGAATGTCAAATTGCCCTTTGTGCATAGTAATGATCTTTGCAGATTCTGAGGCCAAATGCTGCTTGTATATATTTGATGAACTTTTGTTTGAAGGATTTAACTTCCCAAATTACTCTCATGAATTCTTGACATATTTCTGAGAAGGTTTCCAGTATATGATTGCTTTAGCAATGAGTTTGACACACTCCAAGCATATTTTCTAAGAAATTAGTGCCAGATATGAGGCTGTTAACTGTCTTTTTCAAGGCAAGGGGCCTGCAAGTAATAAATTTCAAATTTTAGTAATTGCCAATTTTTCACATAAGCTGTAAAACAGACACATTTAAGTGTTTCTAATGGCCTACTGTATACATCATAGGATATAGCTTTCAGAGATGGACATTTGGTTAACTTGGTGGAAAATACCACTTTTTGCCAAAAACTGTAGATTTCTGTTTCTGCTTGTTTATAAAGATCTCTAGCTCACAAGATTAACTCTTATCCCACTGTTCACGACAAAACCTACCTTTGCAAACAATGTAGATCCAGATCTGAATAGGCTTTACACTGTTTGACATTCGGTTTGTGGATTTGTAGTAATAAATTATGTCAAGTACCGGTATTTTGATTGGTTCCAAGTCAGAAATGGGTGTGGCTAAATTAATAGGGTTCAATAGTTGTCACTTATAATAGTGCATAATCACATTTACCTATTTAGGAATCTCCTCCTTATATATACAGCAGGGGTCCATTTCAAACTTAAGGGGTGTCTGTCTCAGTTATTTGTACAAATTTATTTAGTGAAGACGGTGATCAGACCATGCATTTTGCAGCACCTTATCTGTTAAGAAAAAAAAAATCATTTCAAATTACATCAGAAAAAAAAATGTATTTACATGCAAAAGATATGAAAATAAATGTGAAATTTGGTACTAACAGATTTAAAGAATTAATTAACCCATTTAGTACTGGAAACCCCTAAATGGGTAGTTGGCAAACAGTGCAGGCTTAGATCAGACGCCGCAAAATGCGGCGTCTGATCAGGGCCTACACTGTTTGCAAGAAGTTCAGCTGTTTTCCAAATAGATTTTGAAGAAAACAGTCTTAATTTTGGAATGGACTCCCAGTATATATAAGGAGGAAGATTCCATTTGGTACAAAAAGGGTTAAAGCATGCCTGATAAGCACAACAGAAAAAAAACACAGCATCAAAAAACTGCATCATTCTTTCTTTTTCTCACATCAGGGTTTCAGCTGAGGCTCTCTAGAAATCATTTTAGTTATGATAGGTACCATCGTCTTGTGTTGGTGCTGTCATTATCATGAAGAAGAACTCTTCAAAACTGGAGGACAGATAAGTGCAGTGGAACACCTTGGCTTTGATGCTTATGCATCACACTTGACTCCAGGAGTGTGTTGCATGCTTCTTTTTTTATGCAGTCTGTGATGTTTTCATCAGTGTGGAAGTACAGCATATAAGCCCTTTCACACCTGAGTTCGTTACGAAAACACGCCTGTACAAATACATTGTAAACTTTACTGCTAAAAAAAAAGAAGAAAATTTTAACCCTTATCTTGCTGAATATTCATTTAAGTCACACCCATTTCTGTCTATCAACCAATCAAATTACTTGATGTAATTTATTGCTACAAATTCATAAATTGAATGCCAAACAGTGTAGATCCTGATCAGATGGCTTCTTTAGAAGCCATCTGATCTGGATCTACACTGTTTGCAAAGATAGGGGTTGTCGTGAACAGCAAGATAAGGGTTAAGATGAAAAATTATGATATTTTTCTTATTTTTGCTCAAAATTTAGATTGTAGTTACTCGTTAGAACCACCTCATCGAGCAGTTCTAACGAATACCCACAACCTATATTTAGAGCAGAAATAAGAAAAATAAGGTTTACCCCTGTAAACCCAAGTTTTACTATATAAGAGTGGGGTTTCAAGAGGGTCCAAATTATAGAGACGTGTTTTCGTGATGTTCTGAGATGAAGTGTTTCATCTTTGAATTTGGCTAAGAGGAGTTTAGTCAAGATTGTTATGAGCCATCCCATCTGGATCTACACTGTTTGTGTCCTGCTCATCAGGGCTTGTGAACAAGATTGGGCTGCATGGTGCTCCTGCACAGAACTGATTGGGACGGCACATTTAAGTACTGATAAACCACTTCATCATGAAAACAAGCCTATATAATTTTGACCCCCTTGAACCCCACTTTTATATAGTAAAACTGGGGTTTCCGGGGGGTATACCTTATTTTTCTTATGATTGCTCTAGATTGTGGGTACTCATTGAGGCGGTTCTAACGAGTGCCCACAATCTATATTTTGAGCAGAAATAAGAAAAATATCACAATTTTTCATCATAAAAATTTCATTTTTTCGGCGATAAAGGTGGCAATGTATTTGTATAGTGAGGTCTGAAACAGAAGTGGAGGCGATGATCAGAAATCGATACAATTACCTCACTGCTCCTATCCAAGACATCACTGGAAGGGAAGGAAATTTGAACATGAATTAACATCACTATAATGAAAACATCACAGGGGAAAGCCACTTCTCCTTGGTAGACTTCTGTCCAACTGTTGGTTTTCACAGGCCGTTTCTATTGCCTATATTGGCCTCATTACAAAAATACGCCTATAAAAATACATTGAAAATTTTACCGCCGAAAAAATGCAAATTTTAAGATGAAATAGTGTGATATTGTTCTTATTTTTGCTAAAAATATAGATTGTGGGTACTCATGAGTACCCACAATCTATATTTTAGAGCAGAAAGAAGAAAATAATGTTTACCCATGTAAACCCCAGTTTGACAATATAAAAGTAGGGTTCAAGGGGGGTCAAAATTATAAAGACATTTTTTTATTATGTCATGTGATAGGCCCTGCCTATCGGGGCTTGAAGAAATAGATGGACTGCATGATGCTTTCAGGCAGAGCTGAAACCGACCCGCACACGAGTACTGGTAAACCACTTAGAGGATCAAGCCGGCCCAGGCAAAGTGGTGCGAGTCGGATCGCGCATGCTTATAAACCTTATTGATTTCATTGGGCAGCAGGGCTTGAGATCATCTCAGTGTCGTGTAGAAGTCCCACCAAATGGAAAGCAACGACTCCAAAATGACCTTTACGGTGTTGACGGGGACGTCAGAAACAAATATAGTCATGTGGTGTTAGAATTGGTTCGAAAAGATGTTATTTGCAACTCTTAAAGACTTTAGTTAAAGAAACAAAGATGCTAAACAGTTCTATCAAGATTCTGAATGATATACATATGTACTAACAGTTTAAGTACTTTTGCCTCATAAGAGTTAATTTCGGAAATGAGATTTTTATTGAAAACTTGTGTGTTTGCATTTAACTCTAGCAGCTTTCAATTTTAATTTCTGATAAATAACTGTATCTTAACCTTAAACACTCTCTAGGCTAATTCAGCAGATGACAAATTGTTGATATTTTCCCCAGAAAACAGGACTTTATATAATTATCTCCTTTGCTTTCAGTTATGTTTTAAAATGGCTGACTTTAATACTTGCCAAAGTACCACTTTAGGGGTTTCCCACCTGCAATGTGTTAGTCATTTCATTACATTAACACACTCATGCGACATAGTGCAGTTTTCATATCTCCAAAATGGCTGCTCTTATGACGAAAATCCGTTATATATTTATGTCCCCCCACCCAAAAGGGAGGGGGACATATTGGTTTTGGTGCGGATCCTGTCGGCATCGGCGTTGCCTCTTGTCTGCACTCTATCTCCTGAATGGATGGATGGATTTTGATTAAACTTACACAGATACACCATTGGGAAGGGGAAAAGTACTGATTAGATTTTGGTGACCTTGGTCTAATTTTCAAGGTCACAGTGCTCAAAACATTGTTGAATTTTAGGCCAAAAAAGCTTGTCTGCACTCTATCTCCTGAACCAATGGATGGATTTTGTTCAAACTTGGTACATAGTATAATTGGGATGGTCTCAAGAACTGATTAGATTTTGGTGACCTTGACCTAATTTTCAAGGTCACCACGGGACTAAGACTGTTAAAAATAAGCTTGTCTGCACTCTATCATACATGTGATATCTCCCGATTTCGTCGGGATATCCCGATTTCGAACCCCATCTTCCGGTCTCCCGTCCGACGGCCCTAATCTCCCGACAGGACAATTTTCCTATAGTAGTTTTCCGCCGACCGACCAATTTAGTGTTAACCACTGTAAAATACCTATGTGGTCAGTGTATTTACGCTAGGCGGTATGCAGGTAAATTGCAATACACACCTGCACAAGTATAATATCGCAATATGAAAAGTACAATTATTAAAATGCAACCCGCAAACAAGTCGCAAACAATGTGATAAAAAGCGAGAAATTCAATAAGGAAGAAAATGTGATGTTTGCATACATTTATTACTGATCACCGATTTGCTCAAGTTGCCAACGCTATTAAAACCGTTTACACCCGAGGCAGGCCTTATTGATAAGCCGACAATTAACAATGTGACAAGGTGTGAAAACTAGTCAATCAAGATATACCAGTTATAGCTTATTTAATCCCTTTGTAATTGACGCGTGTAGACGCTAAATATTATTCCCGCCAAAACAGAGCAAAGCAGACGCTGTTTTTTTCTACGCGTCTGTAAACCGTTATTCTTTTATTAATCATAGAACTGGGTAATTACTTAGTGACATTTTCTATTTAAACCCGAGAAAAATATTTTTGCCGTTTTAACGGAAGAAAGAAATATGCCCCACGTGACACCAATGAAAATTCGTGCCAGCTTTTTGGCCTTTGACAGGTGAACGCGCTAAATATTTTTCCCGCCAAAACAGAGCAGAGCCGACGCTGGTATTTTCTAAGAATCTGTATGTAGTTTTTCATTTATTAATAAACATAGAACCGGGGTTTTGCAGGGTGAAATTTTCTATTCAAACCTGTTTCATTTTTAGCTTGCGAGAAAAAATATTTTTGCCGTGTTTTTAATGGATCTTTTATGAAAAAAAAATATGCCCCCAAGTTAAATCAATAAAAATCATACATGCTTATTAGTTCCGACTAAGTTCCGAGGCACGTTTTGGGGATGATAAGAGAAGGGGTGTAAGAGTATGAGTAATTTTTTGCTATGCGGGTATTCTGAACGTTGTTTTTTTTTCTGTCAGGTGCTAGGTGGGTATTTAACACCGATCTATTGGTCAGTGCTTGTTCTTTGATCATTCTTCCGAGAAATTGTCTCTCTATTAAAATACAAAATGGAAGTTTGTCGTCTGCTGCTTTCTTTTTCCAAGCTTTTATAACATATTTTTGCAGAAAGGCAAACAGTGTGGACCGTCATCAGAATGCTCTGCAGTCTGATCTGGGCCCACACTGTTTTAAAAAAAGATTTTTAATGCAGATGACAAAGCAGACAACAATTGTCGTGTTGGCATGTTATGGGTGAAAAAGTGCTTCAGAGGTAAATTTTAACCAAAAATAACATCACTTTTTACCGCGGAAAAATCTCCCGATTTGGGACCCCAATCTCCCTATCTGAAAATCAAAATCTCCCTATTTGGGTCCAAGAAAATATCACATGTATGCTCTATCTCCTGAACCAATGGATGGATTTGGTTCAAACTTGGTACATAAAGTAAGTGGGATAGTCTCTAGAACTGATTAGATTTTGGTGACCTTGACTTAATTTTCAAGGTCACCACGGGACTTAGACTGTTGAAAATTGCCTTGTCTGCACTCTATCTCCTGAACCAGTGGATGGATTTGGTTCAAACTAGATACATTATATCAGTGGGCTGATCTTAAGAACTGATTAGATTTTGGTGACCTTGACCTAATTTTCAAGGTCACAGGGCTGAAATAATGAGTGTGGTGGGGGGACATCTGTTTTCTTAGAAAACAATTCTAGTTCTTACTTATACTGCAAGCATAATAATAATGTTGTGGGTGCTCGTTAGAACCGCCTCATTGAGGCAGTTCTAACCAGTACCCACAATCTATGTCTTGGAGCAGAAATAAGAAAAATATTGTATACTCCCATAAAGCCCAGTTTTCCGTATATAAAGTGGGATTTAGGGGGGTGCTCATTTCACGGACTTGTTCACTTGATGCTCATTGCCATGTCCCTAAAAAGATGGATATGCATTAAATTAAAAAGTCAAAACATTTTGAAACCTTACTTAATGCAGCTGCCTGATTAAAGGCACATGTCTGTCTTGCTTTTAATACCTGATAAATTTGTTGAAAATTATTTTTACATCATTTTCAGATTAAGACAGACTGATTAAATCATATGTTAGGTAGTTTTTATATTCTAATCAAATTTGCATGCCAAGTAGTTCAAATTATTATGAAGTTTTGGCTGCAGTCTTCATGGTAGGATTTTTTCCCCAACTTAAATAAATTTTCACCTTGCTGAATACTTCTATGGCTCGAACACTGATGGCTCGTTTACCATGGATGAGTCGAACCCATTCTTGAGCCCCTAGCGAAATCCTCTACATATGAAATAGTGGGGGATAATTTAGGAGATTTTAGTCTTTTAGCTTGCAAATGCATGCTGTGTGTACTCATTAGAATCGCCTCGATGAGGTGATTCTAATGAGTACATACACCATACATATTCATTATAGAACACCGAAAAGTTGTCTAAAAGTATCTCGTTATGCCTCCTGACAGTAACCTCAGTGGCTCGAACTACCCCTGTCTCAAACAGATTTTCGAGGTCCCAAAGGTGTTCGAACCATTGAAGTTTGACTGTATATGCTACACTCCTCCCCGATTTTCGGCCATTTTTGTTGCATGATTTCAGTTTTTACCGTGGATTCAGAAACAGAATGGAAAACAGTATTATCCTAATCAGCTGGCATAATACAGAGAACCCTTTATATCAACAGTATCTATACCTTCCGGATATGAAGTATGGGGGGCGGGTATACTGTTTTCACAATGTCTGTCCGTCCATCTGTCTGACCGTCATTTCCGGTCAATATCTTGAAAACAAATTGATGGATTTTGATCAAATTCTGCATATGAATTGATATTGACAACCATTTGTTTGGGATTAATATTACACAGTTTTTTTGCGTTAGTTTTTAACATACCGTAATTCCCTGTGTATACCACGCACTCATCTATAACACGCACCTCAGTTCTGAGTCCAAGATATGTGAAAAAAAAGATATTCCAGTCTAAAACACGCACATGCTTTTCCCAAGTATCACAGAATGCTTTTCTCAGACGCCATTTTGATTGAAAATGAAAGTACACGAATTTTGATTGGCTACTATCAAAATAGCCTGACTGGTTATAGGTATATATCCCAGTAGTTATAGAATAGAATAGTGGTTAGTTTCTCTCTTGCAACATAGGCAGTTCTCCGTTTACCCATAACGGTGGTGTGTGACAAGGTGACATTTTAAGGGTGCGGTTATTCATTTGTTATGAAAGATGACAATGCGTTTTACCAGTTTTCTTTCACAAGGAAAGATAGAAACAGGTTTCTTTCCAAAGGTAAAATTGTGACAACATGCCTCCAAGGCAGGTGCTCCATAGCGTTATTGACAGAAATTTCTACAGGTAGATTGAGTATTTTGACACCTCTGGTTATTCACACGTTCTCTATGCTTATCCCATAATTAACACCTTCTCAGCGTGAGTCAAACATCTCACTCAATTAAAGAAGCCCATTTTGCATTTACTGTTAATAAAACTGTGATTCATGCCTGACTTCAAGGAACCCGATTTCCTGTGCAATTTGGAACTTTGTTGACATACATTAACTATCTTAATTAATACTATAAGTATTATTATTAATAATAATATTATTATTTTTATTATTATTATTATTAGAAGTTTTCAAAAAATGCAGAATTTCTGTATTTCCAACCAACCACTGTTTTGTGACCAGTCTATTCAGATTCAGCAAATTAGTTCATTATGTAAATCTGGGTATACCTTCCTGTCAAAATGTGGAAAAATATGGAAACAATTTTTGTGCTAATAAAAGGTAATATGGATGAAAGGTTGATGACTAAGATAGGAATATTGATTGCATTTTTAATGGTATGAATGATTCAATTAATTAATATGTCAAACGAACTTTATGAGGGTTTCAAAGTGTCACATTGTATTTGTAATGGGTTTTCGTGACCTGCCGACTTTTCGAGGAAAACAATGTCATTTTTCTATGCCATTGTATTACACGCAGAGATTTTTTTCACCGTTTTCTGGGTGAAAAAAGTGCGTGGTTTACACAGGGAATTACGGTAGTTGTGGCCCTTGCCTGACACCAGAAAGTAGTTTCCGCTCAATATCTTAAGAAACATTTGATTTAAATGATTTGATTTGATTTAAATTTTGATTATATTTAGTGTGTGATTTTATGATGACAAGATCTAGCCCAGCATTTTGCTTATATTTTAAGCAGAATTATGGCTCTTTTAGTGGGATCATGCTAAGAAGTCTGTGAAATGAACACCCCCTTAAACCCCACTTTAAATAGAAAATAGAGGAAACCGGGGTTTACGGGGATATACATTATTTTCCTTATTTCTGCTCCTAGACATAGGTTGTGGGTACTCGTTAGAACCGCCTCAATGAGGCGGTTCTAACGAGTACCCACAACCTATGTTTTGAGTATGAATAAGTATATCACACATTTTCATCAGAAAATTGACCGTTTTGGAGATGTAAAAATTTGCACTATTACGCACAGATTTTTATCGTAATGGACATCAAAAATTTGTTTGAGAAAGAATTGATGGATTTTGATACAATTTGGTATATGAATTTCTGTTGACAAGATATAGCTTGGGATTGTTACACAGTATTTTATTCCACTTGCCAGCAGAGTTGACTGATCACCAGTACTGTCAGTGCCTTGATTCAATGAGTTTAAAATTTAAAGTGCATCAAAACAGTTGTAACTTGGTTTTTGCAATTGTAGTTTTATTTGCTTTTGCTGATTAAATTTGTCTGTTGATACAAATCTGATAAAGATTGCATTCAAATGTCACTGCATCCAAAAAGCACTTGAGAGGACACTGATGTCCTTATATGTGTACGATATGACAGATATGACAGTTTAAAGTGGTTGAAATAATAACATAAAGATGTCAATTTTATATGTAAAAAAAAAAAAAAAAGAAAGAAAGAAAAATATATCTGCTGTGCTTCTTTTTACAATTGAAACATGGGAATTCTGCAGGGTTTTCTTGAACCATGGATGGCAGAATGGCAAACAGTGTAGAAATGGGTGAGATGGCTCATTATGAACCATTTCATCTTTCTCTTCACTGTTTGTATAAACATCTGCATCAGTCTAAAGGGTTGAAAGGATTGAAGGAAAAATCATCCTTTAACCCTTATCCTGCTGAATAAATTAATTTCTTATCTTGATTGGGCCAGACCTTAACCAATCACAACAATTGTTATCTGTTGTGGTCTTTTGGCAAACAATGTGGACTCAGATCAGACTGCTCCTTTTGGAGCAGTCTGATCAGGGTCCACACTGTTTGGCTGTATGCAAAACTTGATAAGTTTTGAAACGTAACAGACGATATTTTCAGATGTAGTTAAGGGTTAAAAACATAATTATGATGTGGGGCTACTAGTTAGAAGTACATTGAAAACCCACAATATATTTTAATGGAGATTTGTTTTGTTTGTTTGATTTGAAGTTTAACGTCCCCGTCAACACTGTAAAGGTCATTTTGGAGACGTTGCTACCAATTTTGTAGGACTTTTACCTGACATTGAGATGAAATGACATCTCAAGCCCTGCCGACCAGTGAAACCAATAGGGTTCATAAGCATTGACGGGCCGACTCGCACCGCTTTGCCTTGGCAGGCTTAGATCCTCTAAGCGGTTTACCAGTAATCGTGAGCGGGTCGGTTTCAGCTCTGCGTGGAAGCATCTTGCAGCCCATACATTTCTTCAAGCCCCGCTGGGTGAATTGAGAAAATTAAAATCCCTGATTTAGGCGTTGTTCACTATTTAAGTTATTTTGGAGATGATGCTTCTGATTTTGGGACTTTTACCCAACATTGATATGAAATGACATCTCAAGCCCTAATGCCCAAAGAAACTGCTAGGGTTTAAGGAATGGTCTGGCTCGCACCACTTTTTCTGGGTAGTCTAAATTAGACCTAATCTAGGTTGGTTGAGCCCAATCACCACATTATGTTAATTGTGATTCAATATTTTGAACTGTATAAGGGAGATTTGCCATTGTGATGAGGGAGATTCTTAATAAATGTGTTGTTTGTTTGTTTGATTTGAGGTTTAAAGGTGCATTATTGAGCTAGCGGGTCTCAAATTTTTTTTTCTGGTTTTTATCTTCAATTTATACTCACTCCTTTGTAATGTGTACACTTTTGGAGCCAAATACAACTTCAGAACTTTGTGAAAATGGTCGTTTTCATTCGTGTTTACCCTTCGCTCTGAACATGTGTTCGGAATTTCTGTTCTAAAAATAAATCAGTCACTTTACACATACATGGCGACAGTATCGTCTCCGAGTGTCGTTACTTATGGCATGGTATTCAGCGTCATATTTTTTTCCGATTCAGGCATGGCCTAAGCAAACAAGGCCAAAAATGAATGTCGCATAAGGTCATATATGGGGATTCTATTTTTGTCACAAACTAAAAATAGATCTAACTAGTGTTCGAAACCTAGTTGGGGAATCCCTCCCAAACTTGTTTACCTGTCATCATAATTGTTCGCATTTTTGCATAAAATGCATTCATTTGTATTGTTTTTAAGAAAAATACTGGCTATATGTATTTTATTTTTGGAATCATTTTTTACCGATACACTCTTACAAAATACAGACTTTTTGTGAATTTTCTCTATTTTGTTATCTGACTTTAATCTCTAAACTAAACCATCTGTCAGAATGGGTATTTTATTACCAGAGCTGGCAAAAATCTGGAAACACTCAAAAGAAGTTGCTAAAGCTAAGGACAATACAGATGGCTTTTAACTATACAGAGGAAAATAAAAGAAACAGGTTTGAGCGGGTGAGTGAGTGTGTGAGCACGCGAGCAAGCAAGTGAGTAGGTAAGTAAGCAAGTGATCTTGCAGGCACACAACACTGACTCAACTTTGATTCAACGTTGAAACAACGTTTTAAACGTTGTTTCAACGTTGATTCAATAGCAGGTAGGTCAGTAAATAAGGTAAAGTAAGAATGTTTATAAGTAACTAAGAGGTTTTAGTAATGAGGAAAAATCACAAATAAATAAAAGAAAAAAAAAATATTTTTTCCCCATTTTGTACAGAATGGGATGTCCCATCCCGCATTCAGAAGGGTGCATTTAAGAGTTAAGGGGTACCAGGCTGATTGGAATTTAATCATTGTTAAAATTTGGTTGAACTTTCAAGCAAACAGTGAAGGCCCTGCTCAGGCATCTTGTTCTGCAGTATCTGATATGGGTCTGCACTGTTTGCAACGAGTGATAAGTTGTTTCCTTATTCCTTTTTCCTTTGTCCTTATTCCAGATTTATTTTTTCAACCTGAATTTTTATAAAGGGTCATATCAGGAAAGGTCTATTTTTGGCCCCATCAAAATATGTCGACTTTACGCTTCGGCTCCGACTTTACGTAAATATGCCCACAAAAAGACTTGGTAAGATTTCAACTAGCATAGAATCTACTATTCAGTTATCATACACAATATCAATCCAAAACTCGCCTGCCTATCGTGGCTTGGAGAAATATATTGAGCTGAATGGTGCTTCCACGTAGAGCCGAAACTGACGGCACATGAGTAAGCTGCTGTGGGTTCAAGCCTGGCTGGGGTCATGTGTGAGACGCTAAGTTATGCGTGGTTTTTCTCCGGGCACTCCGGTTTTTGCCAACCTCTGATTATCGCTTGGCTCAACTGAATAAGTGAAATAATCTTGGAAGGGCAGTAAAACCACAACCATTACGATAACACAGCCGTGACATATAGTGCTTTTTTTATACATCACCAAAATGGCTACTTTTCTGATGAAAATCCATGATATTTTTCTTATTTATACTCCAAGCTTAGGTTGCGGGTGCTCGTTAGAAATGCCTCAATGCAGTCTAACGAGTACCCACAAACTATGTCTTGGGGCAGAAATAAGGAAAATCATGTATACACCCGTAAACCCCACTTTTCTCTATATAAAGTGGGGTTTAGGGGGGGGGGGGGGGGCATTCATTTCACAGACTTGTTCTACTGATGAAAACAAAAAATTTTTGAGCAGGCTGGTCAATGGAAACTAAATAATGTTCAACTCTGCTACAATCTGGAAAACTAATTATACTCTGCTTTTTCTAGAATTTTATCTCCTTCCTACAACCAGTGTACCTTTTCTAGAATTTAATCAGATAGTCTGACATATTATCTGATTTATAGTCTTTTGCTAGGATCTGTTTGTTTTAATTGTTGGAGCTAGAAAGATCAAAGCCACTCAAATTGAGGAAACTTTGGTCACATTTTTGCTGGAGTGGATAGCTCAATAATGCACCTTTAACATCCCCGTCAACAATGTATAGGTCATCTTAATAATTTAATAAATGTAAAGAATATATGTTGACATGAGGGCTACTAAAAATGTTTTTGACTATTTTGGGCAAAGATTATCATCAAAATAAGGGAGTTTCCCTCATGATGAGGGTGGTATTATATGTATGGGCTTGTTTTTGAATGTCTAATTGCAGTGTGCCATTTTTACAACAAAACAAGTATACCATAAAATGGGCCCCGTCAAGCGATTTTGGTACTTATCGCCTATGCGAGCAGCGAAGGTTCAGGCGCAGTCTCGCCAGAACCTTTGCTGCTCGCTCATACAAGCAGTGAATCAAGAGGAACCTTCAGACAGAAAGCCATATCCCTGGCCCCTCTGAATGGCTGGGCTTGCGCAGTTAAAATTTGTCATGACAGAATGCTCAAAGACACAAATTTGCTTGGCGGGGCTCAAATGATGTTTAGTTATTTTATTTTTTTTTGAGACAGATAACACTTAAATGTAGCAAACTATTATGTAGTACGTCCCCTGGGGCATGTTGGAGGCTGGAAAAAATGATCTTCTTAATGTTGCTGGACCATAAAAGTCAGTGACATTGTCCATATATCAGCTTGAAATGTTGAAAATAACCCAGAAGGTGTATATAAAGGTATGTTATAGTTATGTAAAACAATTTTAACAATTAACGGAACAAGTAAAGTGAAAGAAAAAAGCTTTTTACATTATATCGTTAATTTTGTGACATTAATTAAGGTACTTTAGCTGACAGATAACTAAGTACAGACCAAAAGTGATGGTATGACATTTTAGCTTTGTTAGTAGCTTATAACAGTCATAGTTCTCAAGCCATAATCCATGGTTTGTTTGTATTGGAGTTTAACGGCCCAGTCAACACTATTTTAGGTCATTTTTGAACCAGTCTGTTTACCTATCCACACTTTTCTGGGAGTAAGCTGTTAACTAGTACAGTGCACATTCTTTTGCCAGAAACTGACAACTGCCCTTCTTGAATCAGCAGAAGGGAAAGAATGACCTGAGAAATTTTCATGATCAATCTCCATGACATTATGTTGCTGACTCCGGCAGGTATCGAACCCGCGTCCTCCTGATCACCTGTAAGACGCGCATCCGACTGAGCTACCAAGGCTGGCCATTAAAATCCATGGTAAACTGGGGTTTACAGGAGTATACATTGCTTTTCTTTTTTCTGCTAGGACATTAGAACTGCCTCAGTGGGTTCTTACGAGTACCCACAACCTATTGCTAGGAGAATTAATACATGTATAAACTAGAAATGAGTCCATAGGACACGGATGCCCCTGCCTGAAATATGTCTATGTTCGTATTAATTCATAGAAAGTTATTGATAGTGTTTAAGTTTTGGACCCTTTTTTTCACATTTGACCTCTAAGTATGACCTTGACCTTGGAGGTAAGGACCTTGGTTTTGCATGTGTCACATCGTCTCATGATGGTTAACATT
This sequence comes from Lucinisca nassula, assembly GCA_963580285.1. Classification (NCBI taxonomy): domain Eukaryota; kingdom Metazoa; phylum Mollusca; class Bivalvia; order Lucinida; family Lucinidae; genus Lucinisca; species Lucinisca nassula. Next base: position 132,217,541 of record OY757019.1, on the reverse strand, counting down.
TCTACAAAGTAATTTCAAAATCCATCCAGAAATAAGAAAGTTATTGACTGCGTTTAAGTTTTGGACCCTTTTTTTACCTTTGACCTCTAAGTATGACCTTGACCTTGGAGGTACGGACCTGGGTTTGCACGTGACACATCGTCTCATGATGGTTAACATTTCTACACAGTAATTTCAAAATCCATCCAGAAATAAGGAAGTTATTGACTGCGTTTAAGTTTCGAATGGAGAGACAGGAGCAACGCTATATGCCCTTCCACCATTCTTCAAATGGGGGGGGGGGGATAAAAATTTCAACAGAAAAATAATGGTTTTGGGGATATGAAAGAATGCATTATGTCACTTGTGTGAAAGGGATGGCAAATTTATTATCCCACTGTGTATCCCCATAAATTAATCCTTTTTGTACCAAATGGAATCTTCCTCCTTATATATAGCAGGAGTCCACTTCGAAATTTAGGGGTATCAGGTTGTGTTTTCTTCAAAATTTATTTGGAAAATGACTGAACTTTTAGCAAACAGTGGAGGCCCTGATCAGACGCAGCATTCTGCGGCGTCTGATCTGGGCCTGCACTGTTTGCCAGGCTACCCGTTTTGGGGTATCTGGTACTAAATGGGTTAAATGCATCTATATATTATAGATATCCTCTCATGGCAGCTTTTCAATGTTGTAAACAGTTTTATTAATGTGTTTATAAATTGCTTTTGAATTTGATCTACCTTCAAAATAGAAAGCAGCAAATCATAAATGAAAGAACAACTTGGCACCAACTTATCATAACATTTTTATTGAAATAAAAGGTCCATACCTCACGTTGTAAAGGTGTTATCTTTTTTCAGGCAGCCTTTTGTTGAACAAATTTGTTGTTTGTGAGAGGTCAACTACCCCTTATCTTTTGGATACAGTCATTCTAATTAATTTTGAAGTAACTATTTATGTTAGATATTCTGTTTGATAATTTTTGACATGGGGTATCACTTTCAAATTCAACTTGAAAATACAACCAGTTTTTGCATGTCTTTTCATGGAACTCAGTCACCAAATTTAGGTCAATTTAGCTTTGTCACATTTGACAAGCAGGCATTTTGTACGGAAACCCCCAAAGGGGTTATTGGCAAACAGTGCAGGCCCAGATCAGACGCTGCAGAATGCGGCGTCTGATCAGGGCCTACACTGTTTTGCAAAAAGTTTAACCATTTTCCTAATAAATTTTGAAGAAAACACAGCCTGACACCCCTAAATTTTGAAATGGACTCCTACGTATATTAAGAGGAAGATTCCATTTGGTACAAAAAGGGTTAATAATGACTTGACAACTTTGAGCCCATGAAATTTTGTTTGATACTGGGGTAGTTCGGCTGATGGGAAACAAAAGAGGGTTATACAGTTTTATCATTTTGGAGACATTGCTTCATGTTTTTGGGGACTTTTACTTGACATTGGGATTAAATGACATCTCAAACCCTATTGTCCAAAGAAACAGCTAGTGTTTAACTAGCTCTTTCTTTGGGCAATAGGGTTTGAGATACCATTTAATCTCAATGGCGGGAGCGGTCCGACTCGCATGACTTTTCCTGGGCGGGTTTAGAAGGAAGCAGTTTACCAGTACTCAAGTTTGGTTGGTTTCAGCTCCGCGCGGAAGCACTTTGCAGCCCACTCTATTTCTCCAAGGCTCAAAGGAAGGAGACCTGTCATAGTGGTCACCTGTATGGAGCAAACAACTTGTTTTAAGTAAACAGCATTCATTTCCCACCCAAAAAGGCAAATACAAGCACCTTGCTTACCGTTATTAATACATTCAATTTAACTTTGCAATAGAGGTATGCAAGGAGCTTTTGTGATGAGCTCGTGAGCTCATTAAAATCTATTGAGAACACACGGCATACATTTTCAAGGTAAAATTAGAATGTTCTCCTTAAATTATCCCAAATAAATTTTACCATTTTGTACCAGAAACCCCAGAACGGTTACCCGAGCAAACAGTGCAGGCCCAGATCAGACGCTGCAAAATGCATCTGATCAGGACCTACACTGTTTGCACAAAGTTCAGCCATTTTTCAAATAAAATTTGAAGAAAACACAACCTGACACCCCTAAATTTTGAAATGGACTCCTGCTATTCATAAGGAGGAAGATTCCATTTTGTACAAAAAGGGTTAGCAGTACTACATTTAGGTCTCATCCATTGTGTTCTGTTTCTCCATTCAGACAAGGTGAAGATATTAGTTCAACTGACCACAAGTAACTGAAATAACAGCATTTTCTTGTCTGTCTTCTCAATCTGCCATGTTTCTGCCGCCCGATCTTGACAGTTCAGCATGTTAGCTGATGCTAGCAATTTGTCCTGAATTCTTGTAATTTGTAGCCTTTGCATGTACTGTAGTAACTGAATATATTTGGACAATAGGGTCATTGTAGACTGTGGAGCCTACCGCTATTATCATAAGTATTGGAACAGTAAGGCCAAAGCAAACAGCGCAGACCCAGATCAGGCATTCTGATCAGGATCTACACTGTTGACCATTTTGTTTGCATTTTTTTTACTCTTTGCTGGATCGTGAAACAAATTTGTTAAAATTTTAGGAGAATTACAGCATGTTCTCAAGGTGTCCGAATTTTAGGATTTTTACAGCAATAGGTCAGACTGCAGCCTTTTTAGGCTAACAAGTCTGTGTACCCACACCTCCCCTGCCCCAAATACATTTATAATATAGTGTAAAAGTAGTGTTGAATTCATCCTTTGTCAGATAAGAGTATGTTGTGCATTGGCTTCTTGCTTAACCTTTACCCTGCTGTAGGCGACAAGCCCTATCTTTGCAAACAGTGTAGATCCAGTTCAGATGGCTTCTGAAAAAGCCATCTGATAAGGATCTACACAGTTTGACATTCAGTTTATGAATATGTAGAAATAAGCTGCATCAAGTAATCTGATTGGTTCAAAGTCAGAAATGAGTGTGGCTTAATTGAATATTCAGCAGGTTAAAGGTTAAACACCAGTCTGTGAGGTGGATGGGGACCTAAAGTTATGTGTTGTGGATGCTAACCTAAACATTAGTGTGAGTTGTGGATGCTAACCTAAACATTAGTGTGAGTTGTGGATGCTGACCTAAACATTAGTGTGAGTTGTGGATGCTAACCTAATGCTGAGGTACCAGCAATTATAAACACTCCCTGAGTTCTTTATACAGGATCGAGGGCTAAATATTTTTTAGTGATTTACTGATAAACATTTTACCAGAAACCCAAAACGGGTACCCTGGCAAACAGTGCAGGCTCAGATCAGATGTCTGATCAGGGCCTCCACTGTTTGCTAAAAGTTCAGTCATTTTCCAAATAAATTTTGATGAAAACGCAACCTGACAACCCTAAATTTTGAAATGAACTGCTATAATATTATGTAAGGAGGAGATTCCATTTGGTACAAAAAGCATTAAACACCAAACAAACCTGCATTGCATTCATCATTCAAATATTATTTTTAAATTTTCAGAGAAAATTATAAGACTTGACATTTCAAAATATGACTTATATACCTAAATTAAAATGTCAGACTTAACATGATATGAATTGTCTGACTAGCAGACAATTCACATGAAATGTCTAGTCTGATTTTAACTTTCCAACATAATTCACGTGACATGTGAAGTCTGATTTTAACTTTCAGACAAATTTCACATGAAATGTCAAGTCAGATTTTCCCTGAAACACAAGCATTATTTTCTCTGAACAATCAGAAAAAAAGGAAACTCTTGTCTCTAATGGATGTCATTGGCGCTTTAAAGAGTAAAATCTTCAGCTTTGAAAAGTCTTTGGCACTTTAAACTTTAAAGAATAAAATCTTCAGCTATGAAAAGTCTTTGGCACTTTAACTCTTATCATGCTATTCACGACAACCCATATCTTTGGAAACAGTGTAGATCCAGATCAGAAGCCATCTGATCAGGATTTACACTGTTTGACATTCAATTTATGAATTTCTAAGAATAAATTACATCAAGTAATCTGATAGGTTCACAGTCAGAAATGGGTGTGGCTAAACTAAATATTCAGCAAGAGAAGGGTTAAAGAGTAAAATCTTCAGCTATGAAAATTCATCTCTATCTTATTAGTCTCTGTTGGTGTCAGACCTTCAATTGAGGCAATTATCCCATTTAGTGTCGCAAACCTTGAAACGGGTGCCCTGGCAAACAGTGCAGGCCCAGATCAGACGCCGCAGAATGCGGCGTCTGATCAGGGCCTCCACTGTTTGCTAAAAATTCAGTCATTTTCCAAATAATTTTTGTTGAAATCACAACCTGACACCCCTAAATGTTGAAATGGACTCCCGCTGTATATAAGGAGGAAGATTCCATTAGGTACAAAAAGGGTTATTTCACCAGGAGGAACTCTACCTGTGTTACCTAAGAGGTGATTTTATCTGCAGTTTCCAATACCTGATATTTCACAGATTTCTATCAAACTTATCAGGTGTATCACCACGGGAACATGATATCTTCATTAAAACCTGATTCAAGATGTCAATTCATATCAAACCCTTTGATAACTTAAATTTCTGTATGTAGATCATTTGTTTTAAATTGCTTGTGGGGATGGACAATTTGAACTTAGATTTGCAGACAATTTTTCTCCCAGCAGAAAATATAGATATGTTGATATTTTTGCCATCTGTGACCTTGTAGAACAGATTAGAGAACAGCATTGTAAAATACTTTTGTCCCCCAAAAATGTATCTTTTTGGGTTTATTGTCCATCAGTGGACCCAAATCTAGGCTTGTTTGATTCAGTTTATGAATTTGTTGCAATAATTTGAATCAAGTAATCTGATTGGTTGATAATCAGTAGTGGGCGTGGCATATATATATTTGTTTTATCCTTCTTTGATACCACAAGTACACCTGTAGTAGTGAATAGTGTGTTATATTTAGATAAAATCTTGTCAAACTTGGCAATTTGTTGTAACAGTAAATGACAGAAATTGTGATAAAAATCTCAGATTCACCCTTTTATTGCCTGATTAAGTTTTATTATCTGTTCCTGGGTAATACCTGTCTAGCCATTGGGTATAAAAGCCATCACTTGACTCTGGCCCTGGGTATAAAGAGGATCTGAGCTCTCATCCAACAGGATGAGCAAGTCAGATTGAATTTAATTTTATATCCAGGGGAATATACCACTTTGGTGGTCGATAAAATTAAAATTGAATCACTTTCAAAAGACTAGAATCTTCAAGTACCCTATAAATTTTTGATGTATCTATGTTTAAATTGATAAGTGCTTGTGTTGTTACTATCAAAAAAAGGACTACAAAAATCTTGAAAAAATAATTGCAATCTTCGATGGACTCCTTCAAAAGCCTTGAAAGTTATCAAGTTACAGAAACTTGGATAAAATTTCAATAAATTGTAGGAGATGCTTTATTGCTCTTTTATTAAGGCCCTTTTTGATTCTTTTGTTGAATTGATTATATTGGGAAGATACTCAAAATTCAACAAAAAAACAAGTAAATTGTTTCCAAAAATGTTAATTGAAGGGAACTGTTGAAAAGTTTTATATCCAAGATGCACTTATCATGTCTTAACAACAGCTAGAATTCAGCTGCATTAATTTTTGCCAAGTACCCAAAAAATTGGGACACCTTGAGGCCTTGCTTGCTCCTAAAATTTTAACAAATTTATTTCATGATCCAGCAAGGAGTACAAAAGATGCAGAAGGAATGGCAAACAGTGTAGACCCTGATCAGACTGCTCCTTCAGGAGCAGTCTGATCTGGGGTCTGCACTGTTTGCTTAGGCTTGTCAGTCCCAATACTTTGGATCATTACAGTAGTTGTCACTGAACAATTTTAAAATGGACTCCCCTCTTATACATAGGGTTGAAGATTCCTTCAGCGCAAAGTAGGTTAGCCTAATTTGTCTTGCTGGACGTAACAAACCCTACCTTTGCAAACAGTGTAGATCCAGATCAGATGGCTTCGAGGCCATATTATCAAGAACTGCAGTGTTGGTCATGCAGTTAGTGAATTGAACGAATACAAATTCTTGCATAAATATCTATGTGCATGGCTGTTTGAAGCCACTGCTCAAACAGCAAAAACCATGTTCAGATCATGAAATTCGCGTGCTGTTTGAACATGGATATTGAGCTTTTGATATCACAAACCTGGCCTTGCTTTGTTTACGTTACGTTGAGCGACGTAACGTTATTGCCCTGAACGTAGCGTTTTAGGGTTCTATAATGTCAGATGGTTACTGCTAGGGGTGTAACGATGCATCGATAGTTCGATGCATCACGATAGGGACTGCCTCGATAGCAATGCATCGATAGTACTTTGGACTATCGATAACTATCGCCGATAGTTTATTCAACTATCGATAGTTTCAATATTAGTTTTTTCTTGAATAGACTGTGAAAATATACCTGTACTCTTGCGTAATGCTGCAAGTATTTTTGCTTAGGATATCCATGCAGCTTCAATCAGGACAGACTGATAAGCCTTCACATATGTGCATGATGATCTGAGTCTTCGCTGGTCGCACATGTGTATCATAGTTTTTTGCCGTGCGGCAATGAATTTCCAGCCGTCATTTTTGCATGTGCAGTTTAGGCAGTCAGAAAGCCTTTTCCCGCGTTTTTCAATAAAAAAGACGTCAATGATAGTTTGTTCACACGCTAACGGGCCTCCGTGGCCTAGTGGTTAAGAGCCCTGACTCTTGATCATTAGGTCTCTCACCGCTGTGGTTCGAGCCTCGCTCAGGTCACATGTGAGACGCCAAGTTCTGCAACGGAAGGTCAGGTGGTTTTTCTCCGGGTACTCCGGTTTTCGCCCACCTCTGATTAACGATCGGCTAGATATGAGTGAAATAATCTTGAAAGGGCCAAAAAACCAAAAAAAAAACATGTTCACACGCTTGATGCATGCAACTTTTTGAAAACATGACAGTGAAACCTGTGCCACATGTGAAGGCTCGGATCAACCTACAAAGTCATATATAAATGTTTGCTATTTGTATAATCCTTCCGGGGTATGGGACTACCGGTAACCTCATTTCCCTGTTCAGTTTTGAAGACATTTGCAAGATGCACAAGCTGATCTTTTGTATGAAGAAATGTTTGTTTTTGCTGTGTGCTGGCTCATTCACATAAGTAAATGTATAATAAACGGCAGTATAATGCAGTTTAACTTGTTGTATATGTGACTCTTTTTGCATCAAACAAACACGACAGCAAATAAGTATTTGGACCAGACTGTTAGATCGCCCTGTTGTGGTCTCTCGAGAAATTCACAGCATGCGCGTGCGTGATAGATTCAGATCAGTTAATAAGTATGCACAAATGCATCAATGATGACGTCATCAGTCAGCTGGCCGGACCCATTGGGATTTCAAAATTTCTAGAACTCTTGGGGGAACATTTAAGTCGACGAAGATTTATTTTCCTGCCATTTTTCTGTAGAGAGAAAAAAAAACGTGCATAACGAGGCCTTGATACTTGGTCTCCGTCTATCTATTACTTTCTTAAGGTGATTCTGGACGTTCTGATTGAGGACAACCTGGGACAAACTGGCGTTTTTCTTTTTCATGTGTCTTTCTATTATAATATCTTGAGGGATATTCCAGAAAAAAAATATCAGGTCAAAATGGCCCAATTTCATTACATAATAACTTATGTCGTGCTGTGATTACGTAATATTATGTAATTATTAATCGGGTTACCTAATTAACTGAATCCACAGATTTATTTACCAGAGGCGGCAAACATCAAACAATCGAAGAACGATCAGCATGTGTCAGTTTCCACTAGCAAGCTATTTTTTAGGCAGTGGGTCCTTCTGTATGTGGTGGGGATAAATAAAGAGCAGCTCCCCATGGTGTTTTTTTTCTGGAATAGCCCCGAGGGAATGAATGCTGATATTGAAGCACACAATAAACATACAATGTTAGGCCATTGCAATTTTTCTAACTCGTTCGGTCACTCTTAGCCATTTTTATGTGGGTGATATAACATCTAGGAATCATTTATAACAGTTACCCGATAGTATCCCGATAGTATCGTGATAGTATGTCCCGATAGTGATAGTATCGTGATAGTAGTTTCCACGATAGCAATACTATCACGATAGTCAAAATTGGCCTCGATAGTCAGCCCTAGTTACTGCATAACAACATCATTGTGAACAACATTCTGAACTGGCCGCCATGTTGGTTCAGCGGTCGCATTTGAAGAGTTTATATGGAGTTTATATGGAGCTTTTGGGCCTTTTCGTCAAAATTTTCTGTCCGAATCGTAAGTTATAGAAGAACAACGATAATCCATGGTTATTTCATTGCATTAACATTTGCCGGATCCCTTGGAAGATATTTGAACATTCAATCTGGTGGCCTCATGGTCAGACCGCTTCCTCGGGACCCGGCGAATGTTAATGCATGAAAAACCATGGTTGATCCCTATATAATATCAAGCATTTTGAGTGTTGAGTCATAACTGGGTGTGTTAAAATATAATTTATTCAGCAGGACAGGGGTTAGTTTTACAGCAGACATAAGCTTTGTGAAAAACTTGGAATTGGCAAAGGTGTCCATTTATTCCTTATCTTGCTGTTCACGACAACCTCTATCTTTGCAAACAGTGTAGATCCAGATCAGATGGCTTCTGAAGAAGTCATCTGATCAGGATCTACACTATTTGACATTCAGTTTATGAATTTGTAGGAATAAATTACATCAAGTGATCTGATTGGTTCAAAGTCAGAAATAGGTGTGGCTAAACTGAATATTCAGCAAGAGAAGGGTTAAATATATAAACAAGTAAATGCACTTAGAAGTGCATATATCAGTTAACCCTTATCTTGCTGTTCACGACAACCCCTGTCTTTGGAAACAGTGTAGATCCAGATCAGATGGCTTCTGAAGAAGCCATCTGATCAGGATCTACACTGTTTGACATCCAATTTATGGATTTGTAAGAATAAATTACATCAAGTAATCTGATTGGTTCGGAGTCAAAAATGGGTGTGGCTAAACTGAATATTCAGCAGGTTAAAGGTTAAACAGTATAAGTAAAAATCACATAATGGCTTCTTTTATCCTGATCTCCCTTCCCCCACCATTTGGCCAGCTTTCAATAATACAGGCCTCGTATTTTTCAGGCATTATCAGGATTTCAGGCTTTTAGAGCTTGATTTTTCTTTGATTTGAGGCTTTTATATTTTGAATTTTCTTCCTATATTCTGTTTAAAATTACTATTTAACCCTTATCTTGCTGAAAAGTTATTCAGCCACACCCATTTCTGACTATTCACCAATCAAATTACCTGATATAATGTATTTGTTCAAATCACAAACTGTGTAGATCCTGATCAGATGGCTTCTTCAGAAGCCATCTGATCTGGATCTACACTGTTTGCAAAGGTAATGGTTGTCATGTTCAGCAGGATAACGGTTAAGGCTGCAAAATCGGGCCATTCAGGCATGGAAAAGCTTGGTCAGTATGAGGCCTGATAATAGAGAGAGAAAAATAGCTATGGCAAAAGCATGTCACCCTGCCTGACTGCTGTTTTAATGACATTGTACATTGTCCATCTCTTTATATTTACAGTTACAATGACCGATCATCTGGACTTGATAGCCATACTGTAAAACATTATGGTCATTAGTGCAAAGAAAATGTCACATTTTTCATTTCTTCATGGCAATGTTTGGTCATTTTTCAATTAAAACATTCTTGCCATTTGTCTCTTATGACTTGGTTTATGTTCTTGGTTTGCATTCTTGCACCAGTGCCAGCAATTCAGCAGCAAACTTATTGGCTTCAGTAGCCAAGAATTGATTTATCTTTAAATGTTTCTGAAGTTAATTGTGTGTGGGTCAAATAATTGTTGCAATTTAGTGGAGAGCAGAAGGCACAGATCTTCACAAATTTCAGGTTGAGAGCATTGGAATGAATGAAATGGCTTTTATCAGAAGAAATATGCCCAGATTGGGGCTTTTAACTGCTTTCCTGTTCCTGTGTGTTCCTGGGTGTGTGTTTTGCTTTCTCTTGATGTTCAAGAAATTTACCGTATTCCTCCCATTTAGCGCCCCGGGCGCTTAAAAAAATGGAAAAAGAGGGGGCGCTTATTAGGAACAAAAAGCTTACCAGAATGGCCAGTTTAAAATCCATTACACACGGTGTTTTTTCCATTAGAATATACACGTGTGTACTCGAGCTGTAAATAATCTACCTGTGTTAGTTATTTATAGATCGGTTCCGCTAATTGGGTTGGACTAGATAAACATGTGGCGATTATGCAATAATTATTGCTCGCACTCAATAAGTCAAGTTTGAGAGCAGTCTTACTCATTGCTTGCGGGAAACATCTAAAGGGTTATCTTGGCAAACATTGCAGGCCCAGATCATACGCTACAGAAAGCGCATCTGATCAGGGCCTGCGCTATTTGCTAACCGACTTTTTTCTTGCCCATTTTATTTTCCTTTCTAAGAGCCCCGCTTATGTAAGTTTTGGACAAATACAAAATTCGGCAGGGATGACACAGTTGGTTTCTTTCATGTCATGACGATGCTAGAATAAGTACCGTAATTAGCATGTGCGAAGCGTAAAATTCAAGACGAGCTAGGAAATTTAATTTTGAGCTTGGCAGAAGCATTGTCAGCTTGATTACTTTCAGCAGTCTGAATAATGACGAAACCCGATCACCCTGTTGTAAAAATGGGAAAGTCCGTTTCCGCAAGGTTTTGAGTACACAAAAGTACGGTAAATGGTGACATGACATTTCACGAGAAGGAATATTCTATTCGTGGATTTCATGTTTTTAAAGATGTTTGGACCCCAGCAGGAGAAATTCTTGATACTTCCAGGGAACGTAATAACCCGTATGATAAATATGCAGTAGCTGTAAAAAAGGAACAAATTACCGTCGGACATGTGCCTCGGGAAATCAGTAAAACTGTCGCTTTTTTCATGAAACATGGTGGAATCGTAACGTGTAAAGTAACAAGTGGTCAACACAGACACTCTGAGATAGCAGGAGGTTTAAAAATACCTTGCACAATACAATTTACGGCACATCCGGCGATGATTGAACGGCTGAAATCTTTACTTTAGGTAAGTCAAACTATTTTTCCTCCGACAGCAGAGGGGGCGCTTATAATATTGTTCTTTGTAAAACAGTGAGGGGGCGCTTATAGGAGCAGGGGCGCTAAATGGGAGGAATACGGTAAGTTGATTTTTTCAAGTGGTGCATGAAAACATGCAGTGTCTTGTATTTTCTAAAAGCCTGTTTACATAAAGTAAAATTCCGCTATTAACAACCAGCTAAAATTACAACTTAGTCTTCTTTAAACACATAAAAGAAAGTTTTCATTTTTTTTTTTCGCTTTCTAAATCCAGGGTTCTCTTGTAAGAGACCACTTTTGGAATTGTTCAAAAGTGGTCTTTAAGATTACTTTTGAACAGTCCCAAAGGTGGTTTTAATATAGGAGTTCTCACTGTATCGGTAATTGTTGTCTGTGGTTTGTTTTTTTGATTTGAGGTTTAACGTCCCCGTCAACACTGTAAAGGTCATTTTGGAGACATTGGCTCCAATTTTGTGGGACTTTTACCCGACATTAAGATGAAATGACGTCTCAAGTCCTGTCGCTCAATGAAACCAATAGGGTTTATAAGCATGGACTGTCCAACTCACACCCCATTGCCTGGATCTAAGCGGTTTACCAGTACTTGTGCGGCCCCAGCCCAGCGGGGCTTGAAGAAATAGATGGGCTGCATGATGCTTCCACGCAGAGCTGAAACCGACCCACATACGAGTACTGGTAAACCACTTAGAGGATCTAAGCCTGCCCTGGCAAAGCTGTGCGAGTTGGTCCGTCCATGCTTATAAACCCTATTGGTTTCATTGGGCGACAGGTCTTGAGATGTCATTTCATCTCAATGTCCAGTAAAAGTCCCACAAAATTGAAAGAAACGTCTCCAAATAACCTATCCAATATTGACAGGGACATAAAACCTTAAATCAAACAAACAAATTATATAGGAGTTCTACTGTATTTGAGTCTGTGGTATTTGTTCTTATTTTTTATTCGCAGCTGTAACTGAAACAGATGACATAGACTAACAGTTACTGTCTCAGATCAGACTGCTCCTGACACTGGGCACTCAACAGGTATAATCTTATTTTGTAATGTGTCATAAAAAACAATAGCTTTAGATGAAAACAATAACATTAAAAACATTTGCATGCTGTCTCTTGCTTGGGAAAAAAGAGCATGAAGCTGTTATTTAATAAAACATGATAAAAAGTATCATTGAATGAATTACATTATCATGAAGGCACATAATCTCATGTACCTACAAATCCCCAAATGCCCCAAACCATGGCCATCGGGGCTTGGAGAAATAGATTGGGCTGCATTTCACTTCCCCACAGAGCTGAAACCGAACGAACTTGAGTACTGGTAAACTGCTTAGGTCTAAGCATGCCCAGGAAAAGTGGTGTGAGTCAGACCACTCCTTAAACCCTGGTGGATGCGTTCTTTGGGCAGCACTCAATCTGGGCTTGAGATGTCATTTCATCTCAATGTGAGGTAAAAGACCCACAAAATCAAAAGCATTGTCTCCAAAATGGCCAAAATAGTGCTGACAGGGACGTAAAATCTCAACACAAACGGCCCCCACCCATTGGGACTTGAAGAAATAGATGGGCTGCATAATACTTCGACGCAGAGCCGAAACAGACCAGCACACGAGTACTGGTAAACCGCTTAGAGGATCTAAACCTGCCCAGGCAAATTGGTGCAAGTCAGACTGTCCATGCATATAAACCCTATTGGTTTCATTGGGCGGCAGGGCTTGAGATGTCATTTAATCTCAATGTAGGAAAAACGTCCCACAAAATTGAAAGCAATTCTCCAAAATGACCTATACAGTGCTGACAGGGATTTAAAACCTCATATCAAACAAACAAACAAACAGAATTAAGTCACAGATTCATTTTATCATAAATCTGAGAATTTATTTCATGTGACCCTTTGTGGGATCTTCAAGCCAATTTATTATCAAGGAGTACAAATATAATTAACTAAGAAATGATTTGAAAGCAACAAAATCATGAAAACAGGAAGACATCTAGGCTACATGTTTTATTATGAATAAACATGGTTGGAACAAACTCTGAAATGAAGGGGCATTGGTGCACACTCTGTCAGAATATTTTATCACCCTTTTTGGGTATCAACCCAAAGTAAACCATTTATTCTCATGTTTATTGCTGACAAATATTTAACTTACTGTAAAACACTTAAATTTGGCGGCAGCAAATTTGGGCAGTTTTTATGAGTGGACCTTTTGGGGGACTGGACCTTTTGGGGGACTTTTATTTTGGCAGATTTTCAATTTTCCGAGAAAAAAAATCTGTGATTTCTGATGTAGCCCTGTCCGTCTTATGCATGTGAGTTCTGCATGGTGATCTGTGCTCTTCAACTATTTTTCACATTGCATTGTGCCGGCCTCGGTAGCTCAGTTGGATGCGCATCTGACTGGTGATCAAGAGGAGCCGGGTTCAATACCAGCAGGGGCGGCAACATTCTTTCGTGGAGATTGATCATGAAATCTTTTCTACGGTCATTCTCTCCCTTCCACTGATTCAAGAAGTTTCTGCCGAAAGAATGTGCACTGTACAGGTTAACCACTTACATATAAGCCTGCCCAGGAAAAGTATGTATAGGTAAACTGACCAGCTCACAAATGACCTAAAATAAGTGTTGACTGGGCCATTAAACTCCAATACAAACAAAAATTGTATTGTTCTTGCTGTGTGAGTTCAAACCAGTTCTGTTGTTATTTCATTACTCAATGAAACAGATTTTGAGTTATAATTAGTTGTAGTTTTCTTTCTTGCAGTCAGGCTTTCGCTACTCAAAATGTCGGACTAGGTTTACTCACAGGCAAAGCTGTCAATCAATTACCAATTATACATGCAATTTTTGACAATAACTGTCAAGATGTATTTGCTTTTATTCAACTTTGTTGACCATGCTGAATGGCTTTATAAGTGACAAGTTAAAGACACATTTTTTTCCCTATATAAAAGGGGTGGCCTGTCTAATGATCTCTAATAAACATTTCCTTCGGACCCTAATGCACATCAAAGGCTTATCTTATCTAAGTGATTATGAGGTGATTATGAGCAGATTTCTTGTTTAATAGGGGGCTTCATAAGGGTACTTGAGTGATAGTATAATTTACTGACAAAATATTATTTAGATTACTTTTTTTATTTTAAAATAAAGTAAAGAAAAACACAGATATCCATTGTTTCCTTTACAAGTAAACATACAAGGTTAATGAATTGATTAACCTCAAAATTTAATCAATCAATTTACCTTCATTTATTTATATTTATTTATTTATTTATTTATTTTGGTTGAAAGTATGTGACACACAAATCATATAATGTCTAAAACATTAGCATTTTATAGTTTCAGTCAAGATGGATCTATAAAATGTTCTTTGTTTTAGACACAATCATATCAGAAAAGAGAGGAATTTTAAGATTCTATTTTTTCACCTTTTCAAGTTTAAAACTAAAATAACAAACACAATTAAATTTATTTTTCTTATTTATAATGCATAGGTTGTGGGTGCTCGTTAGAACCAGTTCAAACGAGTACCCACAACCTATGACTCAACAAGGCGATTCTGACGGGCACCCGCAACCTATGACTTGGAGCAAAAATAAGGAAAAAAATGTATACCTCCTTAACCCCCATTTTCTCTATAGAAAGTGGGGTTTAGGGGATGTTCCTTTTTCCTAAAAAAAAACAACAACAACAACATAAAAAAACAGATATTGTGTGTCCTCGTTAGAACCGCCTCATGGAAGCAGTTCTAACGAGCAGTCACACTGTAAAAACAAATTGATGGTACTCTCTGAGCCTCTCCGCTGAGGTGGTTCTAATGAGTACCAACAATATATGTTTAGAGCAGAAATAATAAAGTTATCAGGATTTTATCTGAAAAAAAAAATCATTTTTGATGGAAAAAAATTTACCCGTATATTTGAATTGGCATTTTCTGCAATGATTATAAATAAAGGCTACTAAATATAAAATCAGAAAAAAAAGTGCTGCTGCTTCTTCCATGCAAATCAAAATAAGGACTTAGGTGTAAATGAATAGATGTCAAATGTCAAAGTCATATCCCTAGGTAATTTATTACCATCTCTTGGTCCCTACCTGTATGACAGCCTGAATACCCCAAGTGTATTTTATTGCAATGCTGGATTCTTTAATAAACGGTCATTAGGATGTTATGTAATCGAAAAATGTGTCTTTAAGCAAGAAGAAAGACTTGACAAAAATATTTTTTACACTGGCTGAATGGAATAAGCTATGCTCCCACACATGTTTGACTTCAAAAGAAGTAAATACACTTTTTCTTGTGTCATCAATAATGCCCCTTGAGTGATTGTTACTGTATTTCCCTATATCATACTTGGGATGTGTATTGGGGAATAGAAGTTCTGCCAGTCTGTTATTATTCTCATATGCTCTTATGATCTTTATTGGCAGTTTATTATTTTGGCATTTTTTTTTCCTTGACCGCCAATAGCGCCAAAATAAAATGCCTGCCAAATATAAGTGTTTTACAGCTACCGTTTTTATACCAAATAGAATCTCCCTCCTTATATATTATCAGAGTCCATTTAAAAATTTTGGGGTGTCGGGTTGATAATTTTCTTCAAACTTTATTTGGAAAATGGCTGAACATTTTGCAAACAGAGTAGGCCCTGATCAGATGCCACGCTCTGTGGCATCTGATCTGGGCCTGAACTGTTTTTGCGGTTTCCAGTACAAAATGGGTTAAATGATCTGCAGTTTAATCCTGATCCTGCTGAAAAAATTAATTTAGCCACAACCAATTTTGATTATCTACCAATCAACTCACTTGTTATGTTTTTGTTCAGTTCAAGAACTGCATGACAAACAGTGTAGATCATGATCAGATGGTCTTGTCGTGTTCAGCGGGATAAGAGTTAACTCTTTACTGATATCTTTCATTCCATCCAAGTAATGAACACCCCTGCCCTTTAGGCAAAGATGTGCCAGTCACACCGTCCCTGCATATAAACCCTAGCAGTGTCTATGGGCAGTAGGGCATGAGATGTCATTTCATGTGACTGCAGGGTAAAAGTCCCACGGACCAAAATGACCTCAAATGTGTTAACGGAGATAATTGGAATCTGAAAAGAATCAGGACCTCTGAGACAATCAGTGCTTTTAGGGGTGTACCTTAGATTACAAGCTAACCTTTCCCTTCTTTAATTGTGGCGGCTCCCGCCCATCGGGGTTTGAAGAAATAGATGGGCTGCATGATGCTTCCATGCAGAGCTGAAACCCGCCAGCACACGAGTACTGGTAAACCGCTTAGAGGATCTAAGCCTGCCCAGGTAAAGCGGTGTGAGTCGGACCGTCCATGCTTATAAACCCTATTGGTTTCACTGGACGACAGGGCTTGAGATGTCGTTTCATCTCCATGTTGGGTAAAAGTCCCACAAAATTGGAAGCAACATCTCCAAAATGACCTATACAGTGTTGACGGGGACGATAAACCTCAAATCAAACAAACAAAAAACATGATCAGGACCGCCGAGACAATCAATCCAGCCGTCGGTCTACCTACGATTACAAGCAAACCTTTTCCTTCTTTAACTTAGACATACTATGATGGGTGCAACTGTGACAGGAATTAATATATATGGGGATGAAAATGTCAGGTGCATTTTTTTATATTTTTTCATGAAAATGTGATATATCAAGATGCACATTTTTTTTTTACAATATTCTTTAATTGTATGCTGGGAAAACATCAGCTTTTACTTCAAAACTCATTTATTTTGTCCTTTAATTTATATGCACCCTTCAAAATTTTGAAATCTACAAGACAAGATCATAGGTTATCATGCAACCCTGTGGTACATAATTTGACAGCTGCACTGATATATACAGTATTTACTGTACGTATTCGGACAGAGGCCTGAGCAAACAGTGTAGGTCCAGATGAGACGCCGCAGAATGCGGCGTCTCATCAGGGTCTACGCTGTTTGCCACTCATCCAGCTATACTTAGACACAATATTGGGTAGTAAAATGTGCTTGTTAAAATTTTAGAACAAGTATGGTAAGGAGTTGAAGTGTCGGAAGACTTAGGGCAAATACGGTATATCTATAGATGATGTGACTATTTATCCTACAACTTTTTTTCTCAACCAAAACACTGACAGCACTTTATCAGCTCGAATCCCCGGACCCAACTTTCGTAGCATCGATCCTGAGCTTCTGCAGACTTTTGGATGAGCCTTTAAACTGAGGCCCCTTCTGTGTATGACCGTAGCTGTTGATGGGACGTAACACTCAAACTCTCACTCACTCAGGACTCAACTTTCATTTTATAAACCTTAACTCATAACATGCCAATCACGACAATTGTCGTCTGCTTTGTCATCTGCCAAGTACTTTAAAATTAGTTTTTGCAAGCAGTGTGGACCCAGATCAGACTGCTCCAAGGAGCAGTCTGATCTGGATCCACACTGTTTGCCTGTATGCTTTGTTTGTTTGATTTGAGGTTTAACGTCCCCGTCAACACTGTAAAGGTCATTTTGGAGACGTTGCTTCCATTTTTGTGGGACTTTTACCCGACATTGAGATGAAATGACATCTCAAGCCCTGTCGCCCAATGAAACCAATAGGGTTTATTAGCATGGACGGTCCGCCTCGCACCGTGGTTCCTGGACAGGCTTAGATCCTCTAAGCGGTTTACCACTACTAGTGTGCGGGCCAGCTTCAGCTCTGCGTGGAAGCATCGTGCAGCCCATATATTTCTTCAAGCCCCTATGGGCGGGGGCCGTTTGCCTGTATGCAAAAATATTTTTGAAAAGTTTGCAAAAAGATTCAGCAGACGGCATAAGCAGATGACGTTTTCAGATGTAGTTTTTCTCAGCTTTCTGGGTCTGATCTGGGTCAGCACTGTTTTGCTGTGCCCCAAGATATGAGCCTAGTCCATGCTTCTTATACTCCACTCATGCGCCACAGTGACAAGAATAGCATATCTATAAATAACTTTTCCGGCCCCCGCCCATCGGGGCTTGAAGAAATAAATGGGCTGCATGATGCTTCCACCCAGAGCTGAATCCAACTGCACACAAGTACTGGTAAACGGCTCAGAGTATCTAAGCCTGCCCACGCAAAGCGGTGCGGGTCGGACCGTCCATGCATACAAACCCTTTTGCTTTCAATGGCTGGCAGGGCTTGAGATGTCATTTCATCGCAGTGTCGGGTAAAAGTCCCACAAAATTGAAAGCAGTGTCTCCAAAATGACCTTTACAGTGTTGATGGGGACAATAGAAGGCAGAAGGAGTATAAGTAACTTTGTGTTGATTTTTAAACAATCTGTCAAAACGTTAATTTTGTTTGTTTGTTTGAGGTTTAACGTCCCCGTCAAGGTCATTTTGGAGACGTTGCTTCCAATTTTGTGAGACTTTTGCCCGATATTGAGATGAAATGACATTTCAAGTCCAGTCGCCCAATGAAACCATTAGGGTTTATAAGCATGGACTCCCACCGCTTTGCCTGGGCAGGCTTAGATCGTCTAAGCAGATTAATACCAGTACTCATGTGTGGTAGGTTTCAGCTCTGCATTGAAGCATCATGCAGCCCATCTATTTCTTCAAGCCCCGATGGGCGGGGTCCGCAAAATGTTAATTTAAACATAGTCCAAGAAGTACAGTATCTATGGTAACACTGTGTTCATTTTGCTGAAAAATAAATTTAGTAGTTATATTTTTTTTCAGCAAAAATATAATTTTTCTACCATACTAAATGGTTGCAGTTTCAACTTTGCTAGTTTCATGGCTTACTGTAATGATTCAAAAGTACTGGGACAGACAGGCATAAGCAAACAGTGCAGACCCAGATCAGACTGCTCCTAAAGGAGCAGTCTGATCAGGGTCTACACTGTTTGCAATCTGTTGGCACTTTTTGGACTCCATGCTGGATCATGAAAAAAATTTGCTAAAATTATAGATTTACAGCAAGTCCTCAAGGTGTCTGAATTTTTAGCAAGCTTGAGCTTTTGAACAATAACTGTTCAGGTAAAGTTATATAACAAAATTAATACTTTTTTTTTGTGAACCAGCTTATATATATATAACATATATCAGCACCTATTCTCCCTAGGCCCTCCCTCCTTCAGGCCAAGGGAGATAATTACATCAATTAGTGTCACAATAGGAGTTATGATTGCTTGTCAGTCAAACAAGTTCTTCTGGCAGAACAGCGCCCTGCCCCCAACATTATAGGATGAAGAACTGGTAATGTCTCGGGTAATTTTCCTGTATATCATAACACGAAGATAGACAAGGTGGACAGTTTGTCCAGATTGTGGACATGTTCCCCCCAATTTTGGTGATTGTCATTATGACCTCTAAAAGGAATACACATTTTCCTGTCAAATTAGGGATCTTCTGCCCACCTATTAATGTCAGGTCAGTAATTAACCTTGTCAACCCTGAGCACAGGTACAAATTCCTGCGCAAGCAGTGTAGATCCAGATGAGACGGCTCATAATGAGCCGTCTCATCTGGATCAACACTGTTTGCCTTCCTCGGCCTCAGTTATTGATTTCAACTAAACCCCCTATTTACGAGAATGGAATTTTCAAAATTCAAGGATGGAAGAGTCCACTCCAGAAATTTAGGGGTGAAAGGGCAAATGTTAATGTGAATATGTAAGTTAAAATGTGATTTATTTATGAGGTGGTTGTGACCCTTTACTGTGACAGACCAGCAACCTATACAAGGTGAAAGTGGTGCCTATTGTTTGTTATACAGGTTTACAGCCCAGACAATACCATTAAGGTCATGTGAGATCTTAGAGTTTGTTAACCTATTTGCATGGGCCTCTGTGGCCTAGTGGATAAGAGCACTGTCTCTTAATCATTAGGACTCTCTCACTGCTGTGTTCTTTGAGCCTCCCTCTTGTCACATGTGATGCCATGTTCCGCAATGGAAGGTCATGTGGTTTTTCTCTTGTTATGCTGGTTTTCACCCACCTATGATTAATAACAATCAGCTAGAAATGAGTGAAATGATATTGAAAGAGCAGTACCCCCACCCACCTCCAAAAACAAAACAAAAACAGAATAATAATAAAAATCACCCCGCATATAAAGTGGGGATGCAGGGGAGGAGTGAAGTAGGGGTCGTGGGGGTGCTTAGGGCAGGGGTCTTGTTAACCTGATTGAGTTCAGCTCTAACGAGCACTTACAATCTATATTTGGAGCAGACAAAATACATTAAATGTTGAGCTTGAGTTTCTCTGAAAGATAAGATTTTCTTTTTCGGTCATGATTCAATAGCACATTAATTTTGTGGTTAATTCCTAGGAAAGAAAAAACATCACGTGAACAAGTCCATGAAATGAACACGCCCCTAAACCCCACTGTATATAGAGAAAACTGGGGTTTACGGGGGTATACATTAGTCTTCTTATTTCTGCTCCAAGACATAGGTTGTGGGTACTTGTTAGAACCTCCTCATTGTTAGACCGCCTCAATGAAGCGGTTCTAACGAGCACCCACAACCTATGTTTGCACTATAAATAAGAAAAATATCTCAGATTTCAACAGAAAAGTAGCCATTTTCGAGATGTGAAAAATGCACTATGTCGCACGGGTGTGTTATCTTAATGATAAATTAGGAAGGTGAACCTTTTTCTCGAAAACCTATAAAACCGAAATAATTTGATAAAAGTTATCGGAAAATCCATCTCTATTTTCAGCTCTGCTAGTTTCCCTATCACCATCTATTACAGCCGACAGTTATTGACAGTTTCACAATTTGTAACATCTAAACTAATCAAGCACCACTCCAATCAGATAGAGGCCTGCTTGCTTCACAAGATAATAGTATCAATTGCCGATAATCATGTCGCTTGTCGGCTATGAAAGTTTCTGCATGGATAACCGGCTGCATTTGCATGAGCGCTTTCTGGACATATTCCGCAAGTATAAGATAAATGATTACCTACTTTGACAGTGGTTTATCTATTTTCTCAATTTATTACTTACAAAACATTTTGTTTTGAGTTGAACAAGATGTAGATTAGCTAATGGAGCCTGGCTTGAGGCTAACTTTCACTGCGGTGGTTAGTTTTATGCTATTGGATGCTTAATATGCAGAAAGGGTCCCCGAGGCTATTGCAAAAGTGGAAGACCATTTTAACACTTATCCTGCTGAATACATTTATTTAACCATTACGAAAACATGCCTATACCAATACATTGTAGCTTTTATCATCGAAAAAATGAAAATTTTAAGATGAAAAATTGTGATGTTTTTCTTATTTCTGCTCAAAATATAGATTGTGGGTACTCGTTAGAACTGCCTCATTGAGGCGGTTCTAACAGGTACCCACAATCTATACTTTAAAGCAGAAATTAGGAAAATAAGGATTACCCCTGTAGATCCCAGTTTTACTATCCAAAAGTGGGGTTCAAGGGGGTCAAAATAATATAGGCGTGTTTTCGTGATGCACACCCATTTCTGACTATCCACCAATAGAGAAATATGTGAGATGCCAAGTTCTGCAATGGATGGTCAGGTGGTTTTTCTCCAGATAATCCAGTTTTTGTCCACCTCTGATTGACGATCGGCTCGATATAAGTGAAATAATATTGAAGGGGCTGTAAAACAGAAATAATAATAAATAAAAAGGATGGACATCAAAAATATGTAGATTCTATATATACAAAAATAACCATTTTTACAGAAAAATTATGACCATAAATGATAATTTTTCTGTTTTTGTATGGATATAACACGGTTGTTTAACCCTTGTCCTGCTGATCCCGGATATGCCTTATCTTTCAAACAATGTAGATCCAGATCCATCTGATCAGGATCTACATTGTTTGCCATTCAGATTGTGATTTTGTTGCAGTAATTTGCATCAAGTAATCTGATTGGTTGATAAATGGTAATTGGTGCGGCACATATAAATATTTAGCAGGTCAAGGGTTAATTTACACGGTTTCTGCCCAGACCTCAACATTAGTGTTATAAAGAGGTTAAAGTGTATCTAAACACACTTATAATGATCTGGTTATGGGGAATAGGGTACACTGTAAAAATTCTAAAAATTCGGACACCTCAGGACTTGACATAATTCTCCTAAAATTTTGATAAATTTATTTCGCGTTCCAGCAAGGAGTCCAAAAGGTGCAGACAGAATGGCAAACAATGTAGACCCTGATCAGACTGCTCCTTCAGGAGCAGTCTGATCTGGGTCTGCACTGTTTGCTTAGGCCTATATGGCCCTGTACTTAGGATCATTAAGGTAGTAGCTTTGGCCAAATAGGAGTTTCTTTGGGTGACATGAAATGGCTGCGTTCTTTGATTGTGTGGCCTTTCCTGAGTGACCTTTTCTCACTAGTTTTCAAACAAACTTCAATAAGAGAGTTCTCTTTGGTCTTGAGTAATCTTTTGAGAATGGTATCAAAGTCTTTTAAAAGTACTAAATAATAAGTAAGATTAGCCAACAACAGCTAACTACCTACTTCAAGAAGCTATAGTGTTTTCTAAACTAACTGTTACTGCCAAAAAATTTAACACAATCAATATACCACCTTTTATCCTTAAGAAAAACATAATGGGATTAACGGAAAAAGAAAGTACTTAAGTGCTTTCAGTATGTGCAGGTTCGAAAAGGTCCCACATGTAAGATGTGAGGGATCACATGGTCAGAGGCCCGTCCAGGCTGGACGGGCATCTTGTGATCGCACTCGTTGTATTCTCATTTTGTCTAGAATTCCATTTGGTCTTATTTTTGGGGATGGAACAGATTGCAATCACCAATCACGGAATTGTTGCTAAGTCTTAATTGATTGTTCGTTTACCATTTGCAGTTCTGTTGTAAGGCTTTTTACACCTGTCATGGCTTATATATGAGACCCATTGTACAAATAACTGTCTTGTTGAAAAGTTTTTTTCCTACCTTTGATATACCCTGAGATGCCTTAATTTTATACTTAGATTCTGTTTTAAGTCTTCATTTACCATTTAAAAAATACATGTTCAGTCAACCCTCTTTATACTGATATTCCTTATAACGGCAGACAATTTCAATGGAATGAACTCTTTTAGCTCAAGCCTTAGCCACGATTCCGAGCGACGTGGGCTTCCCTCGGTTTGGAAATGCCCAAATCGAATCCATAGTCATGAAAGTTTCTTGTAATTTAACACTCCAAGAAGAAACAAATGCTATAGATATTTGTTAGAATCGCCTCACCGAGTCTATACCATTTGTTTCTTGGAGTACTGATGTGGAAAAGACCTTTTATAACCCATCATACTCCTAACTGGGATTCTTTATAACGGCAAATTCATTATAACGGCACAATAATAGGGAACAAATACTGTCGTTATAATGCGGGTCCTCTATAGTACTGCATTAATGCAGTATCTGTATGCTTGTCTGATGTATCAACTTAACAAGTCCGTATAATAAACACCCCTCTAAACCTTACTTTTTGTATAAAAAAGTGGGCTTTGCTGGTATTCATCATTGATCTCATTTTTTGCTCAAAAACGTAGATTGTTAAACTGGTACTCATTCCACGTCAGTGAGGCAGTTTCCAAAAAGCACTAATAATCTGTATTGGACTAGAATAAGAAAAATATCATACATCTTAATATCACGATATAAAAAGTGCTAGATTTCGAGATAAGAAAGAAACGGATATGTTATCATAACGTACACTTTACTGTTTGATCATTAACCGATTGACGCTTATGTCCCACAAAGAGGGCTGACATGACGTTAAACACAAAATCATCATCATAATGTACAGCTTGGAATGCAAAAACTTAACTTCTGTCCTGTCATTTATATTTTTAATTCAGTTAGAAACCACTACTTGTTTTAAGTAAGGACCCTCTATAGGATTGAAATTATGGCAAGCTATTTTTAGACATGCAGGTAAGTACCATTTGTAATGGCATGTAAGCCAGATAGAAATAGCTTATAATCGTGTGTTTCAAGGATTGTACAAATGCATGTACTATTGGCATCATGTTAACATACCTGTGGAATGAAAACCCTTGCAAACTCCACTTTATATTAGAGACAAGTAACTGATGTACAAGGGTATCATTTTGTTTATTTTTGCTAAAAAACGAGGCGGTCCTAACATTTAATACCTCCAGTTAATTATGTTTGAAGCAGGCATGACACAGAAAGATTTCACATAATCATTTAATTGAGAAAAATTTTAAGTTATCGACATGAAAATATAGTTTTACCATTCATGGATGGACTATCCAAATTCAGGGAAATAGAATTTGTTGCACACCAGACAAGGGAATCCATAGTTTTAGCTTGGGATAGAAATTCTGTTCTAACCCTGATGTTCGAATATTCTCGCTTGTTTGATAAATGCACTGGTTGAATACGACCTTATATGTGCCGTTGTTAAGGTTGACGTTACAGCACGTTACGTGACGTCACTAAACATTCCTGTAGTGTCATCACAATATGGCGGACATTGGTAACTGAAGTAACTGCAGCATTAAAAATCTGTGTAAAGAAATGGAAGGTATGCAAGAAAAAGAATCATATATGGATGTGAGGGGTGGATAGAAAAATCCGTCCCTCGAATCATGGTTCGGCATCACGAGGCAAGCCTCGTGATGCCGGACAGTGATCCTTGGGACGAATTTTTCCATCCACCCCTCGATTTTTTAGTATAAATTCTATTTTCAGTACATCTTCTGTCTATAAAAGAATGTGATCCTTTCCCTAAGGGCATTTTCTGAGTGTCCTTGTAAAACTGCTGTCATAGAAAATCTTGTTTCTTCCTAGTTTATTTGTTTGAGGTTCAGGTTTAACGTCCCCGTCAACAATGTGTAGGCCATTTTAGAGTTGTTGCTTCCAATTTTGTGGGACTGTTACCCAACATTGAGATGAAATAACATCTCAAGCCCTGTTGCCCTATGAAACAAATAGGATTTATAAGTATGGACGGTCCGACTTGCACCGCTTTGCCTGGGCTGTGGTTCTGATTCTTTCCCAAATCATATTATGTTGTTACTTTGATTATTCTGATTCTTCCCCCTATTTGGTTGTTAATTTTTATTTTACATTTTGTCCTTCCAGTTTAATGTTTGTCATGTTGGTGATTCCGATTCTTTCACCCATTATGTATATTGCTCCTTTTTAGTTAGGTTTGGATATTCTGAGTCAACACCTCTTTTGGAAAGAGCTGCTGACTCGGTAAACCTGTTGTCCGTTTTGTTTACTGTCGTCCCTCCATGTTTTGACTTCTTTCCCTAGGGATATTATGGGAAGAAATTAGGATCTTGTACGCAGTTGCTGATTGTTTCTCTTTTAAATTTTGATTCTCTAATCGGTTTACCAGTACCCATGTGTGGGTCGGTTTCAGCTCAGCGTGGAAGCATCATGCAGCCCATCTATTTCTTCAAGCCGCGATGGGCGGGGGCTGGTTTCTTCCTAGTAATCACTGGATGAAATGATGTGATATGGAATTCATTATTCAATATATTGTGTTTGAAATCTTAGACACATGGACACTGAAGCATGTCTCTAATCAAAGAATATCAGGAAATGACAAGAAATGGGATTCAAATTGAATAGAAAACTACTCAGTCAGTATATATCAAATTTTTTTGTGCAAGTGACCGAAATTCTACTGCATAAGAAATGAAGTTTGGTTAGTATAATATTCTGAAACGCTCTCAATTTAAATGATTAACAGATCAATTTTATGAGCTAACTTCCAGTCCCTGCACTTCTAAAGCATTGTATTACTTGTATAGCATGAATTGAATTTGTTTCTCTCCAGTTTGACTAATTTGGGTCGATAATGACAACTGAATGCTTGTTTCTCCATTCAATTCTGTCTATAATTGGATGTTTTTGCAAGTTTTGGGTCATCTTCGGGACAAATCTATGATAGTTTCCATGTAAAATGGATGGCTGGTGGAGGCCACAATCTATCATATTTACAGGTTATTATATTAGAGATGATTCCCCAAAGTAATATGGATATAAATGATTAAGAAATGATTGTGCATTCTTTCATTTCATTAGAATAACATATCTTTGAGCTAAATTTCTTGTTTCTGGTCCAAACATACATTGTAGGTAATCGTTAGGTACTGCTAACGAGAACCCATAATCTATGGATTTTTAGCACAAATAAGAGTGAGTGTTTGAGTTTTACATCTCACCAACAGATAAGGTCATATGGAGACGGGACCTCGGTTTAAAGATCGACTCATCCAAAAGTCTGGAGAAGCCTGGGACCGATCCTGTGAGCCCTGGTTTACAAGGCCAGTAGCATAGCCACTACACCACAGAGGCTTCTTTGATCACAAATAAGGAAATAATGTATTATACCCCTGTAAACTCCCCTTTTCTCTATGTAAAGTGGGGTTTACAGGAGTGTTCATTACATGTTTTTTTTTAACCTGATATACTCTAGAGATTTGAGTAATGAACAATTAATTCCATTATTAAGTCCATGCAATGAACTCCCTTATAAACCCTAACAGGAAAAAAAGAATGGGGTGTACATTATTTGAGCCTAGGCACAGCATTTCCTACAACTTACATGTATGTACAGCAAAGAATCAGATCAGCCTGCGTATCCATATAGTCTAACCAGAGACTTCTCTTGCTGCATGAAGGAGAATTGGGCCCTTAGCTATCCAAGAGCGCACAAAGAAGACTCTGAGCTTTGTCATGCACTGGCTCATATATCTTGTTTGTCCTGGCTGCATGATGCTTCCACACAGAGCTGAAACCAACCACACGAGTACTGCGTAACTGGTAAACCACTTAGGAGGTCTAAGTCTGCCCAGGTAAAGTGATGCGAGTTGGACCGGCGATGCTTATAAACCTTATTGGTTCCATTGGGTCGCAGGGCTTGAGATGTCATTTCATCTAAATGTCAGGTAAAAGTCCCACAAAAATGGAAGCAACATCTCCAAAATGAACTTTACAGTGTTGACGGGGACGTTAAACCCTAAATCAAACAAACAAAACAAACAAATCATCTCAGTGTCGGGTAAAAGTCCCACAAAAATAGAAACAATGTCTCCAAAATGACCTAAATAGTGTTGACGGGGAATCAAACAAACAAAATCAGAAACTTAATAAACAAAAAATATTTGAAATTGTTATCTGTTATACCGGTATTGTATTTGTTGCTTCATTGGTTAATCAAATAAAGTGACAGGATTGTGATGTTTGAACTGATCGAGTAACATGCCGATATGGATAATGTTTATGCGTAGCATGATTTTCAAGATAGCACCATGTTTATACTTGCCATCTATTGTCAGCCCAACAGAACATTAAAAGTTGACATAGGACATGATCAGAGTTTTCCATTTTGAGTGATGGACTTATCACAAGATCTTGACAACCTTTGTTCAGAGTCTTTAACAAAATATCAGTTAAATTGGCGATATTGGTTTCATCGGCCACTGGATTTTGTTTGCTTCACAGCACAGAGACAACTCTAAACGTAAACTGTATTTAGTCCATGACTTCAGCAAGTATGTTTGTGTTCACACAATCATTCGTGGCCCTCGGGGCTTGGAGAAGTAGATAAGGCTGCATGATGCTTCCACCCAGAGCTTAGAAGCCTCCATGGTGTAGTGGTTCCGCTACTGTCCTTGTAAACCAGGGGTCACAGGATCGATCCCGGGCTTCTCCAGACTTTTGGATGAGTCTTTAAACCGAGGCCCCATCTCCGTATGACCTTAGCTGTTGGTGGAATGTAAAACTCAAACACTCACTCACTCAGTTAACAAAATATCAGTTAATTTGGCAGTAATGGTTTCATCTGCCACTGTTTGTTTAACCCATTCAGTACCAGAAACCTCTAAAGGGGTACCTTTGCAAACAATGCAGGCCAAGATCAGATGCCGCAGAATGTGGCGTCTGATCGGGGCCTACAGTGTTTGCAAAAAGTTAAGCCATTTCCCAAATAAATTTTTAAGAGAACACAACCTGACACCCCTAAATTTTGAAATGAACTCTTGCTATATATAATTAGAAGGTGAAAGATTCCATTTGGTACAAAAAGGGTTAAGTCTGAGCTCATTGATAATTCTTAAACATCGAAACACTGTAACTATTTTCTGTATTTAGTCCATGACCTCAGCATGTCTGAGAAGCCTCCGTGGTGCAGTGGTTACGCTACTCGCCTTGTAAACCAGGGATCACAGGATCGATCCCGGGCTTCTCCAGACTTTTCGGATGAGTCTTTAAACTGAGGTCCCGTCTCCGTATGACCTTAGCTGTTGGTGGGACGTAAAACTAAAACTCACTCACTCACTCAGCATGTCTGATTGTATTCCCACAATCATTCATGGCCCCCCGCCAATCGGGGCTTGGAGAAATAGATCAGGCTGCATGATGCTTCCATCCAGAGCTTATCAAAACCGATAGTTCATGAGTACTGGTGAACTACTTAGTAAGTCTAAACCTGCCAAGGCAAAGCATTTTGAGTCAGACTTAAGCCCTATTGGTTCGTTTGGACGGTAGGGCTGGAGATGTCATTTCATCTGAATGTCAGATAAAAGTCCCCAAAAAGTGGAAGCAACAACTCCAAAATGATCCAAATAGTGTTGACGAGGATGTAAAACCTCAATTCAAACAAACAAAACACAAGCAATCATGTCTGATTACCATATTTATTGCAATAAGGGTACACTGAGCTCATGCATTTCATTCCTGCGAGCCCAAGAAAGGCCCTCTGTAAGGGTGCAATCAAGTGCAACCATTCACCTTATTTGCATTATCTGCTGGTTCCTAGTTAGCTCACCTGAGCCGAAGGCTCATGTGAGGTATTAGTATACCACGAGCCGGCGTCCGTCGTCGTCGTCGTCCGTCGTCCACACTTTCAAAGAAGTATATCTCCGGAACCAGTGGGCCAATCTTGATCAAATTTCATGTGAAGCATTATCAGGTAGGGGGAAAGGCTGCATACTGTTTTCGGGCAGATCGGATTGGAACTCTGGTTGCCATGGCAACAAATAGCTCCCATAGACTTAACATAGGAAAAAGTTTGTCATCACTCTAGCTCCGTCAATTTTTTTCTGATCGTCTTCATTCTTGCAGATAACGAGGACAGGCATGAAATCTCGATCAAGTTCGATTTTGGGCTGAATCGGATTATTCACTCAGGAGTTACGTGCCCTTGAGCGTTCTTAACATAGGAAAAAGCTTGTCATCACTCTAGCTCTGTCAATTTTTTTCTGATCAACTTCATTCTTGCAGATAACGAGGACAAGCATGAAATCTCGATCAAGTTCGATTTTGGGCTGAATCGGATTATTCACTCAGGAGTTACGTGCCCTTGAGCGTTGAAAAAATTGCCTATTGACTTAACATGGGGAGAATGTTGTCATCACCGTAGCTGCTTCAATTATTTTCAGATTGGCTTTATTCTTGCAGATAACCAGCACAGCCATGAAATCTCGGTCAAGTTCGATAACTGGCAGAATCGGATCATTCACTTAGGAGTTACCTGCCCTTGTGTGTTTTTGCATTAGGGTTAATGGGAATTTCAAAAATGTATATCTTAAAGACTACTTGGCCAACTTTGATCAAATTTCATGTGTCCCATTATTGGGCAAGTGGAAAGGCTTCATTAGGTTTTCAGGCAGATCTGAGTGGAACTCTGGTTGCCATGGCAACATGTAGCTCCCATAGACTTCACATAGGAAAAAGCTTGTCATCACTCTAGCTCCGTCAAATTTTTTCTGATCGACTTCATTCTTGCAGATAACCAGTACAGGCATAAAATCTCTGTCAAGTTCGATTTTGGGCCGAATCAGATTATTTGCCTTGGAGTTACCTGCCCTTGAGCATAAAAAAATACGTTGTGACCACGATAGCAACTTTATTTTTATTCAGATCAGCTTCAAACTTGCAGGTAACGTGGACAGGCATAAAATCTCAGTTAAGTTCGAATCGGAATATTGACCTCGGAGTTACATGACCTTGAGCGTCAAAAAAATTGGCCCATAGACTTTACATAGGGAAAATGTTGTGACTACGATAGCGACTTGAATTTTTTTCAGATCAGCTTCAAACTTGCAGGTATCGAGGACAGACATAAAATCTCGGTTAAGTTCGATTTTGGGCCGAATCAGATTATTTGCCTTGGAGTTACCTGCCCTTGAGCATAAAAAAATACGTTGTGACCACGATAGCAACTTTATTTTTATTCATATCAGCTTCAAACTTGCAGGTAACGAGGACAGGCATTAAATCTCGGTTAAGTTCAATTTTGGGCCGAATCGGAATATTGACCTCGGAGTTACGTGACCTTGAGCGACAAAAAATTTGCCCATAGACTTAATTAGGGAAAATGTTGCGACTACGATAGCGACTTGAATTTTTTTCAGATCAGCTTCAAACTTGCAGGTAACGAGGACAGACATAAAATCTCGGTTAAGTTCGATTTTGGGCCGAATCGGAATATTTGCCTTGGAGTTACTTGCCCTTGAGCATAAAAAAATACGTTGTTACCACGATAGCAACTTTATTTTTATTCATATCAGCTTCAAACTTGCAGGTAACGAGGACAGGCATAAAATCTCGGTTAAGTTCGATTTTGGGCCGAATCGGAATATTGACCTCGGAGTTACATGACCTTGAGAGACAAAAAAATTTGCCCATTGACTTAACGTAGGGAAAATGTTGTGACAGAAATAGCGACTTGAATTTTTAGCTCACCTGAGCCAAAGGCTCCAGTGAGCTGATAGTATACCAAGGCTCTGGAGTCCGTCGTCTGTCGTCCGTCCATCCGTCGTCCACACTTTCAATGAAGCATATCTCAGAAGGCAGTCAACCAATCTTGTTTAAATTTTATGTGTAGCACCATTGGGCAAGGGGAAAGGCTGCATTAGGTTTTGGAGCTAGTCTGGTTCATTTGTTCCTTCATTCTTCTTTCTCTCCATATAGAGATAATAGACCAATGTTAAATTTTTAATCAAAGATTTCTCAGGAACTATAAAAGCTAGAAGCATCAAATTTGGTATTCAATAGAATAATGATGACTTATTTTGTGTAAGAGACATTGGGCTTTCTCAGCTTATTTGTTCATCTGTTCTTTCATTCTTCTTTCTCTCCATTTTGACCAATGTTAAATTTTTGTCAAAGATTTCTCAGGAACTATAGAAGCTAGAAGTCTCAAACTTGGAATGCAATGCAATAAAGATGACTTATATCCTGTAAGGGTCAATGGGCTGGATTCTATTAGCAGATTTAGTAGTCAAGTCTGTGAATTGTTAAAACTTAAGTTCCTCAGGTGAGCGGTTTAGGCTCATTGAGCCTCTTGTCTGAAGGTTATCAGTGTTAGAAAAACAGGTAACCAGACCCCCCCTGACCTTTCAAGGTCAGGGGGGGGGTCTGGTTACCTGTTTTTCAATATTGACAATGTGCAAGCTGGGAGCCAGCAAATAATGCAAATATGGTGAATATTCTCCTAAAATATGCCAATAATCCCAGATAAGTGGGAGTATCCACATACTATTTTTCTTAATTCTGCATGAAAGCATACATTGTGGGTCTATAATACTGCCAAAAAAAAAAAAAAAAAGATACATTCAGACTGAGCTTGGTTAGAATCTTTACCAATGTTTTAGCTTAATCTTGAACTCTTATTTTGGCTCAAATAACCCATTCAGTACCAGAAACCCCAAAACAGGTACCCTGGCAAACAGTGCAGGCCCAGGATCAGGGCCTACCCTGTTTGCAAAAAGTTCAGCCATTTTCCAAATCAGTTTTGAAGATACCACAACCTGACACCCCTAAATTTTGAAATGGACTCCTGCTATATATAAGGAGGAAGATTCCATTTGGTACATAAAGGGTTAATCTTGCACTTTTATTTTGTGTCAGATAATTTATATACTGCTTGAATAGGTATTGGTGTGGCTTAAATTATTAGGGCATGTGTGCTAATTACTGCAAATATGGTATGCTTTTTGCTGGTGAGCAAAACCAGCAAACTGGAAACTCTTGGTTAAATGATAGAAGCTTTTCTGAAAGATGACATTAACCAGATATAATTTAACACATCAAAACTGTGACAAGATATTGAATCTGTTAAAGGTTAAATGTTTGTGACACATTTTATTTCGAAAATTTAATCTTTCATTCCAACCCACAAGGGGTATTGAATGTTAGCGATTCTCATTTTGTAAGATTTTTTTTCGAAACTTGACAGAAGGTATAGAATCAAACTTTGTTGTGACTGGTTTAAATTTCAGAAACTTTTTACCCTTAAGGTGTTGAGTGAAACAGTAGCAGACAACATTCTGAAAACATGTCAAGTAAAATTGAAGGGGAGAACACTTTCATTGGAAGCTTTTTTATTATTATTACTTTTCAAAGAAACTGGTCAGACACGGCTTTCTGTGGTGTCTGATCCTTGGGTCTACATTGTTCACACAAGTTAAGTC
The DNA here is from genome assembly GCA_963580285.1 of Lucinisca nassula. Lineage (NCBI taxonomy): Eukaryota > Metazoa > Mollusca > Bivalvia > Lucinida > Lucinidae > Lucinisca > Lucinisca nassula. Next base: position 132,184,990 of record OY757019.1, on the reverse strand, counting down.
ACCGGCCCCGATAGCTCAGTTGGTAGAGTGTCCGCTCCAGGGAACGGGAGGTCACGGGTTCGATCCCGGGCCGCGACATACCAAAGTTGTTAAAAATGGTACTAGCTGCTCCTCGCTTGGCACTCAGATTTACGGGGTAGAGCTAGGACTGGTCGACCCAGTGTCAGGATAATGTGACTGGGTGTGGTATCATGTAATGTGTCTGGGACATGATACTTCAGTGAGGCCGCACTATAAAAGTGAGCATTGAGCTCCCTGTCGCAACCAGACACCGTCGTGATATGCCTGAAAAATTGTTGAAAGCGACGTTAAACCCGAATTCACACACGCAAACAAGTTTAGTCCAGATTGATTCTTGCAGGTAACCCTCTACACTCCTATTCACGATAAGAATTAACCGTAACCTGGATTTCATACAAATATTAATGACAGTCACATGCACAGCAGCAACCTAAAGCTACTGTACTTATAAACTTCGGCTGGATTGACAATCAGCACAACATTACGCAAACATGCCTATACAAATATATTGTCACCTTCATCGCCGAAAAAAATGAAAATTTTTAAGATGAAAAATTGTGATTTTTTTCTTATTACTGTTCAAAATATAGATTGTGGGCACTCGCTAGAACCGCCTAATCGAGGCGGTTCTAACGAGTACCCACAATCTATATTTTAGAGCAGAAATAAGAAAATTAAAATAAGGTATACCCCCGGAAACCCCAGTTTTACTATATAAAACTGTGGTTCAAGGGAGTCGAAATGATAAAGGCTTGTTTTCGTGATGAAATTTATTTGAAACTGTTATCTGCACCAGTTATGTCTGGTGTTTTAAGAGTTAAATTTCAGGAACTTTGGTTTAATATCAAAGTATGATTCAAGATTACTTTTTATGTATTCCAGACTCCCTGTGGATTATAATTTAATGAAGCACTATTGAAGATGAACTTTGCATAATCTTGTTCTTCTTTACCATGTCTAGACCCCAAAAATCTGATCTTGTTGTATTGTCAGTTTTTTTTTAACAATTTTAAAAATTTCAAGCATGCCATTTAAATTTAGAAAGGCATCTGTCAAATATACATTTGTTACAAACCTCAGACCATTGTGACTTGCCTTAATCCATTTTGTACCTGACACCCCAAAACGGGTACCCTGGCAACCAGTGCAGGCCCAGATCAGACGCCGCAGAATGCGGCGTCTGATCAGGGCCTTCACTGTTTGCAAAAAGTTTAGCCTTTTTCCAAATAAATTTGTTTGTTTGTTTGATTTGAGGTTTAACTTCCCCGTCAACACTGTAAAGGTCATTTTGGAGACCTTGCTTCCAATTTTGGGGGACTTTTATCCGACATTGAAATGAAATGACATCTCAAGCCCTGCCACCCAATGAAACCAATAGGGTTTGTAAGCATGGATGGTCCGCCACTCGCACCACTTTGCATGGGCAGGCTTGGATCCTCTAAGGGGTTTACCAGTACTCCTGTGTGGCTCTGTGTGGAAGTATCATGCAGCCCATCTATTTCTTCAAGCTGCGATGGGCAGGGGCCGTTTTATAAATAAATTAATTTCCAAATAAATTTTGAAGAAAACACAACCTGACACCCCTAAAAGTTTGACTCTTGACATATATAAGGAGGAAGATTCCACTTGGTACAAAAAGAGTTAAATGAACACCACCCTGGAAGAAATGGAATTTGAACTTGTGACTACTCGTCACCTGAGTGCTTTAGTGTTCTATCTCCATTTTTCTAAGGTCATGGTGAGCTTTTGTGACTGTGTGAAATACGGCGACGTTGTCTGTTGTGCAATGTCTGTGCGTAGTCTTTTCTTGTGGACACTCTAGAGGTCACAGTTTTGGGCCAATCATCATCAAACTTGGTCGGAATGATCATCTTGACAATATCTCGATCTAGTTTGAATATGGGTCATGTCGGGTTAAAAAGTAGGTCAGTAGGTCAAATCATAGAAAAACCTTGTGAACACACTAGAGGCCACAGTTTTGGTCCGATCATCATTAAACTTGCTCAGAATGATCATCTTGACAATATCTCGATCAAGTTCAAAAACTTGCTAGTATCAATTTTCAAAGTCTAGAATTTCTACGTTATTGCAGGTAAACTTGAACTCGTTTGAGTCAAATCATGTAGTAAAGGTTTGGATTTAATGAATACAAAATTTCATGGCTGTTCGATGCCTGCTTCTTGGTCAGGCTCAGAACTTTTCAGCCTACCCTCGTTCTACCCCACTTTGATTGGGAAAAAGAACAAATCACCGAAAACTGTCCATGTCATTCTGTCTACAACACCTTTGTTGATTTACTGCATGATTTCAGTCTAGAACAAGTTGTTAAGGAACCTACAAGGGGTGATAACATCCTCGATCTGTTTCTTTTGAGCCAACATTCTCTGGTACACAGCACCAATCTTATGCCACCCCTTGGCACAGGTGACCATGACATAGTACATCATGAGCTGAAGATCAACCTTGGTAGAAGACAACAGAAAGTGATACCTATAAAGCTTTACAAGAAAACAGATTGGGCTGGTTTCAAAAAGGAAATAAGACCTTCCAAGAAAATTTTCATCAACCAACACAAATACAAAAAGGTCAGAATTTTCAAAATCCCTGAATGAAATGACTGAAAAATACATCCCAACCCAATTATGTAAACCTAAAGATGGTCATCCCTGGGTTACACGTGAAATCAAAAGGCTAATGAAGAAAAGGGACCGTTTATTTACCAAGATAAAAAAGAACAGGTCAAATCAAAACTTAAAAAACTAAATTCAAATTTTTCAAACATACAATACAAAAGCAGTTAAGGGAATCCTATTATAACTACATAGAGTCAGTTATATCTGACAATCAGGAATCCACCTCTGAATTCAGCCGCCCAAATAAATGCAGCAAAAGTCAGATAGCAACGAGATAAATTGCCTAAATTCAAGGGGAGTCAATTACACAAAACGTACTGACAAGGCAAATATTCTGAACAACCAGTTCCAGTCTGTCTTTACAAAGCTATTTCCACTCAAAGTACGTCACCTTATTGAGCGCAGTCTACCCAAACAACTTTCCTTCGGATCTATGCCAGATGTATCCATAACAAATATTGGTGTGGCAAAGCAGCTGTCGAAGCTTAATCCAGGAAAGGCTGCAGGTCCTGATCACCTATGTGTTTTTAGCTCACTTGACTAAAGTTCATGACGATCTTTTTGTGACCATGTCATGTCCAGCATAGATTTTTCTTGTGAACACTGTAGAGGCCACAGTATTGGTCCGGTCATCTCGAACTTGCTCAGAATTACCATCATGACCATAATTAGGTCAAGTTTGAATGTGGGTCATGTCAAGTCACAAGTCGGTAGGTCAACTCCTAGAAATCTTTGTGAACACTCTAGAGGCCAGAGTTTTGGTCCGATCATCATCTCACTTGCTCAGCATGATCATCTTGACAATATCGCGATCAAGTTCGAATACGGGTCATGCCAGGTCAGAAAGTAAGTCAGTAGGTCAAATTATTGAAAAACCTTGTGAACTCACTAGAGGCCACAGTTTTAGTCTGATAATCATCAAACTTGCACAGAATGATCACCTTGACAATATCTCAATGAAGTTCCAATATGGGTCAGAATGAATATTGGGCCGTTGGGTGGGACAGATTGGTGTTGTGTATCTTGCTTCACTGGGGCGTCCAACTGATATTAGCTAACAGTTGGGCAAGGCCTGCTGTCTTTGCAGCAGGCAAGGGTAGAGGAGGAATGTACGGGCCTCTGTGGCCTAGTGGATAAGAGCGTTGACTCTTAAACATTAGGTCTCTCACTGCTGTGGGTTCGAGCCTGGCTCAGGTCACATGTGAGACGCCAAGCTCTACAACGGAAGGTCAGGTGGTTTTTCTCCGGGTACTCGCCCACCTGTTTAAAGATTGGCTGGATATGAGTGAAATAATCTTAGAAGGGCCGTAAAACCAACCCCCCCCCCCCCCAAAAAAAAGGGGGGGGGGATGTTGTTATTTTCTTCAGTTTCTGAGTAACGCTTTCATTCATTTTCTTGTTTCTACCCTGTTCCTCACTTTCATCATCTCTTACTGTCTCTTCTATCTCTTTGCTCCCTTTTTCTCAGGGAGATGACACAAAATGACTCGCAAGGATTCATACATGGTTAACCCTTTTCATACCGAAAACCCCTAAAGGGGTAATTGGCAAACAGTGCAGGCCCAGATCAGACGCCGCAGAACGCGGCGTCTGATCAGGGCCTTCACTATTTGCAAAAAGGTCAGCCTTTTTCCAAAATAAATTTTGAAGAAAACACAACCTTACACCCCCAAATTTTGAAGTAGACTCCTCTGTATTTAAGGTGGAAGATTCCATTTGGTACAAAAAGGGTTAAATCCCACCTAACGACACGCTAAGAATACTGTTCTCCTTGTCGATCTCATTTGTCTGTTTTATTCCATACAGCTCTTTAGTTTACATCAGTATTCGTGAGTTGAAGTCAATGTTTCTGATGGACATTTCAGACGAAGTGACATTTATATCAATTCCCGACAATCGCTATAGCAGCAATTTGTAAATCACGCAATTTTTATATCGGTGGTCCATAATTTGTACAATTGATTTGGTTTAGTATGACACTATGTAGTCAGTGTACTCGATGCCATTATTGGCGTTTCTTGTTTTTATGATTTCTGGCTTCGGAGACTTTTATAGTTTGTATTCAGATAATTCCTGGCATCGGAAATCAAAGGCTTGAGAAGCCTCAAAGTCGGTGATTTACAAAAGCTGCATTTGAAACAATTGGAAATATCGTCGCCAAATGACATATACCGTGTTGACGGGAACGTTAAACCTCAAATCAAACAAACAAACGAGCACAGTCCATAATTTTTTTCTTTTGCTGCGCTCTGACGTCTTAGGAATGCCAGTTCAGGATCAACGGCAATCAGATGGTCAGTGATAGTCCCGCGGACAATAGCAAGCAACAGATTCTCTGTTTTATAACGTAGACTAAATTTTACCCGATACTGAGATGAAATGACATCTCAAGCCCTGTCGCAAATTGAAACCAATAGGGTTTATGAGCATGGATGGTCCGACTCGCACCGCTTTGTCTGGACAGGCTTAGATGCTCTAAGTGGTTTACTAGTACTCAGCTCTACGTGGAAGCATCATGCAGCCCATCTATTTATTCAAGCCCCGTTTGGCGGGGGCGGGTGGACCGTGCTTATGCACTTGAACATTGGCAAGCAGAATCTACATAATCGGACGCCACATAACGCGATGTCTGATCAGATCTACTGTGCTTGCTTAAAAGTAAACGAACATTCCGATTCTCAGTTTAGGACTATTTTCCCAACCTACACTCAGAGACGATCGACCCACCGTTACTCTCAGTGCTTTGATTTTGTAAGGAAACGTTATATTATAGCGCTTACACATAACATACATAGCAGGCGCATTCTTTTAACAGCTCTTAACCCGAGGGTTTTTTCTATTAATATTATTTTTCTCTCTTCATACATCGATTGAAGGTGCTCGTTAGAACTGTCTCAATAAAAATGTTCTAACGAGTACCCACAATCTTTGTAATAATAATGTATACCCTGTAGACACTATTTTTCTTTGTAGTAAGCGGGGTGACAGGGGTGCTCTTTACATTCATCATGTGAACAAGTCCGTTAAAGGAACATCCCCTAAACCGTATACTTTATATAGGGAAAAATGGGGTTTACTGGGGTATACATTATTTGTTTTTATTTCTGCTCCAAGACAAAGGTTGTGGTTAAACGTTAAATCAGCGAATGCAGAGGATTATTTAATATGCCTCTAGTTTAAAGGACAGGGGCATTAAAAACATATCTATCTTCTTACACGGACTGGGGATAATGAGAGCAGGCAGCCATCAATTCATTTTTACCTGTTACTTGATCTTCAATTATCGCCTATTATTGTTATCAGCAGACAAAACAAGAGGCTGGTGTAGCTGTAACCGAATATAAAGCTCCAGATAATAAGGATATTTAATGCATACATATATCCGTAACATTTGACCATTACTTGCAGGTGCATACATATTATCCTGTATAGCTAATTAGGGTTGAGGTGGTTAACCTGGGTGGTTCTCCTGCACATGGGGGCTGCAGTTAATGGTGCACTTAGTGGCGACCATCCCTGTGGCCATGTTCGGACGCCATAATTTTATTTGCTGGGAATCGAATCAGAAATGTTACAATGGCATTCATAGACCAGGAATGTCATTTGACGTGTCACCCGAAAGGGGTCTTCTTGCATCAAAGACAAAATGCAGTATCTACCACGAACACAAACGGACTGATGCAGTCTATTTATATGATAATCGTTAAAATTGCACCCCCTCCCCACCCCCACGCCGATTCTAACCAATACCCACAACAAATATGTTTTTGGAAAATTAGATCTATAGTATAGAAAACTGACAAATGATCAACTGCGCGTAATCTTTGTTCTTCATGAGAGGGTGTGGCAGTATATTATATTATAAATAAAGAAAGATCAAATGCGAAATTATTTCTACTCATTGTCCTGTTATCTAGAGCTTTGATTTGTTTGACTTCTGCAGTCATTGACTCATTTTATAGATATGCCTACTGCAATCATACAACTTGGACTCGACTAATTTTATATACATTATCCAGTATTAAAAGCATGTACGAATATCAAACCCGCAAAAATTATTCGAAATAGAAAAGAACGTTACTGTATATTTTTTTCTTACTTTTCCGTACCGAAACACAACAATCTTGACCTCCGACCGATTGTATTCATCCGCCAGAAAATTGTAATATCGTAAATATATCAAACTGTTTGTATTAATGTATTGTAAATACATAAAATCATAGGTGTATCCCAAATCAAACAATTCTACGCCAAGGCTTTCAGATCTCAGATAAAACTGCAAAGACTACACAGTGGGCGGAGGGATATAAGTAGTAATAAGTCGTAGACAACCGCCGACCACTATAACTTCAAAAGCATTTGAATAGAAGGAAGCTGAAAAGTGTCATCGGACGATGACTAAGGTCTTGTGAATAAATTCACCGACCGAAAAATCTTTACTGATCCTGACTAGTCCCTGCCTCCCTTAGCCCTTTTTGTACCAAATGGAATCCTCCTCCTAACCCTTGTCATGCTGAATATTTCAATCTGCTACACCCACTACCGATTATCAACCAATCAGATTACTTGATGCCAATTATTGCAACAAATTCACAATCTGAATGGCAAACAATGTAGATCCTGATCAGATGGCTTCTTCAGAAGCCATCTGATCTGGATCTACATTGTTTCAAAGATAAGGCATATCAGGGATTAGCAGGACAAGGGCTAATATATAGCAGGAGTCCATTTTAAAATTAAGGTTGTGTTTTCTTCAAAATTTATTTGGAAAGTGACTGAACTTGTAGCAAACAGTGGAGGCCCTGATCAGACGCCGCATTCTGCGGCATCTGATCTGGGCCTGCACTGTTTGCCAGGGTACCCGTTTTGGGGTTTCCGGTACAAAATGGGTTAACCCCTTAGCTTGGACAAATAGATTTGGCTGCATGGTGCCTCCACGCAGAGCTGAAACCAACCACACATGAGTACTGGTAAACCGCTTAGAAGGTGACACCTGGCAGCCCAGGTAAAGTAGTGCGAGTCAGACTGTTCATGCATATAAACCCTATTGGTTTCATGGGGCAACAGGGCTTGAGATGTCATTTCGTCTCGATGTTGGGTAAAAATCACACAAAATTAGAAGTAATGTCTCCAAAATGACCTAAACAGTGTTAAAGCGGATGTTAAATCTCAAATAAAATATACAAAAAAAAAAGCGTATCATAAAAAGGGTCCTTTAACCAACCCATGCTTATGACATCTTTTCCCTAGTTTCAAATTCAATATAATTAGAGTAATTTTAAAACTATTTGCATGTTTATGGTATTTTCTATATTCTAAGAAAAATAAAAAGAACTCACAACTGTTATTACCATACTACAGTTTTGAAAGCTTTTTGCAATCTGTAAACAGTTTATAACCCGTTTTCTACCTCGTATGACTTGCGATTACTACAGCAGGAGTTCATAAATTGAAATTTATGGGTTATAGTCAGAAAATGGCTGAACTTCTGGCAAACAGGGAAGGCCCAGATCAGACGCTGCATCTTGCGGCGTCTGATCTGGCCCTGCACTGTTTGCTGTCTGCACTGTTTGCTAATGCCCAAGTTTGGAGTTTCTCTGTCTGAAATGGATTAAATGCCAATGTGTTTGCTTCATGTGTTAATATGCAATAAGAGGTTTGTAATGGCTTGTGCAACAGATTGTAAATGCATTTTGCATAATCAAAAAAAAGGTAAAGATCGAATAAATTGAGAGACAGAAATGCAGAGAGAAGTGGGGTTTTCAAGGGTATATACATTACCCTTTTTATTTCTGTTCAAAAACCTTAATTGAAGGTTCTTATGCAGACCCACAATCTCACAATGATCGGAGAATGAGTGCCAGTCAGACTGTTCCTTTAACCCAACTGGTTTCTCAGGGTGATAGAGATTGAGACGATATTTCATCTCAATATTGGGCAAAACTCCCACAAAATCGGAAACAAATTACATCTCCAGAATGACCCAAATAGTGTAGACTGGGATGTAAAACGTCAACACAAACAAACAAACTCTTAAAGTGTGATGAGTCACAACAGACAGACAGCATTTTCAAATTTGGAAAAATCTGGAACAGACAACTATTAACACATTGGAAACCCATAAAGGGGGACCTTGGCAAACAGTGCGGGCCAAGATCAGACGCCGCAGAATGACGTCATCAATGTCAAATCTTACATCAGATATTTTCGAAGTGCACTCTTTAAATGTAACTATTGAAAAAGAACAAAATTGGTTTATTTTCATTTATAAATGGAAATATATACCCAAAATGGTTCGAGATGCGGTACATGGAGGCTAATAATGAATACCCCTGTAAACCCAAGTTTTACTATTTTAAAGTGGGGTTTAAGGGGTTCAAAATTATATAGGCTTGTTTCTGTGATGCCTCTGAAAAAAAAAAAAAAAAGATTGTTGTCGGCTGCAGAAACTTCAATGGTGCTTAACCCTTGTCCTGCTGAGCCCGGATGCCTTATTTTTCAAACAATGAAGATCCAGATCAGATGGCTTCTGAAGAAGCCATCTGATCTGGATCTGCATTGTTTGTCATTCAGATTGTGAATTTGTTTCAATAATTTGCATCAAGTAATCTGATTGGTTGATAATCAGTAGTGGGTGTGGCATATTCAAATATTCAGCAGAACAAGGGTTAAAGGATAGGAAAATTAAAACCTAGTGCAGATAAATTCCCAATGGAACAAAAAATGCTTGCATATGAACAAAACAAGAAAAAATGTTCTATTTTTTTTTAATAATAGTTATTGATAGAATTAAAATATCCTGTGATGAATATTGATGAAGTCTTGAACCCATTTTGTCCTAAATGGAATCTTCTACTTTAAAATATAGTGGTAGTCCATTGAAATTTTAGCAGAGTGATAGGACAGGTTAATTTTGTTTTTTGAAATATATTTAGAAAATGGCTGAACTTTCTGTGAACAGTGAAGGTCCTCATGTCACTTGCTTCACTATACAACAACTGATCTGAGCCTGCACTGTTTACCAGTGACCCAATCTGAGATTTCTCCCATATAATGGGTTGCAAAAAAGATGGAATAATTTACAAGACCTCCCAGTGCATTGATGGTAAAAAAATGCAAATAATTTCCGGACCATTTCAGGTATGGTCTGTTTCTAGACTCAGAACATGTCAAGGTAATTTGTAACTGAAAAGCTGATATCATCAAAATTTAAAATCTCTGTTTGAATAGTTTTCTGTTCTCCATAGGAGAAAATTTTTCCTTTGGGAAAAGACATACTTTTTTGGTCCACTGATACTTTAAAACAGAGAAAGGTACTGAGTACAAAGCTTCCCGTGTGACTTTCATTAATGGTTGTTTTTTACCCATGCTATTCTTGTCCATGTGACATCAGAGTGCTGTGTATTTGTATGTTCGATTTGAGGTTTAATGTCCCCGTCAACACTGTAAAGGTCATTTTGGAGACGTTGCTTCCAATTTTGTGGAACTTTTACCCGACATTGAGATGAAATGACATCTCAAGCCCTGTCGCACAATGAAACCAATAGGGTTTATTAGCATCGACGGTCCGCCTCGCACCATGGTTCCTGGACATGCTTAGATCCTCTAAGCGGTTTACTAGTACTAGTGTGCGGGCCGTATTCAGCTCTGCGTGGAAGCATCATGCAGCCCATATATTTCTTCAAGCCCCTATGGGCTGGGGCTTCAGAGTGCTGTGTAAAGAGGCATAGACACAGATAAGGTTGGTATTTTGTGAGAGTTTGAGTGTTTGAGTTTTACGTCTCACCAACAGCTATGGTCATACAGAGACGGGACCTCGGTTTAAAAACTCATCCGAAAGTCTGGATAAGCCACGGATCGATCCTGTGATCCCTGGTTTACAAGGCATGTAGCATAACCACTACACCACGGAGGCTTCTGGTATTTTGTGATAATTGAAGGATAGATTTCCTTATTTTTGGATATAAACCTATGTTGTGGGTATTCATTAGAACCGCCTCATCGAGGCGGTTCTAATGAATGCCCGCGACATAGGTTTTTATGGAGAATTGACAAAAACTATCCTTCCATTTTCACAAAATACAAACCTTATCTGTTGCTATGAAAGAGGGTTATCTGTGTTGGGACTGTAATTGGCAAAAAATGTAGACACAGATTAGATCTGATCAGGATCTACACCATTTGCTTTTAAGGTTTAAGTCTCAGTTCAGGAGCGTTCTCGAAGCCTCCACGCAGAGACAATCCCAGATAGACATATCAGTGCTGTCAGTACGTTGATTATACAGCCCCCGCCCTTTGGGGCTTGAAGAAATAGATGGGCTGCATGATGCTTCCACACAGAGCTGAAACCTACCCGCACATGAGTACTGGTAAACCGCTTAGAGAATCTAAGCCTGCCCAGGCAAAGCGGTTCGAGTCGATCCACCCATGCTTATAAACCCGATTGGTTTTATTGGGCGACAGGGCTTGAGATGTCATTTCGCCTCAGTGTCAGGTAAATGTCCCACAAAATTGGAAGCAACGTCTCCAAAATCACCTATACAGTGTTGACGGGGACTTTAATCCGCAAATCAAACAAATGAAAACACAAAGACCCCTCTCTTGGCAAAAATTGAAGATCCAGATGAGATGGAAGCTTTCTGATCAGGATTTTCATTGTTGCATAAAAAATTGTGTAATTTGTGAATTGAATGAATACATTACATTAAGTATTTTGATTGGTTGATAATCAGAAATGGATGAGATTGAATTAATCTATTCAGCAGGATAAGGGCTAACTAATATTTGTTAAATTTCTCATATGTTGGCAGATGCCATCACCATATGGAAATAATTTAATAATGTTGACCCCCTTAAACCCCACTTTTATAAAGTAAAACTGGGGTTTACAGCGATGAAAATTATTTTTCTCATTCTGTTTAAAAACATAAATTGTGTGTTCTCGTTAGAACCACCTCTCTGAGGCGGTTCTAATGAGTACCCACAATTTGTGTTATGATCAGAAATATGAAAAATAACAGTTTTTGATCTGAAAAATTTTAGTTTTTGATGGTAAATGTTTCGATATATTTGAATTGGCACTTTATATTTACATATATATAGGAAGTTTGCTATTTGAAGTCTCCAGATCAGATATATCCTCATCTCACTGGTATGCAGCTAAATGGGTGGTTGAATATGGAAATAATTTTCTGTAGAATATAGCAAAGGAATTATAAACTAATGTGAGAGGTTGATACAATGGGTGTTAATGTGTCCATTAAGTGTAATTGTTGTGTATCTTCTGTAGCCTTACTAGTGATGTGGTAGATAAAGGGGGTTAATTAAGTAATGATGTATATTGTGTTGAGGCTTCCTGAGCAAATGCATTTCAGGAATATTATAGCCCATTTTATACGGGAAAGCCCCAAAATGGGCATCTGATAATTTAGGCCTTCACTGAATGCAAAATGTTCCTCATTTGTCTGAATGAATCAACTAGAAGCCTCCTTGGTGTAGTGGTTACGCTACTCGCCTTGTAAACCAGGGGTTGCAGGATCGATCCCAGGCTTCACCAGACTTTCGGCTGAGTCTTTAAACCGAGGTCCCATCTCCGTATGACCTTAGCTGTTGGTGGGACGTAAAACTCAAACAATCACTCACTCTGAATGAATCAAACTGACATCCCTTAATTTCAAAATGGACTTTTCCTTTATACAAGGATAAAAACGGTTAAATGTGTGTGTGTTTTTAGTTTTTTGTCCCACCAACAGCTTTGGTCATAAGGAGACTGGACCTCCGTTTAAAGACTCATCTGAAAGTCTGGAGATCGAACCCACAACCCCTGGTTTATGAGGCGAGTAGCATAGCCATTACACCATAGAGGCTTCTAAAAACAACAACAAAAAAACAACAAAAAATGGTTAAACCATTCTAGGAGTGTTTGCCTGAAATTTAGTGCTTGTGGATTGACAACTAGATTCCGATTTTGTGGGACTTTTACTCAACATTGAGATGAAATGACATCTCAAGCATTACTGCCCAAAGAAACCACTAGGATTTAAGGAGCAGTATGACTCGCACCCGCTTATTGTGAGCAGAGACGTTTAACCAGTACTGAAGTTTGGTTGGTTTCAGCTCAGGACCGAAGCACCATGCGTCTCCAAGTCCCAGTGGGTGGGAGTGCATTGTTGCCCTGAGCTCAGTGGTACTAATTGATGGCTTGGGCATTATGTGCTTGCATCCTTAATGGGTTATACACAAAGACAAAGTCACTTTAATTTTGGATCTGGTTAAGGTAAGAGATGGTGGCATTTGTATTAGTGAAAATTTTTTGCATAAGGGTTAATCTTATGAGCTAGAGATCTGGAAAATTAACCCTTATCTTGCTGTTCACGACAACCCCTATCTTTGGAAACAGTGTAGATCCAGATCAGATGGCTTCTGAAGAAGCCATCTGATCAGGATCTACACTGTTTGGCATTCAGTTTAAAAATTTGTAGCAATAAATTACATCAAGTAATTTGATTGGTTGATATAATGAAATGGGTGTGGCTTAGATGAATATTCAGCAAGATAAGGGTTAAAACATGGAAGGGAATAGAGTGGAATGGGAATGTTTAAAAGGAAGAATTTTGCTCCCCTGGCAAGCAAGCATAGTCTTTGATCCATTCCAGTCTGGCTATTACAAGGGTCGTTCAGTAAGTATCTTGCCTAAAGTACTTAGTCATGCTTGAATTCTTCTTTTTCCACATCGTCACCCGCAGCAATAAGCACTTCCTCCATCAATGTTCCAAGGCTGAAAGCCCATTTTAAAGAATACAGGGTCTTTAGAGTCAATCCACCCTCCAAATGCTGCCTTATAAGCTCTACACCTGACCGGAAGTGACATCCACATAATTTTTTCTTCAAGTTCGGAAGCAAAAAGTAATCACTGGGCGCCAGATCAGAAGAATAAGGTGTATGGAGTAAGGGTCTTCATTGCATCCATAGAAACTGTACAAGTATGGACTCTAGCATTGTCATGTTGCAACAGCACACCTTTTGTAATTTTTCCATGCCTTTTCTGTACTATAGCAGGGTTCGACATTAACCCAGGACCGATGGACATTGTCTAGAGAAAATCTGGTCAGGTCTAGTAAGGTCAGTGGCTGGCTGGTCCGAATGGTCCAGTTCAAAATCTGCTGCCACATTAACCCTTGTCCTGCTGAACCCGGATATGCCTTTTCTTTGAAACAATGTAGATCCAGATCAGATGGCTTCTGAAGAAGCCATCTGATCAGGATCTACATTGTTTGTCATTCAGGTTGTGAATTTGTTGTAATAATTTGCATCAGGTAATCTGATTGGTTGATAATCGGTAGTGGGTATGGCATATATGAATATTCAGCAGGACAAGGGTTAAAATCCATATTTTAACCCTTTTACCATAATATGTTTGTTTTCAGTTTGTTGCTCGAATTTTACTAAGCGAATAAATAATAATAGAAATAATCTGATGACTGTAGACCTAACATATCACTTTATGCTATGTTCCCACTATCACGATTCGCGCCACGATTGCAATCGTGTTCTTAATCGTAGACTAATCGCGGTGATCCTATCGGATCTGATCAGATCTTGAGGTCAGTCGTGGCAATCGTGTTAATCGTAGAAAATTTTTGAACGGTTCAAAAATTTTCCACGATCAACACGATCAGTTACCAAATCGGGATCATCGTATCACATCGTATTGCATCGTAACAAAGCGCGACAGATCGCATCTAATCGCGCTTCTAAATCGTGGTGATCGGGGTCGATCTTGGACAAGACAAACACCGCGTTCTGTTGAGATGTGTTGCGATCTCCCACGGGATGTCACGATTTGTTACGATCTGTCTGGTTCCATTGCTCAAGACCTGTCACATATGACTCGGGACCAGATGCGAGATGATACAAAGAGATACGAGTAAATGCGAGTAGATACGAGTAGTTACGTTTTTACACGAACGTTCACGATCTGTTACGGGTTCTCGTGCCCATTTGTATACCGGACAAGATTTAATGCGACTCATTCAGCGATCTGCTCTTCAAGAGGGTACATCTTCAAGAGGGTACATCTAGGTACAGGCCTTTGCTCGTATTTTAGAGCCTTTGAGAGATGTCACCCAAGGGTACTAGAGGCAGGAAGGGAAAAGACAAGGCTGTCCCATTCCAGGAGCCTGAACCATTCCAGCCAGAGAAAATGCCACATTGTCATCATCCGCAACTCATGCCATCCTCAATGCACGAGGGTTAGTGTTTATGCTGTAAAACTTCGAGAAACAATGAAGTCCATGGTCAGTCGGGCTGTATATATACCCGTCGGGGCCCAGTCGTAGCTCAAATCGTGATCGCCCTTGATCATGATCGTGCAAACATCGACACGACAGTCGTATGTTATCGTAACGGAGCGCATCGGTTCTTGATGAGCGTATAAAACCGTATCTGCACGTATCAGATCGTCCCTATTCGGGGAACCAGATCGTGATGATCGTTCCAGATCGAGACCAAGTCGTAGACTCAATCGCAACAATCCTAACGGGACTTATTTGATCGTATCTGAACGGGAGAACAGAACGTGGCTGATCGTGACACCTGAATTGACAAATCGTGATTGGATCGCATCTGAGCGTAACAAATCGTACCAAAACGTATAGACACTTATCACCTCGTATCCAAACCTGAAATTTCAGAGAATATTCCACGACCAGCTACGAATGGCTTATCGTGGCGTTCGTAACGGATCGCACGACAGTGGGAACCTAGCATTAGTATGATTTTTATCATTTCCTCGGTCCAGTTGAACTTAGATCAGGTTCAGTGCATCCCAAGAGTTTCAGGACCACCTTGTCTGGTCATTAAAGTTAATGTTGAACACTGTATAGCTGCACGTAATTGGTCCAACATACTGTCAACTCCCGTTATCTTAAAAGTCGAAGGGACTGGGAATTTTTGTTTCAAATAACAGTAGTTTGAGATGCAATGTAATGATTTGTTTGATTTGAGGTTTAACGTCTGTAAAGGTCATTTTGGAGACGTTGCTTCCAATTTTGTGGAACTTTTACCCGACATTGAGATGAAATGACATCTCAAGCCCTGTCACCCAATGAAACCAATAGGGTTTATTAGCATGGACGGTCCGCCTCGCACCGCGGTTCCTGGACAGGCTTAGATCCTGTAAGCCGTTTACCAGTACTAGTGTGCGGGCCGGATTCAGCTCTGCGTGGAAGCATCCTGCAGCCCATATATTTCTTCAAGCCCCTATGGCAGGGGCCAGCAATGTATTGAATATATAGCAAAACTAAAACAACATTACCCAATATTTAGTTTGAATTAAGCTGTAGTTTGAGATATCAGGGTTTGAGATAACAAGAGTCAATGGTATTAGCATAATTCACCTTGTTTGCATTATCTGCTGGTTCCTGGTCTGAAGGTTATCAGTGTTGGAAAAACAGGTAACCAGACCCCCCTGACCTTGAAAGGTCAGGGGGTCTGGTTACCTGTTTTTCCAATATTGACAATGTGCAAGCTGGGAGCCAGCAAATAATGCAAATATGGTGAATAGTCACCATTAACCCTTAATATCTTGCTGAATATTCATTTAAGCCACACCCATTTCTGTCTATCAACCAATCAAATTACTTGATGTAAATTATTGCTACAAATTCATAAACTGAATGCCAAACAGTGTAGATCCTGATCAGATGGCTTCTCCAGAAGCCATCTGATCTGGATCTACACTGTTTCCAAAGATGTGGGTTGTCGTGAACAGCAAGACAAGGGTTAATAGACTGGCCATGAGGTAAATAGTACACCAAGAGAACCCTCTTAATGCCAACTGAAAGCTGAGTCATGAATTTCTTTGGACACGATGAACCGTGACCACTCCATTATTAACTCTGCTGATTAGTCTCGGGATCATTATGTGAGGGATCCTAGTTTCGTCCCCAGTATTTATTCTTTGAAGAAAGTCTTCCGGAACGGAATCATATCTTTCCAAAAGTGACTCGGACAGATACTCTGGCACTAGCTCATTGGTCTTTACTTAGGCATATTGTCACCCAATGTGCTGAAAGCTTCCTCATGCCCATTCGTTCATGTAAAATGGTCAGAAATCTCCAATCTTCTAGCCATTCTGAAACTTTCATTCACCTGTCCTGCTTTACTACTGTAGTTCCCTTAGATTTTTACTAATGATGTCATCAGTACCATTCACAGATCTTCCACTATGCTGCTCGTCTTCCAACGTTACCCGACCAGATTTAAAGTCAACCACCCAATTTTTACAGTTGAACAGTCTTTCTGTAAACTTCACACAATTCCAAATAAATTTTCTGGTTCGTCTTTTTCAGAAACAGGTACCGGTATTTAATCACTGCTCTGTGTATACTCAATTTGTGAAGAAACTCAATTTGTGAAGAAAATTTGGCAACACTGAACCTGACTTCTTATTTTTGGCCCCCGCCCATAGGGGCTTGAAGAAATATATGGGCTGCATGATGCTTCCACGCAGAGCTGAATCCGGCCTGCACACTAGTACTGGTAAACCGCTTAGAGGATCTAAGCCTGTCCAGGAACCGCGGTGCGAGGCGGACCGTCCATGCTAATAAACCCTATTGGTTTCATTGGGCAACAGGGCTTTAGATGTCATTTCATCTCAATGTCGGGTAAAAGTCCAACAAAATTGGAAGCAACGTCTCCAAAATGACCTTTACAGTGTTGACGGGGACGTTAAACCTCAAATCAACAAACAAAACGAAGACTTCTTATTTTACCTCGCATGGACTACAAATACTAGACTGATTGATAAATTTTTTGTGTAACCATGTATAAGGCATTGATGTCATTAACTGGATTAGGCCATTTAAATATTGAACGACCCTTGTAGGTGTGAGACTGTTAATTATGGAAACCGTGTTATTACATAGATGTGATTAGATCCAGATAGAAACAAAAGATCCATTAATGTTTTTTGCTTTTTCTCCCACCTGTTCAGAAGAGTATACATGTATCAGTTACTGTGTACCGTAAAATCTCTATTAGAAGCCCATGCTCTAATAAACGCTCCCCCCCTCCCCCCCCCCTGATTTGAATGTTAAAAATGGCCTTTTTTTTGGCAATTCTCAGAAAAATACCAGCCTCCAATAAAAGCCCACTATACGCCGATGTTGATTCATATGAACTTTTTTTGTGACATTGTGACAGGGTCGGAAATTAAACTAGTCAAACAAAATGACTTCAGGTTTTAGGTATTTTGCCATGTTTGACTCGAAATGAAAAAACGTTAATGATATTCGCTTAAGTGAAGAAAGGGGAGGTAACTACTATTCTATTCTAAGACAAGGCTATTGTATCACCAGTCATTTTCTGAGAAACAAGATGGCAACCATAAGAAAGAAAGTGAGTGTTTTGGACCATCGTATGCAAATTGCAGGTTTCTATAGCCTCTAATAAACGCCCACCCCCCTCTTCAGGAAAGGTAATTATTCTAATAAACGCCCGGGCATCTATTAGAGATTTTACAGTATGTAGATGTGGCTCCGCTGGCTCTACTGGCTACATGTCCCGAATCCAGGGGCCAGTTGTTCAAAATTAACAACCTCGTTAGTTAACGTATCGTTAAAACTTTGATCATTTAATACGGCTAATATGCTAAACTTTTTGCTGAAAAAAATGTGAGCAGCTTTTGCGGCTGCAAAAGCTGCTCACATTTTTTCAGCAAAAATACCAAACTTTTTGATATTGTCCTTGCTAGAACAGTTAACAATTTAACCACTAACGAGCTTGTTAAGCTAACGATGCTTTGAACAACTGTCCCCAGTTGTTTAAAACTGACGGTGCTGTTGGTTAACATGTCGCTAAAATGCGGATCATTTAATGTGGCAGAAATTGAGGTTTTTGTTATTTGTTTGGTTTGAGGTTTAACGTTCCCGTCAACACTATATAGGTCATTTTAGAGATGTTGCTTCCAATTTTGTGGGACTTTTACCTGACTTGAAATGTTGGTAAAATTAAAAAAAAAAAAAAAAATCAATAAAAATTAAACATTTGGAAAGTATGCAATGTGAACCAGGCAGATGAGTCAATTGTAGAAAAGAATTTACTTTGACACTAAAATATGTATCTCTTTATCAGCAGCTGCTGCAAAAAGCATTGCATTATAATCTTTCAAGTGGTCAGATACACCTTTCAGGGAGGTTACTCTTACGAAAAAAACGATTTGTCTCCCTTCCCATAGGGATTACCTTTAAAGGAATTGTTTTAGAGTTTGCTTCCCAAAGGGAGCATAATTGTTTCTTTGAAGACTTCTGATAGCCACTGTATTGAGAAAGTAGAACTGACAGATACAGTCTTATTCCTATATTACCACCAGCTTTGGGACTGTTCAAAAGTGGTCTTTAAGACCACTTTTGAACAGTCCCAAAAGTGGTCTCTTACTGGAGGACACTGGGTGTAATTATAAGCTTTGTTTGTTTTTAGGTGTAATGTCTCCGTCAACACTTTGTGGGTCATTTTGGAGACGTTGCTTCAAATTTTGTGGGACTTTTACCTTACATTGAGATGAAATGACATCCCAAGCCCTGCCGTCCAATAAAACCAATAGGTTTTTCATGTATATGCATGGACGGTCCAACCTGCATCACTTCTGGACAACACAAAGAAAGAAAATCAGATATTTTAAAAGGAGAGTTTTTAGCTGGTCCTATTGTTGCACACGTTGCTGCTACTTGCTTCCAAATATCGGCCCCCGCCCATCGGGGCTTGAAGAAATATATGGGCTGCATGATGCTTCCATCCAGAGCTGAAACCGACCCACACACGAGTACTGGTTTGCCACTTAGAGGATCTAAGCCTGCCCAGGCAAAGCAGTGAGAGTTGGCCCATCCATGCTTATAAACCCTATTGGTTTCATTGGGTGGCAGGGCTTGAGATGTCATTTCATCTCGATGTCGGGTAAAAGTCCCACAAAATTGGAAGCAACGTCTCCAAAATGACCTTTACAGTGTTGATAGGGACATTAAACATCAAATCAAACAAACAAACAAAGCTTCCAAAAGTATGCCCCATTACTTTAGCAAGTCTTAATGTAACCTTTCTAAACCCATTTTCTATGGAGTAAATTTTGATTTACATCACATGAACAAGTCTGAAATGAACACCCCCCCTAAACCCCACTTTATATAGAGAAAACTGGGGTTTAAGGGGGTAAACATTATTTTTCTTATTAAATCTGCTCCAACGGGCCTCCGTGGCCTAATGGATAAGAGCGCTGACTCTTAGTCATTAGGTCTCTCACCGCCGTGGGTTCGAGCCTCGCTCGGGTCACGTGTGAGACGCCAAGTTCTGCAACGGAAGGTCAGGTGGTTTTTCTCCGGGTACTCCGGTTTTCGCCCACCTATGATTAACGATCGGCTCGATATGAGTGAAATAATCTTGAAAGGGCCGTAAAACCCAAACCAAAAAAAAAAAAAAAAAAAATAAATCTGCTCCAAGACATAGGTTGTTGGTACTCGTTATAAGGGCTTCAATGAGGCGGTTCTGGCGAGCACCCACAACCTGTATTTGGAGTAATTATTTGAAAAAAATCACAGATTTGCCGGAATAACATTTTTTATAGAAAATAGCCGCAGTAACTGAGAGTGTTGCGTAAGAGGATTATCTTGGAATCATAGGTTGGGCTTGGCAAACAGTGTAGACCCAGACCAGACGCCACAGTATGCGGCCTCTGATCAAGATCTATACTATAGCGGAATTCTAGGAGTAACTGAAACACTTTAAATCACAGTCTAGAGTCCAGTTGTTCAAAGCATCATTAGCTTAACGAGCTCATTAGTGGTCAAATTGTTAACTGTTCTAGCAAGTACAATATCGAAAATTTTGGTATTTTTGCTGAAAAAATGTGAGCAGCTTTCGCATCCGCAAAAGCTGCTCACATTTTTTTTTCAGCAAAAATTTTAGCATATTTGCCATATTTGATGGTCAAAGTTTTAACGATCCGTTAACTAACGATGTGAACTGGCCTCAGGACTGTTTCTCCAAGCAGCAAGTCAGAGACAAATCGACCCACAAGTACTCTCAGTACATTGATTTCTAACACAACAGTTGAGGGTAGTTGATTTATTGGAGTTTCAGTCTATTTCTCCTTAAAGTATAGTTTAATTAAGTAAAATTTGATAAATTGACAAACAGAAGAACAGTTGTCACATATTAATATTCTACATACCCCTAATTATGTTTAAATTATGCCTCTGTCATTCAGGTCATCTGACCTGTCAATCATTTTGGTCCCAAACCCTAATGACCAAAATTAATTTGTGCCAGTATATGAGAAACTGTTCTTTGTTTATTATAAATTGAACATCAGCATGCTTCTTTGAGAAGAAGAAGAAGAGTGTCACTATTTCATCAAGCCCCCATGGGCGGGGGCTGCCAAACCTTCAATGTCTGCAGCTGAATGACGGCATCTATCAGATCTGCAATATCAAGACACAAGACACTGTCAACATCAGGTACAGTGAACTGCTTGCGAGGCTTGGCATTGAGGACCTGGTCACCTCATCCTGAAGGAGAGAAGGTTCTGCTGGTATTGGATGTGTGGAATGCTCCAAGGGTGCAGTCAAGACAGTCTTTGACATATCGGTAGATGTACAACCTAGGCCTTTTTGTGGGAGGCCCAAGATGATCTCGAAGCAGCTGACACAGAGAGATCGCTGAGAGTGGAAGCTCTCGGCTATCGACCCTCTTGATAGACACACCTAGAGATCTGGTGTTAGGTCTAGCTGCAGCAAGCCAGCTACCTGAAAGGGGGCCCACTTTCGTGGATGTTGCCCCTGTAGATGCAAGTTAATAAAAAATCCTATGATGATGATGGCTGGCCAGAGTTCCTAGCATGATTTAACTAAATTCCGCTGCTTTTAGAAGAGAACTTGCTATATATGGCTCCATTGTATATGACTTCATTGTGTAATTGATTTTAGATGAAATCAGTTCATATGAAGTTTTGTACTTGGAAAGTTAAACATGTGAAGCAAGATTAAAGATTGTATCAGGAATCCTGTATGTCAAAGATATTGCATTACAAAAATTCCAATTGCCAGGACAACAGCTTGTATGAACATGCAGTTTTCACCATAAATTGACAATTTTGGTTTATACTGAAATTGGAATCTTCTCCTTATATAGCTAGACCTTGTACACAGCATTAACCCTTATCTTGCTGAATATTCATCTAAGCCACACCAATTTCGTTATATCAACCAATCAAAAAAACTTGATGTAATTTATTGCTACAAATTCGTAAACTGAATGCCAAACAGTGTAGATCCTGATCAGATGGCTTCTTCAGAAGCCATCTGATCTGGATCTACACTGTTTGCAAAGATAGTGGTTGTCGTGAACAGCAAGATAAGGGTTAATTTTGTACCCAATCCAGGTAGCGGTTATTATACCACCCTATTCTTGTCTCTGTGACAGACCCTAAAAATACAAAAAATTTGGACACCTTGAGGGCTTACTGTAATTCTCCGAAAATTTTAACAAATTTGTTTCTTGATCCAGCAAGCAGTCCAAAAGGTGTATAGGAGGTACATATATAAAGACAAAATGGCAAACAGTGTAGATCCAGATCAGACTGGTCTGATCTGGGTCTGCATTGTTTGCTGTCTGAGGCTTTCCTGTCCCAATACTTAGGATCATTACGGTATGAGTGCCCTGCAATTTTAGTGCATGGCAGGGTTATCTGTATAACCTGGACCGGGTTCATGTGCTGGGTTTGGGCTATAACAGGAAGAGGTTTTTCTAAAGTGTGTTTCAATACCTATAATGCCTAAGGGTCCCATAAGCAGTGTAGACCAAAATCAGACACTGCAAAATGTGATTTGTGATCATGGGGAATAAACTGTTTGCTTAAAAGACAGACATTTAAGGGTTAATAAAAAGGTATAATTAAGTCCTCTTTCAAAACCATAGTTTAGCCTGTGCCCCACCCCTGCTTGTTAGAGACATTAGCGATATCTTTATCGGACACATAGGTATGCTTTCCAAACAAATGCTGGCACATGTATTTATGTCATAAGATTCCTTTTCTTATATTCTGAAGTTTCTAGGAAGCTGATTTAAATTGAGTGCAAGCTATTAGAACCCTTATATGTTTTCTATGCCAATCTAACATTATTTTTTGCTGGTTTACAGAGTACAATCATAAGGATTAGAAATACTGGAGTTAAATAATTTCTTTTTTTTCTACAAAACTTATATTATTAGACTCCGAGTAATTAGAAGACAAAGTTTGAACTTTAATCCATTTTGTACCGGAAACCCCAAATGGGTAATTGGTAAACAGTGCAGGCCCAGATCAGACGCCGCAGAACGCGGCGTCTGATCAGGGCCTACACTGTTTGCAAAACGATAAGCCATTTATCAAATTAATTTTGACGAAAACACAACCTGACACCCCTAAATTCTGAAATGGACTAATATGTTATATATAATGAGGAAGATTCTATTTGGTACAAAAGGATTGATGTTTGATGTCTTCACAAATTTTTTAAACCGGTAAGTGGTGTTAATGACATCAGTGAGTGAGCACTTTGACCTCACAGCAATGCCCCTATGAAGAATTCAATAGATGATTCTGGAACAATTCTTCCAGTTGTTCTAGAATTGTTCTTGAACATTCAATGGCTGTTTTAGAGCAAAGTTCTAGAATGTATTCTAGAATTTGTTCTGGAACAATTCTAGAATTTGTTCAAGATCCCCCTACGAGAAAATCAAGAATTGTTCTTGAACAATTCTTGAACCTAGTTCTTGAATAGTAATTGAACCATAATTGGCCATTCTAGAACTTTAAGTTCAAGAACTTATTCTAGAACATGGGAAACAATTCTTGAAACCAATTCTAAAACTTACTGAATTTTGTTCAAAAAATAGTTCTTGAACCCCTGCGAGGAATTCAAGAAATCATTCTAGAACAGTTCTGGAACTTAATCTAGAATAGTAATTGAACACAGTTCTAGAATGTTTTCTAGAATTCACTCTAAAACGATTCTAGAATTTGTTCTAGATTTTTATGACGGTCTCTGAACTTTTAGTTCTAGAACAGCCATATTATGTTCAAGAACTAGTTCAAGAACTAGTTCAAAAACTAACCCTTCCAATAATTATGCTTAACATTTCATGATAATAAAGACCACAGGGACAATAGTGTCCTTATAAAATAACCTTTACCAATAATGTTGTTTTTTTACATGAAATTTAACCTAGCATTTTCTTAAATTTTATCTGATAAATATCACATTAGAATTTTATCTTTCCATATCTAAATCTAAAATACATGTACACTGAATTTATTAATTTGCCAGAAATGTTTGATTAATGTCAGATATAATAAGCCCCATAAAAATCATGAATTAAGTAACAACAGGAGAACCCCCAAACCCGTCATTGGCAATAAACAGTGCAGGCCCAGATCAGACACAACAGGGCCTTCAATGTTTCATTACGAAAACAAGCCTATACGAATACATCACCAATTTTTTGGCCAAAAATTAGAAATTTTAAGATGAAAAATCCTGATATTTTTCTTATTTCTGAGCAAAACATAGTTTTTGAGCAGAAATATGAAAAATAATGTATACCCACTTAAACCCCAGTTCTACTATATAAAAGTGGGGTATGGGGGGTCAAAATTATACAGGCGTGTTCTCGTAATGTGTAGAAAGTCCATGTCCATTCTTTTTTTTTTCCAGTCTAAAATTTCATGGTTACTGGAGATGAGAAATGTTCATGGCCCATTGTGTCAGTTGCTTGGTGGTTGGGGTGAGGGGTGGTGGGTGAGGGGAAGGAAGCTCATCAAGAAAGTTAAAGAAAAAAATCCCATCAGCTGTTGATGCTAATTGCCCTGAGATTTGAAATAATCTGCAAAGCATTAGTTTGACACACTCCAAGAAATCACTGGTTAAATTGAATCAACAGACAGTTATTTATTTTTCTTTGATTTTTCACCCATGTTCAGCATCTCTGTTGACAGACCTGTCATTATGATAAATGCCAAATTACTTAAGAAAAAAATAATTTTAATTATACAAGACTCCAGATAGATATGAGTGGCAAAGATTATTTTTGGACAGTATTTCTCCTTTATAACATAAGTTGTGGGTATACCAAAACTTCTTTGTAACACTATTGTTGGACTCCAAAGCAGAAACCGTGTTTGTTAGACAGCAGTGTTATATCCAAACAAAAATGTATAAATTATATAGAAAAATGACCATTTATGGTCATTTTTCTATATAATTTATACTTATTTTTGGATCCATCTTGAAATCATGTTATATTGAAGACCATGTTATAACAAACAATGCTATAATGAGTTTGTAGTGTATAAAATTTTGTTAGAATTGCCTTATCTAACACATACCACCCACCCTTGGGGCTTGAAGAAATAGATGGGTCGCATGATGCTTCCACGCAGAGCTGAAACCAGCCGCACACGAGTACTGGTAAACTGCTTAGAGGATCTAAGCCTGCCCAGGCAAACTGGTGCGAATCGGACCGTCCATGCTTATAAACCCTATTCAGGTTTCATTGGGCGACAGGGCTTGAGATGTCATTTCATCTCAATATCGGGTAAAAGTCCCACAAAATTGGAAGCAACATCTCCAAAATGACCTATACAGTGTTGACAGGGATGTTAAACCTGAAATCAAACAAAAACCTACACTGGATGTTTCTATTAAGCAATAAGAAATACGGTACTTATCCTAGCAATGGGTCCTTCTATGACTATCTGGAGCTCTGAAATGCTCCATTTAGAACAAATATACATGTAGTCTGCATCTTAATTAACAACAGTTGATTTGAAGTTGCTTGAAAATTTCACTCGTTTTACAGTTAATTAAGTTTGTCTACCCACTGGAGCAATGTCACATCTTTGTTGTTCATTGTCATGATATTGCATTTCCCTAATGCAGGCGTCACACTGTCCCGAAAATGACACCAGGTGGCCATACGAATATGGAATTTTGAATTTTGCGCGAAGATCGCTCCGAACATGGTCAACAGCCAATCTCTAGCCGAAGCAAGAACGATGCATGCAGAAGGTCACACGATGGCATCCGAACCACACACGATGGCAACACGAAGATGTGGTTTTTTATTACGAAGTTTACCCGCAGGCCAAACGAAGGCCACGCGACGGCTTCACGACGTCGTATTGAGAGTACGATGCGTTCGAACTAGGTCCCGAAGACGACACGTGACCTCCCGATGTTATAAAACCTTCGGCCGACCGTTTGAAATTCATTTGATGATCGGAGAGTACACAGTACATTTATACTCTCTTAAATTTGATTCAACTTAAAACCAATTTAAAATGCCACCCAAAGAGAAGACCACTTTTTCAGAGAGACTTGGTTTATATGACAATAAGATCTACTCATCTTGTTCTCTAAGGTGCATCAAAAGAAGCAATGTTGCTGCCTTCTTTTTCCTGGCTGTCTCATCACCAAAGTATGCCATTCTGCAGAAACGGAATTGTGAATAATTATGACTGAAGCTTTGGGAGTTACACAAGCCTATGCTCTGCAGAGTTGCTCATCAGGACTGACTGAGGAAGATGCTCTGAGGTTGGCCTTTTATATGTCTACGTTACCATGACACATGGGTATCGCTTGAGGTACTCAAATTCAGCTGTCTTCGTCGACACCGTGGTCCAATCTCAATGTCATCGTACTATAATACGATGGCTACACGACGTCATTGCGAGGGTTTCACGTAGTCGTATTGTCTTCCTAAGACAATCGGACGACTTCTTATTTCCCTCGTATTATCTTCGTGAGGCGTAAAATGCCCGAGAGCACCGATGATCACACAAAGAAAAGACGAAGATGACACGATTTGACAAGATGCCCTCACGATGGCCTTACGATGGGCAAGATGGACAAACGAATTCAACACGAAAATGAACCTTCGCAAGGACTTCCGGCAATTTTTTGGCATGCCAAAGATTTTGCCGCCGCTCACGAAGTTGCTGCCGGAGCCTCAGAAAATCCACTGGCGTTCATACGATAGCTTAAGATGTCCTCACGAATGGCCCGATGTTTTCACGATCAGAGCCGAATTAGAACATTTCCTTTATCGTGTTTCCATCTGGTGTCAATTTCGGGACAGTGTGACGCCTGCATAAGCATGCATCAACATCCCTATATGACATTGTCACATTGCTACCTTATGCAAATTCGAAAAAAATTACAGAGATTAAGATCTGGTGGACCTTCAATGCTTGGAAAAAGTTCAACCATTTTCTAAATAGACTGCTATAAATAGCTCAACCTGGCACCCTTAATTTCAAAATGGACTCCTGTTATATGTAAGATGGACGGTTCTATTCAAATGAAACTGTTTTAATAGGGACAGTCACCAGAGCTGCCTAAACGCAGATAAGTACAAATTTAAACCATTGTAGGCAGGAAACCCCTATATGGAGTGCATTCTCAGATCGGACGCTGCAGAAAACGGCATATGAGCAGGGCCTGCAAATCGGCCTTCCACCCCTTACATGACAAATGGACTTGTCCAACATATAGCAATGGAATAGTCCACTAGTATACAATATAGTAGCTATAGCAGCTAGCATCTTTGGCAGCGATGTATGCTTGCACTGGCAGCCCTGAACTCTGAAAGTATCCCAGCAAGCAAGCCAGCGATACAATGTGGCAACATCGCCATGTCATATTGCTGTTGGCTCAACATTCAGCCCGCTGTTATGTCCCTTTTTCTGATCAGAGAATTGATTTGACTTAAATTTGTTTTTTTTTTTCAGTTGCTAATGTTATACAGAAATGTAATTAAACTGACAATAGAACTAGTCATTAAGTGCTTAATAAATAATGTTTAATTGCTTGTACAGTATTGATTCCTTCAAAATTTGAAAATAGATAATAATATTACATCAGAATGATAAACAATATGAGCCAGGGCATGGCAAAACCTACAATAAGACCGGTGCGACAAGCATGCAGAGACTCGTATCAACCTGCACACCCATCCACTATGACAAGACCTTTTGCTTATATCTCTTTGCATAGGTATTTGCATAGCCTATAGTAGGTACATGCGATCACCGAAGACTGATTAGACTGCGTGAATACGCAGGCTGATCTGAATCTTCGTTGGTCACTCACGCCTTCTTGTAGATTTTGTCATGCGCTGGCTCATATCATTTCCAGTCTTTGTTGTGGAAAACAAAATGAATTGAAATATCCCCAATATGATACCCCCGCCCATCAAGGCTTGGAGAATTAGATAGGGTTGCATGGTGCTTCCACGCAGAGCTGAAACCGACCGAACTTGAGTACTAGTTTATTAATTAGTAGGTCTAAGCCTGCCATGGAAAAGTGCTGGAAGTTGCACCGCTTCCTAAACCTAGCAGTTTCTTTGGGTAGTGGGGCTTGAGGTGATATTTCATCTCATTATCAGGTAAAAGTCCCACAAAATCAGAAGCAACTTCTCCAAAATGACCTAAATAGTGTTGACATGGACGTAAATCCTCAACACTACTAATAAAAACACCAGTGCACTAAAATGGTGTCTTTCTTAACCTTTAGCCTGCTGTAGGCGACAAGTCCTATCTTTGCAAACAGTGTAGATCCAGATCAGATGGCTTCTGAAGTAGCCATCTGATCAGGATCTACAATGTTTGACATACAGTTTATGAATTTGTTAAAATAAATTGCACCAAGTTATCTGATTGGTTCAAAGTCAGAAATGGGTGTGGCTTAATTGAATATTCAGCAGGTTAAAGGTTAATTATCTCTAGAACTAGCATTTTTAGATGATTTTTTTTTCTTTTTTCTAGTGTATACATAGATTGTGGGTGCTCGTTAGAACCGCCTCCATGAGTAGCCACAATCTATGTTTGTACAAAGTGGCGCTAATAGTTGGGTATTCAGCACATGATGAATTGTTTTACTAGGCATGCTGGTACTGAGTATTACAACAAGGCTGGGATTAATTTCATATACAAGCATTCTTTTTGTCTTTGAGAAAATGTTGTTTTTATATATCCTGCATCTATTTACCAGACATGCTCCTTTAAGTACACACCCAAATTATTTTTGGAAAGAATAATTTTATGCACAAGCACACACTTTACTGTAACCATCTCACACAATTCCATATTGATTTATGGTGCATTTTTGACCCATATGTGGTGATCCCCTCTGCTGATTTGTTTGATTTGAGGTTTAACATCCCCGTCAACACTGTAAATGTCATTTTGGAGACATAGCTTCCAATTTTGTGGGACTTTTACCCCACATTGAGATGAAATGACATCTCAAGCCCTGCCGCCCAATGAAACCAATAGGGTTTATTAGCATGGACGGTCGGCCTCGCACCGCGGTTCCTGGATAGGCTTAGATCCTCTAAGCGGTTTACCAGTACTAGAGTGTGGGCCGGATTCAGCTCTGCGTGGAAGCATTGTGCAGCCCATATATTTCTTCACGCCCCTGGGGCGGTAATCCCTCTGCTGAAATTTAATTTGATCTGTAATATGTCCTAGCTATTTTTTTTTTCGTATCGAGTGTGCGCTTATAAGGTAGATTTTTCGCCATGACATTTCGTTTAATTTTGAAAAAAACTAAGTGCATGGTGTGGTAAATAGGTTGAATACTGTAGATGGTTTTACTAGCAGGAGGCAGATTCAAAATCTAGGTGTTTTAGAAAATGGCTGATTTTTTTTTGCAAACAGCAAAGTCCCATATTCAGATGACCTCTGACTGGCTGTGGGGTATGATCTGGACCTGATCTGTTTGTCAATTAATGTTCCTTTCTTTGGAATTCCCTTAGACTTATAAAGTCTGTTGAAATGAGACTTTTTTATTAAGTAATCCTTAGATGAATAAAAATATACCCCTTCCCTAGTTTCCCTTGCTAATTAAATCTCTCTCTCTCTCTCTCTCTCTCTCTCTCTCTCTCTCTCTCTCTCTCTCTCTCTCTCTCTCTCTCTCTCTCTCTCTCTCTGTCTCTCTCTCTCTCTCTCTCTCTCTCTCTCTCTCTCAACATATTTGATGTTAGACAGCATAAAATAAAATCTAGCCTGGCATGATGGCATAAGATAAAATGTGGCAAGCATGGACAAAAACCATTAACATCTAGGACTGATATCAGTCTAGAATTCCCTGTGTAAAATGGGTTAGGAAGTGTATATTAGTAAAACAACTTTACCTGAGAAAAAGTTGGGTTTGTATTGTTTTGCTTTCCTTTGCTTCGGGCCATAGATTGATCTATATCTATATTTGGAGCATAACTAAGGAAGATACATGTATCACAAATATTCATCTAAAAAACACTAGACCAGTATAGATGGCATTATCTTGCATGGGGGTGTTTGCCTTAACCCATTTAGTACCGGAAACCCCAAAACGGGTAGCATGGCAAACAGTGCAGGCCCAGATCAGACGCCGCAGAACGCGGCGTCTGATCAGGGCCTCCACTGTTTGCTAAATGTTCAGCCATTTTCCAAATAAATTTTGATGAAAACACAACCTGACACCCCTAAATTTTGAAATGAACTCCTGCTATATATAAGGAGGAAGATGCCATTTGGTACTAAAAGGGTTAAGCTTGACCACAGTGTGGAACTCCAGGATCACGCATGAAAACAAGCAAGCTGGGGGGGGGGGGGGGGGGGGGGGGGTTGATGGCAAAACTTAATCTTTCTAATTCTACAGTATCCTGTTGAGACCTCTCAACATTTAAGTGGTCACTGGTGAGACAGAAGCAGTCCATCAAACAACATGGGGCCACACCAGGCCTTTAATTACCCACACACAACACCATTAGGGGCCCCATAATGAAAATTTTATCACCCTAATCTTTCCCCAGATAATAGGATTATTTTAGGGTACATGGATAGTGCCAGTGGTTGGTGGTTATGTAATATTTGCATTATTATAATTAATAAATTAGAAGATACTGTGACAAGTGGCAGCACAAGTGGCCCCTTCCTTGCCCCTAATTGATGGCTGATTGATAGATGTTTGGCAGACTCAATGAGGTGGAAGTGACAGAAATGATTTCATAATTACCATTGCATGCTTGTTGTAGGGGGAAAAAAACAACAACAAAAAACAATGCATTACGTAAACACGCATATACAAATACATTGCCGCCTTTATCGCCGAAAAAAATGAAAATTTTAAGATGAAAAATTGTGATATTTTTTTTATTTCTGCTCAAAATATAGACTGTGGACACTAGTTAGAACTACCTCATCGAGGCGGTTCTAACGAGTACCCACGATCTATATTTTAGAGCAGAAATAAGAAAAATAAGGTATACCCCCGGAAACCCCAGTTTTACTATATAAAAGTGGGGTTCAAGGGGGTCAAAATTATATAGGTGTGTTTTCGTGATGATGGAAAATTTGATTTATCATTAGTCCATGAATACTTTATGAAAACATACCTATTCAAATATATTGGAAGTTTAACTACCAAAAAAAAAAAAAAAAATGAAAATGTTCAGATAAAAAAATTCTTATATTTTTCATATTTCTGCTCAAAACAACAAGGCAGTTCTAACAAGTACCCACCATATATGTTTTTGAGCAGAAATAAGAAAAGTATTGTATTCTCCTATAAAGCCAAGTTTTATTTTAGGGAGTTAAAATTATATATTAGGCATGTGTTCATGATAATGCCACTTTTTATAAGGAAACAGATGTCTGTCTGGGGCATAGATAAAACAAAAAAAATAAATAAATAACATTACGAAAACACACCCGTGCAACATAGGGCATTTTTTACATCTCCAAAATGGCTAATTTTTCTGATGAAAATCCATGAGTTGTTTCTTACTTATACTACAAACATTATTATTAAGGGTGTGGGAGCTCGTTAGAACCGCCTCATTGAGGCGGTTCTAAGGAGTACCCACAACCTATGTCTTGGAGCAGAAATAAGAAAAATATAATGAATCCCCCCCACACCAATGTTTTCTCTATATAAAGTGGGGTTTAGGGGGTGTTCATTTCACGGATGTGCTCATGTGATGAAAAGTGAGAAAAAAATAAACAACATGAACTGAGTTGGGCCCTGTTATCCTGATTACTAAAATGTCTAGACATTATAAATGACCATGAGGCCAATTTTTCAAGACTTCAGTGAATTGTAATAAAATATAGTGGTCCATTTCATAATAGATCCACACTGTTGACAGTTGGTGTTTATTTTTCCAGATACCATGAAATTAAAACCAATCCAGTCCAACATTTTCCATACTTACAAAATATAGGCCTGATATTTGTTATTTTAGTGTGTGGCCAGGAAATTGACCGCCCTGTCTTTCACATTAAAATAATATGTATAACTAAGTTCATCAGCATCTGGACAAACATTGGGCTATTTAATGTGGCACCAACCTTTAATAATTGGTTACCAAATACAAAAGTGTCTACACTTATAAGTAGTAGATCCAGCAGGGATGTTTTGAAAAGATTTCCAGTTAATTATATTGCCTTGTCTCTTTCCAGATTTAAAACAGATGCTGAAAAAGTGAGAAAAGCTGAGAGTTTTCACTGACCCTCCTAGCAGTTTGGGTAATTAGCTCTTAACCCTTGACCTGCTGAATATTTAAATATGCAGATCCTGATCAGATGGCTTCTTCAGAAACCATCTGATCTGGATCTACATTGTTTGAAAGATAAGACATATCCGGGCTCAGAAGGACAAGGGTTAATATTTTGTGGGTATTCTGTTTTATGCCTTTCCACATCTTTTATGGCATTCCTGACAACAGTAGATCAACATATATTCCCTGGGCATAACCACAGAGGCTTCATTAAAAGCAAATAGAGTTCATCTTCAACATCACTTTAAAACTCAGATTGAAATTGAGTGATTCTAGCAGCAATCAGAAAATATGACAAATTTTCATCAGAAATAAAATCACATGAACAAGTCAATGAAATGAGCATCCCTCTAAACCTCAGTTTATATAGAGAAAACTGGAGTTTATAAGGGTATGTGTTATTTTGTTTATTTCTCCTCCCAGACAAAGGTTGTGGGTACTCGCTTATTATAGCTTGAATATTTATTAGGGTATTTATAGAAAAAACACATGAGATTATTTATAGAAAGCATGTATAGCGCCTGACTCTGACCAACATTCAGAAGTTATTGCACGGTGTGTATTGTCGCCGCCAGATATGACATCCTAATTTGAATATTTTGTGGCAGAGAGGCCAAACTTGTATTCTTCTGTAGATTTGCGCTTTTGGGCCCCTTCTAAGAAACACATTCTGGCTGGACAACATGATTTGCCATAGGCAATGAACAATCTATATATCCCTCTGGGACATAAACTATATGCTCGTCAGTGATTGTAGAACAGAACAGAACATAACTTTATTGAAGTTAAGCTCAGGCCACTCGCAGGTGGCGTAAGAGCATAATATACAAACAGGTGACATGTAATAAATAGACATATTTTGTCACTAAAACATGCCTATACAAATGTATTGAAAATCTTACCACCAAAGAAGGAGAGGGCCTCCGTGGCCTAGTGGATAAGAGCGCTGACTCTTAGTCATTAGGTCTCTCACCGCCGTAGGTTCGAGCCTCGCTCGGGCCACGTGTGAGACGCCAAGTTCTGCAACGGCAGGTCAGGTGGTTTTTCTCCGGGTACTCCGCTTTTCGCCCACCTCTGATTAACGATCGGCTCGATATGAGTGAAATAATCTTGAAAGGGCCGTAAAACCCAAACCAAAAAAAAAAAAAAAAAACCAAAGAAGGAGAAAGTTTTCATATAGAAATTCCAATATTCCTCATATCCCGCCCAAAACACAGATTGCTGGTACCCGCTAGGTCCACCTCATCGAGGCGGTTACAACAGGCACCCACAACCCATGACCCCAGGCAGAAACAGGAAAAATGATGTGTACCCCTGTAAACCCAGTTTTACTATATAAAAGTGGGGTTTAAGGGGTTTCAAAATTATATAGGCATGTACCCGTGATGTAAACAAGCAAATACAACAATGAAAGTGAAACAAATACATCACATTACCAGGCCTATGCAAAATAGTAATAAGAACTGTGGATCCCTCTAGAACCATCACATTTAGGCAGTTCTACAAAAGGCAGCCACACTCCACACCCATAACAGGTACAGTAAAAAATAAAAAAATAATGTATACCCCTGAAAATGCCACTCCTTCCTACATAAGGTGGGGTTGTTGGGGTCTTGATCACAGATCACATAGACCTGTCAGTGTGATGATTAAACTTAAAAAAAAAAAAGAATTGAGAGAAAAACATAATAATAACAAGGATATGTAGTGATAAATTACAGAAAACTTAGTTAGCATTTGAAAATTCTTCATTATGATTTCTGTAAAGCAAGATAATTTGATGAGAAGATTTTGATCTTCCGTAGATAATAGTTCCTTGAATTTAATAATATATGGGCGTTTGTTAAAATATGAGGGTAAAAACTTTTTCTGCTCTGATTTGAAATGATTGCATACAAAAAGATAGTGAAATTCGTCACCAATGTCATTTTTCTCACAAAGGGTTCACTTTCTTTCTTCCAAAGGAATGTTTTCCCAGCTTGTATAATATGAAAATACCATATGCCATAATCAATTAATAGAATATAATTAATTTCCGTGATCTACATAACAATTACTGACCGTTTATTTGCACCGGCCGTACGCATTCGTTACGTTTCAACGGCAATCTCAGAATTTCAGTGCTTAAATCATTTTGTACCAGAAACCCCAAAATGGGTAGTTGGCACACAGTGCAGGCCCATCCAGATCAGACGCCGCCAGATCAGGGCCTACACTTTTTGCAGAATTTTCAGCCTATTTCCAAATAGTTTTTGAAGAAAACACAACCTGCCACCCCTAACTTTTGAAATGGACTCCTGCTATATATAAGGTGGAAGATTCCATTTGGTACAAAAAGGGTAAATTAATATTCATAATGATGCAAAAATTAGCAAAAGATGAATGTACTTGAAACAGTTTTGCTGTACGTT
Source organism: Lucinisca nassula (assembly GCA_963580285.1). Lineage (NCBI taxonomy): Eukaryota > Metazoa > Mollusca > Bivalvia > Lucinida > Lucinidae > Lucinisca > Lucinisca nassula. Next base: position 132,150,294 of record OY757019.1, on the reverse strand, counting down.
TTGTGCATGTAGATACCAACTATTCTGCATCTCTACATGAATTACGTACTGCAATACAATTTTGGCCGAGAATCGGCTGCAGTTCATTTATTGCTGTATCAATTATCAAAAAGTCTACTGTCTTGTTTGGTGAGACAGATTGATTGTTTTGGGTTTAACTACACATCAACCCTTGTGGGTCATTTTATGTTGTCTCCCAGAGAAAGGGAGAAAAAAGATAGAAGAGATAGTAGAGGAGATGAGAGTGATGGACAGAGGAGAAAGAGGAAAATGAATGAAAGTAAAGAAACAGAAGTACCGGGTAATAATATAAGAATCTTATATGGGTGTGAAGGGTGGATTGAAAAATCCGTCCCGAGGGACACTGTCCGTGCCGGACAGTGATCCCGAGGGAAGGATTTTTCTATCCACCGAAAAATCCGTCCCGAGGGACACTGTCCGGCATCACAGTGATCCCGAGGGACGGATTTTTCTATCCACCCCTCACACCCATATTGGATTCTTTTTCTTGCATACCTTCCATTTCTACTGCGAATTTTTAATGCTGCTGTCACTTTGGTTATCGACGTCCGCCATTTTGTGATGACACAACAGGAATGTTTAGTGACGTCACGCATGACGAAGCCGCGCATGAGGTTGTAATCAACCAGTGCATTTATCAAACACGCGATTTTATTCGATTTGGGGTCGGAACACCAGGGTCAGAACATAAATTTCTATCCCAGGGTAAAATCACGGATTTCCTTATCTGGTGTGCAAGAACAACATACACGATCTACCCTTACCTACTGCAAGGACAACAGGCCTTGTCCAACTGTACTGTAAGCCAATATCAGTTGGATGCCCTGACAGTGACACCTTTGCCTCACCCATCCAGCCCCTTGGCGAGACAGAATTAGTGTAGAATAACGGTGTATTGATATGTGAAATGTATATTGTATTGATATGCGAAATGTATATATATATTCATGCATAAATTACGTATACTGTTTACATGATTCAGATCTTTTCGCTATAATTGAGACATTACTTAACTAGATAAAATTTCATTTTACATATTCTTCTAGGTCGCAGACAACATAATTAGCAAGAAAATACCAATTCATTACAAAAACTCAAATATGTCGCTCTTCTTTGTGCGGATGAATATTATAGTAGTGAAAGTCAGTTACCACACAAAAAGACCTTCTCAATACGAAAACATGCTTATACAAATACATTGCAAATTTTACCGCTGAAAAAACAAAAGGTTTTAAGATGAAAAATTGTGATATTTTTCTTAATTTTGCGCAAAATATAGATTGTGGCTACTCGTTAGAACTGCCTCAGCGAGGCGAGGCGGCTCTAACGAGTAGCCACAATCTATATTTTGCCCTGTAGTCACCAGTTTTACTGTGTATAAGTGGGGTTAAAGGGGGTCAAGATTATAGGCCTGTTTTTGTGATGTAATGACAGAATTTTGTTCATTTAAATTGATCAGTTGTACAGAAGAAGTTGTTGCTACAGAGAAGCCGAGGACCCTGCTTATAACGGCAGTTTTCCTTCTCAAGATGTTTATAGTCCTAAAGACTTTGAAACTATAAAGAATTTCAGCACAGACATATGCTGCTGAATTTGGAGGTAGTAATCTGTGCAGTCGGTTTCAGCTCTGCATGGCCGCATCATGCATCCCATCTATTTCTTCAAGCCCTGATGGGCGGGGGTCACAAAGAAGGTGGGATTGCACTGGATAGAGTTTTTCACAATCACTAAGCTCCACCCCCCACTTTCTATGTGCAGTACTCAATATGCTAAATATGGATTATGGCTTCATTGAAGTTTGACAAACACTAGTCGCTTGTGACACAAAGTCTTGTTCAGCGTGTTTTGACGTATTTGCACTTTATTGAAGAGGTTGTATTGCTAAGCTGTTGTACGGTTTTAAGGCCACATATTTCCTGTTTTCTCATCTATTAGAAGAAGCATGTGTTATTAGTATTTGTTAGAATCGCCTCAATGAGGCGATTCTAACAAATACCCACAATACGTATTCATTGGAGTATTTCATGTTATACATGTATTGTCAAATCCCTGTCAGTATCTGTGGCATCTTGGGCTGTTCCATTCAAATTGTCGTTATAACAAAATTTGCCGATAGATAGAATGTCGGTATATTTGTTTGTTTGATTTGAGGTTTAATGTCCCCGTCAACACTGTAAAGGTCATTTTGGAGACGTTGCTTCCAATTTTGTGGGACTTTTACCCGACGTTGAGCTGAAATGACATCTCAAGCTCTGCCGCCCAATGAAACCAATAGGGTTTATAAGCATTGGACGGTTCGATTCACACAGCTTTTCCTGGGCAAGCTTAGATCCTCTAAGCAGTTTACCAGTAGACATGTGCGGGTCGGTTTCAGCTCTGTGTGGAAGCATCATGCAGCCCATCTATTTCTTCAAGCCCTGATGGGCGGTGGGCGAGAATGTCCGTATAAAGAAGGTTACTGTATGAAGGATCATAGGAAATATTGCAGCACTTCTGTGATATATGCACTGACCGACCAAACTTAAAACCCTCTTACATGCCATATGCATCAGAGAGTGCAAACATGCAACTTTTCCTGCACTGAAGTAGATACATTGCATCAGAGTAAATAACCATCCAGACATCTCAGCCACTTTAACCCTGTACTTATGGTTACTTAACCAGTGGTCAAGAATATTATCTACCTGGGCAGCCAGTTGTGCTAACAAAACAACTGTGAAATTAGGCAGAATAGGGACAGAATTAGCAATAAACTTTGGACAAACAAACTTTGACAAACGATGTTATATGTCTTGGCACAAGAAAGCTTATGTTGACAGTGATTTTGTTTTAACATGCCAATCGCGACAATTGTCGTTTGCTTTGCCATCTGCCGGTTACTTAAAAAGTCATTTTGGGCAAACAGTGTGCACCCAGATCAGACTGCACCTATATGAGTCACATCCGGTCACATCCATTTCAAGATTATTTCACTCATTTCGAGCTGATCCTTTATCAGAGGTGGTTGAAAATGGGAGTACCCTGAGAAAAACCACCTGACCTTCCATGCCAGAACTTGGTGTCACACACGTGACGTCAGCTTACCGCAGTGTGAGAACTCTTATCCACTTTATATGCCACGGCGGCCGGTTCATTACTAAGTCTACATAATGAATACCCTAGTAAACCCCCAATTTATAGAAAACAGTGGGGTTTACAAGGGTATACACTATTTTCCTAATTCTTGCTTCAAACATAGATTGTGGGTACTCATTAGAACTGCCTCAATGAGGCAGTTCTAATGAGTACCACAATCTTTGTTTTGATTGGAGGTTTAATGTCCCAGTCAACACTTTATAGGTCATTTTGGAGATGTACGTACATTGCTTCCAATTTTGTGGGTCTTTTACCCGACATTGAGATGACATGACTTCTCAAGCCCTATCGCCCAATGAAACCAATAGGGTTTATAAGCATGGATGGTCCAACTCGCACTGCTTTGCCTGGGCAGGCTTAGATCCTCTAAGGGGTTTACCAGTTCTTGTGTGCAGTTGGTTTCAACTCTGCGTGGACGCATCAAGAGCCCTTCTATTTCTTCCACTACAGATTTGCAAGATGAAAGCCTTCAATTAGGGTAGGGATCTTTAACCTGCACAAGGGATGATTCTCCCTGCACAGGGTTCCATAGTGTATGACAGGTGCTCTTCACTCAATATAGGTACAAATATGTGTATGACACTTGAAGCATAATGTTTAAACATTGTCCACAGTTTGACCACACTTTCACCTGTCGAAACCATCACCTGTCCAAACAAGGGTACCATAAACAAGTTAATATATTCAAGGCGTTTGTCTTGAAATTTTAACCCTTGTCCTGCTGAATATTTTAATCTGCCACACCCACTAACGAATATAAACCAATCAGATTACTTGATGCAAATTATTGCAATAAATTCACAATCTGAATGGCAAACAATGTAGATCCTGATCAGATGGCTTCGTCAGAAGCCATCTGATCTGGATCTACATTGTTTCAAAGATAAGGCATATCCGAGATTAGCAGGACAAGGGTTAACAAATTGGTTCTGGGAGCTGTTGGCTAGCCTTCATTAAAGCTACTCACCTCATGAACCAGGGGCAGGATTAGTCTTTAAATCGAGGTCCTGTCTCCATATTACCTTTGTTATTGGTGGGACGTAAAATGCTTCGGCACCCGTCCATCGGGGCTTGAAGAAATAGATGGGCTGCAAGATGCTTCCACACAGAGCTGAAACTGACTGCACACGAGTACAGGTAAACGGCTTAGAGGATCTAAGCCTGCCAAGGCAAAACGGTGCGAGTCGGACTGTCCATGCTTATAAATAACCGCTATTGGTTTCATTGGACAACAGGGCTTGAGAAGTCATTTTATCTCACTGTTGGGTAAAAGTCCCACAAAATTGGAAGCAACATCTCCAAAATGACCTATACAGTGTTGACAGGGATGCTAAACCACAAATCAAACAAAACAAACAAAACCTAAAATTCAAATGCACGCCATTGAGCCTGAGTGGCTAGGGGTCGTCACATGGTGGCAAATTGAAGAAGACATCTGTTTATACCTTTCACATGACTGAAGTTCTCCTTTCCTTTCACAAATAATAGTATTTACAAAGAGCATAAGTCTGCTAGCCCAAATAAGTCATAGACATTCTTAATTGCTGGACATTTATACAATTGTTCTATTGATCAGATGGTATTGTTAATATCTTGTTTTTATTGTTTCTCTATATTGTTTTATGGACCAGACAATTTGATTTTGGATAAAGACAGATAAAATAGTTGGGATCAGACAGTTCAGTCTAAAGCCTTGAGCTCAGATCTGGTATTGGCACCAGGACTTTCTTTCAAAGACCAAGGCCTGCTTGTTCAAAGCCTTGTTAGCTTAACGAACTTGTTAATTGTTCAATAGCAAGTACAATATCTTATCCTCTGGCAGTCTGGCATTTTTGCTGGAAAAAAATGTGAGTAGCTTTTGCAAATGCAAAAGCTACTCACATTTTTTCCAGCAAAAATATCAGCATATTAGCCCTATTAATCAAATTTTTAATGCTATTTTACTAACGACATTGTTAGTTTTGAAGAACTGGCCCCAAGGCCCAGTTGCCAATTGATGATATTAGTCAAAATGCCAGTCAAACTGATTGCTTGGGTCACATGATTGTCAGAGATGTACTGCAGACTAGATAGTCAAGTGGTTTTTCGCCAGGTACCCCAGTTTTTGCCCACCTCTGATTCAAGATCGCCTTGGTATAAGTTATATAATCTTGAAAGGGCTGTAAAACCAAAATATAAAGAAAAAGAAAAGAAAAATCAACTTGGGTTATTTTGTATGCCAAATACACTCATATTTTTTGCTGAAAAAAATTATATATTTGTGTATGTGCCTGCTGGAACACTACACATTTTGTCTGGTTGCAGGCTTGTTTGACAACAGTGATTTTGATCCCCCCCCCCCCCCCACACACACACACACACACACACTCCACTCCACACCCCGCACACTCAGACTGAAAGTAGACAAAGTGGTTACAAGTATCAAAGGACCAAAGCGCTACTGCCCGCTGCTGATACATTATATCAAGATAATCATTGAATCTAAACATTTATTTTTGAATTTAATGTTTACAATCAGATTGCTGGGTTTGTACAATATTACATTGTTGATTGCTAAACAATGGCTAATCCATCTTTAAAGACAGGTTTATCACTAATCCAATAATAAGGATTTCAAAATTTTATCACTGTAAGCCAGCCGTAGATGTAATGTTTTTGAAGTTTGATAAAATCTCTGAACAAACTGTTATGTTCAGGCAAATATTTAGAAGAAAAGGATTTAAATTGGGAACTGTTGTGTCTCTGAGCGAAAGAAGTTTGCCTGTTTAACAATGTTTATGATGAAACCATTCAATATTTAGATAAAAACTGTGTTAAATAGCATTTATCCCTCAAAATTTGCCTATCAAGTGCTTACAGAGATAAAAGTATAAACAGGGTACCATAAATAACATACAAAAATTGTAGTACAAATATTATGTATTAGAAAAATTAACTCTTATCCTGCTGTTCATGGCAACCCCTATCTTTGGAAACAGTGTAGATCCAGATCAGAATGATGGCTTCTGATCAGGATCTACACTGTTTGACATTCAGTTTATGGATATGTAAGAATAAATTACATCAAGTAATCTGATTGGTTCAAAGTCAGAAATGGGTGTGGCTAAACTGAATATTCAGCAGGAGAATGGTTAAATGATAATGATGATAATAACAAAATGGGTTAAACATGGACAAACTGTTCAACATGAATATTTAAAAGCTTAACACTGTTTTCGCATTTAAATTTTAAACCTGGGGCATCATCATAAATGCTTTGGTTGTAAATTCTTTATGTTAGCTAATTTAGTCCAGTTTTATAAGTATCTCAAAGACCCAAGCAGTGAAAATAGTGAAAATACCGCAACATTTGCAAATGAAGAAAGCTTCACTCCCATGCACATTAGTGGAATTTTGGTATTTAACCCTTATCCTGCTGAATAAATTAAGCCACATCCATTTCTGACTATATTCACCAATCAAATTACTTGATATATTTGTTCAAATCACAAACTGCATGACAACAGTGCAGATCCTGGGTAGGGCATGTCGTGTCGGTTAAGTGATACCAGTGTGTTTGAGCAAATTGAATCAAAGCACTGAGAGTACTGGTGAGACTAGATTTTCTCTGAGTGTAGAATGGAAAAAATAGTCCTGAACTGAGAATTGAACTGTTCTTTTCATTTAACACTTATATTCTAAGGGCCTCTGTAGCCTGGTGGATAAGAGCGCTGACTCTTAATCATTAGGTCTCTCACCACTATGGATTCGAGCCTGGCTCGGGTCACATGTGAGACGCCAATCTCTGAAACAGAAGGTCAGGTGGTTTTTCTCAGGGTACTCCAGTTTATGCCGTACTCTGATAAACGATCAGCTCAATATGAGTGAAATAATTTTGAAAGGGCTGTAAAACCCAAACCCCCAAAATAACAAAAAAAAAAAACAACAACATATATTCCAGTATTTTAAGCAAACAGGGTGGCGACCCTGGTCAGACGCTGCATTATACGAGGTCTGATCTGCCACTACATGTACACTGTTTGCCAATATGACCCAGTACATGAGGCCAGTCCAGATTTTACTTTTTACACTGCATGTGCTGCTATGAATAACCGGTGTACTTGGGTTTGGTACATGGTCAATGACAGTCATATGGACAATAGCAGGCTTGAAGCTTGTGTAGATAGTAACTTCGGGCCAATTGATAAAGAATCAACCCAAAAATCAAAAAAGAAAAAAAAAGGTCTAAGCCTGCCCTGGCATAATAAGCCCTGTTGGGCTTGAGATGTCTTTTCATCTCAATGTCAAGTAAAAGTCCGACAAAATTGGAAGCAACGTCTCCAAAATTACCTAAATAGTCTTGACAGGGACGTAAAACCTGAAAACAAATGAAAACAACATTGATCATTATAACCATGTTTTGGATATAACAGAGTTTAAAGATGAATCCCATTAATACAGTAAAATTCCTACATTAAGACCACCTTTGGGACTGTTCAAAAGTGGTCTTAAAGACCACTTTTGAACAGTCCCAAAGATGGTCTCTGATTTGGAGACACTGGGTGTAGAAAATACAAAGAAAGAATAACTGAAACCTTCTCAATAAGATTTTAAAAGCAGATTTAGTCTTAATTTTAGGTGGTCTTAATAGTGGAATTTTACTCGATATTGAATATTGAAAAGCCCATCGGGACTTGATGAAATAGATGGGCTGCATGATGCTTCCACGCAGAGCCGAAACCGACCACACACGAGTACTGGTAAATCGCTTAGAGGATCTTAGCCTGCCCAGGCAAAGCGGTGCGTGTTGGAGCGTCCATGCTTATAAACCTTATTAGTTTCATTTGGCGACAGGGCTTGAGGTGTCATTTCATCTCAGTGTCGGGTAAAAGTCTCACAAAATTGGAAGCAACATCTCCAAAATGACCTATACAATGTTGACGGGGACGTTAAACCTCATATGAAATAAAAAGAATATTGAAAAGGGAACATTTTCTACATTAATTCTGCACATTTTTGTTTGGATATAATATGTTTTTAACTTAGCACCATTTGTATATATTTTTGGCATGAAACTATGCAAAAACAGTTACATTTCCTTTATTACACCTTACTTTTCCATAAAACAGGGTCATTTATGTTGGTTTTATGTAAATGTTTAAGGTTTTCCCACTTTTTGATGATCTTCATTGTTCCGTCTCTGTGGGTGGGGGCCAGATACCTGGCAGTGCATGTGGCTTTTACATTCAGGGTTCAAAAAGTGCCAACAATTATAAATGGCTTTGGCAACAGAAAAGGTCCTTATGTTGTTAAGAATACAAAAGCGTCCCAGTGCTTGAATCTTCATGACATTGGAGCAGGGATCCAGAGAAAGCTGCATATAACAATTGGGGTTTACAGGGGGTGTTCATTTCTTGGACTTGTTAACATGGTGCCACCTGAGCACAGAGTGTTCATGGTGAGCTGTTGTCGTCCCCTGGTGTCCATTGTCTATAGTGTGTCAGTGCAAATGTGCGACTCCATTGTCTGCAGATTGGGCTAAAAACTTCATAGGATTAGCTCTTGTCAACACCCTTCCTTCTTCTGCTATCATAAAAATCTTAGAAACTGGGACACCTTAAGGACTTGCTGTTATTCTCCTAACATTTCAACAAACGACAAGGAGTCCAAAAAGTGCAGATGGAATGGCAAGCAGTGTAGACCCTGATCAGACTGCTCCTGATGGAGCAGTCTGATCTGGGTCTGCACTGTTTGCTTTGGCCTGTCTGTCCCAATACTTAGGATCATTACACTGTATAATCATGACTTGGAGGCAGCATTTTCAAAGTGTTTTCTTTTTTTTTCAGGGGAAATAGCGCTTGACATTCGCAGTCATGTGAATCGTAATTTTATGTAGAAGTTGAAGGCTTAAATTCTTTCAAAGTGTTTGGACCCATGGAGAACGCTGTCATAGTTAATTCTATTAAAAACACGGACAAGTCTAATTGTTAGTCTAGAGGCGGTTCTGGTGAGTACCCATAATCCTTAGTTTTACCTGGAAAAAATAACTTATTCCACCTTATATAAAAAAGGACTATCATGATGTTCTTTTTACAGACATGTAACATGCTGCATTTTTGGGTTATTTGTTTATCATTTGACCCAAAGTTACTAACTTCAGAAGCTTCCAGACTCCTATTCTCCATGTGACTACTATCCCCGACCTAGACCTTAGATGTTGAGACAGAATAAAATAAAATCTAGCCTGGCATGATGGCATAAGATAAAATGTGGCAAGCATGGACAAAACCATTAACATCTAGGACTGATATCAGTCTATCCCCAACCATGAAATGGTTATTTTTATAGCAGCACTTTAATTTTCTTCTCCCAGGTGTGACATCACAGTGCTGTGCAAAAAAGGCTGATCAGGTAAAGGGGCATAAGTGGGCCCCCTTCCAGGTAGCGGGCTCAATGCTGCAGGTATGGCAGATCTCACACCAGATCTCCAGGTATGTCTAGCATGAGGGTCGATAGCCGATAGCTTCCTCTCTCTGCGATCTCTCTGTCAGCTGCTCCCAAGTCATCTTGGGCCTCCCAGGCCCACGGAGGCCCACGTTATAATATCACCCTTGGAGTGTTCCACGTGTCCATACCAATGAAACCTCTTCTTCAGGATGAGGCCCAGGTCCTCAATGCCAAGCTGTACAAGTAGCTCACTGGACCTGGTGGTGACAGTATCTTGCGGCTTGATATTGCAGATCTGTCTGATCATTGCCCTGGCATTCCGCTGCAGATGTTGGAGGTTTGGTTTTGTAAATGACCAAGTCTCACTGGCATGGAGCATTGTATGCTGCACACAAGAGCTATACACATGGCCATGTAACTTGAACGACGGGTGGTGGGAAGAAAGTAGCAGCTTGTGCGATTCGGACCGTCCATGCTTATAAACCCTATTGGTTTTTTCATCTCAATGTCGGGTAAAAGTCCCACAAAATTAGAAGCAAGGTCTCTAAAATGACCTTCACAGTGTTGACAGGAATGTTAAACCTCAAATCAAACAAACAAATCCTTGAACTTTTTGCTGTTTTCACACATGATGTGGTTGAGCAATGTGATTTGGACAGTAAAGACCCCAGAACTACAGAATACCACATCTGATCGGCTCTACACTGTTTGCAAAAAATACAAGGAACTTTAAGTCCCCGTTCAGGACCATTTAACCAGCCTACACTCGGAGACAATCGACCCACCAGTGTTCTTAGTGCTTTAACCCTTGTCCTGCTGAGGTCGGATATGTCTTATCTTTCAAACAATGAAGATCCAGATCAGATGGCTTGAAGAAGCCATCTGATCAGGATCTTCATTGTTTGTCATTCAGCACATGAATTTGTTGCAATAATTTGAATCAAGTAATCTGATTGGTTGATAATTGGTAGTGGGTATGGCATATTAAAATATTCAGCAGGACAAGGGTTAATTTTTGCAGTTTTGTATGCTTGGTAGATATAAAAGCTAGACAGAGGCCAGGCTCCAGGGCAGGATGTACGCATTCCTGTTTTATTATATGACCCACCATAAAAATTATGAATTAATAATAACCAGGTAGAGGCCTACATGAAAATATAATTTTATTTTATTACCCTACAACAATAATTGGCATGAGTATGAAGATATGTAATGGTCAAGGTCTGTGCCAGTAATCACGCTTAATTATTAATTAAGTATAGAGTTTAACAGCCTAATCAAAACTATTTGGGCTATCAAGATGGTCATTTTACTTTACTCCCACTTTTACTGGGCAGACTTATACATGTGGTTAACCAGTTTATCATATGACGTTGCGTCTGAGAGTGTAATAACGCCATGTAATATTTTCGATAATCCACTAGTGGATTAAATATGCAAATTAGGTAGATACGTCCCGTAACGTTACATGTACAGCGTCCTTTACGACGTCATGTTTACTAATGGCGGAATATTGACATTTTTGTAAACAATCGTGAATAAAATGCGTTTTAAATGTCATACGATTAATAGAATCTTGCATTCGTACTCATGTGTTATTGAATTTATTAAACTGGTTGAGGAAAAGGGATAAAATGCTCGGCAAAGCCTTGCATTTTATCCCTTTTCCTCAACTAGTTTAATAAATTCAATAATACATGAGCACTCATGTGGCATTCTGTCTGATTTTCAAATTCTTGAGGTCGACCGTTTGTTTTCGGACGGTCACTCTTTACTTAAAGTGGATATTGTTATGAACTATCAAAAACAAGACAATAATGCAGAAAGTAGCAGGTCTGCTACATATATCAAACCATCAGAATTCAATACATTTGCGTTAAATTTTGATCAAGGTAAAGCCAATGAAATTTTATCATTATTAGACTCGTGTAACGGCAATTCAAGTAAGGAAACTATAAATCACATAACTTGTAAAATTTCGGATGTTTTTAAGGGAGCTGCTTCCCAAGTCAAAGCTGCAAGATCAAAATGTTACAAACCGAAAGACAGCAATAATCGGCCTTGGTTTGGTTTTAAATGTCAGACTGCCAGAAGAAAATATCATCTGGCTAAACGCAGACATAATGTCCACAAATCAGATTCAACCAGAAACGATCTAGTCTCAGCTAGCCGTTCCTATAAGCGCACTATGAATATTTTCATAAATAAACACAAATTTCAAAAACAACGTAAATTGCGGAAAATGCAGAAAAATCAACCCAAAGAATATTGGAAATTCCTTAACAGTCTAAAAAATAAGAAAACCTCAGAAGCCCCGTCCTTATCAGAATTTTATGACTATTTTAAAAGCACTTACACCGGTGATACAGATAATGATCTTGACTGGGATGATAGTAGCCATTCTTATGAGCCTGATTCTGAGATAAGTAATGAATGCCTTAATCGACCATTTACCAGCGATGAAATAATGCGGTGTATAAAAAAGTTAAAAAATTCAAAAGCTTCAGGGAGTGATGAAATCTTAAATGAGTACTTGAAAATCACAACGGAATGTATGTTACCCATCTATGTATCTTTGTTCAATCTTCTTTTGGACACAGGGCACATACCAGATCTGTGGTTAGAAGGAAAAATAAAACCTATTTACAAAAATAAGGGAGATTCTCTTGACCCTAACAACTACCGCCCCATAACCCTATTAAGTTGTCTTGGAAAATTATTCACAGCCACTTTAAACAATCGATTAAGCAATTTTCTAGAAGAAAACAATCTCCTCAAAGAAAATCAGGCGGGATTTAGAAAACATTACTCCACAGTAGATCATATTTACAGTCTTTACTCGCTTATAGAACTTCTTAAGGCAGATAACAAAAAACTGTTTTGTTGCTTTGTGGATTTTTCGAAAGCGTTCGACTCCGTGTGGCGCATCGGACTTTGGAAAAAACTATTACACACATCTGTAACCGGAAAGTTTTTTAATGTATTGCAAAGTTTGTACGCCGAAGTAAAATCTTGTGTAACACTTAATGGGGAGAATTCGCCCTTTTTCAGCAGTAACAGGGGTGTAAGGCAGGGAGATAATCTCTCCCCTGTTTTGTTTTCAATATTTTTGAATGATTTGGAAGACCATCTTACATTTGATGAAAATGAAGGTATTTTATTCGAACTTCATAATGGAATTACCTTCGACCTCATCAAAGTGTTTGTCATGCTCTACGCAGATGACACTGTGATTTTAGGAGAAACTGCTGAAAATCTCCAGAAAAGCATCGACTCATTCCATAGATACTGTGCACTATGGAAACTCAAAGTTAACGAAAGCAAAACCAAAGTAGTAATTTTCGGAGCACGGAAAACGGATTCCTTTTCTTTCTCTATTGGGAACAACCCCCTAGAAATTGTTGATAATTATAAATATCTAGGCACTTATTTTTCTAAATCCAGAAGTTTTTTAAAGGCACGTAAACACATCGCTGAACAAGCAAAGAAAGCTATGCATCTATTACAGGTTAGAATTAAAAATTTATTCCTCCCAGTCGACCTTCAGCTCAAGTTATTTGACCAAACAATATTACCTATTTTGACATACTCGTGCGAGGTTTTCGGTTTTGAAAATTGTGGACTCCTCGAGTCAATCCATACACAGTTTCTTAGGTCTATCATTCGTGCGCGTAAAAGCACTCCGCTTTACATGGTGTATGGTGAACTAGGCAGATACCCAATTGAAATCATTATCAAGAGTAGGATGGTTAACTATTGGTCTAAATTAATCAGCGGAAAACCACAAAAATTAGCATCACTACTGTATCAAAAGCTCCGCACCAATCATATTCAGTCTAAATGGCATACGAGTATCCAAAAAATCTTTGAAGAATGTGGCAGACCAGATATCTGGATAAACCAGTCCGCAAGCCCGCAGTGTAGCTCATTAATTAAACTCATTCTACAAAGTCAGTTTTTGCAAACATGGAGCGGCAAATTAGATAGTTCCTCCAAAGGTTTAAATTACCGACTATTTAAGGAGACAATACAATTAGAAGCTTATTTCTTAAAAGTTCCATCGAATCTCTATTTTTATTTTGCTAAACTCCGAACAGGAAACCACAGATTCCCTTGCGAACGCGGTCGTTGGCTCGGACTCGAACTTATCGACAGAAAGTGTGCTTTATGTAACCTACATGAAGTAGGGGATGAGTTTCACTATGTATTAATATGCCCTTTTTTCAAAAGTGAGAGACAGAAATACATAGATAAATATTATTATAGATCCACCAATGTGCTAAAATTCAAAGAATTGATGAACAGCGAAAATGAAGTCCAATTACGCAACCTTTGCATTTTTGCAAAAATGATTATCAAAAGAGTTCAGTGATCTTATGCCTCTCCAAAACAGATTTGCCTTGTCCATACCATATAGCATGTCCGTGACGCAAAGAGCATTTTATTATTATTATTTATTATCTCAAAATCGGACATGTTTCTGATGAGAAGTTGTGATATTTTCATAACTTTGCCTCAGGCATGGGTTGGTGGTTCTCCGTGAAACCGCCTCATTTGTGGCGATTCTAACGTGTATCCAAGACATGTGTTCTGTGGCGGAAATAAAGAAAATAATGTCGACCCCCGTAAACCCCACCTTTCTCTGCATAAAGTGGGGTTTGGGGTATTCATTAGACGGATTCATTGACGTGATACATTGTGTTGTATTTTTTGACATTGTGTTAACATTTTTGTTATTGGTATTACTACTATTATTATCAATAATATCGGTGGTGATGAGGATAAATATTGTAATTATAATCTTCCACTCATATGTCATATGCATGACCTGAGCTTGTCTTAATAAAGAACTATTATGTTATTATGTTATTATGTAAGATCCTCCATACAGTGCACATTCTTTTGCCATAACCAGTACAGTGCTTTCTTTTGCCATTTACTATACAAAAGTTGTAGAATAATTGCCAAAAATCAAATCAAAATCAAATCAAATTTGAATCAAATTTACATGTATCAGAAACTGACAATTTATTGCCCTTCTACAATCAGCAATTGAGTGACCATAGAAAAGTTTTCATGATCAGTCTCCTAAAAGAATGATGCCAACCCCTCAGGTTTCGAACCCTGGAACTCCTCGGTTAGATGTGCATCTGACCAGGCTACCGTGGCTGGCACACTTAGGATACATTACGAAAACACGTACGCCTATACAAATACATTGCCAATTTTTGGGCCAAAAATTAGAAATTTTAAGATGAAAAATTGTGATATTTTTCTTATTTCTGCTCAAAACATAGATTGCGGGGACTCGATAGAACCGGTTCTATCGAGTACCCACAATCTATGTTTTTGAGCAGAAATAAGAAAAATAATGTGCAGAAATAAGAAAAATAATGTATACCCCCTTAAACCCCAGTTTTACGATATAAAAGTGGGGTATTAGGGGATCAAATTTATATAGGCGTGTTCTCGTAATGAACACACCAGTCCTGTGTAACTTTTGTTTTTTTTAATGGCCTTTTCAAGATTATTTCACTTATTTCGAGCCAATTGTTAATCAGAGGTGGGCTAAAACTGGAGTATGCGGAGAAAAAACACCTGACCTTCCATTGCAGAATCTTGCATCTTACATGACCAAAGCGAGGCTTGAATTGCAGCTGTAAAAGACCGAGTCAGCACTCTTACTCACTAGGAAAAGTAAATGCTAGCTTATATTTTTCTGATCTCTTATTTCAGTTTCAAACATACCCTGTGGGTGGTTGTTCCAATTGCCGCTGTCCCCAGTTTTCACTGTATTAAGTGAGGTTTGCAAGAGTGTTCGTTTCAATATTTTGATAACAAATCCGTGGGAAATACAGCATTTTTCCTTATCTTCAAAACTGTTACCTTTCTTTCAAAAGTGTTTGATATTTTGCTTATTTATACTCCAAATAAAGATTGTGGGTTCTCGTTAGAACCGCCTCATTGAGGCGGTTCTAACGAGTACCCACAACCTATGTCTGGGAGAAAAAATAAAAAAAAATAACATTATATCCCTGTAAACCCCAGTTTTATCTATATAAAGTGGGGTTTTGATTTGTTTGTTTGATTTAAGGTTTAACGTCCCCCATCAACACTGTAAAGGTCATTTTGGTGACGTTGCTTCCAATTTGGTGGGACTTTTACCCGACATTGAGATGAAACGACATCTCAAGCCCTGTCGCCCAATGAAACCAATAGGGTTTACAGACTCACACCGCTTTGCCTGGGCAGGCTTAATCCTCTAGGCAGTTTACCAGTACTTGTGTGCGGGTCGGTTTCACCTCCTTATGGAAGCATTATGCAGCCCATCTATTTCTTCTAGCCCCGATGGGCGGGGGCCGAAAGTGGGGTTTTGAGGGGTGTTTATTACACAGACATGTTAACTTGTCAGTGACAAACCGAGGTTCTGTAGGGTTAGTGTACATCAACCATAGTGCAGTTTATATTTTACTTTTGGTCCTTTGAGATCAGCGTGAATATTCTGAGAAATCAGAAATAAATTATTGGTTTAGACTCATATTCTAGACAGTTTTTTAATTATTTGGACCCCATTTTGATTTATACCAGTCTTTGAATCGACTGCCTATTCGAAATTCGCAAAATTGCAGTATGTTTCCTCTGGCTTTCTTTGCCGGATCATTACAGGGTCACTGATGAGGCTTTATTAGCCGAAACTACGTAGTATGACCCATCTTCTTCTTACGAATGTTTTCATTGCTCTTAAAGGAACTCATTTTTGATTTTTATTAGGTAAGGCATTGCCTTAACTAATCATCTTAAATAAGTCTGTTTCTTTAATAGCCTTGAAAATTCAGCTTTATTGTGCATCATGAAAACACACCTATATAATTTTGACCCCCTTGAACCCCACTTTTTTATAGTAAAACTGGGGTTTCCGGGGGTATACCTTATTTTTATTATTTCTGCTCTAAAATATAGATTGTGGGTACTTGTTAGAACCGCCTCCTCTAAAATATAGATTGTGGGTACTTGTTAGAACCGCCTCGATGAGGCGGTTCTAACGAGTGCCCCCAAATTTATATTTTGAGCAGAAATAAGAAAAATATCGCAATTTTTCATCTTGAAATTTTCATTTTTTTCTGGGATAAAGTTGGCAATGTATTTGTATTTGCGTGTTTGCGTAATGTGGGAAAAGATGGGTTTATAAGAGTGTACTTTACTTTTGTAATATCTTCTCCACTACAGAGTAAAGGGGAACTTGTCAGAACCTCCTCACTGAGTAACCACAATCTATTATTTGAGCCGGCGCATGACAAAAGCTACAATAAGACCCGTGCTATGGTCGAAATCTCATTTCAGTCGGCCCGTCCGGTCAGCCAGGTCGGAGCAGTCTCTTGTTGCCCTGTGAAAAGCTCAGAGGCTGTAGAAAGCTCATGCGAACAGCGAAGACTGATCAGCCTGCGCGGATGCGCAGGCTGATCTGAGTCTTAGCTGTTCGCACAGGTCTTATTGTAGATTTATCGTGCGCCGGCTCATTTTGAAGCTGAAATCCCTAATTCTTTCTTTTTTTTATTACTATTGTTATTATTTATTTTATTTTTCTTACCATATGAAAGATACCATTATCCTTCATTTATGAGAGTACCGTTTGAATACGGTAGTGACCCTAAGTATGTGGGACAAATAGGCCTAAAGCAAAAAAGGAGCAGTCTGATCAGGGTCTACACTGTTTGCCATTCTGTTTTTTTTGGTCTCCTTGCTGGATCGTGAAACAAATTTGTTAAAATTTTAAGAGAATTACAAGTCCCCAAGGAGTTTGAATTTTTAAGATTTTTACGGTATAATCTCTGTTTACAAATAGGAGCTTTTCCATTGGTTTGAACTGGACTGTAGATATTGGAGCTCATTGATTGGTTAGTGACTTAGCTAGCAGACATTAACAAACTGTCACTCATTCATAACACTCAGTATGATACCACACTTTAGGGTGAGAAACAGTAGTATCCTATGGAGGTGAGGATTTTTGTGGATTAAAGTGGTTCATTCCAGCCCCATGATATACAATAAATGGTTTGGGAAATAATTCCTGGTTCTGATTAAGTCTGTCATTCTCGGTTTAGTTTTGTATTTATATCACTTTCAGAGGATTATATTTTTTAGCCAATTTTATGTGAATAGAATGTGAAATTAGAGAAATGGTTTTTCTCAGTGCTTCTGTGATAATTATCTGGATTTTATTTTGAGATTGTCTATATAGTGGTATTTTATTACAACAGAAAGTGACCTAGAGAAATATGGCCTGGATTTTGGAGATTTTGTAAAGTATTGTTAGATAAGTGCAAATGTTTAATACATAATGTTTTTTTTTTTATGAATTATAATTAAGTGGAATTTAGGGAAAACTAAGTACAAAATGCCTGTGCCTTTGTTTTGTTTGGTTTGAGGTTTAACGTCCCCATCAACACTATTTAGGTCATTTTGGAGATGTTGCTTCCAATTCCCGACATTGAGATGAAATGACATCTCAATACCTGCCGCCCGATGAAACCAATAGGGTTTATAAGCATGGACGGGCCGACTCGCAGCAATTTTCCGGGCAGGCTTAGACATTCTAAGCGTATTTACTACCAGTACTCATGTGCGGTCAGTATCAGATCCTGCAGCCCGATCTATTTCTCCAAGTCCCAATTGGCAGGGGCAGAAAATGCCTGTGTCAGTATAATGCATTATTTGATTGATACAAAAATTTGTAATATTTTTCTTATATGTTCTAAGTATAGATTGTGTGTGCTGGTTAGAATATTAAAGAAGTATTTTAATGTAAATTAAGTTGCCATCAGCTAGCTAGAAGAAGCATTGTATTAACATGACTGCCGCCCGATGAAACCAATAGGGTTTATAAGCATGGACGGGCCGACTCGCAGCAATTTTCCGGGCAGGCTTAGACATTCTAAGCGTATTTACTACCAGTACTCATGTGCGGTCAGTATCAGATCCTGCAGCCCGATCTATTTCTCCAAGTCCCAATTGGCAGGGGCAGAAAATGCCTGTGTCAGTATAATGCATTATTTGATTGATACAAAAATTTGTAATATTTTTCTTATATGTTCTAAGTATAGATTGTGTGTGCTGGTTAGAATATTAAAGAAGTATTTTAATGTAAATTAAGTTGCCATCAGCTAGCTAGAAGAAGCATTGTATTAACATGACTGTCATATTTAGATACCCGTATTGTCTACATAATATTATAATCAATTTTTCTCTAATCAGATTGAGGGTGTTCATTAGAACCACCTCTTTGAGGTGGTTCTAACGAGCACCCACAGTCTGTGGTTTTGTGAAAAGATAAAAATGTCATGTCAGCCCTGATAAACCCAATTAAAATTTACAGTTTTAATGGGATATATTCTTTATGAATTTCTAATGTCACAAAAAATAAATTTTGACATATACATGGGGGTAAGGCTGTAGAAATCCTAGCTTTACCCATTTTGTACCGGAAACCCCAAAATGGGTAATTGGCAAACAGTGCAGACCCAGATCAGACACCACAGAATGCGGTGTCTCATCATTTGCAAAAAGTTCAGCCATTTTCCAAATAAATTTTAAAGATAATACAACCTGTCACCTCTAAATTTCGAAATAGACTCCTGCCATATAGGAGGGGAAAAGGTTCCATTTGGTACAAAGAAGGAAAGTGGTTTATCAGATACCCATACTTAACTCTTTTTGTACCAGATGGAATCTTCCTCCTTATATACAGTAGTAGTCCATTTCAAAATTCAGGGATGTCAGGTTCTGTTATCTTCAAAATTGATTTGGAAATTGGCTTAATTTTTCGCAAACAGTGTAGGCCCTGATCAGACGCCACATTCCGTGGCATCTGATCTGGGCCTGCACTGTTTGCCAAGGTACCCCTTTTGGGACTGAATGGGTTAAAAACTGTTACACTCAATTTGTTTCAAAGCTCTCTGACTGGCTCACAATCAGAGAAAAACATTGATTGAAATAGCAGGAACTGACCTCATCCTATTTACATGTATAAGTGGTATGATTGTATTGGATTGTACTTTCGGTTCTTAGCCACTTCCATTCTTCTGTCAGCATCACTTGATTGAATAATATTGGAAACATCTTTGATATGGATTATTAGAAACTGTACATAATTGCTGGGCCATTGATTTGAGTCTCTAGATAGTCAGATAATTTGCCCTCGCCTGCCAAGGCAAAGTGGTGCAAGTCAGATCGTCCATTCTTATAAACCCTATTGGTTTCATTGGGCAGTAGGTCTTGAGATGTAATTTCATCTCAATGTTGGGTAAAAGTCCCACAGACTTGGAAGCAACTTCTCCAGCCTTGGTGGTGTAGTGGATAAGCTACTTGCCACATATACCAGGGGTCATGGGTTTGATCCCGTGCTTCGATCTTGAAAGAGCCATAAAGTAAAAAAAAAAATCTTTTATCCTGAACGAACTCTTTGGCTTGACATATTGGAAGAATCCATTTTTTTTTTTGACGAAAAATTCTGTTACCAAATAGTGCAGGCCCTGTTCAGACCCCACAATAAAAGTGGGCTTTATGGGGTCAAAATTTCGTGATGAATAAGAGTATTTTTGTTATTCTTTCCCCAGGGAAACACATTTCGTATTGTCAGTATTCTTTAAAATAGTCTTGTCCAGGATTTTCTCAGCGTATCCACAGTCAAGGACATAAAATATGTGTTTTATACTTCTTTGCAGCAATGAAATAAAGCAGACCCTCGCTATAAAGATATTATTTGTCCCCTAATAATTTGCCGCTGTTATAAAGAATCCCATTAAGGAGTAGAATAATAGGTAATGAGGGACTTTCTCCCTTAAAATGTTAAATTTATTAATACTCCAAGAAACAAATACAGTTAAATTCTGCTATTAAGACCACCTAAAATTAAGACTAAATCTGCTGTTAACTCATCCTGCTGTTCATGACAACCCCTATCTTTGGAAACAGTGTAGATCCAGATCAGATGGCTTCTGAAGAAGCCATCTGATCAGGATCTACACTGACATTCAATTAATGATTTTGTAGGAATAAATTACATCGAGTGATCTAATTGGTTCAAGGTCAGAAATGGGTGTGGCTGAACTGAATATTCAGCAAGAGAAGGGTTAAAAGCTTACTGTGAAAGTTTCAGTTATTCTTTCTTTATGTTTTCCACATTCAGTGTCTCCCAACAATAGACCACCTTTGGGACTGTTCAAAAGTGGTCTTAAAGACCACTTTTGAACAGTCCCAAAGGTGGTCTTAATATGGCAATTTTACTGTATTGTGGATATTTGTTAGAATCGCCTCTGCAAATGTCCACAACATTGTGGGGCGATTCTAACAAATATCCGCAACATTTGTTTCTTGGGGTATTAAATAATTTCAATAATCATGAATATTTCCATTTATCCATTTCATCTTGAGCATTGAAATTGTCGTTTTATCAAGTTTTGTCGTTAGATCGAATATCGATATAAAGGGGATTGACAATAATAATAAATTTGAAAATACTGTCTGCTAATTGCAATCAGCATAATTAGTAAATTTTTAAGAGTCAGGGTGTTATGTTACTTGTAAATTGATATTCAAAGGGTCTGGAGTAGTGGAGGGGAGATAAGGGCCTGTAAGTAGTGGAGGGGAGATAAGCAACAACACCCGCCGAAACAAGATTAGTCGAAAATGCACCGAGGCCAGAAAATGGTATATAAACCTGTGTACATGTTGAAATTAATAAACAAGCTATTAAACATTCAATTTACAATTCAACAAAATTTAATCTACAAGTGACTGTTGGCTAGAGAAAAATTATGGAAATGTTCAACATTCTTGGGTCTGGAGAGCATCGGAATTGAGTAATTCGAAGTTTTACAATTGCCATAAAATTTACTGGGAGTAATTAGGTTTTATTGGTTCGCTATTTTTTGTTAATTGATTGCGTTGGTGTCTTTATTGGTGAAATAAAGCCACAAAAAGTTACTGTTTGAGATAGCAAAGGCATTAAAAAGTAGCATCTTCCCAAATGAATTTAACCAATACCGTATATATGACAAAAGAATCCTCCACTAAATAGATATATGACAAAAGAATCCTCCACTAAATAGATATATGACAAAAGAATTCTTACGACCTGAAAGCCGTAACAAAGGAAAGATGCATAGCCTGAAAAAATCCCCGCCTATGGTGGGATTCGAACCCGGGCCGCCCGGGTGATAGTCCACTGCTCTTACCCCTGAGCCAAAGAGTCGACTCTCTGACGCAGTTGTCAGAGAGTGTTTATAAACCTAGAAGCTATGCATATGATCTACCAAGGTAGATAATGGAAGGGAGGTAACACACCCCCTCTTCAAGGAAGTCATCATTTATGATGACGTGAAGGATACCAACTTCGGCACAAGCCAATTCTGGCATTTCGGACGAGCCCCCATCTTACGACCTGAAAGCCGTAACAAAGGAAAGATGCATAGCCTGAAAAAATCCCCGCCTATGGTGGGATTCGAACCCGGGCCGCCCGGGTGATAGTCCACTGCTCTTACCCCTGAGCCAAAGAGTCGACTCTCTGACGCAGTTGTCAGAGAGTGTTTATAAACCTAGAAGCTATGCATATGATCTACCAAGGTAGATAATGGAAGGGAGGTAACAGAATCCTCCACTAAATAGATATCAGAGTTCTCATTAACTCTAAATTTGGAGTAATTTACTCCAACTTTTTCATTTCTGACTCCAACTTTTTGGAAAATCTCAATAGAAAAGTATGGTACCGGTAAAGCTCCAACTTTTTCTGGAGGACAGCATTTTTACTCCAATTTTCAAAATCCTGGTGAGAACCCTGAGATATGGATAGGTCCGTTTCCACTTTAGGGGTGGCAGGTGAGTTTCATTTTTTGTAAGTTTTGCCAAAATTTATTCAGTTTATTTCAAGATCAGGTGCTATATTTATATTTTTATAAACCGATTGGTTCTCCATACGTTGTTGGTTTATAACATACATATCAACATTTTGGCCCCCGCCCGTCGGGGGCTTGAAGAAATATATGGGCTGCATGATGCTTCCACGCAGAGCTGAATCCGACCCGCACACGAGTACTGGTAAACAGCTTAGAGGATCTAAGCCTGCCCAGGCAAAGCGGTGCGAGTGTCAGACCGTCCATGCTTATAAACCCTATTGGTTTCATTGGGCGACAGGGTTTGAGATGTCATTTCATCTCAATGTCGGGTAAAAGTCCCACAAATTTGGAAGCAATGTTTCCAAAATGACCTGTACAGTGTTGATGGGGACGCTAAACCTCAAATCAAACAAAAACAAACATATCAACATTTGATTTAGTGACAAAACCCTCCTTGATTTTTTTTTGACATAACCTCGTTTTTAGTGGAAGGAATCCTGGTGTGGATATACTGCAATGATCTTAAATATTGAGACACAACCTAAGCAAACAGTGTAGACCCAGATCAGACTGCTCCTGAAGGAGTCTGATCAGGGTCTACACTGTTTGCCATTACATCTGCACTTGTTGGACTCCTTACTGGAAAGTGAAACAAATTTGTTAAAAGGTGTCTGAATTTTTAGGAATATTTTGGAAATGTCTGTTTTGGAGGTGATGCTAAATCTTAGACCCCCCAAGGGATAACTGCAAGGGATACTAGAAAATTTGTCACTTAAATCAGATAAAACCTTTGAGTGGCATGCCCCTTATTACAAGATGATCAAGATAACTAATTGCTGTGGTGAGGTCACAAAACTGTTACAAACCTTTAAACAATAGGTGAAATTGATATCAAAACTGGTCTGTTACGATTATATTTTAAGCAAAGTCATATAAAACTTGGAGATACTTTTGTTGGATCATATATCAGAAAAACTGAAATGTGAATTTGTAACAATTTGCTTGGAATGTGGATAGCAGTGTTCTTTCGCTTCAGATGTCAAAAAATGTTGTTAATTTCATTTTTAGTCTACAAAAGATAACCCTGTTTGAATAAATAATAAAAGAAACTGCTACAAAGTGAAACAGATTAATTTGGTGGAAAATACAAAAGAAAAACTGCAAAGAGATAATTTAGATACATCTGATGTACTTGTTTAAATTTAAAACAGCACAATCCTTGTTATATATGACATTGATCAATATAACACATTTTTGCTTTGATTTAGTTAACGTAGGTGTTTTTCTCTGGGTTCTCCAGCTTTTGCCCATCTCTGATTAAGAGCCAATATAATTCTGAAATAAAACCAAAACAAAACTAAGCATAATACACTGGGTCAAATACGTAAACTATGTTAGTTAACCCATTGTATGCTAGTGGACTCTTCCATTGCTATATGCTGGACAAGTCCATTTGTCATAATTAAGGGGAGTCAGGCCTATTTTTCGTTTTTATTCCATTTTTGATTGAAAATTCTGTTAGCAAATGAACAGACGCCGCATTTTGCGACGTCTGATCTGGGCCTGCACTTTGGCCAAGGTTTCCGAATCATTTCACCACTTAGTTTCTGGAATGGGCTCTTCCATCGTTTGAATTTGGACATTCCCATTCTTCTAAATAGGGGGCTGAGTCAAAATCATTAGTGCCATGACAAACAGTGTAGATCCTGATGAAATGGCTCTTTATGAGCCGTTTCATCAGGATCTGCACTGTTTGCAAAAGTAACATATTCATCTGTATTACATTTTGTATCTTTTTATGTGCTCTCAGCCAGCTCAGTTATGGTAACAACCAAAATTCCTCCATTCAGAATGTCATGACCAGGGTTATCAATCATCCGGGAGGTGACAGAAATGATTACAATATGTTTCCTCTTGGTCTAGGGAGGCTTGCTGCCGGTTATATAACAAAATAATTAATATTCTACATGCTACAGATGTTTGGCTTATTGCTGTGTTAGTTTCACTATTTTAGCTATTTATGCTTCCTAGCAACCAAATAATAAATTTTCTAATTACTTGTGCATTTTTTTCTGTGATTCTGAAACAAAAGGTTGTGGAGGGTACATTGAACCCTAGATTCAGATCTTTGTGTGTTTCTGCCCTCAGGCGAGGGGCGAGGCAGTTCTAACTAGTACCCAATGTTTTAAAGCAGAAATAAGAAAAATAATGCACCCTCCTGTACTATATTGAAGTGGGGTTTAAGGGGGTCAAAATAATATAGGCATGTTTTTGTGATGTTAAATATTTTTGGGATATTAAAAGAATGTTACTATATGTACCGTTATGTATTCGGACAAAAAGATCTGCGAAAACAGTATAAACCCAGATGTGACACCGCAGAAAGTGTTGCCTCATCGGGATCTACAATGCTCATCCAACTATTTTTAGTAAATTATACTTCATCATATGCCAAAGTCCGTGAAATGAACAGCCCCCTAAGGCTAAACTCCACTGGGGTTTACGAGAGGTATACATTATTTTTCTTATTTCTGTTCCAAGTCCTAGGTTGTGGTACTTGTTAGAACCGCCTCATTGAGGTGATTCTAACGAGCACCTACAACCTATGTTTCGATCATAAATATGGAAAACATAACAGCAGGTTTTCATCAGAAAAGAAGCCATTTTGGAGATGTGAAAAAATTCTTTATGTCACATGGGTATTTTATCGTAATGATAAATTTTAGAACAAGCATGAGGTGTCCGAATATTTAGGTTCAGTACGGTACCACCCTAATGTGTGTGTGAATTCGGGTTTAACGTCGCTTTCAACAATTTTTCAGTCATATCACAACGGTGCCTGGTTGCGCCAGGGAGCTCAATGCTCACTTTTATAGTGCTGCCTCACTGAAGTATCATGTCCCAGACACATTACATGATACCACACCCAGTCACATTATCCTGGCACTTAGCTCTACCCCATAAATCTGAGTGCCAAGCGAGGAGCAGCTAGTACCATTCTTAACGACTTTGGTATGTCGTGGCCCGTGATCGAACCCATGACCTCCCGTTCCGCGGAGCGGACACTCTACCAACTGAGCTATCGGGGCCGGTGGTACCACCCTAAAGTTGCATTTCAAAAGTGCAAGCAATGGTTACAGATAAGTGTCTTAAATTTCTCAGTTCTTGAATTATTTATGGAAAGGTGTTTCAATGGGAATATATATGTGATTGTATTAATATTGTATGAGAAAATTGTTTCTAAATAGATAGATAAGTTTCCGGCTAGCTTATAATCCTAGTCACTCTGTCGGTGTTCAGATATAAATACCAAATATAGATTGCTATTGGTTTGGTCGCCATGAGGCGGGCAAACCGGGTATAATGACCAGATTGTAACTGTTCCATGGAGGGGCACGTGACGCGATCAACCAATCAACTTTAACATTAAACATCAAATCAAACAAACAAATAACGATGATGCAATACTATACTGCAATTACAGGAAACAGCCTGTCTGAAGAGCGAAACAGGCCGAAAAGCAAGCGTTTCAACTCCAACAATAAATATCTTAAGGGAAATGGATACACCTGGCAGGTGTGGTAGTTAGTCTACCATTTTTACCGTATTTCGAAACACACCTACACAAATACATTGTCACTTTTTGGCCAAAGAAAAAGAAATTTTAAAAAGAAAAATTGGAATATTTGCCTTTTTTGCTCAAAACGTAGATTGCGGGGAGTCGACAGAAACGCCTCGACGAGGCGATTCTATCGAGTATCCACAATCTAGTGTCTCAGCACATGATTACGGAAATTAATGTATACCCCTGCAAACCCGAGCTTTACTATATAAAAGTGTAGATTATATTTTCTTGTCCTTTGGGATCATTGATTCAATTGTGGAATTTTGAAAATATCTGTGGGTCACTGATGAGGCCTAATTGACCGAAACTAGCTAGTCTGGTCCAGAAAACATGTACACTCCATATTTTTCAGTTCCGCGGTGTATTTCTTGCTTCCAAAGGATAGACCTTTTATAGAACATATTTAACTTCACTATAACTGGTGTGTGGGAATGTGTGGCGGCGGTAAAACGTCTCCCTGCCCTACATCATAGTGTAGATTATATTTTCTTGTCCTTTGGGATCATTGATTCCATTGTGGAATTTTGAAAATATCTTAGGGTCAATGATGAGACCTAATCGTCCGAAACTAGCTAGTCTGGCCAAGAAAACATGTGCACACCATATTTTTCAGTTCTGTGGTGTATTCCTTGCTTCCAAAGGATAACCCTTTTATAGAACATATTAAAGGGGATCAAAATTCTATATGCATGGTTTCGTGATGGAAATACAACTTCAAGGACCTTATGGTTGCTACTCTGTTTGCTCTGTCCAACTGAAAAAGGGGTCTACTCTAACAGGGGAAGAATTTGCTCCTCAAGGGGTCTACTCTAAAAGGGAAGAATTTGCTCCCCAGGAGCAAATTCTTTCCTTTAAGAGTTTACCCCTTAGACATATCCAAAGAGAAACTACTTTTGCAGGAGTAGCCCCACCCCCTTAAGGCGTATCTATTTCCCTTATGGGGAACTTATAACAGCCGCAGTCATTTTCGCAAAGTTTACGTCTTGTAATGCCATTATGGAGTAAGTCCATAGGGCCATGGAAACGAAAAACAACAGAACATAACTACTACTTCTCACAAAGTGTGGCTGGCTGCGGTAGCTCAGTCGGATGCAGTCTGACTGGTGATAAGGAAGACTCGGGTTCGATACCTAGCGGGTCGGCAACATTCTTTCGTGGAGATTGATCATGAAATCTTTTCTATGGTCATTCTCTCCCTTCCGCTGATTCACGAAGGGCAGGGATCAGTTTTTGGCGACAGAATGTGTACTTATCTGGTAAACCGCTGACGGATAAGCCTGCTCAGGAAAAGCGTGGATAGGTACACTGACAGGACCAAACATGACCCAAATCAGTATTGACTGGGCCGTTAAAATACAAATAAACAAAACTTGCAAAGTTTACTTCACACAGATAGGAAAAGATTTATATATTCTGAACATCTTTCGGTGCGCTGATAGCTCTAATAATAGGTATGTATGTAAATGTTGGATAGACAAAGAACGTTATTTTTCCTCATTTATAAAGATCGCCCGGTGTAACGGGCCTCCGTGGCCTAGTGGATAAGAGTGCTGACTCTTAATCATTAGGTCTCTCAATGCTGTAGGTTTGAGCATGGCTCAGGTCACATAATGAGAAGTTCTGCAACAGAAGGTCAGGAGGTTTTTCGTCGGGTACTCCAGTTTTCGATCACCTCTGATTAACGATAGGCTTGATGTGAGTGAAATAATCTTGAATCTCGTAAAACCAAAAATAAACTAGAAATGTGTCAATACAACACAAATGCCCCCGCCCAGGAGCCTTCCTCACCCACCCCCTCCCCCACCCCCTCCTTAGGTCATTGACATAGGTTGGTGTATGGCTGATTAAACCTTGGAAAAATAACTATCAACATACCAAATAGGAACTCAATCCATCAAATGGTTTGGAAAATATGAGCTCTTACAAACGTTAAAATTCAACATTTCTAAGTCTGCAACCTTGATCTTAAGGTCATGCGGCAGGGTGGGGTTATGGCTGAATGAAACTTTTGACCTGTATCTATCATCATTCCAAATATGTAGCAAATCAATCACATGGTTCAGGAAATATGAAATCTCAAAAAATATAATATAAAAAATTTCTATGTCTGTGACCTTGACCTTGAGGTAAGGGGTGGGAGTGGGGGGTGGGGGTATGGCTCAATGAAACTTTGGACCTGCAACTATTGTCATACCAAATATGAAGCAAATCCATTATAAAGTTTGGAAAATATAAGCTATTAACATACTTAAATTTGAAAATTTCTATGTCTGCTACCTTAACCTTGAAGTCATAGACATGGATGGGGGTATTACTGAATAAAAACTTTGGACCTGCATCTATCATCAAACCAAATATGAACCAAATGAATCATAAAAGTTCAAGTTCAACATGGTACAAATACCTTAACCTGAGTCTTAAACATTAAAACTTTTCTACGTCTGTGACCTTTACCTTGTGGGGGTATTGCTGAATAAACCTTTGGACCTATATGTATCATCATACCGGTTATGAATCAAATTCATTGCACGGTTTGGAAAATAGGAACTCAAGTTCTACCTGGTACAAATACCTTAACCTGGGTCTTAAACATTAAAAA
The DNA here is from genome assembly GCA_963580285.1 of Lucinisca nassula. Lineage (NCBI taxonomy): Eukaryota > Metazoa > Mollusca > Bivalvia > Lucinida > Lucinidae > Lucinisca > Lucinisca nassula. The sequence continues at coordinate 132,121,598 of OY757019.1, read as the reverse complement.
TTTCAAAGTCCATGACCTTGACCTTGAGGTCATAGGTATGGATGGGGGTATTGCTAAATATAACTTTGGACATATATCTATCATCATACAAAATATAAACCAAATCCATTGAACGGTTTTGAATATATGAGCTCAAGTTCTACCTGGTACAAATACCTTAACCTGGGTCTTAAACGTAAGAAATTTCTAAGTTTGTGACCTTGACCTTGAGGTCACGGGTATGGGTGGGGGCATTGCTGAATAAAACTTTGGACCTATATCTATCATCATACTAAATATAAACCAAATCTATTGTATGGTTTGGAAAATATGAGCTAAAGTTCTACCTTGTACAAAAACCTTTACCTGAGTCTAACAGGATTACGTACGTACGTACGTACGTACACACTTTCGTAAAGAAGGACGTACATTCGGACGCAAGTACGCACGGACGCACGTACGGAAAACTATGCCCCCGGCATCATTCGATGCGGGGGCATAAAAAGATCGCTGGGTGTGTAAAAACATTTCCATGTCTTTGCTACTAGAATGCCAAGGTCGATATTTAGGGAGCGGAACAAAGTCATAACGTTGATGGGTCGTTGTTATTGTTCTTGAGCCCGGCACAGATAGCAATAGTTTCTGTTCAAAAACTTCATGACTACTAAGTGACCTGCCACCAGTTACAGACTGAGTTGTTAAAAGACTTTTTGGCGCATTCGATGGGAGCTATTGTATCTGATAAGCCGAGAGCCGTGTTCTTTATTTCCACTCAATACTTGACGTTTTACTAATCAGTTTCTTTCACAATTAAATTGTGAGCCAGAAAGATATACAAAAGGATTGCAAATTTCAGGTTTTTGCGGATGTATCGCTTTAAGAAACTGCCGAGGTTTAAGATACAGTTTGATTCACAGCACTTTATCTGGGCAGGCTTAGATCTTCCAAGGCGGTTCAGCAATACTTCAAAGTTCAGTCGGTTTCAGCTCATGCAGTCCAATATATTGCCCCCAAGGTCTGATCGGCCCCCGTCCATCGGGGATTGAAGAAATAGATTGGGCTGCATGATGCTTCCACGCAGTGCTGATACCGGCCGCACATAGTTGTGTTAAATCGCCTAGAAGTTCTAAGCCTGCCCAGGAAAAGTGGCTGGAGTCGGACCGTTCATGCATTTCAACCATTTAGTTTCATTGGGCGACAGGACTTGAGAAAGAATTTTATCTGCTCGTTTTATCTCAGTACTGAGAAAAAGTCCTACAAAATTGGAAACAATGTCTCAAAAAAAGACTCATACAGTGTTAACAGGGACGTTAACAACAAATGAAATAGATAACCAAGGCCCTAATGAAGGCCTGATGACTTAAGAAAAATCTTTTTATACGCTCGTTTGAAAAACAACAACAACAAAAAAAAAAACCGTCATATTAAGTTTTGGGGTTGCTGTCCGTCCGTCCGTTCGTAAACATTTTTTGTCGTTTCCGTATAACTCCTACTATACAGTTTTCATCCGATCAAGCCTAAAATGTGTATGTAGTAAGGCTAAGATGTGAAGATGTGCCTTAAGTTTCGAGAATTACTGTCCACCAAATATTAATAGAGTTATGATCCTTTTAAAAATTCGGTTTACATTTTCGTTAGGTTAAGTTTTTGTGCTATAAATGTGTAAACCATATGTAAGTTACATGTAGTTTATACTTGTCATGGCGTTAAACAATTTACCACAGAATACTCATTACTACCTACCCCTCCTGATACCAAGGTCACAGACTTCGAAATTTTATATACACGTTTTGTAATAAAGTTTATTATTTTTATCTAAAAAAAAATGCATTAAGTGGGATAATGATATCAGCTGGCTCAAATCAGAATGTAGACTGACAAGACCAAACCTATTGGATGCTTTTTGAAAGCAGCCAACTTGTTTTACTGTTATGTTTCCGTAAGAGGTCATTTACAATACATAATTGTTGGGGTACTTTTGAATTCATTCTTTGTAATTATTTTCACCAGTATATATGAAATATTAACATGTGGGAATGAATCAGATTATGGGAAAAGGTTTATTACATGCCGACAAACAAAACTTCGATCTCTCATCAGACTCCACATTAGCACAGTCTAATAAGTCCAAACAACAAATATGTGATTTTAAGGTTTAACCCTTTTTGTACCAAGTGGAATCTTCCTCCTCATATATAGCAGGAGTCCATTTCAAAACTTAACCCTTATCTTGCTGTTCACGACAACCCCTATCTTTGGAAACAGTGCAGATCCAGATCAGATCTACACTGTTTGACATGAAGTTTATGAATTTATAGCAATAAATTACATCAAGTAATTTGATTGGTTGATAGACAGACATGGGTGTGGCTTAAATGAATATTCAGCAAGATAAGGGTTAGGACTGACAGGTTGTGTTTATACCTAAAATTTATTTGGCAATTGAGTCATAACGTTTGAGGTGATTCTAACAAGTACCCACAGCATACGTTTTGATGGAGAAATATAAGCTCGGGCTACGTGTTTACATGTAGCATGTACAAAAAACAATACATGTATTTTTTTTTTTTTTTCAGAAAACTTGAATTTTTTTTCTTGATTTCACCCAAAAACTTTGGGTTATGAGTTGGGATTCCCAAAACAGGCATGCTTACACATACACTGTTTTCATTTAGCATCTCAGACTGGTATCCACGAGCAGAGATGGTTCTTATCTGACTCCTCATGACACATTGTTAGAAAGTCCCTGAAGATACATTTTCTTGTGACATGATTCAAGGAGTAAAATAATGGGAAGTGTCATACTGGGGTCCTTAGGGAGATACCTTGTGATCCCTTAGGGAGCAAATTTGATCTCAGTGCTGATGTAAGAATAACAATTAAAAGCAAAATTGATACTAATATGCAGGTACAGTACCTCTGCATACAGTCATGGCTTCGGAAATAGGTCACAGTGGGCTTGGACTTTGTCATGGCGATTATTTGTCAATCAACCCAAAGTTACCGGTAATAATACTGCAAGCTGTCACTGCTGCTGTCCATGTGATAATCTCGGACCAATCAATTTTAACAATGTGTGATTTTGGCCAGTTTTGGTAAGTGCTCCATAATTCAGCCACCATTTTATCAGTTTTTAAGAATGTTTAGTTTTTTGGTCTGACAGCTCTATGTTCTTTAGAAAACCTCTGTTTTTAATTGGTCGCCATAGCTGCAAAGTGTTTAATAAAGGAAGTGGCTATTGACAGCCGGCTGTTGAAAACAGACCAAGTCCAAGACTAGGACAAGCTTTACCCTTATCTTGCTACATAAATTAATCAAGCCACACCCATTGCTGACTTATATCAACCGATCAAATTACTTACATATTTGTTCAATGCACAAACTGCATGACAAATAGTGTAGATCCTGATCAGATGGCTTCTTCTGATCTGAATCTACACTGTTTGCAAAGGATGTGGTTGTTGTGGGTTAAAGCCCCCGCCCATAGGGGCTTGAAGAAATATATGGGCTGCATGATGCTTCCACGCAGAGCTGAATCCGGCCCGCACACTAGTACTGGTAAACCGCTTAGAGGATCTAAGCCTGTCCAGGAACCGCGGTGCGAGGCGGACCGTCCATGCTAATAAACCCTATTGGTTTCATTGGGCGACCGGGCTTGAGATGTCATTTCATCTCAATGTCGGGTAAAAGTCCCACAAAATTGGAAGCAACGTCTCCAAAATGACCTTTAAAGTGTTGACGGGGATGTTAAACCTCAAATCAAACGGTTAAAATAAAAACAAAAATTTATTGGACAGCATATCCTGTGTACAGGACACAGTATCAAACGTTAGATGATACCCTGTGAAAATGTCAAACTAAGCTGCTAAACTGTTCATGGGAAATGTTAAACCTATAGGTCTAAAGTTTAAATTTTACTTACTGTATTTACTCAAAAAGAGACAATTAAATTTACCCATTAGTTTTATGCAAAAATCAAAAAATACTTTTAGCAAACTGTGAAGACCAGACCTGATGGGGGGGGGGGGGGGGGGGGGGCAACTCTTGCAAAAGTATTTTTGTCTCCCTCGTCAATGGGGGTCATCTCTTAATCTGGAGGAGCAAATTCTTTCCTTTAAGAGTAGACCCCTTTTTCAGTGAGACAGGGCTTGTAATGTAGAAAAGTGGACAGGCAGTCCCGAAAGTTGCCTCCCTTTGAAAACTGGCGGAAAAATCTGCCAGGTGTTCCCATTCCCCTTAAAGGGAGATAACTTTCTTCTGTTTTCTGTTTACTTTCCTGTGAACTGTGTCCCAAAAAAGTGTAGAACCCTATAAATAAGGGAACCATTATTATTTTTGAAGGCTATGTCACCATGTCACCTTGTAGTATTAACACGACTGCGCATTGGCCATACTAGAGTTACTCATTCTTTTATTTTTAATGGTGATGATCAGCCTTCTTGTGTAGGTTGTGATCAGCCATTCACTGTGAAACATATCTTAATTGACTGTGTTGACTTTTCAACCTCACGTATTTTATATTTCAAAGCTGACACTTTGCAACAACTGTTTCGAGATGTACCTGTTGATAATATTATTTTATTCTTAAAAGAAATTGGACTTTTTCATAAGATTTAACTGTTTCAGATTTTTATACATTATCATTCTGACTTTTTACTTTTAATATCATCATAATTATTCATGCCGTTTAACCATTAACCGTTTGACGCTTATGACCCACAAAGAGGGTTGACGCGTCGTTAAACACGAAATCATCATCATCATCATCACCATGTCACCTGACAACCAGTTGTCATGACACTTAGGTCTTCTTACACCCTGACAACCAGTTGACAACAGACCTATAAGTCTCCTGACAACCGGTTGCCAGTTTTTGAAAGACCTAAAAGTCTCATGACAACCAGTTCAAGTAAAAGTCTCCTGAGAATCTAAAAGTCTCCTGACAACCAGTTGTCAGTTCTTGAAAGACCTTAAAGTCACCTGGCAACCAGTTCAAGTTGTCAGTAGACCTAAAAGTCACCTTACAGCCTAAACGTCTCCTGACAACCAGTTTTCAGTTTTTGAAAGAGTTACTTTCCCTGAAGGTGTATCCACTGTCTTCAAACCACAGTTCGTTCCAAATTTTCATGGTTCCAAAATTATTCCAGTTATTGAGGGTCGACTAATATAATATATACATAAATTTCAAAATACAATAAAGCATATAATTAAATTTCATTTGTTTCACAGTGTCCTGAGGAGTATATTTTGTCATTTCACCAGATCAGATTTGATCAGATTGACCCATTTTAGATTGGAAAACCCAAAAGCGATAATGGGATTGGCAAATAGTGCAGGTCCCGATCAGACGCTGCAATATGCTGCGTCTGATCGGGGCCTTCACTATTTGAAAAAAAAATTCAGCCATGCCCTAAACTAGAAAATAAAAAGAAAAATAACACAACCTGACATGCCTAAATTATAAAATGGACTCGTGCTATAAGTTATGGCGGAAGATTCCATCCAGTGCAAAATGGATTAACCCATTCTATGCGTCTCGTCAGCATGATCTCAGACTGGTAATAAAAGAGTTAGCCTGGCAAACAGCACAGGCCCAGATCAGAACATGACATCTGATCAGGGTCTGCACTGATTGGTAACAGGATTTTCAGTCAAAAATAGAACAAAAACAAAAAAATAGGCCTACCACCCTGTATATGACAAATGGACTTGTCCAACATATAGCAAAGGAAGAGTCCACTAGTATAAAATGTGTTAATGATAATTTTTGTTAGTGTTTTATCTATTTTGTATGTCTCCAGTCTAACTTCAGGCTAACGCATGTAATGAAATTGTCAAGTGTTGGAAAAAAGAGAGTGTGATATCGCAAGTTGATATTCGGAGAGAAAACATATCGAATTGAAACAAATTACTCCATGTCATTATCTGTTTGATAGCTTCAGCGGTGTCAAGGTTATTGTCAGTAAGAAACTGTCAAGTTTCTAAAAAGCCATGATTTGGATACTTAGAAATGGAAAAAAGATCAAATTAGACCAAATTAGGGGTTGCTTTTACGTGATTGTTGTTAGTGTGGGGGAGCAGACACGTGTGATCGGCGAAGGAATGGTTTAGCGACTGGTTGTAAAGAAATAGGATTGTGACGGCTATTAGAAATCTAATGAGAGTGGGTCACACCAAATAGAATGGTACAAGAAAATGTACCTTACATGATTAAAATTGAAAGAACAGCTTATTCCACACATTAATATATTCTTCTTGACGGTTTTGTCAGTTTGCAATGGATCCAAAGAGTGTTCGCCACAGTGAAGACTTAATAAAGTATGGTCAGATCTGACTGTTAGCTCAGGACCTACCATAGGTTTTGTTTGCAGGACAGCGCAAATAAGGCACAACTCTTACAGAACGATTCTCGGTAATGGATTTGATGGTTGCTGAGAATCATGCTTGACAGGTCTTGCGAAGTGGAAATTGGTGCCACTATCGGAACTAATGATACTGAAGTAGTTGATTATGTCTCCGAGATTTTTTCATATCCAGACTCGTAGAACTAAAGGTCATTTCTGCCAGCGATTTTACTGTAACCTTTAACATGTCGCTAAAAACGGCATCTGTTTATGTTGTCCGCTGCAATGTCTTGCAAAGTTCTCAACACATTTTTGCATACATTGGAAAACAGTGTGGACCCTGATCAGACTGCTACTGGAGCAGTCTGATCTGGGTCCACACTGTTTGCAAAAGTGCCTTTTAAATGAATCAGCAGATGACAAAGCAGACAACAGTAGTTGTGATTGGCATCTTATGAGTTAACCCATTTTCAGAAATGGAATCTTCCAGGATGGAGTCCATTGTGCAAGTAACACTGTTATATGCTGCTAAAATTGTTTTGCTGAAAACGTTGAACTTACACTTTTTATTTTGATATTATATGTTCCAGTTTTGTTTGATTTGAGGTTTAACATCCCCGTCAACACTGTATAGGTCATTTTGGAGACGCTGCTTCCAATTTTGTGGGATTTTACCGGACATTGAGATGAAATGACATCTCAAGCCCTGTCAATCAATGAAACCTATAGGGTTTATAAGCATGGATGGTCCGACTCGCACAACTTTACCTGGGCATGCTTAGATCCTCTAAGCGGTTTACCAGTACTTGTGTGCGGTCGGATTTCAGCTCTGCGAGGAAGCATCATGCAGCCCATCTATTTCTTCAAGCCCCGATGGGCGGGCCAGTATATGTGCATGTATTTGTTTGAAAAAATGTAGTTGTGTGCACAATGAACAAGATTAAATAAGTTGGTTTTGAGCTATGTATTTTAATAAGATTTAAACAAAGACTATAACATTCATTGCATTTTTCAAAGGAAAACTAATAAATTATAATTAATGGCCTTAATATGAAAGAATTTAAAAAATAATTAAGAAACAGAAGGTTTCCAAAAATTAAACATTTTGCATTTGTGCATGCAATTAATTTAATGCAAATTTTATGTTCAATTTTCGTGAAAGTTTTTCTAAGCCCTGTAAGGAAGTGTATAAACGCTATTAAAAATTAAGATCGTTTTACTGCCTTTTTGTCTGGCAACGGTTTTAACTGTGACAGGACTTGATTCGATGGAGACTTTGGGAAAATGTTGCGGCAGTTAAACAATGCTTCGGTTACGATAAAATGGAGAATTTATTGAGACATGTTGGCAACAAAAACGTCTCCTGTTTCCAAACACATTTGAACAGTCACATAGAAATGGTCCTACAGGGACAGCAGAATGGAAAGGAGATTTCCAGTAATGTTTTCTTTGAAAAGACAAACCCTAGATAGGACTGCACAAAGTGCAGTCTGATTTGGGATTTGTCTGTTCATAAGCATGAATAATCACTATACACACGTTCTTTGAGGCCTTGGGGAAGCTTTTTTTCCATGGCAATTTCTGTGCTGAACTGGGAAAGAAGCCTTTTTCCATGGCAATTTCTGTGCTGAATTGGGAAAGAAGTCTTTTTTCCATGCCAATTTCTGTGCTGAATTGGGCAAGAAGCCTTCTTCCATGGCAATATATCTGTGCTGAATTGGGAAAGTGTGAGAGAAAACATGCTGAAAATTAGAAATCATACCCATTTTGACTGTTTTGATTGTAAATAAAGCAGTATTTGCATAGACTACAGTTTCCGAACATGCATATACGTTTAAAATGCATTGTAGATTTGTGTGATTCATAAAATTCAATGAACACAAATAGACATAAAATGGAATGGACACAAGCACACACACACATGTATGCACAGAGTACATGTATAAAGTAGCTTAGTTCCAAAGTGAAAATTGTTCTGGGCCAAACTAGCTAGTTTCTGCTAAGTTAGGCTTCATCAGTAACTTAGCTTCGGATCAGAAAGGACAATTTTCTTATTCTGTTTCTTTGCTCAGTTTAGTGTTACATTAATAAATTTCTCACAAAAAAAAGGCGCAAAAAGTACTTCAATTTCTTCTTTGGCAAATATTTGGGCCAGTATCAAATAACTGAATATGCAGTAATTGCAAACTTGGCTCAAAATGTATTGATTATACCAGAAAAGTTCACCATGCATAAAATATATTCCCTTGTCTATCATTTCTGTTCCCTTTTGTTTTTCTTTGCTAATTGCTTATTGGCATATTTGATTGAAATCTTGGCTTTTTTACAAGAACTAGAAGCCCTCATAAATACTGTCAATGTTTTTACTGTTATTTTGACATTAGATCATTATTCGTAATTTTCTGGGATTAACCTCTTTTAGGAATTCAGCAGCTTTTGAAGGTTTCATCATTCCATATTAATAAATGTTGTTAACCCCAGCAACCATTGGAAGAATAACTCTTGATGATTTTGGATATCATCATGTTATACGGTCCATGTAAAAACCTGTGATCAATGTAAACCCCACTTTATAGTATAGAGAAATTGGGTTTTACCTGGGCAAGCATCAGTTTCCGTGCATTTGCAGAAAAACATAGTTTGTGGGTACTTGTTAGAACTGCCTTGACGAGGCAGTTCTAACAAGTACCCACAATCTATGTTTGTGGCAGAAATAAGAAACACGTCACAAATGTTCACCAGAAAAGGTTCTTTTTCTACAAACATGAAAGAAAACATTGTCATGTAAGTACAGTAAAATTCCTATATTAAGACCACTTTTGGGACTGTTCAAAAGTGGTCTTTCAGACCACATTTTAACAGTCCCAAAGGTGGTCTCTGACCAGAAGACACTGTTGTAAGAAAATGCAAAGACAGAATAACTGCACCCTTCTAAATAAGCTTTTTAAACCAGAATTAGTCTTAATTTTAGGTGGTCTTAATTTCGAAATTTCACTCTATGTTATTCAAATGTTTATCTTTGAAACATCATGTTGTAGATCGAGGCAATTACATGTTTAGCATGTACCCACAGTTTGATAATAGGTGAATAATTTGGTGAACTTGGAGCTCTAAATAATATATTTACTTCTGTCTTTTTCAGGCTGTGTGTGGATTTGCAACATATTCGATGACATATAATTTCAGTTAAGTGAACAAAAATAATGAGGAGGGTTTATAAGAAACAAGTGAAATTAAAGTGAGATGTAGTGGTAATAGTGTTCATATATTATTCATATCTGGATTATTTATTTTTCAAAATGTGCTCAAAATGTGGATTTACTTGGAATTATGTATTAAATTTATTTGCTTGGAGTTTAATCCTTCACTTGACAAATTCTGCAGGTGAGTTTGATAGTTTTCATTTTAGTGAATGACACTGTAGTTTCTGAAGTCTTGATAAGGTTAGAGGATTTATCTCCCTTTGATTCTGTAAACCATAAGTATTGGGACAGATACTAGGCCTTAGCAAATAGTGCAAACCTAGATCAGACTGCTCCTGAAGGAGCAGTCTGGTCAGTGCCTACACTGTTTGCCATTCAGATAGATTCTCTCTGCACCCTTTTGAACTCCATGCTGGATCATGAAGCGAATTTGTTGAAATATTAGGAGAATTAGAAGTGCTCAATGTGTCCGAATTTTCAGGATTTTTACGGAAAGCTTCGTTTATGAAAATCCTGACATTGTCGACCTGGATTAGATGCCACATTCTGCAGCATCTGATCTGGGTCTGTCTGCATTAATCATAGGAACTGGCTGGGTCTGTATTAACCCTTTATAGCAACTTGCATAGGAGAAGAATGGAAAAAAAAATTACAATAGATTTTATTTATTTTTAAGACGGAAACTAATTTAGTATTATTTGATAATTTGATATAGTTTTTCTGCCAGCAGACACATCAATATCTGAAATTTGTAAAGTAAGTTGTTTTGCACATTTATTGCTTTTTCACATGAAACAAAGCGCGGTGGAAACATTTTTATTATTCCCGATATGTGCTTTTACAATAATTCTTGTGTTTAATGTTAACTTTATATAATGAGTTTATAAATTGCTGCTGTCTGCACGATACCCATTAATAGTCTCTTAATTGAAAGTTGTGTTCGGAAAGACAGTAAAATCACCTTGAATTTGCAAACATGAAAGTTTTCTGTTTAAAGACCTATTTGTAGATGCTGTAAACATATTGTTTGTGGTCATTTTATTTATTCCGCCATTCTTCAAAGGGAGATGACTTTTGGGACTTCCTGTTTACTTTTTTTTTTTTATACATTCTGTCCCACTGTAAAAAGGGTCTACTCTTGAAGAAAAGATTTTTTTTTTATATTGAAAGAGTTAACATGAAATTCTTTTGCCACCTAAAGGGAATGGATACACCTTCAGGGGAGGCAACGCCTCCAAAAGTATTTTTGTCTCCCATCTGAATAGGGGTCAACCCTTAAAGGAAAGCATTTGCTCCTGATCAAGTTCTTACCTTTAAGAGTAGACCCCTTTTTCAGTTGAACAGGGCTTATAGAAAAGCAAACAGGAAGTCCCGAAAGTCGTCTCCCTTTGAAAAAAGGCAGTAAAATCTGCCAGATGTTCCCATTTCCCTTAACCCTTATCTTGCTGAATATTCAGATTAGCCACACCCATTTCTAACTTTGAACCAATTAGATGACTTGATTGGTAATTTATTCCTACAAATTCATAAATCGAATTCAAACAGTGTAGATCCTGAAAGATCTGATGTGGATCTACACTTTTTCCAAAGATAGAGGTTGTTGTGAACAGCATGATAAGAGTTAAATGAGTCTTTGTCAAATTAGGGCAAATACAACAGCTATGTGTATGTCTGCTTACTTTATTTTCAGATGACACAAACCCTAGTTTCCCGTACGGCTTTCCTCAGATAACAGAACACCCACAGGACGATTATTTTGCTAAAAATAACCCAGCGACCTTGAACTGTAAAGCTGAGGGTGATCCACGGCCAAAAATAACATGGTACAAAGATGGCAAGCCTGTGGAGACAAATCGAGATGACCCCCTCTCCCATCGAATGTTGCTTGATAATGGACAGTTGTTTTTCCTACGGGTGATTCACTCTAAAAATAACCATCCAGACATTGGGCAGTACTACTGTAATGCTACAAACAAGCATGGGACGGCCATCAGCAGGATCGCTAACATTCAGATTGCAGGTAACCGGCTTAGACTGAGTTTAGTAAACTTGGCATGAAATATTCATAAGTTACGGCAATGCCCAGGAGCTTATAATTCATCAGTTTATAGCAAATTATATGATCCTGCAATGCCATATATTCAGTCTCCTAGTCACAAATACCTCCACCCATTTGGTACTGGAAACCTTTAAATGGATACCCTGGCAAACAGTGTAGGCCCTGATCAGACACGGCGTCTGATCAGGGCCTATACTTTTTGCGAAAAGTTATGCCATTTTCACAATAAATTTTGAAGAAAATACAACTCACACCCCTTAATTTTGAAATGGACTCCTGGTATACCTGTACAATGTATATGAGGAGGAAGATTCCTTTTGGTATAAAAATGGTTAATAGAAGTGGAATAGCCTTCTTCAGGCCAAAGTAAAACTGAAAAGAAAAACGACTAGAAAGGAGAGAAAGAAGAAAAAAAAAGAAACGACTTATACTAAATGGTATAGTTGTAACAAAGCAAAATACAGCTCAAACACCTTTGGGACAACGAAAATCTGTTCGATATAGGGGTAGTTCGAGCCACTGAGGGTTACTCCCAAGAGGCAAAACGGGGTTAGTTTAGGGACATCTTTTCAGTGTTCTAGAATAAAAATGTATGCTGTGTGTACTCATTAGAATCGCCTCGAGGCGATTCTTATGAGTATACACAGCATACATTTGCAATATAAAAGTTGAAAACCTCCTTAATTATTCTGCACTACTTCTTATGTAGAGGAATTCCCTATGGACTCAAAAACGGGTTGGACTCAGCCATGGTATACGAGGCTTCGGTGTCTGAGCCATCGTCGAAGTTCTACTGTAGCTTATCTCATGAGCCCTTGCAGCAAAGTTCTTCAGGGTTTATATGTGGTGAATAAAAAAAAAAGAGAGAAAATATTTGTTTTGCTCCATTCCCCTGTGAAATTATGGTATCTGATATAATCAGAAAATTATGAAATAGTCTAGTTTTGATCAGACAAGTATTATCAGGTGGTCTCCTCAAAGATGTGGTGATATATGTTATGATAATCATCAGATATTTTAGTGGGGAGCCACTTTAGGTGAAAAAGCACCGCAACTAGATCATATAAATTATGCTAAAATGGATCAGCATTTAAGACATAAGTTTGATATTTTTAGCTTCTGAGACCTATTTCTAACAGGATGACAATATTTTATGTAGGTTTGTTAGACAGTAAGAAAGGCTGGAAAGATATTTTTTTAAAAAATGAAAATTGATGAGGGCGCCTTTTACTCTGCATTGGGACTTGTTTATCAAATGTTAACATACTACATGCTCTGAGATAAATTTTGTTTGTTTACATAATTTGACACCCAGGGTGGTGGGGGAGGTTTATGATTTGTGAAATACACATGAAGTTATATCAGCATATTAAAGCCATAGCAGCCGATAAGGATGGTATTTTGTGATAATTGAAGGATAGTTTTCTAAACCTATGTTGTGGGTATTCATTAGAACCGCCTTGGTGAGGCGGTTCTAATGAATACCCACAACATAGGTTTTTATGGAGAATTGACAAAAACTATCCTTCAGTTATCGCAAAATACGAACCTTGTCTGTTGCTATGATTAAAGCTAATAACATTTTATTCCTGTATCTGTCCACTTGTGGGTTAGTAAGGCTAAGACTGCTGACTTTCAATCAAGGTGGGTTGGAGTCTTTCTGTGGTCATACATAAGACAAGTTGGGGCACTCCAGTTATTAATGATCGGCTTGATCTTGAAAGAACCGTAAAACACCTAAAAACATGCCCATTCAGGATCACTTTCTCACCAGTACTGTTAACAGTTTTACAGTTTCTCACCATGGTGTTAAGAAAAATCATGTCATAAAAAATATTTCATCATTATATCATATTTGGCAGCTGGTAGTTGATTGTGCAGTGGAGTAAATAATTGGAAAATCTAGCTGGCCATTTTCACCATGGCGTGATCAAGATCAAAGGAACAGAAAAGGATTTTTTTTCAACAATTGCTGGTGAATTATATGTGCACCCAGCAGACGTCTGCAATTAGCAGGCTTTTGTGAATGCTGCAGTTATGAGAAATAAGGAAAATAAAATGGTTGTGCATCCAATTATGATTGCATATTAATATACGTCTGCCATTTATATGCATATATACCATATTTACCTCGAGTATTCGGACACCTCGACTCCTAAACCTATAAAATGCCAATCACGACAATTGTTGTCTGTTTTGTTGTCTGCCGGTTACTTTAAAATTCATTTTTGCAAACAGTGTGAACCCAGATCAGACTGCTCCTCTAGGAGCAGTCTGATCTTGGTTCACACTGGTTGCCTGTATGCAAAAATATTTTCAAAACGTTTGAAAGAAGATTCAGCAACTACATAAGCAGACGGCATTTTCAGATGTAGAGGTTCTCAGCGTTTTAAGGGTTAACATACTTGTTCTAAAGGCCAATGTTGTGACTAAAAATAGCTGGCCGCGCAACAAACAGAATACACCACAGAACTGGAAAATATGAAGTGTACATGTTTTCTTGGTCAGACTAGTTAGTTTCGACCAATTAGGCCTCCTCAGGGACCCTCAAGTATTTTCAAAATTCCACAATGGAATAAGTTTTATGTGTCAAAATTTATAACAGTACACACTTATGTGTCATAGAGCTTCTTTTATATCGCCAAAACCATTATTTTTCTGATGAAAATTTGTGATATTTTTCACATAGGTACAAGAAAGATAGCATAAAAAAAATTTCAGAATGGGTACTGTTGAAGTGATTCTAACAAGTACCCCCTATAACATACTGTTTTTACAAGAAAAAGGGAAATTACCCTTTTAGGGGAATGGATACAACTTCAGGGGAGGCAACTCCTGCAAAAAAGGATTTTTCCCCAAGCCATTAGGGGTCAACTCTAAAAGGAAAGAATTTGCTCCTAAGGAGCAAATTCTTTCCTTTAAGAGTAGACCCCTTTTTCAGTTGGACAGGGCTTATAGAAAAGCGAACAAGAAAAGTGAACAAGAAGTCCCGAATGTTGTCTCCCTTTTAAAAATGGTAGAAATCTACAAGGTTTTCCCATTCCACTTAAGTACCACGGTTATGTCTCCTTTACCGAGTCTTTGTCAATACATGTATCTTCAGCTTTGAACAAGTGGATGCAAAAGTATTGGTGATTTGTACAACTGGCCAATCAAATAACCTGTTTTAAAAGTCTAGATTGACAAGATTCAGTTACCATAGTAACATACAACCCTAACAGTGCATGTTGGAATATGATATAATAGGACAGATGCTGGCTCTCCAGGGATGCTGGTCACATTTTTTAAAATGACAAAGAAAACATTTACGTTAATTACCACTTTCTTCCTCATAATATCACTAGTAATGTTTTAAATGGGATTTCCCACCCATGATAATATGATAGGTTCATTACGAAATTACCCCTTTTAAGAGCTAATGCTTAACGTTTTCAGCAGCATTTGGGTTAAATAATGTTTTTTATTTTATTGAGAGTGTCAATTCTTGGTAATGAAATGAAATGGTTTTCAACATTTTTATCTTAGATCATTAATTAGAGATAGTAAAAAAAGATGAACTACAGAAGAGTCTCCTTGTGGGGGTCCAATTGAGTAGCGTCAGACTAAAGGCCAGTATTATGAAAAACAGAAACAGCAATGGGCCAGGCCAAACTGTGATATATTTTATCCAGTTTCAGTGGCAATAAAGATTTATATTACCGTAATGATCCTAAGTTTTGGGACAGATAGACTTAAGCAGGCAGTGCAGAGCCAGATTGATAGTCTGATCAGGATCTACACTGTTTGCCGTTCCATCTGCACCTTTTGGACTCCTTGCTGGATCATGAAACAAATGTGTTAACGTTTTAAGAGAATTACTTCAAGTCCTCAAAGTGTCCGAATTTTTAGGTTTTTTTTTTTTTGGTATGTCACACACAACTTGGTAAGGTGTGGCTCTAAGCCTCAGATCAGCCTGCATTGAACATTGATGGCTCATCTACAATGACTGATTCAAATTTGCTCAAGGTACATGTAATCTTTTGATGGTTCCCAAGGGTATTTGGGCCATTGCAGTCCTGGTGACTATATAACTGCTTTTTCTCCAACAAATTTAGAATTAATTAAATTCCGAGTAAATGATTTCAAACCTGGTTAACCAAAACCATA
Organism: Lucinisca nassula; assembly: GCA_963580285.1. Lineage (NCBI taxonomy): Eukaryota > Metazoa > Mollusca > Bivalvia > Lucinida > Lucinidae > Lucinisca > Lucinisca nassula. The sequence continues at coordinate 132,105,867 of OY757019.1, read as the reverse complement.
CAGTTTAGAGGTGCGTAATGATATTTTGAAAACAGTAATTCAAGACTAAAGAATGTGGTCGGTGATACGTCTACCAGATGGTAGACTTTTTACAATGTCATGCTTCATTTTGAAAAATAAACTTGCGATTTAAAAAACCTGCTAATATTTCCTCTTCACCTGCTCAGAACAGTATCCTGGAAAAAGGGTTGCTACAGCATATTGTAATGAGAGGTGACTTAAAACTCAGCCTTGTATGACCCCTGCAGTTGGACAAAAGGAGTGGAATGTTTACTGTTTTTTTTAGGTGTATCTATTTTGAGTGCAAACAGCACAGATGCTAACAAAACTGTCCTACTAGTGTCCTTGCTGCTTGTGTACGTACAAAGAAAGCTTCATTAATGACGCAGCTAAATGTACTTGGGCTTTGCGTAATTTTGCACTTCATTTTCTGCAAAATGAATGACAGTTGCTTGTGGATTTTAGATTATCGCATTTGCATCTTTGTCTCGGGTTTACTTCTCACACTGAATCTAAGTAGACTTCAAACAAATATAAAATTCTTAATTAAATAATGATTTGATTGACAGTTTAAACATTTTGTTCCACTACAGACATGGCTGTGAATAGATCAGGTGTACGAATTAACTGCCAGTTTTTGAGAGACTGTTTTCCTTGTTACATTGGTATAACATGTATATATATCTTGTAATAATTGAAGGACAGTTTTTCTTATTTTACCATATAGACCCATTTAGACCCATGTTGTGGGTATTCATTAGAACCGCCTCGCTGAGGCGGTTCTAATGAATACCCACAACATAGTGACACAAACTGTCCTAAGTTATCACATAATACTTACCTTATCTGTTGCTACATGAATATGTGGGAGCCACGCTGAAAGGAAATGATTGTATGTACATTTGTTTCCGGGCAACAGGGCTTGAGATGTTATTTCATCTCAATGTCCGGGTAAAAGTCCCACAAGATAGGAAGCAACATCTCCAAAATGACCTATACTGTGTTGATGGGGACGTTAAACCTCAAATCAAACGAAACAAAACAAAACATTTGTTTCCACTGAAATTTTCTAGGTTTCAGGCCTTTTGGGTTGTTACTCTCATAACTAGAAAACTATTTTTATAGCAATCAAAACATAATATACAACAACAGTTTATTTGCTAATTTCAGTCCTACGAGATGATTTTCGCCAACAACCTATGGATACGACCACCGCTGTTGGACAGACTGTCGTTCTTCACTGTCGACCACCAAGAGGTAAACCTGACCCAAAAGTGATTTGGCGGAAGGATGGCGAGTCTGTGCAGCCAGATGAAAGGATACAGATTCAAGAAGATGGTGACCTTGTGATCACATCAGTAGAGAAGGGAGATGTTGGGGAATACTCGTGTCTTGCTATCAACACTGGTGGAGAAAAACAAAGCGACCCTGCGCAACTCAGAGTCCTCGGTACAAATCAATTTTTATACTCTTTATACCAGTGCCCTGAGTTATTGCTGAACACACCCCAATGCTATTTACCGCAGAACTCCCTTACAGTTCAGAAACCTTGAGGATTTGCTTTTAATCTCCCAAAATTTTATCAAATTTGTGTCATGATCCAGTAAGTGCTCCAAACAGTGCAGAGGGAATGGCATACAGTGTAGATCCTGATCAGAGCACCATTTGCTTCGGCCTGTCTGTCCTAATACTAAGGATCATTACAGTAACCAAATTAAGCAGATATAATTTTACCCCCTGAGAAAAATGCCATAAGTTCCTCCCAGTGCTGAAACTGACTGCGCACTGGTAAACTGCTTAGAAGGTCTTAGTCTGCCCAGGCAAAGTGGTGCTTGTTGGACCGTCCATGCATATAAACCCTTTTGGTTTTATTTGTCAGCAGGGCTTGAGATGTCATTTTATCTCAGTGTTGGCAGGAGGAGTATATAGTTGTTCCTGATTCAGTGCCCTAAATTGGAGGATCTCTAGGGCTTGTTTTTATGATTCAAATGTGATTTCAAGACCCACTGCCCTGTCATAACAGCTGATATAGCATGTTTGCATTACAACATGTTGCAGTTTGCTTGAAAAAGGTCTAACTTTCAAAGAAGGGTTTCATCATATTCACATATCTTAACCCTTTAAGTACCAGATGAAACCTTCCTCCTTATATACAGCAGGAGTCCATTTCAAAATTTAGGGGTGGTTGGTTGTGTTTTCAGCAAAATTTATTTGGAAAATGACTGAACCTTTAGCAAACATTGGAGGCCCTGATCAGACGCCGCATTCTGCGGTGTCTGATCTGGGCCAGCACTGTTTGCCAGGGTACCCGTTTTGGGGTTTTTCCGGTACAAAATGGGTTAAGGTATAGTTTTTGCAGTAAATAAAATTCACACAGAAAACGCAAACTCACAGTTAATCATGACAGCAGACATGACAGGTGTGAATTGACAAGAAACACCTTTCAGAGACAGGAAAAAATAGCACAATTTGAATTGTTTTCTCATTATCATGATTCCAAAAACTATAAAAGATATTTACACCCAGTCCGCTGGGAATTCATAATAAAAGAAAATTTGTTAGAACATGTTAATTTCTTCTCTTAGTAGTGAAAATAAATCCTAATCGCAGGTGTGTGAAAACACTGAATCGGCCTCAGGAGACAGTTTTCGCTGGAATTCACATTTTACAAACCAGGAAAAATGCATACCTGTAGAAAACAGTGTTTTGTGATTAGACTGAAATTTCTAAATCATATGTATGATAACTTTACCATCCGAAAATAAAAAATGGACACTGGCAAAAGACTGGTAAAGAGTGAAGGCGCAGCTCAGATGCCACAAAACGTGGCCATCTGAGCTGGGTCCCCACTCTTTGTTTAAAAGTACATGGATTTTGTAAAACTTGCAATGAATGAAATTAAATCTGACACCACTTACATTAGAAATGGACCAGTCCAAAGTTGTAAAGCGGAAGGTTCTATGTTTGGTCAAGAGCTCATCACATACGCTCCTTTGTTTGGTATATTGACTGCTACCACCATTGTCCTTAAATCATACAAGCTGTTCCACAATTCTGTTGGCAGATAAGCAAACAGTGCGGATTGTGATAGCAGCCTGTTCAAACTTCATTCAATTCTGATCTGGGTCTATCTGCACTGTGCTGGTTAGCAGCTTATGCATATGCCTGCCCAGGAAAAGTGTGGTTAGGTCAGCTGACCAGCCCTATATGACCTAAATAGTGTTGACTCGGCTATTAAACCAAACAACAAGCTTTAAGGTGTAGAATAAAGTCTTAACCCTATAATGCCCAATGGAATCTTCTATTATATGTAATAGCTTTGGGATGGTACATTTGCAATACAAAGGTGTCAGGTTGTAAGTTCTACGTCATTTTCTGTACTCGAAGCAAACAGTGAAGATCCTGATCAGATGCCGCATTCTGCGGCATCTGATCAGGGTCTTCTCTGTTTGCCAATATCCTTAATTTGGGATACTGTGCATATATGGGTTGAAGGATTCCAAATGTTTGGAGTACATGGGTATTATTTGAAATTGCTGAGTCAGCATGTCATGATTACAGGTGTGAAAATAGCAACAAATCTTAGGGGACACAAAATATGGAAGTTTTTCTCATTACATTGATTCAGGAATTAAAAGAAATCATTGCATTCCAGCAGGAAATGATAGCATAAGCAGGTGAATTAAAGTGGTCATGTGCTTCTTGCCAGAGCATATGTTACATGGTGCCACAGAAAGCTCAGGTCCACTAGCACAGCCGCTTCCAGATCTGCAAGTGGTTCAATAGCATCTCTTTCCATAACACAACAAACTCTCAACAACACTATTGTTGGGGTCCAAAGCAGAAACCTTGTCAGTTAACCCTTGTCCTGCTAATCCCGGATATGCCTTATCTTTGAAACAATATAGATCCAGATCAGATGGCTTCTGACGAAGCCATCTGATCAGGATCTACATTGTTTACTATTCAGATTGTGAATTTGTTGCAATAATTTGCATCAAGTAATCTGATTGGCTGATAATCGGTAGTGGGTGTGGCATATATAAATATTCAGCAGGACAAGGGTTAAATTGATACAAAAATGTAAAGGTTCAATAGAAAAGTGACCATCTATAGAATCTGTACAGTTTGGGCAAAAGAAAAATTATCATTTATGGTAAAATGATCATTTTTCTATAGAATCTATACATTTTTGGATCCATCTTAAACCCGCTTATATCCAAAACCGTGTTTTAATGAATGTTGTATACAGAGAACTATTTTTAGCATCTTAGTATTCCCCCCCCCCCCCACCCCCCCAAGCAATGGCATTAGTTGCACCACTAATGTTTTCAAGCATAGAGCCCACGATCTCTGTAATATTATGTTTATTCTGTATTGCAGATGTGCCTGTGTTCCACAAGCTTCCCAAAGATGTGACGACAGAAGAAGGGAAGACTGTGGAGTTCTACTGTGATGTGATGGGAGACCCTCCCATAAAGGTCCAGTGGAGTAAGGAAGATGGAGGGGTCAGCTTTGGCAGGTAGGGACTTCTTCCGTTGTTTTTGCTTGTGTTGAGGTCTTACATCATGGTCTACACTATTTAGGTCATTTTGGAGAAGTTGCTTCCAAATGTTGGACTTCTACCCAAAATGGAGATGAAATGACATCTCAAGCCCTACCACCCAAACAATCCAATGGGGTTTATATGCGTGGACTGTCCGACTTGCACCACTTTCCCTGGGTACTGGGTAGGGTTAGACCTTTTAAGCGGTTAAGCAGTAATGTACTCACATTTGCTCGGATGTAACTCTACACAGAACCACCATGCAGCCCGATCTATTTCTGTTAGCCCAAATGGGCAGGGGTGCCTTCTTTAGTTGTGTGCTTACACCCTTATAATGCTGAATATTTAAATTAGTCACGTCCATTCCTGAGTATCAGCCAGTCAAATTACATGATATAATGTTTTCATTCAAATTCACAATCTGAATGACAAACAGTGTAGATCCTGATCAGATGGCTTCTTCAGAAGCCATCTGATCTGGATCTACACTGTTTGCAAAGATAGGGGTTGTCATGAACAGCAAGATAAGGCTTCTTCAGAAGCCATCTGATCTGGATCTACACTGTTTGCAAAGGTAGGGGTTGTCGTGAACAGCAAGATAAGGCTTCTTCAGAAGCCATCTGATCTGGATCTACACTGTTTGCAAAGGTAGGGGTTGTCGTGAAAAGCAAGATGAGGCTTCTTCAGAAGCCATCTGATCTGGATCTACACTGTTTGCAAAGGTAGGGGTTGTAGTGAACAGCAAGATAAGGCTTCTTCAGAAGCCATCTGATCTGGATCTACACTGTTTGCAAAGGTAGGGGTTGTAGTGAACAGCAAGATAAGGCTTCTTCAGAAGCCATCTGACCTGGATCTATACTGTTTGCAAAGGTAGGGGTTGTCTTGATAACGGTTAGTAGCACTTTAGAGTTTGAGGGAGAAACCTACAACAACATACACAACAAAACAAAATCAAAGCACTGATAGCACAGTTGGGTCAATTGTTTCCCAGTTGTGAAAGTGGCCCTGAACAGACCAGCAATAGTCTTAACCCTTCTCTTGCTGAATATTCAGGTTTAGCCACACCCATTTCTGACTTTGAACCAATCAGATTACTTGATGTAATTTATTCCTACAAAGCCATAAATTTAATGTCAAACAGTGTAGATCCTGATCAGATGGCTTTTTCAGAAGCCATCCGGTCTGGATCTACACTGTTTCCAAAGATAGGGGTTGATCGTGAACAGCAAGATAAGCAGAGCTCTCGGAAACGCAGGATTCTGCGTATTTTACGCCAACTTTTGCCGTTGTACGCGTAAAATTCACTACCGGCGATTCTTGTGTACGCATGTTTTTATTGCGACACGCGTCCAAAATTACAGAAGCGGTAAATTCAGAAGCTAATTTAGGCCGCTTATGCAATACCAATAAAAGATCAAATGCGGCGCCGCTTTTTATGTTGAAAGTGCACGTGCCACAAATCAGTAGGCGTGACCTATATTGACAGGTATTTTTGCACCTGTCAGTGGGAGAGACGATATTGGAAAGTGGTCGGTTTGCGGCACGTGTTAAAAATGATTGTACCTGTTTAATCTCGCCGCGCTAATCCCCGTGTTTTTACGGATTATAATTAATTAGTTTACTAATTGATGTAAGCTCATATCATCAACGGATTAGCATGAGTCGGTAAAATATCACGTTTAGTTAAACCAGGGTTACGGCGAAGACGATATAATTGACGAATTACCAATGTCATGTATTTTCGCAACTACACGATCGTACTTTTTATCGCTCCGTCAAAGTGTGTTTCGACGTTTACTGGTGACAAAAATGTATGTGATTCTTCAAAATACAATCATTTTTAACAATTACAGGACGTCAGACGTGGTTAGGATGCTTCCCCTACGTATTTGTTTACACCAATTAAAAATAATTGAGCTACTGTCACGTACATATATGTCCGAATTTGAAAGCACAAATATAGCTAAATAGAATGCTGCTTTTCTGATCTGGGTTTACATTACATTTGCTGTTATCCTAATACTACCTATTTTTTTATGTGGCATTATTAATCAGTGAATCCAACTTTTTACAAGGAAGGATTCCTGGAATCCTGTTTTCAAAATCCTAGTGAGAGCTCTGATAAGGGTTAAAATTGGAAACAAGAGGCATTGTACTATCTCAGCAGCAAACACAAAGGTGCAGATCAGAATGTGCAATCTGATCTGCACCTTTGTTGTTCTCAAATTACAAAACAGGTTTTCTTGTGACACACCACATACACATATATCATTGAACTCTTGTTTTGCATTCTGTGGTCATTTACCCTCATCCTTTTTGGCATTTGGCTGAAAGATTTGCGCCACATTACGAAAAAATGTGTCTTTGTGGCCCTGGGATGAGAAATGACACAGATCAGCCTGTAGGCTAACGGAGTTAGATCGCACCTAGTACTGCTTGTTCTAGTGGTTCAAGCTTAATACGGACAGCGAAAGCTCAGATCAACCTGCGCAAAAGCGCAGGTTGATCTGAGCTTTGCTGGCCGGCCAGCCCATGCCATCAGCCATAATTTTCCGTGCTGTGGCTCATCATAATTATACTTGTAGGGCGCCAGGTTTAGTTTATATTTTTTGTATTTGATCATAAGGTTGTGTTTACATGAGCAATGAAAGATTTTGACATGTACCTATCTTCTCTTTGTTAATGGACTACTCTGGCCTTTGTTATATATTACCTTGTTGCAACCTTGTTGTTGCCAAAATTGTTTTTTTTTTTGTCTTTGAAGCAAGAGATGCTCACCCTTTAGACTTTGTATTGATTTTCGAGATCTATAGTAGAAGCCTCCGTGGTCGAGTGGTTACGCTACTCGCCTTGTAAACCAGGGGTTGCAGGTTCGATCCCGGGCTTCTCCAGACTTTTGGATAGGTCTATAAACCGAGGTCCCGTCTCCGTATGACCTTAGCTGTTGGTGGGACGTAAAACTGAAACACTCACTCACTCACTCGAGATCTATAGAGGTTGAGTTCCCAGGTTTCTCCAGTCTTTAGAATGAATCTTTAAACTGAGGTTCCATCTCCATATGACTGGGACGTCAAACTTAAACCACTCAATCACGCACATGAGTCCCAGAAGCAGACATTTTCCTTGCTGATTGTTAAAATTTTAGGAGAAATACAGCAAGTCCTCAAGATGTCCTAATTCTATGGATTTTTATGGTACATACTAAAATGACCACAAACGGTCATTTTTTTTCTTTTGCCTGCTTTAACCCTTATCTTGCTGAATATTCATTTAAGCCACACCCATTTTTGTCCATCAACCAATCAAATTACTTGATGTAATTTATTGCTAGAAATTCATAAACTAAATGCCAAACAGTGTAGACCCTGATCAGATGGCTTCTTCAGAAGCCATCTGATCTGGATCTACACTGTTTGAAAAGAAAGGGGTTGTCGTGAACAGCAAGATAAGGGTTAAGTATTGGGCAATATAGGAGTCCAGCTTTTTGTCTGTTTGCATGTCCGGATTCTTACTTCAACCAATTTTGGTTCAGGCATGACATGGAGGAATTCTTCTGTCTGTACTCTAAGCATTATGGTTTGGATATAACATGATTGTTTAACACATTTTCTGCTTATGACCCAAATAATAGTGTTATAAAGAGGTTTTGATTTAGTGCATTTATATAACTTTTAATATTGTTCAGCAACAGGTTCTCTGATTACTCTCCTTTAACCCATTTTGTACCAAATGGAATCTTCCTCCTTATTTATTGCGGGAGTCTATTTCAAAATTTAGGGGTGTCAGGTTGTGTTTTCATCAAAATTTCTTTGCAAAAGTTCTGAACTTTTAGCAAACAGTGGAGGCCCTGATCAGACACTGTGTTCTGTGGCATCTGATCTGGGCTACATCAGCTTTTTCTTAATGACATCTCTGGGTCTGATCAGATAGACAAGGAGGTCTGAAATAACATGATTAAATCTGAAAAAGCATAATTTCCAACATTACAACAAGAAAGGTTATAAATTTCCTTTTTACTTGGCAATAAATGTTAGGTCATTGCTCTGAATCAGGCCTTATTACTGGTTTGGTACAATGTTATAAGTTATATAGATCTGATTTTGATTTTGATTCATCAGTTATCTATTACTTGTTAACCCATTGCATGGGGGATGGGGACCCCTAAAGGGGTACCTTGGCAAACAGTGCATGCACAGATCAGACGCCGCAAAATGCGGCGTCTGATCAGGGCCTGCGCTATTTGCTCAGAGAATTTTCCATCAAAATAGAATAAAAACAAAAAAATAGGCCTGATACCCCTTATATGATAAATGGTCTTGTCCTACATATAGCAATGGAAGAGTCCACTAGTATACAATGAGTTAAGGACAGTCTTATACACATGACATACTTTCTGCTTTTAGAGCAAGTATGGTAAGGAGGTAAGGTGTCAAAATACTCAGGTCAAATACTCACAGAATATGGTGTGTTATCAGGGTCTGCACTGTTTGCTAGTCATCCAAGTATTTTTAGACACAGCATCGGGTAGTAAATTGTACTTGTTCAACTTTTAGAGCAAGTCTGGTAAATAGTTGAGGTGTCTGAAAACTTTGGGCAAATTACAATGATACAATGGGGTCCAGCTTCCATGTCTGGTTTCCTGATAACAAAGCCCCCTCTAAAAAGGGGTCTATTCGGAAAGGAAAGACAGTATCTCAGCTTCATGTTTAGTTTCCTGCAAAAAAAGGGGTCTTCTCTTAAAGGAAAGTATTTGCTTCTTGCCAAGGAGCAATGAGCAAATTTTGTAGACACCTTTTGTTAACCCATTTTGTACCAAATGGAATCTTCCACCTAATATATAGCAGGAGTCCATTTCAAAATTAACAGGTGTCATGTTGTGTTTTCTTCAAAAACTATTTGGAAATTGGCAGAAAATTTTGCAAACAATGTAGGCCCTGATCAGACGCCATGTTCTACGGCCTCTGATCTGGGCCTGCACTGTTTGCCAACTACCCTTTTATGGGGTTTCCGGTACAAAATGGTTTAAAGAAGCAAAGTTGTTTTTGAAAAAGTTGCCCATTGTCTCCCCTTTAAGTAGGTCCATTCCACCTTTAACAGAATTCCCTCGCCCTAAAAGTGTATCCATCCCCATTAAAACAAACCTGAATTGGTATTACTAAGGAACTAATACTTCCCATTATGGGTAGACCCATACAAGCCTCCTTGGTGTAGTGGTTATGCTACTCCCCTTGTAAACCAGGGATTGCAGGATCAATCCCGGGCTTCTCCAGACTTTCGGGTGAGTCTTTAAACCGAGGTATGACCTTAGCTGTTGGTGGGACGTAAAACTCAAACACTCACTCACTCATGAGTAGACCCATAAAACAGTTGAATTATCTCCCCTGAATGTTTCCATGCACCATTAAAACATATCAGAATTGATATTACTTGTCTATTGTGTGATATTAACTTGTGACAAGATCTATTACATCAAAGCTATGATGTTACAAACCCCTGTACAATATTGTTAATTGAGAAATCTATGTTGTATCAGTTATTACAGATTATTATATAGCCTTGCTGAACCTAGAATTCTAGCATTGTCACTTAATTGAACCTTGACCCTTATCTTGCTGTTCACGACAACCCCTATCTTTGCAAACAGTGTAGATCCAGATCAGATGGCATCTGAAGAAGCCATCTGATCAGGATCTACACTGTTTGGCATTCAGTTTATGAATTATAGCAATAAATTACATCAAGTTATTTGATTGGTTGATAGGCAGAAATGGGAGTGGCTTAAATGATTATTCAGCAAGATAAGGATTAAGTTCTAGCATCGCCACCTAACCCTTGTCCTGCTAATCCCGGATATGTCTTATCTTTGAAACAATGTAGATCCAGATCAGATGGCTTCTGACGAAGCCATCTGATCAGGATCTACATTGTTTGCCATTCAGATTGTGAATTTGTTGCAATAATTTGCATCAAGTAATCTGATTGGTTGATAATCGGTAGTGGGTGTGGCATGTATAAATATTCAGCAGGACAAGGGTTAACATGTGGCAGGGTGGTCACCTGACTGATACATTATGATAGCTCACCATTTTACTGCAATCTGTAGAACTACCATAGCGTTTTTCAGGTGATTTTTGTCGCGTCTGCTTTAAGTATGGCGCGATATAGGAACCTTGTTTTCCGTCTGTTCGTTCGTCAAGCCGTCAACATTTGTGACTTTCACCCTAACTTTCACCCTAATGTAAGAGTCCCCATAGGCTCGGCATAGCCTTCGATGGTAGTGTTGTTTATTTCTGCCACAAGCATAGATTGTGGGTGCTGGTTAGACTTGCCCAAGTCTGTTAATTAGGTGTCCATTGTAGAAATAATTGTTTACAAAAAAAAAAAATAAATAAATAAATAAATACATTGTAAATGAACTAGCAATACCGTCTTTTATGAAAATTGTGAAATTAACACATTAATACATTCAGCGATGAAGACTAAAGCAACTTTTACATAGTTTTTGTTTAAAGGGACTTTCATTTAAAAATAAAAAATGTAAATGTAGGGACTTGGGCAAGTCTAGGTGCTGGTTAGAACCGCCTCATTTAGGCGGTTCTAACGAGTACCCACAGTCTATGTTTTTGTACAAAAATATGGAAAATAATGTGTGTCCTAGTAGATCCCATTTTCCCCTGTCTAAAAAGGATAACATAACACAGACTTATTAATATGAGTGGATGGAATAGTCCTCTTCAGCTTGTACCATTTGGACCATTTCTACCACATAATAATAAACAACAAAATGGCATTACAACAAAAACATTTTCTCTCCCCAGTATCAATATTTTTTGCAATCTGCCAGGAGTCTTAATGTCATATTATGATATTCATTTGTCAGCACTGATATTTCTGAGCCTCTGAGGAATTCCCAATCAGCTTAGTCGGACACTGAACCACAGCTCGTACAATTTTATAAACCGTTACTCCTGTGTATTTTCAGAGCCCGAATTCTCTCCCCCCATACTTTAACCCTTGACCTGCTGAATATTTAAATATGGCACACCCACCACTGCTTATCAAACAAGCAGTTTTTTTGATGCAAATCATTACAACAAATTCATAAACTGAATGACAAACAATGAAGATCCTGATCAGATGGCTTCTTCTACATTGTTTCAAAGATAAGACATTTCCAGGCTCAGTAGGACAAGGGTTAAAAGTGTTTCTCTGTATTTTCAAGGCCTGAATCCTGATCAACCACATATTGAGGATTCAGGATGTAGAGATATTGTTATTTTATTGTATTTCCAGGGCCCGAATCCTATCTGACCACACATTGAGGATTGAGAGTGTGGAGCCCAATGACGAGGGTGTCTATATCTGTACTGCGGAGAATGCTGCAGGGTCTACACAAGCTACAGCCAGGCTAACCGTCTTCTGTAAGTATCAAAACAAAGCAAATAAAGATGTCATTTGTAAACATATTGTTAATGCATTCGGCACCCTAGTCCCATAGTGCAAGGGAATGTCATGTGGTTTTTCTCCGATTTTCGCCCACCTGATTAATGATGGTTTGAAATAAGTGAAGTCATAAAATCTAAAAACCTAGTCCCATAAAAGCGAAAGCCTAGCAGAGAGCCTGTCTTTTTTTGCAACTGGAGTCTACCTTTTAGATCACAATAAAGGGAAATAACTAGTACAAGTATGCTGCAAATCATTAGGTTAGACCTGTTTTTGGCAAAAATAAACTTTTACTAAAAATGATTTTTTTTGGGTTGTTTTGCCTTGCATGTACTTCTTAGAATGGTTAAGCTTTTGACCAATAATGAGCTTGTTAAAGTTAACAATGCTTTGAACTAACAGGACCTAGTAAAAAGAAATATGGATATGACTAAAAAGTGTTTCTGTCATTTATTTGCAATTTATAGTTATCTGTTATGTAAAAATTATATACTGGGATGGTTCAGTGAACAGTCATCAGTGTTGTATTTTAGCATTCAAGGAAGAACATCAGTGCAGTGTCAGGGATTTTTCTTCCAGGGATGCATTCACTGTAAGAAGACCATGATCTATAATTTGATGTTTCTTATTTTCCAGCATCTCCAACTTTCCTTATTCGTCCTCGAGATCAGCTGGTAGCCGTGGGTCGGACTGTGACGTTACAGTGTGTGGCTGCAGGAAATCCACCACCGACTGTGTTCTGGAGCAAAGAATCCCAAGAGGTAGGTTTTATTAACCCCATAACCCTACCACTCCATTGGCTGATTCAGCAGGTGAAAAATTGTAGTTATTTTTCTCAGGTTTCCATAAACAGGATTTGACATCTCATGCAAATTGTCTCCATAGGAGACAATTTGCATGAAATGTCAAATCCTGTTTTCTAGGAAAACATTTTGCCAGACAACACCTTATTGGGGCTTGAATTTATCTTCAATAAAGTTTTGTTCTGTTTGGGCCATTGTAATTCGATTTTCTTAAATCTCATGGTAAGCAGTGTATCGGATAGTAGGGCTGGCCCAGAAGTCGAATTTTGTATAAGACATGTTGTATATCATGAAAGACACATATAACATTGATATAAACTACAATTTTGAAAATGTTATATTTTTCAGAGTCTGATGTTTCCCAACCGGGATGAAGGACGTTACTCTGTCTCGGAAGATGGCACTTTCCGCATTGCTGATGTCACATCCGACGATGCTGGCATGTACAAGTGTGAGGCTCTGAATATTCGTGGTCAGGCTTCTGCCTCAGCTAAAGTGGAAGTCAGAGGTTGGTTTTTGAAGTTTTGTCAAACCCTCAACTGCATCATTATGATCCTTGAGCAGACGACATTTTTTTTTTTTCAAAATATTTGTCATAATAAATTAGGCTTGACATTACATGTGAATCGTCTGCCCAGCAGCAGACGATTCACACATAATGTCAAGCCTTATTCTCACTGAAAAGAAAAAGAAAAAAAAAAAGCACTTTGAAATTGCCGTCTGCAAGTCATGATTGGTCCTGGTTCTGAGAATGTGTGTAGTACACCAAAATTAACCCATATATGATGCATAGAATCTTCCTCTCAACAGCTTTGGAAAGGTCCATTTCTTGTTTAAGGGTTGTCCTGATTTATTGTAAGATTTACAAAAATCCCTGTACTTTAAGCGTATTATGGAAACTTTGATCAGATTGATCAGATGCCGTGTTCTGCAGCTTCTGATCCGAGTCTTCACTGTTTGCCAGTTTCCTTTAGGACATAATATAGGTTAACCCTAAAGATGCAGAGAAAAACTATATCTGAAAATGTTGTCTGCTTATATCGTCTGCTGAATCTTCTTGCAAACTTTTGAGAAATATTTTTGCGTAAAGGCAAACAGAGTGGACCAAGATCAGACTGCTCCTATAGGAGCAGTCTGATCTGAGTCCATGCTGTTTGCAAAAATGACTTTAAAATTAACTGGCAGATGATAAAGCAGACGACAATTGTCGTGATTGGCATCTCATGGGTTAATGATGCCATTGGAAGCTTTTGTCAGCAACTATAGGAGTACTTCCAAGAGCATCCAAATTCTTAATCTCTAAATACTTGCCAGTTGAGACATTAATTGTTTTGATTCTCATGAAAATACCATGAACCATAAACAGCAAATACCATGAACAAAAAAAGAAGTTAACCCATTTTAGTCACGAAGGAACACTGGCAAACAGGGCAGGCCCAGATCAGATGCTGTGTTCTCTACCATGAACCATGCGTGCAGCAAGCCAGCTACCTGGAAAGGGGCCCACTTGTGTGGACGTTGCCCCTGTACCTGCATGTTAATCAAAAATCAGTTGATGAACCATGAACAGCAAATACCATGAACAGGAAAGCTGTTACCATAATGATCCTAAGTTTAGTGATAGACAAGTCTAAGAAACCATGCAGACCCAGGTCAGACTGCTCCTGAAGGAGCAGTCTGATCTGGGTCTACACTTTGCCATGCTCTTGGCACTTTTTGAGAAAACTTTCAGCCATTTTCTGAATTAGTTTCTATAAATAACTCCACCTGTCACCCCTAAAATTGAAAATGGGCTACCTCTGTGCGTAACCTTTACCACTCTTGGCTAATTCAGTCGACAGCAAATTGTTGATATTTTCCTTATTTTTCCTATAGAAAATAGGATTTGACAAATTTTGCATGAAACGTCAAATCCTATTTTCAGAGAAAAATAAGAATTTTTTTTAAAATATTGTCTGCTGAAGAAACCAAAAATAACAAGCATGCAGTGCAATAAAATGGAAGTGTTCATTCAGGAACTAATGGGTAAAAAAAGAAAAAAAGACTGATTGCTTTCATTAGATATATTGCTGCTTTGGGAAATAAATAGCTCACAAAATTAATTTTCGCACAAAATTAAGACAGAGATACAAAACATAACAAAATGCGCTTTCTCAGAATCCTCATTAGGGAGTGAGTGAGTGTTTGAATTTTACGTCCCACCAACAGCTAAGGTCATACGCAGACGGGACCTTGGTTTAAAGACTCATCCGAAAGCCTGGGATCGATCCTGCAACCCCTGGTTTGCAAGGCGAGTAGCGTAACCACTGCACCACGGTGGCTTCTATTGGGATAAGGGAGGGTCATGTGGATATTCAAGTAAAATTTCATGGATCCAGATATGAAAGCATACAAAGATAAGCAAGGGATAATTTGTCTTATTTTTACACAAAAATATATGTTGTGGGTACTTGTTAGAATTGCCTCATCGAAGCAATTCTAACAAGTACCCGCAACATACGTTTCTAACAAGAACTAAGGAACATCATCCTTGAATTATCCTTAGTATGCAGCCCATCTATTTCTCCAAGCCCCAATGGGCGGGGGCAAAACTAAATTTGATAAATCTGTGTTTAGAGTTCATTTGTAAACCCCTCTTTGTAATTACATTTCTCTGTTTTAGCGAACATTTGTAAACACCGCATTGTAATTACAGAATGATGTACCATATTTACCGTAAATATTCAGACACCTCAACTCCTTACCATACTTGTTCTAAAATTAGAACAACTACAATTTGATACTCGATGTTGTGTCTTAAGACAGCTGGTTGAGTGGCAAACAGTGTAGACCCTGATGAGATGCCGCATTCTGCGGCATCTCATTTGGGTCTGCACTGTTTGCTCAGGTCTGTCTGTCTGAATACTTAGGGTACATAGGGGACATTATTTTCCTTATTTTTGGTCAAAACTATAGATAGTAACCTCATCATGGAGGCGGTTCTAATGATTATCAACAATTTATGTAGATTGTGGGTACTTGTTAGAACTGGCTAAAGGAGGCAGTTCTAACAAGCACCCATGATCTATCTTTGTAACAGAAATAAGAATGTATGAAGACTATATATCAGAAAAAAAGCCATTTTCGAAGCCATAAAACAAAGCATTATCGTTATACTTAACCTTTCAACCCTAAAATGCACTCTGCCGGCTTCAGTTTTGGGCTGCGTCCATGGTTTTAAACGGGTGTTTCGCATGTGTCACTAAAACAGAATGACAAACAGTGTAGATCCAGATGAGACGGCTCATTATGAGCCGTCTCCAGATGAGACGGCTCATTATGAGCCGTCTCATCTGGGTCTACACTGTTTGCATAAGCATCTGCATCAGGCTACAGCTTTGAAAGGATAAGTCTGAAAATATGAAAAAACTGGAGAATCCATTAATGTATTTTGTGTCTTTTTTTAATTTTGCAAATCATTAACCTTTAATATTATCCTATCATCACATCATTCTTTGCACATCCCAGCATAACAGGAATTCTATTAAAATCCTGTTATTATCACCTCCAGTCTTTCCTCACCTCTGGCTTGAAACCCTGTTTTTGTGCTGTTTTTTTCTGCAGAAAAATAGAAGTAGAAAGACGGCTTTTTGCTTTTACCAGGGAATGGATACATCCGACTTATTTTCGATCATTTTCAGAAGGGGAGACAATTTAAATGATTTTTGGGTGCTTTTCTGTTAACTGTACAGGCTGGTTGATTGATTGCTTTGGAGTTTAACAGGGCGTCAAGTTACCTATATTTACCTATATTTTCCTATATTTCAGGCCATTACCTATAATAACCTATAAAATCCTATATTTTACCAAAATACCTATAAATACCTATAATTTGGAATTTTGTGTAAGCAAGGAATACAAAGTTTCTAAAGAATCTTTGACAGTAGATGTTATCTATAATATTTGGGCTAAGTAAGCTTTTTCCTTTTAGGAATTTGTATTCTTTTTTGGTGTAGCAACCCAGTCCAGCCCAGCTTTTGGAAAGCTTTAGCTAGTGGAAGTTCTGTTATTTTTCAAATTTGAAATGTTCCATTTTGTTTTTACTATTGTTTCCTTATGAATGTTAAACAAGTTTTTGCTGTTTTTTAGCAGGTTAGCTAGTGTGATCAGTCACCATCCACCATCTTCCCCCATCCGTGTGTCCATCTGTCCCTCCACAATTCCTTCAAATGACATCTCCTAAGCCCCTGAATAGATTTTGACCAAACTTGACAGAAACCATCTTTGGGTGGTCCTCTCTCAAAGTTGTTCAAAGAATTTCAGTCCAAGCTGAATTCTCACAGGCTAGTGTAGTTTATAGTATGTTTTCTTGTCCTTTGGGATCATTGATTCCATTGTGGAATTTTGAAAATATTTGACGGTCACTGATGAGGCCTAAATGGCCGAAACTAGCTAGTCTGGCACAGAAAACATGTACACTCCATATTTTCTAGTTCTGTTGTGTATTCCTTGCTTCCAAAGGAAAACCCTTTCTAGAACATCTTTGACGTCACTACAGCTGTTGTCTGGGAATGCGTGGCGGCCGTAAAAAGTCTCCCTGCTCTACATCATAATGTAGTTTATATTTTCTTGTCCTTTGGGCTCCTTGATTCTATTGTGGAATTTTAAAAATATTTTAGGGTCACTGATGAGGCCTAAATGGCCGAAACTAGCTAGTCTGGCCCAGGAAACATGTTCACTCCATATTTTCCAGTTCTGTCATGTATTCCTTGCTTCCAAAGGAAAACCCTTTCTGGAACATATTTGTATGAAATTAAGTTGCAGTATTTCTGCAGAAATATTGTGACAGGATTCCGACATGAAACCTGTATGAAAAATTTTCAAATAGAATTTCCACATAGAATTTTCACTTAAATTTTGTATTTGAGTCAGGATTCAGCTAGGAATCCGTGTGGAAAAGCTTGTGAAATATTTAAATTAGCAGGAAAATTGATCCAGGAAGCCTGTAGAAAAAAAAAAAAAAAAAAAAAAAAAAACAGACAGGATTCCTGTATAAATTACTGACAGGATTCCTTCATGGTTCCTGCGTGAATTTCTGGCAGGATTCCTGAATGAATTATTGACAGGATTTCTGCCTGAGCTTGTGACAGTATTACTGTCTGTATATTCCTGCAGGATTCCTGCTAATTTAAATATTTGGTCCAGTTTCATTAACATAACACAATCAGCTTAACATACACTGAA
Source organism: Lucinisca nassula (assembly GCA_963580285.1). Taxonomy (NCBI): domain Eukaryota; kingdom Metazoa; phylum Mollusca; class Bivalvia; order Lucinida; family Lucinidae; genus Lucinisca; species Lucinisca nassula. The sequence continues at coordinate 132,087,852 of OY757019.1, read as the reverse complement.
AACATTTGGATTTTTTATCTATACACAATAAGGAAGGAATATATACTTGTGCAGGAAAAGAACATACAAAAACCTTGCATTCTACTTATATGTAAACTTTCATGTAACTCTTGAATTTGAATCCTTGGCTTTCCAAAAATTCATTGTGATCTAATAACTTCAGTCTGCAAACACGTACATAAATATGTGAGTGGGGTGCAATCTTTGCAGTTTGCAAACATAAAACTTTTGACACTCCACTAGTTAAGCATTTAATCAATTTAAAACACTGTTAATCTAAAAAACTAAAAGTAACTCACAGCGTCATCCAAAATATAGTTGGAAATTCTTAAAACAGCTTTATACTTGTAAAGTTGTAAAGCACCACTCAAAGCTAGCCATCATCCCTGATGCCTTTGAATGTGTTATAGGGAATGCTCCTGCCAAAATATTATGTTTCAGGAAGTGATTATGCTCTGTTTTCATGCCAGACTTTTAAACAGAGATTTGGTTAACATTTTCATGCAGCATTTCTGTTACGACTTGGCCATTTTTCTTGTGGAATCTGTAACCAAATTCCATGTACTGCTAGAGTCAGACAGGAAAAAAGTGTTCCACCATGATTTCTGTAACTGTCCACAAAGACTCCATGTGGAATCATGTCTGAATTTTTTTCGGGTGGTTGCCACAGCACACAAAAATAGGGGAAAATAAGAAAAAAGTCTTTAAAAATCTTCTTGTCTGAAACCAGAAGGCCCAGGTCTTTGATATTTGGTATGAAGCTTTATCTAGTGGGTCTCTACCAAGATTGTTCAAATTATAGCCCTAGGACCAAAACTGGCTCTGCCTCAGGGCCCACGGGTTTTACATAGGCTTATATAGGGATAACCTTAAAAAATCTTCTTGTCTGAAACCAGAAGGCTCAGGCTTTGATATTTGGTATGGTGCTTTATATAGTGGACCTTGACCAAGATTGTGCAAATTATAGCCCTGGGACCAAAAATGGAGGCTCTACGCGGCCTACTTCACGTGTTTAAAGGGAAGAATGGCCCATGTTTTGATTCTGCCTAAATTATCAGATAGACACATCTCTTGTTCCAAGAAATAGATAAGGTGGTTATCTGATGATATTTCAGTAGATCACTCAGTTCTGTATAAAAGTATTAAAACATACATTGAGGGCATTCATTAGAATCACTAACAAAGGACTGATTTTTATGGAGATTAATTAAAGATTTTTTCCTTAATTATAACCAGCTGACCACCTTATCTATTTCTATATGTTGTATCATTAATAAAAGAGAGAGCTGGTAGGTGGTGGTGGTGGTGGAAAAATACAAATCTGGCTTGTTTTCTTCAGTGTGGGCAACCTATAATATCCTATATTTCTGGCCGCTAGATACCTATATTTCTGGACCTAACCTATATTTTTGACTCCTAATATCGCTTGACGCCCTGGTTTAACAGCCCAGCCAATAGTTTTAGGTCATATCGAGCCTCTCAGTTTACCTATTCTCACTTTTCCTGGGCAGGCTTATATGTAATTGGTTTACCAGTACAGTGCACATTCTTTCATCAGAAACTGACAACTGCCCTTCTTGAATCAGGGGGAGGGAAAGAAAGACCATAGAAAAGATTTCATGATCGGTTTCCATGAAAGAATGTTGCTGATTCCGGCATGTCTCGAATGTAACTAAGTCTGAGCTCTTCAGAAAAGAGGGGCTATACTGTTAAAGGAAAGAATTGACTCCGCAAAAGGGGTCTGTACAGCTGAAGAAAAGAATTTGCTCCTCAAGAAAGGGTTCTATACTGCATATGGAAAGAATTTGCTCCAGTAGAGCAAATTCTTTCCATATACAGTAGAGCCTTATTAAAAAGGGAGACAATAATTAACTGCCTGCCCAGAGCCTTGGTAGCTCAGTTGGATGCGCATTTGACTGGTGATCAGGAGGTCACGGTTCGATACCTGCCACATCATCAACATTCTTCCATTGAGATTGATCATGAATCCTTTTTAGTCATCTCTCTCTCTCTCTCTCATAGGGCAGTGAAATTTTGAAAGTTTCTGGCAAAAGAATGTGTACTGTAATGGCCTGCACAGGAAAAGTTTGGTTAATTAAACTGACCATCTCAATATGGCCTAAATAGCATTGACTGTGCCATAAAACTTCTAACAAACAAACATACAAACCCTTCCAATTTTTAAAATTCAGTTTGTTTGTTTTTTTCGTATAAATTATTCTTCTTACTTGAACCTTAGACCTCACTTTGAACTGGTTTTAAGTTTCTTTGTCAAAAACATTAGTTCAGGAACAACATCCACCAAGCCATCCAAGAAAAAGTATATATTTATACCTATTTTACCCTTTCATCCCCGAGTTTCTTAAATGGACTATTCTGTCTTTGAATTTGGACAAGTCCATTCTATTAAAGAGGGAGTTTCATCAATAATCATTTTTAGGATTGCAAGCAGTGTAGATCCAGATGAGACCGTTCACTCTGAGCCATCTCATCTGAATTACACTGTTTGCATATTGGTACCTGTACCATTCTACAGGGCTCAATGGGTTAAGAAGGGAACCGGGTGAGTTAGAAAAATAATGTAACAGTGTTGAATGGGCTGTAAAAACTAACTATTTGTACTCCCCACGAAATTTACATGGGGAATGGTTCTTGAATTAGGTAGAAACTTGAAGAAATTGACAAGTGATGCGAAGATAAATGCCTTTGCACATGTTTTGTAATTAAACATGTTACAGAATAGGTTTCACAGTACGTCAGAAATAACAGATCTTTTCTAAAGCATGCCAGCTTTAAACTGTATTTGTTTATTAGTTAGAACAGTATCCTTCAGTAATACACCACAATCTCGTTATAACACGGTTCATTATAACACGGTTTGGATATAACACGGTTTCCAGATGGATCCCAAAAACGTGTAGATTTTTATAGAAAAATGACCATAAATACTTTTGACAGAGCTATTAAATGCCAAACCACCAAACACACACAGTTTTGTCAACATGTAAGGAATTTTGTTAGTTGGTTGTTTTGTTTGGACTTGTTAGAATTGCCTCAATGAGTGAATTTGGTCAATTTTTGCCCTCTCATCATGTGAACAAGTCCGTGAAATATACACACCCCCAAACCCCACTATATTTACAGATAACTTGGGTTTACAGGTGTATATATTAATATCCTTATTTCTGCTGCAAGACATAGGTTGTGGGTACTCGTTAGAACCGCCTCAATGAGGCGGTTCTAATGAGCACCCATAACCTATGTTTGCAGTATGAATAAGGAAAATGTCACAGATTTTCATCAGAAAAGTAGCCATTTTGGAGATGCTAAAAATGCACAATGTCACATGGGTGTGTTATCGTAATGTATTTTTTTTTTTTTTAACAACATACTTGGTATGTGACTCATGCTTTTACAGATGAAAAACTAATGAGTTCTGTTTAATTCTGAAAAATAAACTAATGAGAAATAAAAAAGACTTAAAAAACTGGGTTGCTTTAATTTTGAAGGAATGAAAAAATAAGAAAGTCATGTTAATAGCTCATTATGCGAAATAAAGAAATAAAGTTCTGTAAATAGTTCATTATCTCAATTAAATCTTCTTTTATGAGGTGCCAAAAGTGTTGATGAGATTTTAAAAATACTTCTGGTATGGCTTACCCCATTTTATACAGGGGTGGGGCGGGGAGTGAGACACTGGCAAACAGTGTAGGCTCAGATGAGCATCTGATCTAGGCTTCACAGTGTTAGCAAAATGCTAAAGAGTTCATCCATTTCTATCTAGATTAAAAAAGAAGAGCTACTTAATCTGATGCCCCTAAATTCCAAATGAACTCCTGAAGATTGTCCCAGGACAAAATGGGTTATAGTATCTTCATGCAGAATTATCATTTACACCTGCCTTTACAAAAAGTTAAACCTAGCAAATCGGTGTATAGTATATATGACCATTTAGACCACCAAGGCACTCGACCGAATCTTCTTGTGGACAAATTTTACATCTGAACTTTCCCATTCTGCCAACTTATTAAAGTAGGAACTACTATACTGAACGGCCCCCGCCCATAGGGGCTTGAAGAAATATATGGGCTGCATGATGCTTCCACGCAGAGCTGAATCCGGCCCACACACTAGTACTGGTAAACTGCTTAGAGGATCTAAGCTTGTCCAGGAACCGCGGTGCAAGGCGGACCGTCCATGCTAATAAACCCTATTGGTTTCATTGGGCGACAGGGCTTGAGATGTCATTTCATCTCAGTGTCGGGTAAAAGTCCCAAAAAATTGGAAGCAATGTCTCCAAAATGACCTTTACAGTGTTGACGGGGACGTTAAACCTCAAATGAAACAAAACAATACTGAAATATTTCAATATCCAGCCTTTGCAGATTATTATTGAGCTGGGCAATGAGAAAAAAATATCTTTAGGTGCTCTGACCTGATCCCTTCGGCTAATTCAAGAAGGGTAGTTGTTGGTTTCTGGCTAAAGAATGTGTACTGTTATGGTTAACTGCTTATGTAGATATATAAGCATGTCCTGGAAAAGTGGCTATTAATTTGTAAACTGACTGGCTTGGTATGACCTAAATATTGTTGACTGGGACATTAAACAGCAAACACACAAACTGTAATGACACAGATCAGCCTGTGAATCTTTGGAGTCAGACAGGAGTCAGTCTTGCCACTCATTTCAGAAATATTATCTTTCTTTTCATGAGAAGTCTATCCTTAAAGGAAAGAATTTGCTCCGTAGGAGCCAATTCTTTCCTTAAAGAATAGACCCATTTTTCTGAAGGGCATAGTTTACAGGATAGTACATTTTTTCGCCATTTTTCAAAGGGAGACAACTTTTTGGGTTTCCTGTTCGGTTTTCTATAAGCCCTGTCACACTGAAAAAAGGGTCCACTGAAAATTCTTTCCTTTAAGAGTTAACCCCTTTTGACATGGGAGACAAAAATACTTTTGCAGGAGTTGCCTCCCCTGAAGTTGTTCCAGTTCCCCTTAAGTAATGTTGACAAACGCTTCCTTTCATATATTTTATTGCTTGTTTTATATAATGTAATTTTTTTTGCATACTAAAAACATAAGATCCTTGCCCTACCACACAGGATGCTGGTTTGTTGCCGAGGGCCGAAATTTATCACCACAATTTGTAACATGTCTTTGGGCAGACCAATAAAAATTATTTAGTGTTGTTAAACAAGTAGGGAACCTAAAAAACGGGAGAAAAAAAAAATCTTGATTTATGAAGCCCTTCACTTTGGCTAAGTGGAAACAGGATTGCATGCCGCTATAAAATAGAACCTGGTTGTATTTTATAACATACTTACGAAGGCATAAATCCATTCAAGAGGTTGACATTTGGTCCTTTGAGGAACTTGCGGCAATATTTATGAAGTATAAATAAATTTCAGTATTACTTCAATACTTGTTATATTTGATGTGGTAATTTTTTATATGCTTTTATCACATAAAATATGTGTCTGATTCTTACAGTAATCCCGATGGAAATTGGAAAATTGAGAATGATGGAAAACTGTCTGCTCGTCAGAGTGATCACTTTGGCCAAAATCTTGAATTGTTGGATTATGTTTGTTACTTAGAGACTGGATGATCACTGAATGTGTCTTACTATAATTATAAGACCTTTTAAGGGCAATGGGAACACCTGGCAGATTTTCAGCCATTTATCAAAGGGTGCCAACTTTTGGGACTTCCTGTTCACTTTTCTATAAGCCCTGTCCCACTGAAAAAGGGGTCTACTCTTAAAGGAAAGAATTTGCTCCTCAGGAGCAAATTCTTTCCTTTAGGAGTTGACCCCTATTGTCATGGGACCCCTATTGTCATGGGAGACAAAAATACTTAAGCAGGAGTTGCCTTCCCTGAAGGGGTATCCATTCCCCTTAAGCAACCAGTTGTCAGCAGCAGTTTTGGCTGACGATCGAAACACGGCTCACAACTTAGCTGATAAAATTTTCTTGCTCCTTTTAAGCGGTCATTTAGGGAGGACTACAGTAAAAACGTCTAAAAGGTGCAGACAATGGATGAAAGTGTAGACCCTGATTTGACTGCTCCTTCAGGAGTAGTCTGATCTTGGTCTGCATTGTTTACTTTGACATATCTGTCCCAATAGTTGGGAGCATTATGATACTTTCTGAAAAATAGCATTTCAGGGCTATCTTTTCAAAACTAGTCCTTTGTTGCTGTTGACAGCTGCTGACAGCCAGCTGATATTCTATGGTCAATGTTCAAGTTTTCAAACACACCAAAACATTATACTTCAGTTTTATACCATATTTGCTGACAACCAGTTGTCTCTAGTCTATATAGCCTCTAAATGATTGCTGACAACTGGTTGTCAGCAGCCATTGCCTAAATAATTCACTTAGCTGTTTCTGGTCTCAAGGGTGAATAAAGAAAAATATGAATATACTAGAATATGGGGAATGATTCCATATTTTCTTTGTGACAGACTTTTGTAATAGCTAATATGTTCTAGAAAGGGTTATCCTTTGGAAGCAAGGACTACCCTACTGAACTGTAAAAAATAGGAGTTGTGCATGGTTTCTGGGCCAGACTAGCTAGTTTCGCCAATTAGGCCTCATCAGTGACCCCCATATTTTCAAAATTCCACAATGGAATCAATGATCCTAAAGGACAAGAAAATATAAACCACACTATGACACTAAGCCCACACCATATGGTGGAACTTTGAAAAAAAAAATGAATAAAGTATGCAAAACAGTCTATCGAATACCAAATCTGTTTCCTCACAGTACAGATTCGTGGAAGATATTCAAGACAATCTTCTGAATAGACAATCTGCTTACGAACATAACAGATTTCTATCTCGGTTATTCAATAAAAATCAAAAAAATAAATCACCGACACTTGACTGAGGACAAAGAAATTTATGTGTTTCTGTCAGAGTAATGCTTCAAGAGCTTTGTCACTCGTTAAGTTGTCTTCGTCAACAGTCACCAATTGAAAAGACTCCGACAAGCTTGTACAGTAAAATTCCGCTATTAATACCACCTAAAATTAAGACTAAATCTGCTTTTAAAAGCTTATCGAGAAGGTTTCAGTTATTCTTTCTTTGTGTTTTCTGCACCCAGTGTCTCCTCATAAGAGACCACCTTTGGGACTGTTCAAAAGTGGTCTTAAAGACCACTTTTGAACAGTCCCAAAGGTGGTCTTAATATAGGAATTTTTACTGTATTTTGTTTGAATTGAGGTTTTAAATTACCAGTCAACACTATTTATGTCATTCTGGAGACATTGCATCAAATTTTGTGGGAGTTTCACCCAACATCAGCTCTGGAAGCATCATGCAGCCCAATCTATTTCTCCAAGCCCTGATGGGCGGGGGCCCACTGAGAAGCTTGTATTTGACATGGTGAACACTGGTTAGAGACTTCAGGCTTTCTCTTAGTACACATTTAACCCTCATCATGCTGAATATATCAGTCTACTACACTCCTCCCCAATTTTCAGCCTTTTTGTTGCTTGATTTCAATTTTTACCATGGATTCAGAAGTGGAATAGAAAACAGTATAGATCCTGATCAGCTGGCTTCTGATCTGGATTAAAAGGATATTTCTGAGGTTTAAGTTGTAAAAAAATGAAAGGTTCAGATCACAATGGGTGTTATGTAAAGCTACACAACTCACAGAAGAGCCCATTTTCAATATAATGGTAGAATCCTCAGTGGTATAGTGGTTATGCTACTCACCTAGTAAACCATGGGTCGCAGGATCGATCCCGGGCTTCTCCAGACTTTCGGATGAGTCTTAAAACCGAGGTCCGTCTCAGTATGACCTTATCCGTTGGTGAGGTGTAAAACTCAAACTCAATCACTCACTCAGTATTATGGGTATCAGATTATGCTACTCACCTTGTAAACCATGGGTCGCAGGATCGATCCCGGGCTTCTCCAGACTTTCGGATGAGTCTTAAAACCGAAGTCCGTCTGTGTATGACCTTAGCTGTTGGTGAGGTGTAAAACTCAAACTCAATCACTCACTCAATATTATGGGTATCAGATTGACCTATTTGTAGCAATTAATTTAGAAAAAAATGTCTGAATTTTTTGCAAGCAGTGAAAGCCCTGATCAGATGCTGCATAATGGGCTGTCTGGTCTGGACCCTGCACATGTTGCCAGTGTCCCTTTTTAGGGTTCTCCGTCTAAAATGAATCATCCTAAAAATTCAGAGCTGTAATTCTCCTAAAATTTTAGCAAATTTGTTTCATGATCGAGCATTTTTGGAGTCCAAAATGTGGAAACATAATCGCAAACAGTTAGAACAATGATCAGATTGCTCAGTCTGATCTGGATCTGCACTTTTTGCTTAGGCCTGTCTGTCCCGCTACTAAGGATCTTTACAGCAAGTCTTTTATGATGCATTACGATAACACATCCGTGCGACAGTGCATTTTTCTCACCTCCAAAATGGCTACTTTTCTGATGAAAATCCATGATATTTTTCTTATTTATACTGCAAACATAGGTTGTGGGTGCTCTGTAGAACCACCTCAGTAAGGCGGTTCTAACGAGTACCCACAGCCTATGTCTTGGAGGAGAAATAAGAAAAATATGGCATACCCCCTTAAACCCCAGTTTTCTCTAGGGGTTTTTAATTTCACGGAAATGTTCACATGATGGATTACAAGTAAAACACTGTTTCTGCGTGGTCCGCCCAATTAAAACTGCTTTATCATCAGAAATCGTATTTCTATGAAATCTGCAAATATTTGATAATCTTCAATATTCTCCTGCCATATTCAGACTCTAATATCCTCCTCATTGTTTAGTGTGCTTGTCTTTATTATTTGGCAATTAAAATGACAACGGCGAGTGTGTTATAAAATTTAAAGAATCGTTCTTAATTAAATCAGCCAGGAATTAGCATATTGTTATCTTCCGCTCTCCCAGGATTAGCCTGAATTAATTAACGTTGGTTTTTATTGAAAATATTAAGCTCCGTTTCTCTCTGTCGACAAAATTGAATTTTAAACCAGTGCCTTTGTACGCTTTGTTTTAAATTTGATAAATCACATCTTCCGAATGAGTGATCTGTTGCGGTCTTCACTAAGCATGCGAAGAGAATTTTAGCCAGTTACATAATCAGCTCATGAAGTGAATTAAGATTGTAAATCTCTTTCCGAAGTAAAGGAAAGTTGTAACGATATTTGTGAATCAACATTACTCGTACAGAGGACCCACGTTATAACGACTTGCGTTGGGCTTTCCTCGGGTTGGAAATGCCCAAATGGAATCCATAGTCATGTCAAAGATTCTTGTAATTTAATACTCCAGGAAACAAATGTAATAGACATTTTGTTAGAATCACCTCATCGAGGCGATTCTAACAAATGTCTATAACATTTGTTTCTTGGAATAATTATGTGGAAAAGACCTTTTATAACCTATCATAATCCTAACTGGGATTCTTTACAATGGCTAATTCATTATAACGGCACAATAATAGGGAACAAATACTGTCGTTATAACGCGTTTCCTCTGTATATGGTTGGTTAATATGCTGCTGAATTAGAGTACTCCAGATATTAATGAGGAATAAGGGCAAACTATACCAAAAAATTTCAATATTTTTCCATAAAATATTTTATGGGGACTTGATAGAATTGCCTCGTTGAGGCAATTCTATCAAGTCCCCAAAATAAACATTTTATGGAAAACTCAGAAGACATTAATGGAAACCTCATGATCTGGAGCTTGATAGAGTAGCTTTAAACTAGGGCTGGCTAATCGGAGCTGAAAAGATAATCTATTATCAGTCATGACTTTGCGATCGATAATCGATTAGTAATCGCTAAGCTTTTGTCATTATTTTACCTGTCTGGCTTTCTGTCTGAGCATGACTCTTACCATATGTTGCACTTTACCATATGTATATTTGAACAGACAGGCCTGAGCAAACAGTGTAGACCCAGATGAGATGCCACATAATGCGGCGTCTCATCACGGTCGACACTGTTTGCCACCCATCCAGCTATTTTAGGCATAACTTTGGGTAGTAAATTGCACCTATCAAGTAATCGATTAAATGCAAATCAGAAATGATAATCGTTTTTGTAGAATTTAACGATCAATTAATCGATTATACGATTAATCGTGGCAGCCTTACTTTAAGCCGTAGTTTATCTTGGAAAACAGATGCAAATTCCGGTGGAGATTTGACAATTTAAATGCACATATTGAGTAACTGTTGAAATTTGCTGAATCTGTTATTCAGATATGATAAAAAATTAAGAGACAGTTTCATTAAATTTTGCTGTCCTGTGCATCGGTACAGGAAGAGCTCTTGTATCTTTGCTATGATAGCGTCAACGTCAGCAACGGTTCTGGTTAGTTTTCTTAAAATTCTCAATGGATGAGGTGAAGGTTTGTGTATCTTTTGTCACTGGGATGTCAAGTGGATATTGGCTGAAAGTTGGGCAAGGCCAGCTGTCCTGAAGAGGGCCTTCTGTTTCTAGTCTTTCTTTCTGGCGTAATTCTTATGATAGACAGTTGTCCAAAGTGCAATGGATTTTTCTGAGTGTGCTTTGCGGGGAGGGGGGCAGTGGATCATACCAACAGGGTGAGGGGTAGTGGATGATAGGAACATCTGTGCCTTTTTGTCAAAAAACAAAGGCTCACAGATTTCTAGTGACGACTGTACTAGGAATGGGCATTAGCAGATAAAAAGCTTTCTGTAGTTTTGAGAGCTTTCCACTGTCTTCTATTTCTTTCAGTAGTTTTGAACCCAGTTTGGACTAAATGGAATCGGTCACCATATATACAGCAGGAGTTTGATTGCAAAATTTTAGGGTTTGGGGTTGCACTCATGTTTCATTTTATTTACGAAAATTTTATTGCAAACAGTGAAAGCGCTGATCAGACAAGGGGTGGTGATCAGACACCATGGCGCTGATCAGATGCTCCGATTGGCCCATTTTACAAGTGTCCTGTATTCTGTGTTGTTTTCTGTATAAAATGGATTAACCCTTGTCCTGCTGAATATTTATATATGCAACACCCCTTACCAATTATCAACCAATCAGATTACTTGATGCAAATTATTGCAACAAATTCACAATCTGAATGGCAAACAATGTAGATCCTGATCAGATGGCTTCGTCAGAAGCCATCTGATCTGGATCTTCATTGTTTGGAAAATAAGGCATATCCGTGTTCAGCAGGACAAGGGTTAATATTGCCTCTACAAGTACTAGAATAAACAAAAATGTTATTTTCTCATTAAAATAAGTATAAGAAACACTCTTTGAGTGGAACCTGTTTAGAAATGTAGATGAAAATGGAAATTGTTCTTTTGTACGAAATAGATAGCTATTTAACTACACAGAAAGGTATTATTAAATTATAAATAATGTAAAAATTAGCTTTAAGATTCGGATTATATCAGACACCATGGCGCTGATCAGATGCTCTGAGTGTGCCCATTTTACAAGTGTCCTGTTTTCTGTGTTGTTTTCTGTATAAAATGGATTAATATTGCCTCTACAAGTACTAGAATAAACAAAAATGTTATTTTCTCATTAAAATAAGTATAAGAAACACTCTTTGAGTGGAACCTGTTTAGAAATGTGGATGAAAATGGAAATTGTTCTTTTGTACGAAATAGATAGCTATTTAACTACACAGAAAGGTATTATTAAATTACAAATAATGTAAAAATTAGCTTTAAGATTCGGATTATATGCTAATTGTCAGTAATTGTTTCAAGTTAGCTTACAAGCTAAAAGGAGCACTTCAATTTATATCTTTGCTAATGGATGGTAGTCTATAATTATAGGTTGGTTGAGAAGGCTTGAGGTTTCTTCTCAATGGCTTGAAGTTGTTTTTTAAGCGTGTCCAGATGCGTTCTATTTAGCTACAGTAAGAATGTGATTCCCGAGGGGTAGTAAAAGTCAGTGCACTTGAGGAGGGGTATTTTACAGCAAAACAAAAAAATAAATAGGTATAAAAGAACGGAAAAAACGTGGTTTGAGCCTTTCCCTAGGGTCACTTCAGCCTTAGCCTTTCCTTGCTGTTCACGACAACCCCTATCTTTGCAAACAGTGTAGATCCAGATCAGATGGCTTCTGAAGAAGCCATCTGATCAGGATCTACACTGTTTGGCATTCAGTTTATAGATTTGTAGCAATAAATTACATCAAGTAATTTGATTGGTTGATAGAGAGAAATGGGTGTGGCTTAAATGAATGTTCAGCAAGAGAAGGGTTAAACTGCTAAATAAATTCCTAGAGCAGACGACAATCTGTCTTTTTAACCATTTTTCATGTTAAGGCTTGACATTATGCGTGAATCATTGTGGCAATTGTTTTGATGACTCTAAGTATTGGGACAGACAGTCCTAAGCAAACAGTGCAGACCCAGATCAGACTGCTCCTGCTCCTGCAGTCTGATCAGGGTCTTCACTGCTTGTCATATTGTCTGTATACTTTTCGGACTCCTTGTTGGTTTTGTTTGTTTGATTTGAGGTTAAACATCCCCATCAATACTGTATAGGTCGTTTTGGAGACGTTGCTTCCAATTTTGTGGGACTTTTACCCAACACGGAGATGAAATGACATCTCAAGCCCTGTCGCCCAATGAAACCAATAGGGTTTATAAGCATGGACGGGCCGACTCGCACAGCTTAGCCTGGGCAGGCTTAGATCCTCTAAGCGGTTTACCAGTACTCTAGTGCTGTCGGTTTCAGCTCTGTGTGGAAGCATCATGCAACCCATCTATTTCTTCAAGCCCCGATGGGCGGGGGGCCAGACTCCTTGCTGGATCATGAAACAAATTTGTTAAAATTTTAGAAGAATTACAGCAAGTTGTCAGGGTATCAGAATTTTTAGGATTTTTACGGTAGGGAGAGAGAAATCCTTGCGTCATATCAAAGAAAATAATGTTTTTCAGAGAAAAAAGCTGGCTTGACATTTCATGTGAATCAACTACTGAAAAATCAGGTTTGACATTGTATGTGAACCATCTTCCAGCAGATTATTTGCATTAAATATCAAGCCCATTCACCCTTGAAAATTCAGGCTTGACAATCAGAATTAGTATTAATTTTAGGTGGTCTTAATAGCGGAATTTCACAGTACTTGAATCAACATAATTTCAGTATAAGTCTGTTAGGGCTGTTCGAATAAAAATCAGAATATAATTTCAACCAAACTGAATGACCTGCCCAGTCTGGACTGGACTGTTCACCCAACCAGCCACCAACCAAGCCGCGGCCCCCGCCCATCGGGGCTTGAAGAAATAGATTGGCTGCATGATGCTTCCATGCAGAGCTGAATCTGACCGCACACGAGTACTGGTAAACCGCTTACAGGATCTAAGCCTGCCCAGGCAAAGCGGTGTAAGTCACACCGTCCATGCTTCTAAACCCTTTTGGTTTCATTGGGCGACAGGGCTCGAGATGTCATTTCATTTCAGTGTCGGGTAAAAGTCCCACAAAATTGGAAGCAATGTCTCCAAAATGACCTATACAGTGTTGAAGGAGACATTAAACCTTAAACAAACAAACCAACCAAGCCACCTCAGCCAGTCTGAACAATACCAAATCAAAACATTGACATCTCGTAAAAGCTGCAAGAAGGTAGACAAAAATATGGACTGTTTATTAAATATGATACAGCAGGATTGTTGAAAATTGGAGAAAATATCTATACATGTTCATAGTAAGCTGTTGCAACATACACATATTGGTTTTAAACCCGACAGTTTCTTGCAATATCAGTCAGGGGGTCTGCGACAACTGGTATTGACACTATGGGAAATGGATAGACCTTCAAGGGAGGAAAGTCGTATCAAAATTATTTTCCTCTCCCCTCATTAGTAAGTTGTCTGCTTGTCAAGAAAAGAATTTGATCATGTATTGATTCCTAATCATTGTCTTCACTTCTATTTTGATGAGCATTCGGGGGAGACAGATCTACCAAAATCATTCTATGTCTTCTTTATCAATAAGGGTCTTGAATTTGATAAACATTCAGGGGAAGCAATTCTACCAAAATCATATTTTTTGTCTTTATCAATAGGGGTCTACTTGTTAAGGAAAGAATTTGATATACAGTAAAATTCCTATGTTCTGACCACCTTTGGAACTGTTCAAAAGTGGTCTTTAAGACCACTTTTGAACAGTCCCAAATGTGGTCTCTCACTAGGAGACACTGGGTGTAGAAAACACAAAGAAAAATAACTTTAACCTTTTCAATAGCTTTAAAAAGCAGATTTAGTATTAATTTTAGGTGGTCTTAATATATAATAGCAGAATTTTACTGTACCTTCAGGGGAGGCAAATCTACCAAAATATTTTTTTTGGTCTTCTTTATCTATAGGGGTGTCTACATGTTATGGAATGATTCGATATACCTTCAGGGGAGGTAACTCTAGCAAAATTATTTTTGTCTTTATCCTTGCCATATACTGTAATATTCCTAATTTTATTAAGACCACCTTTATGACCATTACTCTTACAAAAAAAATAAATGCAGGGATACAGACTCAGTGTTCTGGCTTAGGCGCCCAGACTGCCAGAAATCTAAATTATACATTAAATTAATAGGCATTTTCACTGAAAACTTAGGCGCCCAGGCTAAAAGTTAGGCACTCTGGGCCACTGGACGCCTGTTAGTCTGTATCCCTGAAATGGGTACAGTCGAACTCCAAGAGTCAAAGGGAATTAACTCTTCTGCCATTTTTCAAAGGGAGGCAACTGTTGGAACTTCATGTTCACTTTTCTTTAAGCCCTGTCCCACTGAAAAAGGGGTCTACTCTTAAAGGAAAGAATTTGCTCCTCACGTTTGCAAGAGTTGCCTCCCCTGAAGGTGTGTCCATTCCCCTTAACTCACAGATGAGGGTGGTGATAACTCTATACTTAAACATTTAGTTATTCAATAACTCTGTTAATTGGATTCCTTTGTGTAATTGTATAACATGAAGAAAAATAGTTTCATAGCTAAGTAGTTCAGATGTTGCAGCAAGATGAAAAGAAAGCGGAAAAGCATTTACAAATGTTTTAAAAATGAGATTAACATGTGTATGTTGCCTTTTTTTCCTTTATACCTGAAGCACTCTGGGTAAACCAGAACAGAACAGAACTTTATTGAAGTTAAAACTCAGGCCACTCGCATTGTCTCTCAGTGTAGGCTGGAACAATTATTCCTGAAAGGGGACTTAGCCTGTTAAATTTTTACGCTCACATCCCTGTACTGTAAGCAAACAGTGTAGACACTGATCAGATGCTGCATTCTGCAGCATCTGATCTGGGTCTACACTGTCTGCCAAGCCCAACAAATGATTCGAGTCCAGTTTCTATAAATAACCAGCTTATGCAACACTCTGACCTTACAGTGATAAGAAAGAAGCCTCCGTGGTCGAGTGGTTACGCTACTCGCCTTGTAAACCAGGGGTCGCAGGTTCGATCCCGGGCTTCTCCAGACTTTCGGATGAGTCTTTAAACCGAGGTCCCGTCTCCTTATGACCTTAGCTGTTGGTGGGACGTAAAAACTGAAACACTCACTCACACAGTGATAAGAATAACTCCGCTACTGCTGCCTTGATTTTCTACAAATCAGTGCTAGTCACATGGACATTAGCATCGAAGGGCTTCTGTGCCTACATTGACAAACAGTCAATCTTGGGGATATTCTTAAGGTCACTGGTTGCACTTTCAAGAGTGGCAACACTTTCAAAATTGTCTAATTTAATGTAGTGATTTGTTTTAAGGGAAAGAATTTGCTCTTCATTTAGGGACTCGGGCCCCCGCCCATCAGGGTTTGAAGAAATATATGGGCTGCATGATGCTTCCACGCAGTCTCAGTTGAAACTGACCCGCACACGAGTAATGGTAAACCGCTTAGAGGATCTAAGCATGCCCAGGCTCAGACAAAGTGGTGCGAGTTGGCCCGTCCATGCTTATAAACACTTTTGGTTCATTGGGCGACAGGGCTTGAGAAGTCATTTCATCTCAATGTTGGGTAAAAAATCCCACAAAATTGGAAGCAACGTCTCCAAAATGACCTTTACAGTGTTGACAGGGATGTTAAACCTCAAATGGTGTAAATGGGTAGCAGTGGTCTAAAAGCCACTGCCTCTCTCTCTCGCGCGCGTGAAAACACCCGGAATGAGTGTTCGAGAGCGATTCAATAAGCTTAAAGCTTTCATCGCAATCGAACTAAAATAAATTAGTATAAACTAAACCTCAAATTAATCAAACAAATCATATAGTGACTACTAGCTCTGCTGAGAAGGAAGGCATTTAATTAGTTAAAAACCATGTTATATCCAATCAAAACTGTATAGATGTACATTTTTATCCATCTTTAAATGGGGCTATATTTCCGAAACTATGTTATCATGAATAGTTTTATGAAAAGGGCTAAGTGTATTGTTTTCGCTTTTTTGTTAATTACTATTTAGGAAAGTGGGGAGGAATGTATTTTTCTTCCTGCTAATCAATCATATTGTCTCATTATGACACTGAATCTTCCTGAAAATAGTTCCAATCTTGTTAAGTTTTTGTACAGCTGTGATGCTGAATTACTGGGTAGGAACACAAAACTAATTCAAACGCATATTATAGGCACCAACCTGCCAAAAAGCATGTTTTGTTTTTGAAGACATGTTTAGTTTCCCATTATAATATTGAGTCTCGGTGTTTATTATGTAATGCTGATTATCTGACATTAAACACAACATTGACCCTTTTAGCGTCCTCCTTATATATAGCACAAGTCGATTTCAAAATTTAGGGGTGTAAAGTTGTGTTTTCTTCAAAATTTATTTGGACATTGGCTGATTTTTTTTTGCAAACAGTGAAGGTCCTGATCTGACGCTGTGTTCTGCGGTGTCTGATCTGGGCCTGCACTGTTTGCCAATTACCCATTTTGGAGTTTCTGGTACAAAAGGGGTTAAAGATTGATCAGCTGGGCCCAGTCGTGACTGATGATCAGGCAGTCACAGGTTCAATACCCACAGACTCTGGCTACATTAATTCTTGGAGAACGACTATGAAATATTTTTGTAAGGTCATTTACCGTGAAAAAATTTCTATGGTCATTCTCTCCCTTGTACAGATTGAAGAAGGGCAGTTGTCAGTTTCTGGCAAAAAATGTGCTCTGTACTGGCTGACAGGTTATGTACATGTATACTTGTACGCTTGGGGCCAGTTGTTCCAAACTAATGATGTCGTTAGTTAATGTATCGTTAAAACTTTGATCATTTAATATGGCAAATATGCTAATATTTTTAGGGCCCCGCACTGAAAGTGTGGGTGCCCTATAGTAATCACTCTGTCCGTCCGTCTGTCCGTCCACAAATTTTTTTATCCTCCATAACTTTTTATTATTCCTGGATGGATTTAAATATTACTTGGCATCATTCTGTCCGTCCGTCTGTCTGTCTGTCTGAGCGCATCCGTGGGCACATGTTGGGTAGACACAAGTTGGGTTCTTGCCGTTTATTCCGTTGTTGTCCAAGATAAGTAGCCAGTAGCCTGTTGGGTACTTTGTTGCTTGTTGGGTATTTTTGAATGGGAATTTAACATGGCGGTACCCAACAAGTGTCCATCTGTCTGTCCGTCTGTCCGTCCACAAATTTTTTTATCCTCCATAACTTTCTTATTCCTGGATGGATTTAAATATTACTTGGCAGAAATGTTAACCATAATGTGATGGAGTGTTGCACGCAAGACTCAGGTCCGTACCTCAAAGGTCAAGGTCATACTTAGAGGTTAAAGGTCAAAAAAGGGTCTTTCCTGTGTCCAATTAATAACTTTGTTATTATTCCTGGATGGATTTAAATATTACTTGGCAGAAATGTTAACCATAATGTGACGAAGTGTCACACGCAAGACCCACAGCCGTACCTCAAAGGTCAAGGTCATACTTAGAGATAAAAGGTCAAAAAAGCGTCTTTTTTATTGTGTCCAATCTATAACTTTCTTATACCTGGATGGATTTAAATATTACTTAGCAGAAATATTAACCATAATGTGACAGTGTTTCACGCGCAAGACCCAGGTCCATACCTCAAAGGTCAAGGTCATACTTAGAGGTGAAAGGAAAAAAAAAAACGTCTTTTTTAACATCAACATTTTCCTACTCCTCTGATAGCGCTGCCGGGGCCCTTGTCAGTTTCACTGACAGCTCTAGTTGCTGAAAAAATGTGAGCAGCTTTTGCAAATGCAAAAGCTGCTCACATTTTTTTCAGCAAAAATACCAGAATTTTAGATTATGTACTTGCTAGAACAGTTAACAATATGACCACTAACGAGCCCGTTAAGCTAATGTTGCTTTGAACAACTGGCCCCTGATAAATAAACAGATGGCTCAATATGACCTAAAAACTTTTGTTTACTGGCCATGAGCCATAAAACTTCAAAACAAAGAAAGAAAAGCTGATCAGGATCTATATTATTTTTATTCTGCTTCTGAATCTATGGTAAAAAAAAAAAAAAACAACAACAACAAAAAAAAAATACACATTTCATTCATGCAACACAAAGTATGAAAATCAGGGAGGAGTGCATCATATTGAAATACTGTGAAATATTTAATTTTAAGCATATTTTGGCGGTTTAAAAAAACATTCCTCTTACCTGATTTTTTAACTCACCATATTGCACTCACAAGTAAAGCCATCAATCAATTATCAATTATAAGAAATTTATTATTTTGACAATTACTGTCATGGTTTATTTGTTTTTATTCAGTCTTATTAAGCCCTTTGATGGCTAGATCATTATCTTTTTTTCTTTCGTAAATGCACTTTTTCTTATGTCACGAATAATGCCCTTGACTGATTGATGTATCATACTTTCGATGTGCATTGGTAATAAAATTTCTGCCAGTTAGTTATTTTTCTGTTTGGCTTTTTGCTCTTTATTGGCGTTGTTTTATTTTGGCAGTAGGGCCAAAATAAGATGACCGCCAAATATAAGTGTTTTACAGTTCTCGGCATGGCAGGATAGTGGATAAAAATATGCAAAAACGCATTTGTTTAACTGGGAAGAAAAAAAGTTAGGGAAAGATTTATTATTCTTCATTTTCTCATTAAGTGCTTGAGCAAGCAGCTCTTTGACATTGATTGTTTGTCTATTTGTGAAAAGGTGAACTTTTATTTCATATTTTTTGTAAACTTTTTTGTTACCTAATTTATCATTTGCACCATGACTGTCGGTGAATGATGTTTCAAATTAAAATAAATACTGTTTCCTCAAGTTTAAACAGCTGTTTGATATCCTTAAAACACAAGTAAAGAAATATAAGTTAATTTAACATTTAACACTTAAAAGTACTAAGCAAACTTTTAGCAGACATTTTATTTGTTATTATTTGGAGAAAATAGGTTTGAATTTTCATTTGAATGGCCTTCTAGCAGACCATGCACATTAACCCTTGAGATGCAGTGAAAAAACTACATCTGAAATGCGTCTGCTTATGTCGTCTGCTGAATTATTTTGCAAACATTTTAAAAAATATTTTTGGACACCGGCAAACAGTGTTGACCCAGATCAGACTGCTCCTGTCAAACAGTGTGGGCCCAGATCAGACTGCTCCTACAGGAGCAGTCTGATATGGGTCCACACTGTTTGCAAAAAATGACTTTTAAGGTAACCAGCAGACACAAAGCAGATGACAATTGTTGTGATTTAAATGTCACTGCAAAATTTATAAAAAATAAATAAATAAAAAGAAATGAAAGTATTATCTGTTGTGCTCAACACTTTAAGATTTAAAGATATGCTCTTTTTGCCTCCTTTCCCAGGAATTTTGCTATAATGCAGACTGACTAGCATCTCCACTGGTTGCTCTGGCCATTTGGTAGTTTCTTCCAATACCTGGTCATCACCACCACCACCACCACCTTCATCATCATCATCATCATCATCACCACCAGTATCCTTGTTGACCCCACCTCTACTGATAATACTACATGCGAGTTCTTTTCCATGTGTGTTTTGCTTTGTACTAACCCTCTAACTATGAGATCATGCCTTGCCTGACTTTCAGCTGATGGTGATTTTCGTGTTCCAGCACACGATCCTCGACCCCCGCCGATCATCAAGATTGGACCACATAACCAGACATTGCCGATTGGTGGTGTGGCGCTGCTCCGATGTCAGGCTGAGGGGAATCCTGATCCAATCATAAGATGGTACAGAAATGGCCGACCTCTGCTCACGACAGATCCGAGACTTACAAAGTTGGATTCTGGGACACTTCAGATTTCAGGTAATGCTTCTTATTTGGTATCTGATTGTAATAATTTCCCCTTGTTCTTGTATTTTAGACACATATATTGTGGGTATTCGTCGCATATACAGTCAAACTTCAATTGCTCGAACACCTTTGGGACCTCGAAAATCTGTTCGAGGCAGGGGTAGTTCGAGCCACTGATGGTTACTGCCAGGAGGCATAACGAGATACTTTTAGACATCTTTTCGGCGTTCTATAATAAAAATGTATGCTGTGTGTACTCATTAGAATCGCCTCATCGAGGCGATTCTAATGAGTTCACACAGCATACATTTGCAAGATAAAAGACTAAAATCTCCTTAAGTTTTCCCCACTATTTATTATGTAGAGGATTTCGCTAGGGGCTCAAGAATGGGTTCGACACATCCATGGTAAACGAGCCATCGGTGTTCGAGCCATGGAAGTACTAATGTATTGTGGGTTGCCTCATTAAGGCAACTCTGACTAGTAGTACTCACAACAAAGTTCTCTTAGGCATGACAGTTCTTTGTAGCTACAACATAGATAGACTAGCTACTAGTCTGATGATAAAAGTCTGATCATTTTTGGTATTTTTTATTGTATTAAAAATTTATCACCTTGCTAGCAATGGCAAGTCTATATTGAGCCAGAGAGGCTAGACTAGCTAAACTTTCTTACACTGTTCATTTTAGTGCAATTAGCAAAAGATGATTTTAATTCCAAATTATTCAAATATTATCCTAGTGGCTAGGCTACAAGATGAATTATTAACAAGAGAAGGAAAACTTACCCTAAACTAGGAAAAATAATCCTGAACTATATTTTGCTGCTCCTGATATAAGATTTTAGACAGAACAAAATTGCATCATATCAAAAATTTTCATTGTTTCGTTTCACTGATTTGATTATTCTGTGAACTTATACATACACAAGGAAGTGCCCTTGGTTTGAGCTTAAAGGAGCATGTGTGGCATCTGTCTGAAGAAGCCATCTGATCAGTGTCTGCACTGTTTTTAACATTGCATTCTTGAACTTGTAGGAATAAACTTATCAAGTAATTTGATTGGTTGAAAACAGAAATGGGTGTAGCTAAATTAAATTATTCATCAGGTCAAGTATCAGTGATAGCAATTTTTTTCAGATTTAAAAAGTCCTGACACAGGTATCTACACATGTAAAGCTGTCAGCGAGGCAGGGGAGACCACCTGGGATTCTTACCTCAAAGTGGAAGGTAACTCTTGTCTTTCTTGAAATCTACTGCTTGAAAACGGATAACAATTCAGGGGAATGAATGCACCTGGCATATTTGTCACCATTTAAACAAGGGAGACAGCTTTTTCAACTTCCTGTTCACTTTCCTTTAGAGTCAGCCCCTCTGAAAAAGGGGTCTGATCTTAAAGGATAGAATTTGCTCCTTTGGAGCAAATTCTTTCCTTTAACCTCGGACCCCTATGGACATGGGAAACAAAAATACTTTTAAAAGTGTTGCCATTGAAATATAGCTGAAATTGATTGGTTTGTGGTGAGCTTTCTCCTGTCAACACTAATAAGGTCATTTTGGAGTCATTGTTTCCAATTTTGTTGGACTTTTACCCACCATTGACATGAAATGACATCTCAAGCCCTACCGCCCAAAGAAACTGCTAAGGTTTAAGGTACTTAAATCGTTAGCCTGATTTTAGTGCTACTTAAATTTGATTTGATTCTATATTTGGTCTTGTTTATTCTTTTGACATTTAGTTTTCTCATATAAGGCTGGAGGGTTAAACTGAAATGACAAACAAACTTTCATTTTAAAGTGTTCAGCTTTTTGTCTTCTTCAGAAAAGTGCAAGCATATTGCAGAACAAGAAATGTCACATCCTCTGGGAATGTTGACATGCTATGAAGCATCAAGGCCTCAAGAGACTGTTAATAATAAGCAAAAATATGCATCTGTTTTTATGTTTGTTTGTTAAATTTGAGGTTTAACGTCCTCGTCATCACTGTAAAGGTCATTTTGGAGATGTTGCTTCCAATTTTGTGGGACTTTTACCCGCCATTGAGATTAAATTACATCTCAAGCCCTGCCGCCCAATGAAACCAATAGGGTTTATAAGCATGGACGGGCCGACTTGCACCGCTTTGCCTGGAGCAGGCTTAGTTCCTCTAAGCGGTTTACCAGTACTCTTGTGCGGTCGGTTTCAGCTCTGCATGGAAGCATCATGCAGCCCATCTATTTCTTCAAGCCCTGATGGGTGGGCCAACCCCATCCTGGATGAAGCAATTTAACCCTTATCTTGCTGTTCATGATAAGCCCTACCTTTACAAACAGTGTAAATCCAGATCAGTTCGCTTCCGGAGAAGCCATCTGATCTTGATCTTCACTGTTTGTGGTACAGTCAGTGAATTCATAGGAGTAACTTCCTATGGAGTAATTTGATTGCATCACGAAAACACACCTATATAATTTTGACCCACTTAAACCCCACTTTTGTATTGTAAAACGGGTTTCCAGGGGTATACCTTATTTTTCTTGTTTCTGCTCTAAAATATAGATTGTGGGTACTCGTTAGAACCGCCTCTATGAGGCGGTTCTAAGAACCGCCTCTATGAGGCGGTTCTAACGAGTGCCCACAATCTATATTTGGAGCAGAAATAAGAAAAATATCACAATTTTTCATTATAAAATTTTCATTTTTTTGGTGATTAAGGTGACAATGTATTTGTATAGGCGTGTTTGCATAAAGGTTGATATTCAAAAGTGGGTGTGGCAAAATAAATTTATTCAGCAAAATAAGAGTAAAATATTTTAAAATGTTTCTTTATTTTTACAGCTGATGTAGGCCAGAAATTCTACCGCATACCATCCCTAGCCAGTTTGCCAGATCCACCCACCAAGCCTGTGGTGAGTGATGTGACCGATACCTCAGTTCATCTGTCTTGGGCCCCTGGGACACAGATTGGAGCCTCGGCAGTCTTTGCATTTCAAGTGGATTACTTTGGCTTTGAAACAACAGACGTAAGTTTATAACATTTCATTATTATTATTATTATTATTATTATTATTACACTGCAACCTCGTTATAGCGCTGATCGTTTAAGCGCGGAAATCAGAATTTTTTTTCATAATTTAAGGCAAAAAAACACTTTTTGCCCCATGAATTATGGTAAAAACTATTGTGTATTGGTTTCAAACCTGTGAAAAAAAAAGCGGTAATTATTTCAGTCAATCAAGTGGATTAACGGTCCACTGCACTAAATCTACCTGTTTAGCGTCTGCAAGAGACAATTACAAAGGGATTAATTGAGACAAACTGGTACAAATACCTTGATTACCTAGTTTTCACACCTTACCACACAGTTAATTGCCGTCTTATCAATAAGCCATAGGCGAGTATTCACAGTTTAATAGTATTGACAACTTGAGTAAATAAGCGAGAATACAGGCATTGTCTTGGCTGATGGTATTTTGACTGCTTCAGCGGAAAAATGGGAAAAAAAATGACCATTTTTAAAACTGGCGGACATAAGCAAAAAAATGGAGCGATAGACCAACAGCGTTATAATGATTTCCCCCAAACAAACGGCCCCACGGATTTACCACATGCAGATGCACAGATGAAAACAGCGTCTGCATTGCTCTGTTTTGGCGTGAAAAATGATAAAAAAAAAAAAAAAAAAAAAATGCCCAGCGGTCACCTTACCTGTGTTTTTTGTGACCTGTCATTGCTTAACCTTGAAAGTAAGTCGGTGCACTAAACGTCACGGCCAAATCTCCAATACACAATAGTGCAGACAAAAAAACCAATAATACACATTAGCAGTGTCATTCATATGGACCGTTACACACTTACGGTGGATAGGGGATTATGATTCATATGTCTAACAAGGATAATAAATGGGATTAAAAAGATAAACAACCAGTAATATTAGAACACTTTTTATCGATCTTTCTTTTTTCAACAACTAATACACTGAAATTAACATTTTGAAATTTCATACTGTTGGTGGGTGGGGTACACATTGCTCGACGACGATATGACGTTTGTCGGTGCCCCCAAATTTATAACGCGGTGATCACCACTAACGCGGTTGGGGTTCTTGGACCCCACCACCCGCGTTATAACGAGGTTGCAGTGTATCATTATTATAACATTTCATGTCTAATAACCCTTTTTGTACCAAATGGAATCTTCCTTCTTACATATAGCATGAGTCCATTTCAAAATTTAGGCGTGTCAGGTTGTGTTTTATGAGGATAATGACTGAACATTTTGCAAACAGGGTAAGCCCTGATCAGACGCCGCATTCTGCAGCGTCGGATCTGGGCCTGCACTATTTGCCAAATACTTGTTTTGGGGTTTCTGGTACTAAATGGGATAAATATCACATTTACTCTTATAAGTGCATATATGTTTTTTCAAGAAGCAAATTAAACCTTATCTTGCTGTTCACAGCAACCCGTATATTTGCAAACAGTGTAGATCCAGATCAGATGGCTTCTGAAGAAGCCATCTGATCAGGATCTACACTGTTTGGCATTCAGTTTATGAATTTGTAGCAAAAAATTACATCAAGTAATTTGGTTGGTTAATAGACAGAAATGGGTGTGGCTTAAATGAATATTCAGCAGATAAGGGTTAACACCATTGAATGTCACAAGATTTTGCAGCGTGTTTAAGCTGAAAAAAAGAGGTACCTACAGTCAAGCCGGCCTCGGTTGCTCAGTCAGATGTTCATCTGACTGGTGATCAGGAGTATGCGGGTTCGATACCTGCCGTGGTTGGCAACATTATTTCCTGGAGATTGATCACAAAATCTTTTCAATGATCATTCTCTCCCTTCTGCTGATTCAAGAAGGGCAGTTGTAAGTTTCTGGCTAAAGAATGTGCACTGTACTGGTTAACCGCTTAGGTATAAGCCTGCCCAGGAAAAGTGTGGATAGGTAAACTGACTGGCTCTCAAAATGACCTAAAATAGTGTTGACTGGGCCGTTAAACTCCAATACAAAGAAAACCTACAGTTTTAATTACCATTACATTCTTTTTGCCAGAAACTGATGACTTGAATATTGAATCATCAGAAGGGAGAGAATGACTATAGAAAAGGTTTCATGGTCAGTCTCTGCGAAAGAATGTTGCCATTCCGGCAGAAATTTTGAATTGGGACTTCCTCATCACCAACCAGTTATATTGGCATCCAACTGAGCAACCGAGGCTGGCTCATTATTTTGAAACTGCTAAGCATTTTCCAGTTAACAACAATGGAGATAAATTACAATAACTGTTAATAATAGATTGCAGTTATACATGTGTATATGTTGGTTTATATTCCAGGGCTGGATGACTGCTAGTGATTCAGTGAAGCGTGAAAGTTACACAGTGGAGAGACTGAAGCCCAACACCACCTACCTGTTTCTGATACGCGCCAGGAATTCTGAGGGGGTGGGCCTGCCTAGCCTTGTCTCAAACTCTGTCCGGACTGCAGGTCAGTTGAGAATTATGCTTAAATCAAAGGAAATATTCCACCAATATGCCCAGCTGTTTAGATCTAACAAGCTTGTTAGTTCCCCATTAAATTAAATTTAATATGGCAAAATCTCAATGATACAGTGAAATTCCACAATTAAGACTGCCTAAAATTAGTACTCATCCTTGTTTAAAACCTTATTTAGAAGGTTTAAGTTTTTCTTCAACCAGTGTTCTCTGGCAGAGACCACCTTTGGCATACCTGTGACACTTCCCTCTTCAGAAGGGAGACCCCCTTATTTTGATGTTAATTTTTGTCAAAATGCTAAATTTTAGTAAAATTTTGGAGTCTCCCTCATTTGAACTGACAGTTTCCCTCCTCCCTCATTACAATGGCAAATCTCCCTCATACATTTAAAAAAAAATATCACAGGTATGCTTTGGGACTGTTAAAAAATGTAACAATTGTTCAAAAGTGGTATTTAAGTCCACTTTTGAACAGTCCCAAAGGTGGTCTTAATATAGAATTTTTACTGTATTTTTGCTGAAAAATGTGAATAGCTTTTGCTTTGCCTAGGTTTTGCTGGGGTAAGAGAAAAAAATACATATTCAGGGGATGCAACTCTTTCTAAAGTACTTTGAAAATAGTTTTCTCCTTTGTCAGTAGGAGTGTTGTCTTCAAGGAATGGAGTTGTTCCTATGGAGCAAATTCTTTTGTTTTACATTTAACCCTTGCCATGCTGAGCCGGATATGCCTTATCTTTGAAACATTGTAGATCCAGATCAGATGGCTTCTGAAGAAGCCATCTGATCAGGCTCTACATTGTTTGTCATTCGGATTGTGAATTTGTTGCAATAATTTGAATCAAGTAATCTGATTGGTGGATAATCAGTAATGGGTGTGGCAGATTAAAATATTCAGCAGAACAAATGTTAAAACATCATGGAAATGTTTAGAGCAGATGATAGTTACCTGCTGACAATTACTGTAAAAATAAAAAAAATATCGGTCACCTTGAGGACTTGCTGTAATTCTCCTAAAATTTTGCCCAGTTTTGTTCCATCGTCTGGCAAGAAGTTCAAAAAGTGCAGACAGAATGGCAAACAGTGTAGACCCTGATCAGACTGCTCCTAAAGGAGCAGTCTGATCTGGGTCTGCACTGTTTGCTTAGGCCTGTCTGCCCCAATACTTCGGATCAGCACGGTAAACACAAAATTAATATTTGTAAAGGAGGTCTACATATCCGACTGCTTATGAGTACTGGTAAACCGCTTAGAGGATCTAAGCATGCCCAGGCAAAGCGGTGTGAGTCGGACTGTCCATGTTTATAAACCCTATTGGTTTCATTGGGCGACAGGGCTTGAGATGTCATTTCATCTCAATGTCGGGTAAAAGTCCCACAAAATTGGGAGCAACGCCTCCAAAATGAGTGTTGACGGGGATGTTAACCATCAAATCAAACAAACAAACAAAGGAGGTCTACAGATGTTGGTGGTTGACAGTAGACCCCCTAGAATCTCGTGGCATTAACCCCGGGACATGCTCTTCCTTTGCAAACAGTGTTGATACAGATCATATGGCTTCTTAAAAAAAAACAGTGTAGATACAGATCAGATGGCTTCTTCAGAAGCCAGCTGATCTGTATCCACGCTGTTTTTCATTTATTTCCTGTCATTTAGGAATCAATCACAGCAAGTAATCTGATTGGTTGAATGTCAGAAGTGGATGTGGCTAAATTAATTTATTCAGCAGGACAGATGTTAATGGTTTACATCACAGGCAATAGGTGTTTCAAGGGTTCTTATGAAGTGATTGTATTTTTTCAGCTGCGGGGTCAAAGGGATTAAGAACCAGCATTCCGAAGTCAGAACTTGAACAGCGACTGGAAGGGAAGGTGGTAGAAATTGTAATGGCCAAGTCAGTTAACTCAACAGCTATCTCAGTGAGCTGGAAGGTAGGCAACAGTGTATATCCCATTTTACTCTCCTTTCTCTTTCTGTTAGAGAACAGGGCTTGACATTTTGTTTATTGCTCTCTTTTGGGACTTGACATTTCACTCTAGCTGTTCTTCAGTTCATAACAATGGTGACAGTAAATGTTGTTTTTTCTCTGCTTTCTCTTTCCATTATAGAATAGGGCTTGACCTTTTGTTTATCGCTATCTTGAGAACTTGACATTTCTCTTTAGCTGTTCTTCAGTTCATATCAACTCAAATTTAAGTTATTCTTTAATTATCTTCATTACTCCTTTTCCAGAGCTATTCCTGTTTATCCATCCATTCACCTATTGTCCTGGCCCCTGAAGAAATAGATTGGCTGCATGATGCTTCCACGCAGAGCTGAATCCGACCGCACACGGGTACTGGTAAACCGCTTTGAAGGTCTAAGCCGGCCCAGGTAAAGCGGTGCGAGTCGGACCGTCCATGCTTATAAAGCCTGTTGGTTTCATTGGGCAACAGGGCTTGAGATGTCATTTCATCTCAATGTCGGGTAAAAGTCCCACAAAATTGGTAGCAATGTCTCTAAAATGTTGCCGGGGAGATCAAACAAACAAAACTGTCAACTTACAGGTGCATATGTATTGTTAAAATTGAATGGTAAAATCACATAATTCAGAAATTTTATCAAAAAAAAACATTGCTGCAGTACAGTGTACTGTGCAATCTCCTAGGTGACACAGACAATACGAATTACCATAAAATGGCTATAAAATAAACTAGAGAAATGACAGGTTTGCAGAGAAATGATAAATTTCAGAATCATATTACGTGCAGCTGCATGACCCTGAATTGAGAAATCAACACAAGAAAATGTACCAGAATACAGTCGAACTTCAGTGGCTCGAACACCTTTGGGACCTTGAAAATATGTTCGAGACAGTGGTAGTTCGAGCCACTGAGGTTACTGTCAGGAGGCATAACGAGATACTTTTACACATCTTTTTGGTGTTCGATGATGAATATGTATGCTGTGTGTACTCATTAGAATCGCCTCATCGAGGCGATTCTAATGAGTACACACAGCATACATTTGCAAGATAAAAGACTAAAATCTCCTTAATTATCCCCACTTTTTCTTATGTAGAGGATTTCGCTAGGGGCTCAAGAACGGGTTCGACTCATCCATGGTAAACGAGCTATCGGTGTTCGAGCCATTGAAGTTCTACTGTATATGTTTGGTTTTATGGAGTTTTACGGCTCACTAAACACTACCAGACTGTATGAAAGAAACATTGGACCCTTACACACACATAGGGAACCAGATCTTTCAGAGTTGTAAAGAATATAAAAGCTGTTTGTCATTAAGGGTCCACTCTCAAAGGCTGGGAGCAAATTCTTTCCTTTAAGAGCAGACCACTTTTTGACAGATTTTCAAAAATCTGTCCTGTGTCTGGATGGGAAGGCATTGGGGCTGGGGGTGTGGGTTTAACTCTTACTTATCCTTATTGAAAAACACGTCCATAAAGATGTTAGGCGTTTTTCTCGTTTTGAGAGGAGCTCATTTGGCAGCCAGGAAACAGGAAGTCATTTAACTTGACTCCTATGTAAAAAAAGCAGAAAAAAAAACACCAAAGAAAATGGCCGAGCAAACAGCATTTTTTTTCAGACAAAATCAGACTTGACGTATCATGTAAATTGTCTGAAAATGTCATAGCCAAATTCTTTTGAAAAATAACTGTATAGACTCTGGGCAGA
The DNA here is from genome assembly GCA_963580285.1 of Lucinisca nassula. Taxonomy (NCBI): domain Eukaryota; kingdom Metazoa; phylum Mollusca; class Bivalvia; order Lucinida; family Lucinidae; genus Lucinisca; species Lucinisca nassula. The sequence goes on along the minus strand of OY757019.1, from coordinate 132,058,469 downwards.
GGCAGTAGTCTGCGGCGTCTGATCTGGGTCTACACTGTTTGCCAAATTATCCAGTATATGAGCCCAGTCCAGATTTTACAGTTACACAGCTCTCTGATGTCAATGGGAGACCAGCGCTGCTATAAATAACCACTTCCTGGTTTTTGTACATGATTAGAAATAGTCACACGGACAGTAGCAGGCGAGAAACTTCTGCAGTTATTAACTTTGGGTGGATTGATAAACAATCATTTGTTTGATTTGAGGTTTAACGTCCCCGTCAACACTGTAAATGTCATTTTGGAGACGTTGCTTCCAATTTTGTGGGACTTTTACCCGACATTGAGATGAAATGACATCTCAAGCCCTGTCGCCCAATGAAACCAATAGGGTTTATAAGCATTGACGGTCTGACTTGTGCGCACCGCTTTGCCTGCGCAGGCTTAGATCCTCTAAGCAGTTTACCAGTACTTGTGTGCGGGTCAGATTCAGCTCATATATTTCTTCAAGCCCCGATAGGCGGGGTCCGGATAAACAGTCAACCTCAAAAAAACTTAAGCGGAATGGTAACACCTGGCAGTTTTTTCTGTCATTTTTCAAAGGGAGACAACTTTTGGAACTTCCTGTTCGCTTTTCTATAAGCCCTATCCCACTGATTAAGGGGTCTACTCTTAAAGGAAAGAATTTGCTCCTGAGGAGCAAATTCTTTCCTTTAAGAGTTGACCCCTATTGACATGGGAGACAAAAATACTTTTGCAGGAGTTGCCTCCCCTGAAGGTGTCCCCATTCCCCTTAAGAGACAAAGTACAATCATTCATGAAAAAAACATGATCAATCATGTAATAAATAAGTAATTATTGATAAAACAATTAGTCAGCAATTTGTTTTCCTTTCTTTCGCATATTCTTTGGATCCAGGGGGTTTTCTTTTTTTTTTTTTTTTCAAACATATTTTTATGGTGATGATATGTACCTTTATGAAATGAAAGAGCTAATTTATTGAAAAACGCAGCCAATGCAGTAATTTCCATGCGAATAAACTGAATCAATAACAAATGTCTTATTTCCTGCATTGCGAAAAAATATTGGCAAACAAACGATTGTAATACAACGCTGACACATTATTTAGCCATTTTCAGCTGCATCCATCATAATGGCGCAGTAATAAACATGCTAAATTGTCTTCAAGCGATATTTTATGTTTCCCGACGTTTTCAACGTATTGAAAAGGAATGGGGAAACGACATGCAAACCTCCCATTTCTATGAGAAAAAATATACAAAATAACATTAGAAAATGAATTTGAAGGAAGTTGGGAACAATTTTCTGTATAATTGTAGTTTTTGAGGCGGATAGATACACTTTGAGAATTTTCTGAGGAGCAAATTCTTTCCTTGAAAAGTAGACCCTTATTGACAAAGCAGGGAAAAAACGGTTTTGAGAGAGTTGTTTCTCTTAAAACAGTGTTCATTCCAATTAATGATGTCACTTCAGCACACTATAATCTGGGCCACAAGAACCATAATTGCATGAATTTTTTGGCTTAGAAACAAAGATATTGATATTCTATATTTAAGCATATTACTACGATTTAATTCTAAAAGAAAAATAACTTTCGGACAGGTTTGCAAAACTCCGTCCTTTAAACTAGTGATGTCAAGGTGGGTGTTAAACTAGCAATGTCAAGGTAGGTGGCAGCCTGTTGGGCATCATCCGTTGGGTTTAACGTCTGGTTAACCTTTTCAGAAAAACCTCTCCATAATGCTGTTAGCCATTTTCTTGTTACCTTGATTGTGCCCCTGTCCAGGCATAGTGATGTTAGTCAGACTGCCCAATGCATATAAGTTTTTTGGTTCATTGGGCAGCCGGGCTTGAGAGGACATTTCATCTCAATGTCGGGTAGAAGTCCCACAAAATTGGAAGCAACGGCTCAAAAATGACCTAAATAGTGTTGATGGGGTTGTTAAACCTCAATACAAACAAATAAAACAATTTTTTTTCTAAAAGAAAAATAACTTTCAGACAGTTTTGCAAAACTCCGTCCTTTAAACTAGCGATGTCAAGGTGGGTGTTTAACTAGCAGTGTCAAGATGGGTGTCAGGTGAGTGTCGGCCTGTTGGACATCGTCCATCAGGTTTTAAATCTGGTGAACCTTTTCAGAAAAACCTGTCCAGAATGCTGTTAGCTGTTCTCTTGTTATTTCTGCTAAAGCCAACCTTGATTGTGCCCCTCCCACTCACCTACCCAGGGCAGCCTTGGCTTAACTAGCTCAAAATAAGGGGGAATAACCAGGTTGAATCAGATGTAACTTTCTCCTTAATTCTTAGAAACAAATACTTTGTGGGTAGTTGGTTGATAGATGTTGAAATCTGTGAAACATATAAAACTATATATAACATTGTTCAAAATTTTGTTTGACATCAGAAGTACACATAAATCTCCTTTAAACACCATTATTATAACACAGTTTTGGATATAACACAGTTTAAAGATGGATACCCAGAATGTATAGATTATATAGAAAAATGACCCTAAATGGTCATCTTTTCTGTATGATCCCAAAAATGTAAAGATTGTATAGAAAAATGACCATTCATGGTCATTTTTCTATATAATCTACATATTTTTTTTGATATAAAATGGCTGTTTAACTAACAGGGTTTCTGTTTTGGACTGCAACAAGTGTAATAAAGAGATTGGGTGTACATGTAGTTGGAAATACACCACAACTTCATTAAAACACGGTTCTTTGTAACACGGTTTTGAATATAACACGGTCTCAAGATGGATCCCAAAAATGTGAAGATTATATAGAAAAAAGACCATTTATGGTCATTTTTCTATATAATCTTCACATTTTTGTTTGGATTTAACATGGTTGTTTAACTAACACGGTTTCTGCTTTGGACCCCAACAATAGTATTATAAAGAGGTTGTGGTGTAACAGCATTTGAGATAATGTATATTAAGTCTGTATAATTAGTTTGAGGTATCAACGTTTGAGATTTTGAGTGTCAAATCATTGTGATATTATCCACAGGTACTGAAAGGTCAAGACATAATAGAGGGATACTTCATCCACTATCAGCACATCACAGATATACGTCGTCTCCAGTACGGAATGTCTCAACAAGTTCCAGTGTCTGGCCAGCTGACATCGTACACCATCTCAGAGCTTAGCCCGTATAACTGGTATGAGATCTGCGTGATAGCCTACAGCAGAGACGTACAGACTAAGTGTTCCAGTCCAATCAAAGTTCAGACAGAGGAAGAAGGTTGGTGCCATATAAATTTATTTTTTTTTTATACCCCTTGCAAACAAAGTTTGGGGGATGGGGGTGTATACTGGATTCATCTTGTTCATCTGGACTCTACAGTCTGTGTTTGCCAACCGATTTCCACCAATCTTGATGCATTGCTTCGCATCCATGAGACCTGGGACGAGTTTGATCGTAGTGTAAGTCCGATGCATATCACAAGAGTTACGGCCGTTTGTTTTTCGAATAATGCTGAAATTAGCCAATTCAAGACTCTGCAGTCTGTGTTTTCCCACCGACGCCATCAAACTTGATACATGGCTTTTCATCCTTGATACCTTGGATGGGTTCGACCATCGTCAAAATCTGATGCATTTTAAAGGAGTTTCAGCTCTTTGTTTTTCAAATAATGCTGAAATTAGCCATTTCGGACTCTACAGTCTGTGTTTCTGTGTTTACCTACCGATTTCCAAGACACTTTCCAACACACTTAATACATGGCTTTGTATCCATGAGACTCTACACGAGTTCAATCATCCTCACAGTCCAGCTTCCAGCCCGATATTCTTATAATCTGTAAAATGCTTTCTGTTTTCTTTTTTCAGTTTTAGTACGAGAGCCTGACAATATAATAATACATAAAGACAGTTCTACAAGTCTGAGAATCCTTTGGTCCCCACCTCTTGTACCCACCAGGGCCATTCAAATAAAAGGTTACCAGGTAAGAGAAATTCCCATTTTTGTGTAGTTGATAGAAAGAAACTGTCATCGAAATTAGGATCAACCCTCACCATCTGATCAGGATCTATATAGTTTTCCAGCCTGCTTCAGAATCCATGATAAAATCATGCAACAGAAATGGCTGAAAAATCGGGGAGGAGTGCAGCATATTGAAATATTGAGCATGATGAGTGTTAACTCTTCTTTTTGTACTTTTAACTTAACCCTTGTCCTGCTGAACCCAGATATGCCTTACCTTTCAAACAATGTAGATCCAGATCAGATGGCTTCTGAAGAAGCCATCTGATCTGGATCTACATTGTTTGTCATTCAGATTGTGCATTTGTTGCAATAATTTTCATCAAGTATTCTGATTGGTAAATAATTGGTATTGGGTGTGGCAGATTAAAATATTCAGCAGGACAAGGGTTAATAGTCAACTGCAGATCCAGTTTTATGTATGACAGAGGTCGTCTTTTTCTTAAAAAAATCCATACCCCCCCCCCCCCACACACACACACTCACTTCTTCCCCTTCCCCTTGATAGTATTTGCTATGAGCATATACTCTACGCAGCGTCTGATCAGGGCCTGCACTATTTGCTAACAGAATTTCCCACCAGAAATAGAATAAAGACCTACCACCCCTTATATGACAAATGGACTTGTCCAGCATATAGCAATGGAAGTCTCCACTAGCATACAATGGTTATACTACTCCATATTGGGACTCGCTATAGTGGCAAATTCACTGCAGCTGCAAATTGTTGAGAGCAAATACTGTCCCCCCCTCTCCCTCATCGGTGCTTGCAGAAATAGATTGGGCTGCACTAAAACACTTTGAAGGTCTAAGCCTTCCCTGGCAAAGTGGTCAAAATGGTGCAAGCCAGACTGTCCCTAAAACCCTGTCAGTTTCTTTGGCCGGTGGGGATATCATTTCCCTAGGGTAAAAGTCCCACAAAATGGGAAGCAATGTCCCCAAAATGCTATAAATAGTGTTGATGAGGACTTAAAACCTCAAACAAAAATGTTGTAAGTTAAGCTGACTGGGTCAATATGATCTAAATGGTGTTGGCTGGGCTGTTAAACTACTCTGAATGTTACAATAGCCATATTTGATTGGTAAGATTTGTAAAATTTCTGTGAAATTTCATGTATGAGTGTGATATCTTCTTTTAACAGCCGGTCACAATCATGGTCCAATCAAATCTTTTATTTGTTTCAAGCTCTTAAGTGATCGTAAGGCACGGGAGGTTTGGCATTTCCATCAATGAGAATCATGCTTCATGATCACTTATGAACTTGAAAAATAACTCGTATATGACTTGACCATGTGACCGACTGTTACAATAAGGTAACACACAAAATTTCACGGATATTTCACTAAACTTACCAGTCAGATAATGCTTATGGTGCTTTCAGATACGGTGTTTGAGTGAGGATGAAAAACACAACTGTAGTATGACAACGAAAGCCGGGTCCAGCAGTGTCGCAGTGAATAAGTTACAGAAGGATCAGAAATATCGTATACAACTCGCGGCCATTACCAGTCATGGGTACGGAAAATGGAGTAAAATCTATATTGTGGGTAAGTATGGTTGTGCAGTAAATGACATTTTACCCGTTTTTCTCGCATTATTTTCAGAGAAGATCAGGCTTGGCATTTCATGTGAATCTGTCTCTGCCTCAGATGAGTCATATATAATATCAAACCTTATTTTATCAGAAAAATAAGAGAACATGAATCCATTACGAAAACATACCTATACAAATACATTGTAAACTTTATACCTCAGAAAAATTGAAATTTTTTAGATGAAAAATTGTGATATTTTTCTTGTTTCTGCTCAAAATATCGATTTTTGGGTACTCGTTAGAACCGCCTCGATGAGGCGGTTCTAACAAGTACCCACAATCTATGTTTTAAAGCAGAAATAAGAAAAATAAGATATACCCCTGTAAACCCGAGTTTTACAATATAAAAGTGGGGTTCAATGGGTCAAAAGAAGCCTCCGTGGTCGAGTGGTTACGCTACTCGCCTTGTAAACCAGGGATCGCAGGTTCGATCCCGGGCTTCTCCAGACTTTCGGATGAGTCTTTAAACCGAGGTCCCGTCTCCGTATGACCTTAGCTGTTGGTGGGACGTAAAACAGAAACACTCACTCACTCAATGGGTCAAAATCATATAGGCGTGTCTTTGTGATGATACCTTATTTTCTCAGAAGAAAAAATACTTTTAAGATACATATATCATACTGCATGCATCATACATGAAGTTCTCAGAAATAAGAAACATAGTAAGAAATACAGTTCCTACATTAAGACCACCTTTGGACTGTTCAAAAGTGGTCTTTAAGACCACTTTTGAACAGTCTCAGAGGTGGTCTCTGAATAGGAGACACCAGGTGTAGAAAACACAAGCAAGAATGACTGAAACGGTCGCAAAAAGCAGATTTTAGTATTAATTTTAGGTGGTCTTAATAGCGGAATTTTACTGTATTTTCAAATGGACTCTTACTTTATATAGTGAGAAATATTCTGTTCAGCTGAAAATGATTAACTTCCCTTAAATTAGTCAAAAACAGAAGCTTTTGATGTTGGAAATGAAGCTTTCGATATAACTGATATTGTGAAGTGCCAACTGGCTGTCACCAACAAAATTGATTTTTACACCATGATTCAGTCATGTAAGTAAGTTCTCAAGTCTCCGAGTCTACTCGTCTCCTCGCTGCTCGCTGATTTTGTCAGTTTTATCACATTTATAGCCATGTCATGAAAATGTGACGATTTTCATTAACACTTTGGTTAGAACATGATATTTTCATTTTTACTGTAAATAAATATTTTGAAACCTCACCCAGTTGTCATAATAATCTTACAAATTTGAGCAAGGTGATTTTTGTCCCATTTTTATGCCCCCGCATCGTATGATGCCGGGGGCATATAGTTTTTCGGTTTTCCGTACGTGCGTCCGTGGGTACGTGCGTACGTGCGTACGGTTTCCGAATGTACGAAAGTGTGTACGTACGTACGTACGTACGTACGTAATCCTGTTAGACTCAGGTTAAGGTTTTTGTACAAGGTAGAACTTGAGCTCATATTTTCCAAACCATACAATAGATTTGGTTTATATTTAGTATGATGATAGATATAGGTCCAAAGTTTTATTCAGCAATACCCCCACCCATACCCTAGACCTCAAGGTCAAGGTCGTGGACTTTGAAATTTTTAACGTTTAAGACCCAGGTTAAGGTATTTGTACCAGGTAGAACTTGAGCTCATATTTTCCAAACCGTGTAATGAATTTGGTTCATATTCGGTATGATGATACATATAGGACTGAAGTTTTATTCAGCAATACCCCCACCCATACCCATGACCTCAAGGTCAAGGTCATGGACTTGAAATTTTTAATGTTTAAGACCCAGGTTAAGGTATTTGTACCAGGTAGAACTTGAGCTCATATTTTCATAACCATACAATGGATTTGGTTTATATTTACTATGATGATACATATAGGTCCAATGGTTTATTCAGCAATACCCCCACCCATACCCATGACCTCAAGGTCAAGGTCATAGAATTAGAAAATTTTTAATGTTTAAGACTTTGGTTAAGGTATTTGTACCACCAATTTCAATAAACTTCACACAAATGTTCCTTATAAAAATATCTCGTGCAGGTTCGACTTTTAAGGTCATGGCCTCAAGGTCAAGGTCACAGAGGTTATTTTTAGAAAAACTTTGTCATTGCTCTAGCGCCTACATTTCTTCACTGATTTCAATATAAGTTCACACAAATGTTCCTTATGACAATATCTTGCGCGAGTTCGACTTTCAAGGTCATCACCTCAAGGTCAAGGTCACAGTGGCTATTTTTAGAAAAACTTTGTCATTGCTCTAGCGCCTACATTTCTTCACCAATTTCAATATAACTTCATACAAATGTTCCTTATGACAATATCTCAAGCTATTTTGACTTTCAAGTTCAAGGTCACTGTGGCTATTTTTAGAAAAACTTTGTCTTCGCTCTAGCGCTTACATTTCTTGACTAATTTCAATATAACTTCACACAAATGTTCCTTATGACAATATCTCTAGCGAGTTCCACTTTCAAGGTCAAGGTCACTGTGGCTATTTTTAGAAAAACTTTGTCACCCCTCTAGCGCTTACATTTCTTCACCGATTTCAAAATAACTTCACACAAATGTGACAATATCTCGAGCGATTTCGACTTTTAACGTCAAGGTCACTATTGGTGGAAAGCCGAAACTCGCACAGATTGGTATTTGCACCACTTAAAGATTAATGTGCTAAGCGGGGGCATCTGTGTACTTTGGACACATTTCTAGTTCTATAATATTATAATCTCATCTACACATTTATGGATTCATGTTTAAACCATGTTATATCCAAAACCATGTTGTAATGAACAGTGTTAAAAGCAGTTGTCGTATATTTGCTTGTCAAGGTTTTCAAGTTCAACCAATATAAAGTATGTGCAAGTCGGACTGTCCATGCTTATAAACCCTATTGGTTTCATTGAACGACAGGGCTTGAGATGTCATTTCATCTCAGTATCGGGTAAAAGTCCCACAAAATTGGAAATGACCTATACAGTGTTGACGGGGACGTTAAACCTCAAATCAAACAAACAAACAAAACATGTACAGACATCTTTTTCTCGTTAAACGACTCAGGGGTGATATAACATTGTCATTTCCTGTTAATTACAACTGAGATGCTGATAAGATGCCCTTTCCCTACTGTCGCTGTATGATTAACGACCTTAATTTGTAATTTCCATATTAAAAACAGAAATTTCCATTAAACTAGCTGTCTATAAGAGCTCTTAAGGGAAATAGTTATGCTTTCCTAATATCCTGCATTTTTACAAGGGAGGCAACTGAATTATTTCCAATTTGGTTTCTACATAAATACATGTAAGCCCCTTAAAAGGGTTCTACTCTTAAAGGAAAGAATTTACTCCTGAAAGAATTTGCTCGTAGGAGCAAATTCTTTCCTTTAAGAGTAGAACCCTGTTCCTTCCATTCATTTTCCTCTGTCTCTCCTGCCCTAAGAAAAGAACCCTGTTCCTTCCATTCATTTTCCTCTGTCTCTCCTGCCCTAAGAGTAGAACCCTGTTCCTTCCATTCATTTTCCTCTGTCTCTCCTGCCCTAAGAGTAGAACCCTGTTCCTTCCATTCATTTTCCTCTGTCTCTCCTGCCCTAAGAGTAGAACCCTGTTCCATCCATTCATTAGGGCCCCGCACTGAAAGTGTGGGTGCCCTATAGTAATCACTCTGTCTGTCTGTCTGTCTGTCTGTCCATTCGTCTGTCCGTCCACAAATTTCTGATAGCGTAGGGCCCCGCACTGAAAGTGCGGGTGCCCTATAGTAATCACTCTGTCTGTCTGTCTGTCCGTCCGTCTGTCCGTCCACAAATTTCTGATAGCGCTGCCGGGCCCTAGTCAGTTTCACTGACAGCTCTAGTTTTCCTCTGTTTCTCCTGCCCTAAGAGTAGAACCCTGTTCCTTCCATTCATTTTCCTCTGTCTCTCCTGCCCTAAGGGTAGAACCCTGTTCTGTCCATTCATTTTCCTCTGTCTCTCCTGCCCTAAGAATAGAACCATGTTCCTTCCATTCATTTTCCTCTGTCTGTCCTGCCCTAAGAGTAGAACCCTGTTCCTTCCAATCACTTTCCTCTGTCTCTCCTGCACTAAGAGTAGAACCCTGTTCCTTCCATTCATTTTTCTCTGTCTCTCCTGCCCTAAGAGTAGAACCCTGTTCCTTCCATTCATTTTCCTCTGTTTCTCCTGCCCTAAGAGTAGAACCCTGTTCCTTCCATTCATTTCCCCCTGTCTCTCCTACCCTAAGAGTAGAACCCTGTTCCTTCCATTCATTTTCCTCTGTCTCACCTGCCCTAAGAGTAGAACCCTGTTCCTCCGATTCATTTTCCTCTGTCTCTCATGCCCTAAGAGTAGAACCCTGTTCCTTCCATTTATTTTCTTCTCTGTCTCCTGCCCTAAGAGTAGAACCCTGTTCCTTCCATTCATTTTTCTTCTGTCTCTCCTACCCTAAGAGTAGAACCTTGTTCCTTCCATTCATTTTCCTCTGTCATTCCTGCCCTAAGAGTAGAACCCTGTTCCTTCCATTCATTTTCGTCAGTCTCTTCTGCCCTAAGCGTAGAACCCTGTTCCTTCCATTCATTTACGTCAGTCTCTTCTGCCCTAAGAGTAGAACCCTGTTCCTTCCATTCATTTTCCTGTCTCTCCTGCCCTTCATTTTCATCTCCTCTAGTGTCTCTTCTATCTCTTTTCTCCTTTGCTCTGGGAGACTACACCCCCACCCATCCGCCCATCGGGGCTTTGAGAAACAGATTTGGCTGCATGGTCCATCACGAAAACAAGCCTATATAATTTTGACCCCCTTGAACCCCACGTTTATATAGTAAAACTAGGGTTTACAGGGGTAAACAGTATTTTTTCTTATTTCTGCTCACAAATATAGATTGTGAGTACGCGTTAGAACCGCCTCATCGAGGCGGTTCTAACGTGTACCCTCAGTATATATTTTGAGCAGAAATAAGAAAAATATCACAATTTTTATCAGAAAATTTTTAATTTTTTTTGGCGGTAAATTTACAATGTATTTGAATAGGCATGTTTTCCTAATACTTCTTGGCAGAGCTGAAACGTACTGGTAAACCGCTTCGAAGGGTTAAGCTTGTTCTAGCAGGTACCCACAACATACTTTTAATGGAAAATTGAGAAAAATAATCATGGTTAACTTTTCAAATATTCTCCTTCGTAAGCCCCCTTAATCTTATTCTTCCATATTGATAAGACTATATATTTCAAAAGGAAAATATGGATTTTTCCTTGAACAACTTTGCGTCAGCAGATTTTGATGTATTACCAACTTTAATCAGTCACTGTATTAATCGGAGATTCTGCAGACTGCGCACGGGGAATATTTTCTTCTATAAGAAATCCATATTTTAAGTGGGGAAAATTAAATTCCTTTCTTTCATACATATTTATCACAATCCCGATATGAAAGATCGGTGCATGCGATATTGTTGTTCTAAATATGGTTAAATGTTATAAATCGTCGCAGAAATGGAAAAGTTGAAAAATGTAATCTCGCTGTTACTACATCAGATTTCACAGTTAATTGCGTCTAACAGATTTCATCTAACAGATTTGGTAGACACATTAAAATTTAAAACTCCCATGGGATATGTCTCCGATAGATTCAAACATATGTATATTCACACTGTTGATGCATTAACTGAGTACATAGAATCTTTCTGCATAAAAGTAATTGTAATTGATTAACTTTTTTTGTATAGGGAAACCTAAAAACAGGTACATTGCCAAACAGTGCAGTCCCAGATCAGACGCAGAAGCCCTCTGATCAGGATCTACACTGTAAATAAAGAAAATGGTTCTTGTGATCAGCTGGATAAGATTTAACCCATAAGCTGCCAAGAAAAACTTGCATCTTATAATGTTGTCTGTATCTGGCAAAGTGGTCAGACGGTCCCGTCGCCCCCCGCCCATTGGGGCTTGAAGAAATAGATTGGCTGCACGATGCTTACACGCAGAGCTGAAAACTGACCGCACACGAGTACTGGTAAGCCGCTTAAAGGATCTAAGCCTGCCCAGGGAAAGTGGTGCGTGTCAGACCGTCCATATGCTTATAAACCCTATTGGTTTCATAGGGCCACAGGGCTTGAGATGTCATTTCATCTCAATGTCGGGTAAAAGTCCCACAAAATTGGAAGCAATGTCTCCAAAATGACCTTTATAGTGTTGACGGGCCATTAAACATCAAATCAGACAAACAAACAAGTTAAGTATCTAAAATTTTGTTATTTTTGCTGAAAAAAATGTGACCAGCTTTTGCATTTGCAAAAGCTGCTCACATTTTTCAGCAAAAATATTAGAATAATTACCAAATTAAATGACCAAAGTTTTAACAATACATTAACTAACGACGTCGTTAGTTTTGAACAACTGGCCCCAGATTTTAAGTCCAGCAGTAAGTTCACATGTAATATCAAACCTTATTTTAACTGAAAAATAAGAAAAATACAATTGCTATAAGTGATTAGCTGCTGAAGGGTGAAGTGGTAATAAATCAAATAAAAACAGAAACAGATTACAGTAAGGTCCCACACCACATTAATTTTCCTACAGTAGACATACATTTTCTTGTACGAAACCCACAAATTGTCATTACTTTCAATTGAGGAGACAAATTTTTCTTAGAAAATTACATATTGATTCCCTGTTGAATAGAATAAAATCTTGCCTGAAATAGGAGAGAAAAAAAAACAACTTTATGGAAGCTTAGATGAGCCTGTTGTGAAAAAAGTGTAAAACCCTTTTTTCTGAGGGGCTACCATTGCACTGCTTGTTGTTGCCCTTGTGAAAAAAAAAATGCCATGGAAATATTCCATGTATAATGATTTCCCCTAACCCATTTAGTACCGGAAACCCCAGAATGGGTACTTGGCAAACAGTGCAGGCACAGATCAGACGCCACAGAATGTGGCGTCTGATCAGGGCCTACACTGTTTGCAAAAAGTTAAGCCATTTTCCAAATAGATTTTGAAGAAAACACGACCTGTCACCCCAAAATTTTGAAATGGACTCCTGCTATGTCTAAAGTTAAGCAGTGGAAGAGTCCACTAGATTAAAAACAATGGGTTAAAAACAAGTATGATAAAGCACATTTTCTCATGCAATAATCCAATATGTTCTTATATTGAGATTAAAAGACACAATATTTCTGTCCGAATCCGTCTGTACTGTGAAATTTATAGTACTTTGGAAGCAATTACCCGTTTTTGTTTGGTAAAATTTATTATTTTCAATAACATAATGGCCTCTCGAGATACGGAAATCAAAATGAAGTACATTTTGGTGACAGTTAGAGTGGCAGTAATACCAGAACATTGTTGTAATGTGTTTTGTAGTGAAACAAAACCACAAATTCCAGTGTTGATAAATGTTGATATTTGAGATCCGTATTTCCTTGCATTATTCAAGGTATAAATGTTCAAAAAGTCATTTTTCATTATGCTTAATTCTATGTTTTGTAAGTGCGGTTTGGTTTTATATAAATAAAACGGTAATCTTTATTACATGCAAATGCTGTGATGTTTTGTTGGTTAATGTATTATGTTATAAATGATTGATAGCTTTGGGAAATTTACATGACACAAGATGATGAAATCTACACCAACCCAGATGTTCAGTATTATACCCTCCTTGACTCCCTGCCCCTGATGCCCACCCTCAGTGCTGTTCACACAGCACACTAACAAGTCTGTGAAATAAATACCCCCCTTACACCCCACTTTATATAGAGAAAACTGGGGTTTACGGGGGTATACATTATTTTCATTATTTCTGCTCCTAGACATAGGTTGTGGATACTTGTTAGAACCACCTCAATGCGGTCTAACGAGTACACACAGCCTATGTTTTGAGTATAAATAAGAATAATGTCACAAATTTTCTTCAGAAAGTTGACCGGTTTATAGATGTGAAAAATGCACTATGATGCATGGGTGTGTTATCATAAGGTATAACTATAGGAACTACTTATAATGATCTGAATGTGTACTGTAATGGTCGTAAGTATTGGGACAGCAAGCCTAAGCAAACATCTGCACAGATCAGACTGCTCCTGAAGGAGCAGTCTGATCTGGGTATACACTGTGTGCCTTTCCGTCTGCATTTTTTCTGTGAAATTAATTAAAAATTTTAGGAAAATTACAGCAATTCCTCAAGGTGTCCAAATTTTTAGGATTTTTGCGGTAAATGCTGGCATGTAATTTTCTGGGTCTTCAAGGTTTGAAAAGTTACATCACTTTTAAAGGGTATTCTGCTGGTCAGTGGTCAAAATGTTAACTGTTCTAGAGTCGGACTGTCCATGCTTATAAACCCTATTTGTTTCTTGGGCGACAGGGCTTGAGATGTCATTTCGTCTCAGTGTCGGGTAAAAGTCCCACAGAATTGGAAGCAACGTCTCCAAAATGACCTTTACAGTGTGGACGGGGACGTTAAACCTCAAATCAAACAAAATCAAAACTAGTAAGAACAATATCTAATGCAACAGTATTTTTGCAGAAAAAAATGTGAGCAGCTTTTGCTCTAGCAAAAGCTGCTCATATTTTCTCAGCAAAAGTATTAGTAAACTAGCCATATTTAAAAAGGAAGAAGAGTTACGGATATGTTAATGAATGACATTGTTATTAGTTTTGAAAAACTGGACCCTGATTGGCTTACACAAGTTACTTTTTATAGATTTTGTCTTTGGTACATGGTCAAGAGAAGAATTCTTCTCTTATCCCAGAAAGTGCCATTTAATGTACGATTTTGTCAAGAAATAACGCCTATATAATTTTTACCCCCTTAAAGACAGGACTGGACTATTTAAGGGAGCACAGGAAAACCTGAGTCGAGCGGCGGTCTCCCCATTCACCGACAACGGGGAATGGGGGTACCATCGAACGGCTACGGTGTAGTGCCAGCATGGATTCGTTCCCTGGGACCCCACCAGCTGACGACCCGCGACACGGGGAAACGGGAAATCAATCAAAACCTGAGTCATTCTTTGTCTGACCTCTGAAGGGTTAACATCAAATTCTATTTATCTGATTGGCTGTAAATGGAGACCTACTCTGACATCACAATGATTGACATTTTAATAATAAGTGATTGACAGCTCTGCTCTGTTTGAAGCTAACCTTGTTATCTCAATTATGTAACAGCAGGCACACTCCATAATTGGTTTCAATAGACAAACAAAATTTAGTCATGATTAATGTATTTATTTTTTATTTTTAAATTACAAAGAAACAAAATTCAAACATATTTCATAAAGGTTAATTATATAGCATATTTGGTTCTAATATACCAAAAAAAAAAAAAAAAAAAAAATAATAATAATAAAAAATTAAAGCTTCAAATTTGTTGAAAAATTATTAGTTGACACTATAGAAAACAGCTTCTGATGATAAATAAATAAATAAATAAATAATGTTTGAATGAAAGAAGTGTTTTTAAATTTGATATAATAGAAAGATTTTTCCATTCTTCATCTTGTTTTTCTTCTTATAGAAGAAGAAAATAAAAAGTAAAATGAATTATACACAGGCAGTCTTAGTAAGATAAATTAAATAAAATTGACACAGCTAAACAAATGATGGAATGGCTGAATGAATAAAACAGATGTCCAGGCTTATCTCATTCTAATCTCAGTTTAGATTTTTTAAAATAAAAAGTAGATTTTTGGTGCTCCATAGAATGGTCTTAATCAGGCTGTTCTAATGAGCACCCACAATATACTATCAAGTGAGGGTATAGATTTGTATGGCCTCAAAGAGGCAATTCAAATGAGCCCCCAAAATATACTATAGAGTGTTGGTTTGTTTGTTTGATTTGATGTTTAACGTCCCCGTCAACACTGTAAAGGTCATTTTGGAGACGTTGCTTCCAATTTTGTGGGACTTTAACCGACACTGAGATGAAATGACATCTCAAGCCCTGTCACCCAATGAAACCAATAGGGTTTATAAGCATGGACGGGCCGACTCGCACCGCTTTGCCTGGGCAGGCTTAGGTTTACCAGTACTCGTGTGCGGGTCGGTTTCAGCTCTGCGTGGAAGCATAATGCAGCCCATATATTTCTTCAAGCCCCAATGGGCGGGGACCGATAGAGTGTTGGTACTATGTCTATTTCTAATGAGTACCAAGACTAGCATTTTATTCATACAAATGTTCAATGAGGCGGTTCTAACGATTTTGGGATATGTGTTGGAACTGTGGTATATCCCAAAATCTTTTTACAGTGAATCATGTAACAGAGAGGTTATTGTTTTCAGAGAAAAATATGAAAACATCCATTATATTTCTTCCAAACCTAAATTGACATTCAGATAAAATTGTTTTCTGATTTCAGTCAAGTTTGCTATTTTATTTTCTACTACACAAAACTAGATTTTTTTTCGTTAATAAATAAATAAATCTTTGTTTATGAAGCATAATTTATGTCCAATTTTTGAAGGTGTTTGTTCGATAAATATATGGACAGCAGCTGATTATTACAGTCAATTATATCCTATAATCCTTATCAGTTTTATGGCCCCTATAGGTAGCCAGCCCACCAAGACCAAGCGGCACCTACTTTTATCTGCTGGTTACCTGTACATGTTTAAGTTGGGAACCAGACCCCCCGGCATGAAAATCCTGTCTTTAAACCCCACTTTTATACAGAAAACTTGGGGTTTACAGGGGTAAACATTATTTTTCTTATTTCTGCTCAAAAATATAGATTGTGGGTACTGTATTTTGAGCATTTTTAGCTCGTCTGTTTTTTGAAAAAAAACTTTCGAGCTATTGTCATCACTCCGGCGTCTGCGTAGTCGTCCTGCGTCGTCCTGCGTCCTGCGTCGTTCCAAAAAAACTTAACCTTGGCTATAACTTAAAAAGTATTAGACCTAGCCTCATGAAACTTCATACACACACTCATCATCACAAGAGCTACATTTTGACCAAGGACCATAACAACATTGTTGATTTTTGCTGAATTATCTCCCCTTTTCCAATTTTTTTCTGAAACACATTTTTTGCTCTCATTTTAATACTATTCACAACAGAGCCTTCCAACTTCACATGAATGTTCCTTGGGACAAGACCTTTTCAGTGATACCACACTTTCTGATCTGTGACCTTGACCTTTGAACTTTGACCTATTTTTCGAAAATTTTACCGAAAACCTTAACCTTGACCATATTTCCAAAAGTATTTGGCCTACCTTCATGAAACTTCATACACATACTCACCATCACAAGAGCTACATTCCCTACAAGTTTTATAACTCCATCTTGCAATTTGATTGAATTATCTCCCCTTTTCTCTCCGTTTTTTTTTTTTATTGTTTTTGTCTCTTATTTCAATACTATTCACAACAGAGCCTTCCAACTTCACATGAATGTTCCTTGGGACAAGACCTTTTCAGTGATACCACACTTTTTGATCTGTGACCTTGACCTTTGAACTTTGACCTATTTTTCGAAAATTTAACCGAAAACCTTAACCTTGACCATATTTCCAAAAGTATTTGGCCTACCTTCATGAAACTTCATACACATACTCACCATCACAAGAGCTACATTCCCTACAAGTTTAATAACTCCATCTTGCAATTTGATTGAATTATCTCCCCTTTTCTCTCCGTTTTTTTTTAAATTGTTTTTGTCTCTTATTTCAATACTATTCACAACAGAGCCTTCCAACTTCACATGAATGTTCCTTGGGACAAGACCTTTTCAGTCATACCACGCTTTTTGACCTGTGACCTTGACCTTTGAACTTTGACCTATTTTTCGAAAAATTAACCAAAAAACTTAACCTTGACCATATTTCCAAAAGTATTTGGCCTACCTTCATGAAACTTCATACACATACTCACCATCACAAGAGCTACATTCCCTACAAGTTTTATAACTCCATCTTGCAATTTGATTTGACTTAGAACTTTTGTTTTCTAAAAGAAACTGCAGACGAGCGTTGGCACCCGCTTGCGGTGCTCTTGTTAGCTCGTCTGTTTTTTGAAAAAAAACTTTCGAGCTATTGTCATCACTCCGGCGTCTGCGTAGTCGTCCTGCGTCGTCCTGCGTCCTGCGTCGTTCCAAAAAAACTTAACCTTGGCTATAACTTAAAAAGTATTAGACCTAGCCTCATGAAACTTCATACACACACTCATCATCACAAGAGCTACATTTTGACCAAGGACCATAACAACATTGTTGATTTTTGCTGAATTATCTCCCCTTTTCCAATTTTTTTCTGAAACACATTTTTTGCTCTCATTTTAATACTATTCACAACAGAGCCTTCCAACTTCACATGAATGTTCCTTGGGACAAGACCTTTTCAGTGATACCACACTTTCTGATCTGTGACCTTGACCTTTGAACTTTGACCTATTTTTCGAAAATTTTACCGAAAACCTTAACCTTGACCATATTTCCAAAAGTATTTGGCCTACCTTCATGAAACTTCATACACATACTCACCATCACAAGAGCTACATTCCCTACAAGTTTTATAACTCCATCTTGCAATTTGATTGAATTATCTCCCCTTTTCTCTCCGTTTTTTTTTTTATTGTTTTTGTCTCTTATTTCAATACTATTCACAACAGAGCCTTCCAACTTCACATGAATGTTCCTTGGGACAAGACCTTTTCAGTGATACCACACTTTTTGATCTGTGACCTTGACCTTTGAACTTTGACCTATTTTTCGAAAATTTAACCGAAAACCTTAACCTTGACCATATTTCCAAAAGTATTTGGCCTACCTTCATGAAACTTCATACACATACTCACCATCACAAGAGCTACATTCCCTACAAGTTTAATAACTCCATCTTGCAATTTGATTGAATTATCTCCCCTTTTCTCTCCGTTTTTTTTTAAATTGTTTTTGTCTCTTATTTCAATACTATTCACAACAGAGCCTTCCAACTTCACATGAATGTTCCTTGGGACAAGACCTTTTCAGTCATACCACGCTTTTTGACCTGTGACCTTGACCTTTGAACTTTGACCTATTTTTCGAAAAATTAACCAAAAAACTTAACCTTGACCATATTTCCAAAAGTATTTGGCCTACCTTCATGAAACTTCATACACATACTCACCATCACAAGAGCTACATTCCCTACAAGTTTTATAACTCCATCTTGCAATTTGATTTGACTTAGAACTTTTGTTTTCTAAAAGAAACTGCAGACGAGCGTTGGCACCCGCTTGCGGTGCTCTTGTTCTTATTTCTGCTCAAAAATATAGATTTTGGGTACTGAGGCGGTTCTAACGAGTACCCATACTCTATATTTTGAGCAGAAATAAGAAAACTATCTAAAAAAAATCAATTTTTTATGGAGGTAAAGCTTACAATGTATTTGTATAGGCGTGTTTTCATAATATTGTCTAATGATGAATATTCTTACTGCTCTTCCTTTCAGGGGACAAAGTGTTTGTGTCCGATGACGAAAGTTTCGAGTCGACAACAAAACAGCTGGCTGAAGCAGGTATGTCTGAACAGTCACCTAATTCATTTGCATAATTTAATATAGCTGTGACATGAGAAAAAGGTAATTATTGCTGAGGCGACCTGCTCTTGGACATGTAGAGGAACCCTTCGGGTAGCGTCACTTCTAGCACAATATCGGATATGTTGGCTGTGCACTTGAATTTGAATGTCATAATGAAAACATGCCTATACAAATACTTTGTAAATTTTACCACCGAAAAATGAAAATTTTCAGATGAAAAAATGTGATATTTTTCTTATTTCTGCTGAAAACATAGATTGTAGATACTCGTTAGAACCGCCTCAGTGAAACATAGATTGTAGATACTTGTTAGAACCGCCTCAGTGATATTTTTTTTCTTTAAATCATTTTTCAGCAAAAATTAAGGCTTGACATTCCATGCGAATTGTCTGCCCTGAAGACAATTCACATGGAATGTTAAGCCTTATTTTCACTGTAAATAGATGGTTCACATGAAATGTCAAGTCTTATTTTCACTGAAAAATAAGAGAAAAATACTTTGAAAACGGTTTATGCCAAAACATACTCAGCCCCTGAAGAGTTAAAAATAAGGTTTTGTTTCTTCTTAACCACAGAATCGGAGCCATCTGAGCTGATGAAGAAACCATGGTTTATTGGAGTGATGATTGGTACCGTGGGCGGGATGTTGTGGTTAATACTCTGTATACTGACGGTGTGGCTGTGTAAACGTAGAAAGAACAAGAAAAAGATGAAGGATCAAAGATACTATACAGGAGGTACTGGCAATTCTTAAACCAGGGGTAGCAGGAACTACCCTGGGCTTCTCCAGACTTTCGGATGAGGCTTTAAACCGAGGTCCTGTCTCCGTATGACCTTAGCTGTTGGTGGGATGTAAATCTCAAACACTCACTCACTCACTGTCATTTCTTACCAAATTCAAAATAAACATAGGTTCAGAAAAGGCAGGGGGTGGTGAAGCAAGGATTATCAACCCTTTTTGTACCAAATGGAATCATCCAGCTTGTATATAGCCCTTGCCCATTTCAAAATTTAGGGATGTCAGGTTGTTATTTCTTCAAAAATGTATTTGGCAAAGTGGATGAACATTTTACAAACAGTGTAGGCCCTGATCAGAGGCCACATTCTGTGGCATCTGATCTGGACCTGCACTGTTTGCCAATTACCCGTTTTGGGGGTTTCCGTCACAAAATGGGTTAAGGAATGATTTTATTCAATTATTAGAAGCATGTTTTCAATATTGTTTTTATCAATCGACACTTTTCTCCATCTACTGATTTTTTGGCTCAGTATAGCCTATTTTGTGTTGATATACCGTGAAACACTAACCAGTCAATCAGTCAGTTCGAAATACAGTAAAATTCCTATATTAAGACCACCTTTTGGACTGTTCAAAAGTGGCCTTGAAGACCACTTTTGAACTGTCCCAAAGGTAGTCCTTGACCACAGGACATTGTAGGTAGAAAACACTAAGAAAAAATTAAGTGTACCCTTCAAAATAAGCCTTTTATAGCAGACTACTTTCAGGTAGTCTTAATAGCGGAATTTCACTGTATGTTACAGAAGCCTCCGTTGTGTAGTGGTTTCGCTACTTTCCTTGTAAATCAGGGATCACAGGATCGATCCTGGGCTTCTCCAGACTTTCGGATGAGTCTTTAAACCGAGGTCCTGTCTCCGTATGACATTAGCTGTTGGTGGGACGTAAAACTTAAACACTCACTCACTCACTGTATGTTATTGGAATTTGTTAGATTCACCTCACTGAGCCTTGATCCCTTGATCTTATGTCAGATTCTCTGTCGGAGTATAATTAGACATCATAAAAACTATCAAGAAGTACTTTAAAAAGTCTTTGTAGACACTCCAGCAGCCACCCACACACCCACCCCCTACACACCTACACAAACCACATCAGATGACAGCCACAGTCACATAAAGTCTGACATCCAGTCACATACACACGAGACACACATAACTTCAACATGCAAGTCATGCATCCAGTGAGATGCATGCAATCCAGTGAGATGCATGCACCTAGCCTTATATCCCGCCACACAGGCAGTACATACTAAAATGATACACAGCAAGTTCTTTATAACACTTTTGTTTGGGCCCAAAGCAGAAACTGTGTTGACACACGACCAGATTATATCCAAACAAAAATATATAGATTATATAGAAAAATGACCATTTATGGTCATTTTTCTTGATAACCTACATATTTTTGGGATCATAAATGCATTGATCACAGATGTATATATCAGATAGAAAAATTACTATAATCCACACATTTTTGTGATCCATCGTCAAACCATGTTACATCCAAAACAATGTTATAATGAAGAACGTTATAAAGAACAATTCTATTTTCAGTACCCCTCCATAAAGAAGAGAACAACAGAAACATGATGTATCCACCACAGTACGGGACCAAGGACCGCAGTGGAATCTGTACCAATGGTAAGATCCTCCATATTAGCACTAAAAAGAACAATATAACTTTAAGGGAGATCATTCTGTTGCTAAGACATCCTTTAGTGTTCAAGGAAAGCAAAATAGTCTTGAAAGTTGTCACCCTTTGCAAAAGAATCGCATACCAGGGAAATCATTTTTCATCAGGTAGGGAGATCTCCCTTAAAAATGTTGTGGATAACCATTTCCCTTACTGTATTTGCAATTGTTAGAGTACAGTTCTCTTAGATGTTTCTTTCTAATCATAAAAACAAGCCCCAAAAATGTCCTTCTACAGAGGACCTGCGTTATAACGAGAGTATTTGTACCGTATCATTGTGGCGTTATAATGAATTTGCCTTTATAAATAATCCCAGTTAGGAGTATGATAGGTAATAAAAGGTCTTTTCCGCATCATTACTCCTAGAAACAAATGTTATAGACATATGACGATTCTAACAAATATCTATAACATTTGTTTCTTGGAGTGTTAAGTTATAAGAATCTCTCATGACTATGGATTCGATTCCTGAGGGAAGCCACCGTCACTCGGAATTGAGGCTAAGCCTTGAGCTAACAATTCATTCCATTGAAATTGTCATTTTAACGAGTTTTGCCTTTATAACGAATGTCGGTATAAAGAAGGTTGACTGTATTAAGCTCAGGGTCAGGTGCTGCTGTATGCTCCGTATGTCAACTCCGGACTTGTTTGGTGAACCAGACATGTCCAGAGTTGGCATAAGAGCATGTACCGCGAAACACCATCTCAAATTAAGGCCCTTTCTGCCCTGAAAATCTTATTTAGTAGATTTCAGTTATTCTTCCCTTGTGTTTCCAGCATAGAGTGTTTCAAGCATAGAGTGTCCTCATGTAAGAGACCACCTTTGGGACTGTTCAAAAGTGGTCTTTAAGACCACTTTTGAACAGTCCCAAAGGTGGTCTTGATAGAGGAATTTTACTGTATATCAAAACACCATAGATTCCTCAACATTTTTATAAAGCCCCCGCCCATAGGGGCTTGAAGAAATATATGGGCTGCATGATGCAACCACGCAGAGCTGAATCCGGCCCGCACACTAGTACTGGTAGACCGCTTTGAGGATCCAAGCCTGTCCAGGAACCGCGGTGCGTGGCGGACCGTCCATGCTAATAATTAATAAACCCTGTTGGTTTCATTGGGCGTCAGGGCTTGAGATGTCATTTCATCTCAATGTCGGGTAAAAGTCCCACAAAATTGGAAGCAACGTCTCCAAAATGACCTTTACAGTGTTGACGGGGATGTTAAAGCTCAAATCAAACAAAATCAACATTTTTATAACACACCCAAGAGGTAAAATGGCATCTCTCCTCTAGAACTAGCATTTGTCAGATGACAATGTAAGATATTCTTCCGATTTCTAGTTCAAAAATAGATTCTGGGTGCTGCATGTTAAACCTGCCTCTTTGAGGCAGTTCTTACAAGTACATGTACCAAAATCTTTGAGCAAAAATAAAGAAAAGAAGATATGCTCCACTATACCCTGTTTTTCTCTGAATTGATGTCAACTTTACATCTGGAAAAAAGTCTTGGTATGCAGATATTAGGGCATGCGGTCTAATTATGGGAAATATTGTAAGTCCAACTGCAGTTGCAATTATTGTTACAAATTAATTTGCAGTTTCATCTATCAATAAATCTGTAAGAGTTAACTCGCTGTAGTAGGGAGTTAACTCTGTCATTTCTTGTTTGAATGCTGCAAGTCTCATCACGAAAACACCCCTATATAATTTTGACCACCTTAACCCCACTTTTATATAGTAAAACTGGGGTTGACAGGGTATACCTTATTTTTCTTATTTCTGCTCTAAAATATAGATTGTGGGTACTCGTTAGAACCACCTCGATGAGGGGGTTCTCCCGAGTGCCCGTAATCTATATTTGGAGCAGAAATAAGAAAAATATCACAATTTTTCAGCATAAAATGTTCATTTTTTCGGCGATAAATGTGGCAATGTATTTGTATAGGCGCGTTTGTGTAATGTTTTGGTTCGATTATTTGTCATAATTGTATAGTGTTGACAAAGGTGCATTTTATTGGAGAATAAAGGCATTTTGTTTTATGTTGTAATAATTATTTGCAACGTTGGTTTACCAGAAATTCGTATTTACACTAACAAGGCATCTGATTCAGCATTCAAGATTGAATTGGTTTTGTTGGGTTTAAATGTCAGACAATTTTGCACCAAAATCAGAAAAAAAGTAACAAATACTAAAAGGCTTTCATTTCTAAATGTATCGCCCTTAAGTCTAGACACTTCATCACTTTTCTTAAACACAATGTACAAACTTTGATTGACAGTGCAGTCAGAGCCCTTTCTTGAAAGACACAAGTTTGTTTGGAATCATCAGTGGCTGGGATTGGGAACATTTCAGATTTGATAGACTCTTTTGATAGTTGCCTTTCGACCATACAGTCTTGGATTAAAGAAACTTGATCTACAGCCTCTATCATACTTCACCACGCTGCAAAACACCACAATACATCCGTGTGACATAGTGCATTCTTTCATATCTCTAATATGGTTATTTTTCTGATGAAAAATGGTAATAATTTTTTTTCTTTTACACTCAAAACACATTATGATAATACACCCGTGCATCATTGTGCATTTTTCACATCTCCAAAACGGTCAATTTTCTGTGATATTATTCTTATTTATACTCAAAACATAGGTTGTGGGTACTCATTAGAACTGCTCACGAGCATCTGCAACCTATGTCTAGGAGAAGAAATTAGGAAAATAATGTATACCTCGTAAACCCCAGTTTTCTCTATATAAAGTGGGGTTTAGGGGGGCCTTTATTTCACGGACTTGATCACTTTTCATTTATACTCAAAACATAGGCTGAGGGTACTTGTTAGAACCGCCTCATTGAGGCGGTTCTAATGAGTACCCACAGCCTATGTCTTAGAGCAGAAATAAGAAAAACAACAAATTTTCCCACATGTTCTGTGTGACTGTCATGAATAAAGCATTAATCCTTTCATTTGATTCCATTCTATTAATAGATTTGGACTTGCCTGCCGAGTTCCGAGTATTATTGCCGCCAGGAAAGAAAGAACAGGAAATGAACGAAGAGAACTTGTACAAGGTCGCTGGTAGCGTGGGTTTCCCTGAGATGAAGACGTTTTATCAGAAAGTTGACCCTGTAGCACCTTACGCCACCACTAGTATTATACAACAACAACAGCAAAATCTACTCAAACAGAGGGTAAGTTTAACTTTGACACCCCTTAAAGTTTAGAGTTGCTGTCTTCTTTAGAGTAGTTGGCAAAATGTGCAGGCCCAGATCAGACGCCGCATTCTGCGGCGTCTGATCAGGGCCTACACAGTTGGCAAAAAGTTCAGCCATTTTCCCGTATAAATTCTGAAGAAAACAGAACCTGTCACACCTAAATTTTGAAATGGACTCCTGCTATATATAAGAAGGAAGGTTCCATTCGGTACAAAAAGGGTTAAAGAGACATGGAATTTGTAATACTTGCAAATATGAAAATTATGATAACATGTCTGTGTGACTCAGCAACATATCTCCAAAACGGTAATTTTTCTTACCTATTCTCCAAACATAGGTTGTGGTTGCTCATTAGAACCGCCTCATTTGGGCAATTCTAACAAGTAACCACAACATATGTCTTGGAGCAGAATAAACAAAATTAATATATACCTCTGTAAACCATAGTTTTCTCTATATTAAGTTGGGTTTATAGAGGTTTTCATAATACTGACTTGTTGACGTGATGAAATACAAAAAAAAGATTCAGTTTTGCTGCTCATTCCAGCAGAGAAATTTATTTGTCCTGGCCATGAATATTAAAATGCAAACAATTATTTAAAATTAATGAGCATGCCAATGTTATGCTCAAATGAGTTTAGCACAAAGAGTTATTATCTTGGTACCTCAATCTGGTACAAGTTACTCCATAAGTGTGAGAAGATCCGGTGGTGTAGTGGTTAAGCTACTGATCTCATAAAGTAGGGTTTTGGGTTCAATTCTAGGGCTTCTCCAGACTTTCTGTTGAGCTTTTAAACCAAGGTCCCATCTCCAAATGGCCTTAGTTGTTTGTGGGACATTAAAGTCAGACAGACTCCTAGTGTGAACACAATTTGATACAGATGAAAATTTTTGTGCAATCACTATCTTTAACAGAGCATGTTGTTGAAAACCTGCAGCATTTTCTCTTTCAGGGTCTGGACCATATGTTTCGACCAATTAATCAGGGATATATCCAACATAGTGAAGGGTCAGGGGACAGTTACCATAAACCTGAGCCCAGCACAGACTCAAATAATAGCCGTCCAGAAAATGGTAAGTGGAATAAACTTCTCACATTGATAGAAATTAGTGAATGGCAAATGTTTCAAACTTCATTACATATAGAGGATCTTACATGAGTGTTCATGTATTATTGAATTTAATAAATGAGTTGAGGGAAAGAGATTTAATGCGAGGCTTTGCCGAGCATTTTATCTCTTTTTCCTCAACAACTTTAATAAATTTAATAATACATGAGGACGAATGCAAGATTCTATGGCTAGACTTGCTAGACTTTAGAATCTGTCCGCCACTGTTTACTGACCTTAGTTTGTTAGGAGTAGGTCACTGGCGGTTAGGGTTAGGTTAGGGTTAGGAATAGGTCACTGATGGTTAGGGTTAGGTTAGGGCTAGGTTAGGTTTAGGTAAGGGTTAGGTGTAGGTTAGTCAGGTCATTGGGGTAAGGGTTAGGGTTAGGTAATACGAAGTAGCAGACAGATTCTAAAGTTGCTCCTCAAATTTATTACATGGCGTTATTACATTCTCAGATGGGACGTCATATGATAAATTAAAATTCCTCTATTAAGACCACCCTAAAATTAGGACTAATTCTGCTATGAAAAGCTTATTTAGAAGAATGCAGTTATTCTTTCTTTGTGCTTTCTACACACTAAGTCTTTGGTCAGGGACCACCTTTGGGACTGTTCAAAAGTGGTCTTAAAGACCACTTTTGAACAGTCCCAAAGGTGGTCTTAATATAGATTGGAATTTCACAGTATATTTTTTATTTATTTAATCTTGTCTTGTGAGTGTGTTTCAGTTTTACGTCCCACCAATAGCTAAGGTCATACGGAGACAGAAACTCGTCCTGGTGAACAAGGATATGCTTCACCTTTGCAAACTGTTTTCACTGACATTCAGTTGTTGAATTTAATTCCATCAAGTAATTTGGGGCTCAGAAATAGACTGGACTGCTTGGTGCTTCCTCGCAAAGCTGAAACTGACGGCAAACCGCTTAGAAGGTCTTAGCCTGCCCAGACTGATCGGAGCGAGTCAGACTGTCCATGTATATAAACGCTATTGGTTTCATTGGGGCTTGAAGGAATAGATGGGTTGCATGATGCTTCCACGCAGAGCTGAAACCGACCACATAGACTACTGGTAAACTGCTTAGAGGATCTAAGCCTGTCCAGGCAAAGCTGTGCGAGTCTGACTGTCCATGCTTATAAACCCTTTTGGTAGGGCTTGAGATGTCATTTCATCTCAATGTCGGATAAAAGTCCCACAAAATTGGAAGCAACGTCTCCAAAATGACCTATACAGTGTTGACGGGGACGTTAAATCTCAAATCAATCAGTCAATCAATTCATTGGACAACAGGGCTTGAGAGGTCGTTTCATCTCAATGTCAGGTAAAAGTACCACAAAATCGGAAACAACACCTCCAAAATGACCTAAATAGTGTTGACAGGGACTTTTAACCTCAAAACATCAAGTAATTTGATTGGTTATTAGTCAAGACTGGATGTGGCAAAATTAATTTATTCAGTTGAACAAGAACTCACAATAAAACCTCATCCTTATCCTGCTGTTCACGACAACCCCTATCTTTGCAAACAGTGTAGATCCTGAAGAAGCCATCTGATCAGGATCTACACTGTTTGGCATTCATTTTATGAATTTGTAGCAATAAATTACATCAAGAATTTTGATTGGTTGATAGACAGAAATGGGGGTGGCTTAAATGAATACTCAGCAAGATAAGGGTTAAGTATAGAAACATTGTGTGTGTATGTGTGTTTGTGCATTGTGTGTATAACTTATAATCACTTTCTCATATTTTCTTAATTCAATAAGCCACTTCCTTATTGTTTCTTTTCCTTTCCATGCAAAAACAATTCAAAGTGTCTCCCATTCCTAAAAAGGCTCCTGAATATGTCTGGGGCCAGTAATTCAAACCTAATGATGTCATTAATGTCATTAGTTAACATATAATTAAAGCTTTGATCATTCAGTATGGCAAAAATATTAACATTTTTGCTGAAAAAAATGTGAGAAAAAAAAGCTATGCACATTTTTCAGCAAAGATCCCACAAGATAGATATTAGATATTGTATTTGCTATAACACTTGACGTTTTGACTGCTAACGAGCTTGTATAGCTAAGAATGCCTTGAAAAACTGGGCCCTGGTATATTTGTTGTGCTTAATGTTTTTTGCTGGTATTTCAGATATCCATGACCACAGTGATAACATGCAGAGTCCTGTCAGTGACAGCGGCAGTCATACCACAGGTACGTCTTCCTCAATTTTCCAAAATATAAAGTGGGGTTTATAAGGCTTCAAAGTGACAGGGGGTTAAAGGTCATTTCCCTTTTAAACTCAAGAATTGCTGGCTGGGATTAAAGGTCTTTTACCTTTAAAACTTAAGAATTAATTATTCTGGCAGTTAAGGTATTAAATAGACCGATATTTGTACTGAAAAAAGTTGGCTTTTGCAATGAATGGATACAGTGAAGTAGGTGCTAACAGCCGAGTTTTTAAAGGCCTGGGCCCTGTGGCCAAACAACTGAGTTGTTTAAATCTAATGATGTTGTTAGTTAAATATAGGATCTTACATGAGTGTTCATGTATTATTGAATTTATTAAACGAGTTGAGGAAAAGGGATAAAATGCGAGGCTTTGCCGAGCATTTTATCCCTTTTTCTCAACGAGTTTAATAAATTGTTGATATAGAGGATCTTACATGAGTGTTCATGTATTATTGAATTTATTAAACGAGTTAAGGAAAAGGGATAAAATGCGAGGCTTTGCCGAGCATTTTATCCCTTGTTCTCAACGAGTTTAAGAATTGTTGATATAGAGGATCTTACATGAGTGTTCATGTATTATTGAATTTATTAAACGAGTTGAGGAAAAGGGATGAAATGGGAGGCTGTGCCGAGCATTTTATCCCTTTTCCTCAACGAGTTTAATAAATTCAATAATACATGAGCACGAATGCAAGATTCTATTTATCATATGACATTTAAAACGCATTTGTTTACAAATATGTCAATATTCCGCCGTTAGTAAACGCGAAGTCGTTAAGGACGACGTACATGTAACGTTACGGGACGTATCTAGCTAATTTGCATATTTAATCCACTAGTGGTTTTGTTTGTTTGATTTGAGGTTTAACGTCCCAGTCAACACTGTAAAGGTCATTTTGGAGACGTTGCTTCCAATTTTGTGGGACTTTTACCCGACATTGAGATGAAATGACATCTCAAGCCCTGTCGCCCAATTAAACCAATAGGGTTTATTAGCATGGACGGTCCGCCTCGTACCGCGGTTCCTGGACAGGCTTAGATCCTCCAAGCGGTTTACCAGTACTAGTGTGCAGGACGGATTCAGCTCTGCGTGGAAGCATCATGCAGCCCATATATTTCTTCAAGCCCCTATGGGCGGGGGCGGCATCCACTAGTGGATTATCGAAAATATTACATGGCGTTATTACACTCTCAGACGCGATGTCATATGATAAAGTTTGATCATTGCATTTGGAAATGAAAATATTCTTGACATTTGGCTAAACAAATATGAGTAGCTTTTGGAGCAAAAATACTGCTGTATCAGATATTTTAACCCTTATCTTGCTGAATATTCATTTAAGCCGCACCCATTTCTGTCTATAAATCAATCAAATTACTTGATGTAATTTATTGCTACAAATTCATAAACTGAATGCCAAACATTGTAGATCCTGATCAGATGGCAGAAGCCATCTGATCTGGATCTAGACTGTTTGCAAAGATAGGTGTTGTCGTGAACAGCAGGATAAGGGTTAATAACTAGAACTGTTAACAATTTGACAATTTGCAAGCTGCTTTGGCCAGCAGGGCCCTTTATCACAAAATCAAAGTTTTTCATTGTCTATTTTCAGATGAGAATGGTTTACTGATAAAACAACGGAAGAAACACAGCAACAACTTGAAAAAAAATATGCAGACTAAACCAGTGAATTTGTCCGAGTTTCTGCCCCCACCCCCAGAACACCCCCCTCCAAGTGAATGTGGCGAGCCTCCGTCATACCAGGAAGTGAGGGGAGATAATCATGACCCACAGAGTCCGATGTCACCAGTTTCTTTTTCACAAGTTTCAGCATGTTCCTGTCCTAATCCACACACCCAGACTCCGGTTTCGGGGTGGAATATGCCCGTGTATTCAGACAATGAGTGTCCGAGGTGTCACTCGGAAAAGTATTTCGATCCGGCATTAATTCCTGGAGTGTATTCTCAAAACCCGTATGTTCAACGGACTCCATCACCTAGAACTATAATGTTGCAAAACATGAACAACAGGAATATACAAAACTGTAGTCATGCACAGTCCCCAAGAGGGACCCCTAATATAAACTACCAATATTCACAACCCCCTAGAGTTACCCCTAATATAAATTATAGTGCTTCCCAAAAGGGGTCATCGAATCCCAACAGAGCTTCTCATAGCTCACATAGTGATAACGAGGGCAGCATGCCCTGTTTTCAGTCCTATAGGATTACTCCGCAAACAGAAAGAGACTGTATTACGCAAAGTGAAAAAGACTATAGACCAGTGAATAGTGAAAAAGACTATAGAGTAGCAATAAGTGAAAAGGACTATAGATTAGGCAGAGAGCCAAAGTGGGTCCCTGCCCAGGACTATAGATTTATAAGTGAAAATGAGTGGGGCCCTGGGCCTGCCCCGCCCTGTCGACATTGTGAACATGATTCGGGGACGGGGTTGGAGGAGGAAGAAGGAAACTGTATGGACAGGGCATGTCAGTCCTCGCTGCCGAGTCTAGTGAATGAATGTATTAATAATTCGCTCTATCCAGCAAGGTGAGTTTACTTAAAACATCACAAATACACGCCTATATTATTTTGACCGCCTGAACCCTATTTTCATATAGTAAAACTGGGGTTTGCAGGGGTAGACATAATTTTTCTTATTTCTGCTTAAAACATAGATTGTGGGTTCTATTAAAGGCGTATCCACCATCTATGTTTTGAGCAGAAATAAGAAAAATATCACAATTTTTTCATCTGAAATATTCGTTTTTTCTGTGGTAAAATTTACAGTATATTTGTATAGGTGTGTTTTCATAATGTATTAGAAAGAAATCAAATACAGTAAGTTTCTTATATTCAGACCACCCTTGGGACTGTTCAAAAGTGGTCTTAAAGACCACTTTTAAACAGTCCCAAAGATGGTCTCTTACTAGAGGTCACTAGAAGTTGAAATTAAAAATAGAGACCGTTAAATATATATGTTAATCTTTATCCTGCTGAATAAATCCACACCAATTTCTGACCATCAATCGGTCAAATTTCTAAATATAATGTGATCATTCCTTTCACAAACTTCATGACACACAGTGTTGATCCTGATCAGATGGCTCCTTCAGGGTTGTCATGTTCAGCAGGATAACAGTTAAAAGAAGAATTGGTCTTAAATTTAGCTGGTCTTAATGTTGGAATTTCACTGAACAGTCCTAAGGTAGTGGCTTAGATACCTTTGGGGCCATGTAACAAGTCCGTGAAATGAACACCCCTCTAAAACCCACTTTATATAGAGAAAACAGGGGTTTATAGGGGTATACATTATTTTGCTTATTTCTGCTTGAAAGTGACAGTTTCTTAAGAAAACTTGTGATTTTGAAATTTTTCTCATGAACTTTTTTAGGCTTTTTAGATGACAATTCAACTTTTTCTTTTAATAATTTCTCATTATTCTTATGAAAATTTTATTTATTTATTTTTTTTTTTTTTTTTTGATATTTTCTTCAGAAAACTTGATGTATTTTCAAAAATTTTACATTTTTCTGATGAATCTTTGACATTTGTCTAACGAAAATTTGATATAATCTTATAAAAATACTTAAAATATAGTATGTGGGGAATCGCTCTTTTTCAGACCCGGTATGTCTTCCAAGGTTTATGCCAGAGAAGATTCTCCTACATCAGAAGGTGCAGATTATGCTGCTGATTCAGATCTGGATAACCCAGCCGAGCACAGAGATGGTAATAACTTCTTTACGTCATACTTTGCAGTGAAATCAATGTATATCTGAAACAAATAAAAATGATATTTTCACACTGAAAAATAACATGACCTTGTTATTATCACAGTAGCAGCCCTGACTACTTTTTCTCGCCAAAAGTCATATGTTATCAATAAAATAATTCTGTAAAATACCTTGAAAAGCACTCTTTGAGCTGTAAAAATGCTGTATTCAAAATGGTGATCTCTTTTTGTTTTGAAACTGACAGTGTGACATTCGAGCAAGGTTAAGATTGTGAGGTACGATACGATTGATCAAGTAGGTACCGTAAGTCTCCTAATAAATTATGAAATAAAAAGAAAATTTACTTTTTTTTTTGGCGGATACCACAAGTATTTCATCTTGTATGTTGAAACCATCCGAATTTTCACTCATGCTTCGCACTGGTGAAAATTTGGATATTTTCAACACACTCGATGAAATATTTTTGATATCCACCTTAAAAAAAGTAAATATCCTCTATGTATATGATTTAGCTGGCCTTCATAGTTTTCCAAGAAAGTACCATACTTGCCATAATTAGCTGACAAAATCTGATTAGCACAGACCAGTATTTATTCAAGAAGTATAGTTGACCTAAGTTGAGAGTGCAAAATCTTGCAGTCTGTTAAAGATTAAACAGTCCTAAATGTTCATACTTACTTATCAGTTATTGTACTTTGGTGATAGAGAGGGACATATTGCCGACTTTGTTTTAATTAAAGAACTTGCTGGCCTGATTTGCTTAGTGGGGTGTGCGTCTGAGAGGAGGTCGCAGGTTCGATACCTGCCGGCCAGGATCAGGTTGGCAACAGTCTTATGTGGAGATTGATCATTTCAATCCAGTGTTGACAGTCCACAGCATATTCAAAATGGCTCAGAATTACAATATTTCCTGAATATTCGATACATTTTTCTGGACAAGTGAAATAAAAAAAAAAAAAAAACACTTGCCAAGCCAAATTTTAGACTTGGATATCTTGGGCTTTTTAAAGATTACCTCAGGGACTCTAGAATGAATTTGAAATAAATAACCAAAGTAAACAATTGATTGGTATTCAAGGTTTTGATGAAGCTTCCAAGCAGAGCTGAAACTGACTGCACATGAGTACTGGTAAATTGCTGAGAGGGTCTAAGCCGGCCCAGTCAAAGTGGTGCGAGTAGGACCATCCCTACATATAAACACTTTTGATTGGTTTGGGTGGCAGGGCTTGAGATGCCATTTTATCTCAATGTTGGAAGCAACATCTCCAAAATGACACCAATAACATTGATGGGGACGTAAAACCTCAACTCTAACAAACAAACACCGTATTTCTGTGTCAAAAAGAAACTTTTAAAGCATTTTCATTTTCAATTTATTTCTAGGGAACACTGACCAGTGTAATTCAGACTGCAGTAGTGTTCACTCAAGCAGTGCGAGCTCGGGGGAGGGAGCATTTCTGACGGAGGCAGATTTCGCTAGTGCTGTTGCAAAGGCGGCAGAAATGTCTGGTTTAACCGTTGTTGGTACAACAGTCTGTGATCTCAACAATAAAGCTAGTAAGTTAACTAAAGCATTACGATAACATACCCGTGCGACAAAGTGCATTTTTTCACATCTCCAAAATGGCTACTTTTCTTATGAAAATCCGTGATATTTTTCTAATAAATGCTCAAAACATAGTCACATATCCGAAACAAATAACATAAGCTCTGTAGAGCTTTTATTGCGACAAACTATCCCTTAACAAATACTTACCTGCCTTCATTTATCTTCCTAGGACTACCCCTGATAATGCGAGCGTCAGCCAAGGGAGCGCCTAGTACCATTTTTCATGCCTTTGGTATGGCGCAGCTGGTGATCGAACCCGCGACCTCCCATTCCCGAAGCGGATGCTCTACCACTGAGCTATCGGGGCCGGTAAAGCTCGACTGTACTGTAGAGCTGGGAATGGCATGCAGTGGCTTAGCCAGAACATAATTATTATTATGTACACCCTGAACAAACAAAAAAAAATATAAAAAATGCAACAATTATTCTCTGTGAGTGAGTGAGTGTTTCAGTTGTACATCCCACCAACAGCTTAGGTCATACGGAGATGGGACCACTGTTTAAAGACTCATCCGAAAGTCTGAAGAAGCCCGGGATTGAACTTGCGACCCCTGGTTTACAAGGCGAGTAGCATAACCACTCGACCATGGAGGCTTCTAATTATTCTCTGTAATGGGGGCTTCTCTTAAAGGAAAGAACTCTTGCCTTTTTGAGCAGCATCTGTGGGAGTAAACACTTCCCTGTAAGGAAAGCCCCCATGGTACCTTAGTAAAACATTTTTGAGTAAAATTCTGGCTTCTGCTCAATGTTATGTTTTTCTCTTAATTCGTTAGCTCAGTGATAGAGAGACAAGCTTTGCACAAAGATTTTGCTTTTGACTGAGTGAAAAGTAGTCAAGATAAATCTCACACAAGAGTTTTCTTTTGCAAATGATCACAGGTTTTGATCATTATATTCCACCCTATTCCTCACTTTTCATCTTTTCTCTCTCTTTTCTCACTTTCTCTGGGAGATGACACAAAATGACCCACAAGGCTTGACGTGTCATTAAACACAAAACAATCAATCAATTGATAATTGTATATTTCGCCCAATTTCACTTTTTAACCGTTATCCTGCTGAAAATGACAGTCTCTACCTTTGCAAACAGTGTTGATCCAGATCAGATGTCCTCTGAAGAAGCATCTGATCAGGTACACGGTCATGCAGTTTGTGAATTGTATGAATACATTATATCAAGTACAAGTAATTTGATTGGCTGTTAGTCAGCAATGGGTGTGGCTAAATTAATTATTCAGCAGGTTAAGGGTTTTATGTTATATAAAACTATATATTTATTTGTAGAAAAAGAAAAGCGACATCGTCGACCAGCACGTCCCATCAGTCCCGGTTACAGTACGGATAGTAACTACGGATCTATAGACGTTGTACATAAACCCTATCCGAAGTCACAGAGGAAGAAACAGCTTTTAGAGCAAGGTCAGTATTTAAAATCATAGTGGTATCCATATATTATTTTTAGAAGCCTCCTTGTTGTAGTGGTTACGCTACTCACCTTGTAAACCAGGGGTCGCAGGATCGATCCCGGGCTTCTCCAGACTTTCGGATGAGTCTTTAAACCGTGGTCCCGTCTCCGTATGACCTTAGCTGTTGGTGGGACGTTTAACTCAAAACCACTCACTCACTCAAAATCATAGCCTCAGATAAGAGGGGGTAGAAACTTATTATTTTTCTTTTTTCTTAACGAATACATATGTTGTGGGTACTCATTAGAAGCGCCTCATCGAGGCGCTTCTAATGAGTACCCACAACATATGTATTCGTTAAGAAATAAGAAAAACATCATGAGTTTCCTTGTGAAAGTAGGGGAGGTAACTCCTTCAAGAGTTATTTTGTCTTCCCTATCAAGAGGGGTCTACTCTTACAATCAAAGAATTTGTTCGAGAGAAGTCTTGACTCATCACTGTCAGTATAAAGAGGGTTGACTGTACAAAAGATGTATGACATTTAAAGGCATTTGTAAATTGAGGCATTTCTATAGACGGACCCAATGTTTTGACACGTGACCTTGTTTACATGTAATTGCGCATGCGCAAAATTACTTTTCCTTTTGGTAACGATCTTTCATGGTTGTCAAAAATTCCCTGGTTCCATATAAACACATTGTAAATAAGTTTAATATTGTGGGCATATTTTAGTTGACTGTATCAGAAAATTGATCAAATTACACTTTAAATGAGTAGATAAATATATTTTGGAGTTCATTCATGCATCTTCCACGTTTAGTTATTCGTTTTGCGCATTTTTATTGCAAATAATTAAAAAAAAAAAAGTCCCACCTCGTTCAACCTGCATAAGTTTACCAGGTATTTTTTAATCATCAAAACATCCTCAGAGCTTCTAGAAACCAATAATTACAAGCTAAGACATGTCATGTCTATTATAAAAGTTTAAAGGTCAATTTTGTCATTTCGATTCCAAACAAAATACAAGTTTAATATCAAATAT
This sequence comes from Lucinisca nassula, assembly GCA_963580285.1. Taxonomy (NCBI): domain Eukaryota; kingdom Metazoa; phylum Mollusca; class Bivalvia; order Lucinida; family Lucinidae; genus Lucinisca; species Lucinisca nassula. The sequence goes on along the minus strand of OY757019.1, from coordinate 132,022,547 downwards.
AACTACCCATCACTACAATTATAGCCTTTTCACCAGACGCAGGTCTGGGACAGTCTGACACAAAAAAAAATCTAGCCAGAAATGCCACCGGCATGTCCCTTTTCCCGTGACCTCCCCAGCGTCGAGTCCTGATTGGTCGCTGATGTCACATGACCTATCAGACCAATAGGCAGACGATACAGGTCACGTGACCGCGATTTTCGCGCCGAGAAGATCATTATTTTTTCAGACTTGCTTGGGATAGGATGGTCAAACTACATTCCATGGAAGAATGAATAAACGGATAAGTGTTTTATTCTTTTTTGATTTTGCACTTACCTTGAGTTTCCACAACGTACTTAGGCTTTGTAAGCTTACTGTTTATTCCGAAATTCTTAGAGACTTTATTTCGCGTGTTTCTGCCGACATTACATGTGTAGTGGTTGTCCGCCATTTTGAATTTTCACTTGGAAGTTTTGTTTATCATGTGATCAACCTTTTTTGGTTTTTTGATAAGCACCACACTTCTTTTCATGTTATGTGCCAGGGTATAGACTCGTATTATTTCTGGTAATGTTTTAATAGAAGTCGGCGTTGTGGAAACTTAAATTGCCAGAAAAGAGGACGGTTTTTGTGCGTGTTCCTTCCACTTCCGGTATCGGAAGACGTATCGCTGAATAAAAATTCTCAACATTAATTTAGTTTTGAACATGTGCAAGACCCGTCTTCGTTTAGCACTTATAAATCCCACGATGCAGATGGATAATATTCAGGTCCCTTTGTGGCCTTTCTATAGTATCTTCTAAACAGAATCCATCCAATTCGTGTGGGTCACCTTTGCCGAATCAAGATGAGCCAGTCTATGTCCCCTCCTCCCATTTGGGCCTGGGTTGACTAGGATAGGTTCGTCGACCGCCCCGTAGAGACCCTGCTCATAATTGCGGGGACTCCGGGGTGCGGGGAACCTATGCCCAAAAATTTTTTCCGAATCCATGTTACATACGAATTTTGGTACGGTTCCGATCCCGGTTTTTATCGGATAACCTTTCCGGACCTTCGGTACTTAGTTTACCTTGGTCATATGCTTCTTTCCTCTTATTATGATAAATTTTTGTTATCATAATCATTAAATTGGATTGTTTTCCCTTGTAAAACATACAGACTTGGGCATCGTTATTGGAATACCGTGACTATTGCAAGTGAATCCGGGACGTTTCGGTACAGAGTCGTTTCGGCCTGGGTCGTTTTCGACCCGAATTTGCACCTGGATCGATTCGGCCTATTTCGGTGGGTCGGTTCGGCCTTGGGTCGATTCGGCCTTGATCGTTTTTGGCACGGCTCCTTGAATGCTCAATTTTGATTCGGCAATTTCGCATGTTCAGTGCACGTTACACAATAAAGGGCCTAACACTGGGGAAGTTTAATTGAGCCTCGAGTGTTTTGCCCCTAGAGCTGAATCTGGGCCTAGTGAATTATCCTCTGGGGATGTATCAATACTCAGAGGTTGGTCTTTTTTCGTCCTTACTAATTAGCGATTATGAGAAGGACATATTTAGAGCCTCATCACCTATTGATTCTAAAACTTTAAGCGGACCATGTCTTCCCAACGTTTTCAGAATCAAGCTTCAAGACCGGGGGCACTCGTGAAAAGAACTTGGAACATTGGTTCTAACAACAAAAAACATCAATTTTTTGTTCTTATGAAATTCCAAAATTCGACCCAGATTCAGTCTCTGTATATATGACGTCAGGGAAATTGGCATTACTTCCTGTTTCGACGCTCTAACATTGGAGCTTCTTACCAGGACTATTATTAAGTGGGTTCTCATTATGTCTGGTATTCTAATTCTACCCACTTTGCCTTCAAACAAGAGCATTCCGACCATATAGCTGCTATTCTAATGCTTTTGTTTATTTCCCGGTCATTTTTTCACATGCCATGGCTGTCTACCACCATGTTGCATGTTTGGCGCAACTCTGCTCTTGATAACTGGTTCAGTTTTTACTGAGCATAGTAAATGAAAACTTAGAGCCTCAGCGCCTCTTGATTCTAAAACTACAAGCGGACCATGTCTTCCCAACGTTTTCAGAATCAAGCTTCAAGACCGTGGGCACTCGTCTTTTTTGAAGTCTTCGGAGAGCGTATCAAGTACAGGTACCGCAACCAAGAGACGCTCTTCGACTACTTCCGATGACTTTTAAGTGCTTATCACCCTCGACTAGAAGATCTCAATCAGTCCTCGTCTACTAATAGATCATTCTCAGATCAGGGTACACGGTCCTTTCGTTCCAGAGGTCGGACTGGAACGAAATCTCCCAATAGAGGAAGACACAAGTCTAACAAATGACTTTCTTCCTTCCCCTCCTCTTCATCTTCTCCCAGTAGGAGCCGAGCTTTTTCAGTTCTATCAAGCCTTGGCTTCTTTTATTAAATATATTTTGAGTTTTATGAGTTTTGAGAAAGGGTTACTGGATTGAGTTCGTTAGGAATCCTTTCTCTTTCTCACATGCAAATACTATTTCTGGTAAATAGTATCAAGAAAAGAAATCTTTTTATGGGAAGAGGAAGGGTTCTTCTCCAAAAGAAAGCCGTGTAAGTAGAAAAATTTCTCCTTTCCCCAGGCTTCTACAGGCTGATCTTTCTGGTCGAGAAGAAAATGGGAAATCGACTCATCATCGACTTCTCACACTGAACACAGATGATGCAAGTCGATCATTTCAAAATGGAAACTTCGTCCTCGATTAGTCAGGTCAATTCTCCCAAATTCGGGGACGATTTCCGTAGTTTTAAAGGACGCTTACCTTCACATCTCCATCCATAGGTCATTACGCAAATTCCTTCGTTTCACCTTGGATGGAATTTTGTGTATCAGTCCGTTGCCTTTCCTTTGTTGGATTTGTCAACGGATCAATGAAAAGAAAAGAAGAAAATGGGAAAATCGACTCATCATCGACTTCTCACACTTAACAAGATGATGCGAGTCGATCGTCTCAAAATGGAAACTTCGTCCTCGATTAGTCAGGTCAAATTTCCCAAATTCGTGGACGATTTCCGTAGTTTTAAAGGTCGCTAGCCTTCACATCTCCATCCATAGGTCATTACGCAAATACCTTTGTTTCACCTTGGATGGAATTTTTGTGTATCAGTCCGTTGCCTTTCCTTTGTTGGATTTGTCAACGGATCAATGTTTTTTTCCCTGTTCACCAACTTAATGGAAATTAATTAAGCAGCTCTCATCATAGAATTAGGCCCCAATCTCGTGTAGTGTTCCGATGATGGGTTTTGTCATCATTTTTACAGATACTGTTTATCATACCTTGTCCTAACGTGTACAGGTTATTGTGAATTTAGATTTCATACACTTTATCGAGAAGTTGAAATTGACTCTACCTCAAAGATACTTCTCCAAATTTTTTCACGCCCCGAAAAACTTTCGATTTATGTCAGGGGTTTGTTTCCCCTTTTTAGAACTTAGTAATTGGATCCAGTTTTCCCTGGACAATCTCATCTTAGACCTTTCCAGTTTTTTTTTTGCTAATATTATCACTGGAAATACCATACGGTCTATAGGAGCAATAAATTCCATTATCAAGATTGCTCTCTACGATTTATGAATCCCTCAGTATCAAATGGGGTCTCCTCTTTTAGAGACTATTCCCTATTTGTTTGTTCGCATGCCAGCCTTTCAGGTTGGTTTCCCACTTTGAACCTCAGGGATTAGTTGTTCAGGGAACGTGGGGCCTATATTAGGCGGGGCTATATATATATATATATATGTGTGTGTATTGTGTATGCGTATATGTATGTATATATGTATATGTGTATAAACATTTTGAAACTTCAGACAAATTTCCTTGGTTTATCAGTTCTTCATAGCTCCAAACTGAGGAACACCTTCATTATTGTTACTCCAGACAAATGAATAGTGTAGTTTTTTCTACTTATCAGGGAGTGACTCATTACTCTTCCCTGTTGGCTTTTACATGGAAGATTATAACTTGGTGTCTTCAGGAAGGTGTGTCTATCCTTGTCGGACACCTCCAGGCAGATTATGTCATTGGGATCGCCCCTATAGACCAGTTCACCATCCGTTCTCTACAGGGCGTTTTCTCAAATGGAGAGAACCTTTATTGGGCCTTTTTTGATCAAATGTCCAAACAACTCGGTTCTCCAATCAACTTCCTTTGTGTTTCAAGTTTCAGATCACCTGGAACATGCAGTTGATTTAAAATCTCTAGATTGGGGGAATCTTTTACATATGCGTTTACACCATTCAACTGAATTCCTCTAGTTCTAGTTAAAAAATTCAAGCGTCCAAAAGCCGAGCCATTCTGATTACGCCTCCTATGGCCTCAGAGATCTTGGTTTTTTAGTCAGTCTGAGCCTAGTCTCAAGACTTGCAACCCGTCTTCCAGTAGTTCCAGATCAAATATCTAAAAGGTGTGGGTCAAGCATTCCATTTCAATCCAGAAATGCTTTACTTACACATCCAGATGTTGTCAGGAATCAATCCAGAGGTAGACACTTTTCTGGTTTCTCTGCCGAGTGTATCTTCAAATATAGAAAGATCTCCACTCTCAAGTTTTACTCTGGAAGATGGAAGATAATTTCTAGTTGGTGTAGAAAAAGGGAAATAAATCCAGACAATTCCTCTAGGGAGGTTTTTTACCGGATTTCTTTTTCTGTCTGTTCTCTACCCTTCAATTTCTATTTCATCTAAGAGAAGGGTACAGATCAGTAATCTCGAACATGTTAAAATTTTAGTCGGCTAAACACTTTTTCATTAAACCCTACCATCACCAGCTTATTAAAGGGGTTTTTCACTATGCCGACATGTTTCCAGGACTTTGTATCCAAATGGAATCTTGCATGAGTATTGTGGTCTTTTCTAAACCACCTTACGATCCGGTGAATTCAGCTTCTTTTATTCATTTGATAGTCAAGCTGTATTTCATTTGACATTTGCTTCAGTTCATAGAAGTTATAGTCATGCTTTGCCAATTACAGAGGGTTGTTTTCAGGTATGAGAAGAACAATGACTTCTTTTTCTCTTCTCATTCAACCTATTTTTGTTTCAGGCTATAAATAACCTTGTCTGAAACTATTATTTGTCCTGTCATTTCCAGGATTCGTGGATCGTAGGCTAATGTGAATTTTTTGTATACATTAGAATGTTTAAAACGTTTCGAGATTATCATGAGAATTTTTTCTTTTCAATCAAGGGGTTTTGGATATATTTCTAACCATCCTTGATTGCAAAGTGGATTTGTAAAGTGATAAAGCTTCTACCAGTATATGCTAATTTCGCTTCTGCCCTATTATCATTCAGAATACAGTATGAGGTTAGAACCTTCTACATTTTGGGCATATCGGAACTCCGTTTTTTCTTCAGAATGTTTTTTTTCTTACTGCGTAATGGATGTTCCAACGCTACTTTTCATCCCTTCACCTAAGGTGCTTGGTTCCCATTCGTAGTGGTACTCATTCCTTGGGTAGTTTAGTAGCTTCTCAATCTATTATGAGCAGCACTTATTTTGGGATTTTATTTTCCTTGGTTGTTTGTTAGCCTGTTTGAATAGGTATGGACCTTCTATTTTGACTCCGGTTCCTGTCCATTTATCTTCTCCACTTGTGAATTTTGGATTTGGATCCCTTGCAGTCATGGTGGATACTCTCTTACATTACCATCATTGGATGGTTTTAAAAGGGGTATAAACAACCAAGGTTGGAGGAGTTAGGTATGTATAACTTTATTTTTCATCCAACCCTCCACTTGCTTTGAATTCAGGCTATAATTGTAGTGATGGGTAGTTATATTTGATATTAAAATGATATTTTTAATGTAAAATTAATTTTAATTAATAATATACCTACCCATCACTACAATGGTATGTCCCGCCTCCCAGCCCCGCCTGAAATATTTGTTTTCCTGAAAGAAATAATGATCTTCTCGGCGCGAAAATCGCGGTCACGTGACCTGTATCGTCTGCCTATTGGTCTGATAGGTCATGTGACATCAGCGACCAATCAGGACTCGACGCTGGGGAGGTCACGGGAAAAGGGACATGCCGGTGGCATTTCTGGCTAGATTTTTTTTTGTGTCAGACTGTCCCAGACCTGCGTCTGGTGAAAAGGCTATAATTGTAGTGATGGGTAGGTATATTATTAATTAAAATTAATTTTACATTAAAAATATCATTTTAGAGAAAATAACATTGCATTTACAATGGCGATAAACGGCCAAAGACGTTTTTTGCCCACCACCTGTAAGTCCCGGCAAATAGTATTATTGAGTGATGACGTAGTGTTTGGTTGTGTCTATTTGATTGCCTTTCTCAGTCTTCCCTATGTGTTTTCAGGTAAGAGCAGGAAGGATGGTGTTCAGAAAGAACTATTGGAAGAACAGCCAAATAGTAAAGAAAATTCCAGTTCTGGGGGTAAATTTTTATTTTTTTCCTTATAGATTGATAACACTGAAAATACACTAAAATTCCTATATTAAGACCACCTTTGGGACTGTTCAAAAGTGGTCTTTAAGACCACTTTTGAACAGTCCCAAAGGTGGTCCCTCACCTTAGAACAATTTTGGCAGAAAACACAAAGAAAGATAAAGTGCAGCCTTCAAAATAAGCTTTTTAAAGCAGAATTAGTCTTAATTTTAGGTGGTCTTAATAGCGGAACTTTACTGTACTTAAGAAAAGCGCTTGAATATTTTGAGTCACAACAGCTGAAAATGTGCTTTGGAGTATTTTTAAACTATTCATGTTCTGGGTACCCTGCCCACCCACCCCCCCCCCCCCCACCCCCCCACCCCCATAATACCTGTTGAACTGTAAGAGAGAGATTTGCCATTGTGATAAGGGAGATGTAAAGAATATATAGGGAAATTCTCAATTCAAATGAGGGAGACTCCAAAATTTATACTAAAATTTAAGACAAATTGGGCAAAAATTAGCATCAAAATGAGGGAGTGTCCCTCCTGATGAGGAAGGTATCACAGGTATGCCCCCCACCCACCCCACTCCAGGGGCTTGATGAGGGGATAACCATCTTCAAAACTGTCAGGGAGTGGAGGGTTAGGGTGTTTTTTTTTGTTTGGTTTTATGGTTCTTTCAAGATTATTTCACTTACATCACGCTGATTCTTAATCAGAGGTGGGTGAGAATGCATAGAAAAAAACACCTGACCTGTCCGTTGCAGAACTTGACATCTCACACATGGCCCAAGTAAATCACTGGTCAACAGTTGCAAATTTAACCCATTGCATGCGGGAAACCCCTAAATCGGTACCTTTGCAAACAGTGCAGGCCCTGATCAGATGCTGCAGAACGCGGCATCTGATCAGGGCCTGCACTGTTTGCTAACAATTTTCAGTCAAATCGAAAAATAGGCCTGACACTCCATATATGTCAAATGGACTTGTCCAGCATATAGCAATGGAAGAGTCCACTAGCATACAATGGGTTAAGGCTGGTCTTACATACATGGAATCAGAGCCTGAGAGGATCAATGGAAGTGATCCCAATTGTGGACTCAACTTATAAAATGTGATTTAGGGGGTACATCCAATATTTTTTCAAAAACATTTTATCTGCTGTCTCTTCTGTCTGTCTTCTCCCTTTCTTTGGGAGATGACACAAAATGACCTTCAAGGGTTGATATGTTGTTTAATTCCAATGCAACACATTCAATTTCTTTTCAGTATATGACATGCCGTATAGCAAGCCCAATGTTACTACAGTGACACCAAAGAGCCCTATGGTACCTCAGAGAAAATCTTCACTGAACCGTACTGTAACATCTCCTGGAAGTCAGATTGAGGCAGACAAGGGACAGTACTCTAGTTTCCTGCCACAACTTTTGAACCAGCCACTGAGAGAAGATGTAAGTTTTATAAAAACAACCCCACCCCCACCCCCCACAAAAAAAAAATAAAAAAAAAATATGTGCATACTCACACATACATACATATACACACTTTTAAGGAGTTTAAAGTGAGAACCCATCTTATAGAATGAATGCTTATCCAGGGGGGAAGCAGAGATCATTCCAAAATGTACTGGGTTCTATAGATTTTGGACTAAAATGTGAAATTGGATGAGAAGCAAAGAATTTGGATTGCAAGTACCCTATTGGTCCTAAGTATTGGGACAGACAGGCCTTAGCAAACGGGCAGACCCAGAAGCAGTCTGATCAGGATCTACAGTTTGCAATTCTGTCTGCACTTTTTCGACTTCTTGCCAGATCATGAAACATATTTGTGAAAATTTTAGGAGAATTACCGTAAGTCCTCAAGGTGTCTGAATTTTTTGGACTGTAAAGAATCCCAAAAAGGAGCAGTGTATTAGGAAATAAAAGGGCTTCTCCCCTTAATTAATTCAAGAAACAGATATTGTGGGCATTAGTTATAGTTCAAACAATTTGTCATCATTATGAAAACACGCCTATACAAATACATTGTAATCTTTATCGCCGAAAAAATGAAAATTTTAAGACGAAAAATTGTGATATTTTTCTTATTTTGCTCAAAATATAGATTGTGGATACTCATTAGAACCGCCTCATTGAGGCGGTTCTAACGAGTACCCATAATCTATATTTTAGAGCAGAAATAAAAAAGATAAGGTTTACCCCTGTAAACTCCAGTTTTACTATATAAAAGTGGGGTTCAAGGGGGTCAGAATTATTTAGGCCTGTTTTCATGATGTGAGACTGACCTTTATGCAAGGAATAAATTAGTCAATGTTATCGCCTAATACATTGGCTTTCGTAAACTTCTTGTGAATTTTCGGCATCCCATGAATAGCGACCCATTTACCCACCTCTAGGTATAACAATATTGCCATCTTCGGATAACGACGAAGATAAATATATGCATTCAGTCGGGTGTGAAATTATGTTAATAGAGTTCACCAGTCTCTGATCAATTTGATCAAAGTATATAATGCCTGAGTCAACTAATAAGACCAGATGCATGACTACTTGCTTGAAGATACTCAAGTCGTCATGGCTGCAAGCTGTAAAGGCTCGCCTGAGCCTGAGCTTGATTGTGAAATGCTTAAACGTTTCTGCCTAAACTTTTTCTTTGTTATATACATGATTGATTACCGCGGTGATTGGTTTCATTGGGCGACAGGGCTTGTGATGTCATTTCATCTCAATGTTGGGAAAAGTCCCACAAAATTGGAAGCAACGTCTCCAAAATGACCTTTACAGTGTTGACTGGGACGTTAAACCTCAAATCAAACAAAAACAAAACTTACAAAATGACCTAAATAATGTTAACGGGTACATAAAACCTCAATTCAAACAAAAAAACTTTGGTTTCATGCCATATTTATATAAATGTCAATGATAAAACAGACTTTTTCTTGTACTTTACAGGTCGTATGATAAGACGTTTCAGTCTAGTGTGTGGAACTAGAAATCTTACAGATAAAGAACAACTGCTTGGTTTAGAACGAGCTCTGGAACTTACGGCTAAACTCTGCCAAAGAAGAAAGCTTTACTATAGTTTATGCTCTATTTTAACCCTTTAGTTTGCAATCGTGACTAGTAGACAGCCTTTTAAAAGTATTTTTTCCTTATTTCTCAGAGCAAATAAGGATTGACATTTCAAGTGAATTGTCTGCTGGGCAGACAATTCACTTGAAATGTCAATCCTTATTTTGTTCTTTAAATTTTTTAAAGAAAATTAGATTTTTGTCTGCTCTTTAAATTTCTTTGGTACATAAAGGGTTAAAATTCAGATAACTATAAGCTATATGTATATGTCTGTAGAATCATACAAACATGACAGTTTAAAGAACAATTGGCTTATATGTGTGTGATACCAGCCTGGGTGTCACACACTGGTTGCTCAGTTTAAAGAACAATTGGCTTATATGTGTGTGATACCAGCCTGGGTGTCACACACTGGTTGCTGAGCAACAAGTCTTTATTTGCCAATGGGATGCAACAGGGTAATACGTATTGACAATACTGTAATTTGAAGTTAACTCCCTTAAAATACAGTTAGCTACAGTTGAAAATGTGTTCAGCCATGTTCATGACATAAATGACTATAATTCAGAATGTTGTTAATGTTTTTAAACATTGAAGAAAAAAAAAGCATAGTGATATTGGAAAACTGTTCAGTGATATTGAAAGGTGGTACAGTGATATTGGAAACATATACAGTGATATTATATATGACCCAGCACATGACAAAATCTGCGAGAAGTCTTGAGCGACCAGCAAAGACTCGGATCAGCCTGCGCATTTGCACAGTCTGATTAGAGTCTTCCCTGATCGCATGTACCTACTATAGGCTAATATCTATGCAAAGAGACATAAGGAAAAGGTCATGTCATAGTAGATGGGTGTGCAGGTTGATTCGTCTCTGCTGGTTGGACTGGTCTTATTGTAGGTTTTGTCATGTGCTGACTCATATCATAGTACACCACAACCTCTTTATAACACTATTAATGGGGTCCAAAGCAGAAACCGTGTTAGTTAAACAACCGTGTTATATCCAAACAAAAATGTGTAGATTATATAGAAAAATGACCATTTATGGTCATTTTTCTATATAATCTTCACATTTTTGGGATCCATCTTGAAACTGTGTTATCCAAACCATGTTATAATGAGGTTGTGGTGAACTGATCTGATATGATGTAGAAACTAAGACTTGATCCCTTAGGCTTACACATAGCAAATGAAAAAGGAAGAAATAGACTGAATGACAGTTTTAAGGGGAATGGATAACCGCCACAGAAATTTTCTCAAATTTTGCAAGGGGAGCCTATATCTGTCCTGGAAACCAAGCCCACCTAATAGGGGCCTTCTCCAAAAGCAAACACAATTGCTCAGTCAGAGTTAATTCTTTGCTTTATAAACAAGAAAGGCAAATCAAACTTAATGTTGTCTTAATAGAGACCTTCTCTAAAAGTGAAGAATTCTCTCCCTGGAACAAATTCTTTTCTTTCTGACAGATCTTTTAAATAGCCTCAGATAAGAGGGTGTATCCACATACACCACAACCTCTTTATTACACTATTGTTGGGGTCCAAAGCAGAAGCCGTGTTAGTTAAAAAACCGTGTTATATCCAAACAAAAATGTATAGATTATATAGAAAAATGACCATTTATGGTCATTTTTCTTTATAATCTATACATTTTGGGGATCCATCTTGCAACCAATGTTATATCCAAAACCATGTTATAATGAACTGTGTTATAATGAGGTTGCGGTGTATTATTTCTGCACGAAAACATATGTTGTGGGTACTCTTTAGAAACACCTTGGTGAGGTGCTTCTAATTAGTAGCCACAACAAATGTTTTTGTGCAGAAATAAGAAAAATATCATACTTTTTGCATGAAAAAAGGGCCTTACATAGAGCTATGCGGCCTTATTAACAAGGAAAGCAAAGCAATTTCAAAAAGCTTTGTGTATCCTGCAGGTGTTTCCATTTCCCTTTAGTTTGAAAAACCAAAGATATTATTTAACTTTGCAAAAGCAAAGAATGTATATGCCGTGCGTGTTGGATTTCATAACAATGTGTGGCAGTGCCAAGATAAACAAATGACTTACAAACTGACAGAGACAGATTTTGTAAATCCATAATTCTTATCTTGCCGTTCATGACGACCCCTATCTTTGCAAACAGTGTAGATCCAGATCAGATGGCTTCTGAAGAAGCCATCTGATCAGGATCTACACTGTTTGAAATTCAGTTTATGAATTTGTAGGAATAAATTACATCAAGTAATCTGATTGGTTCAAAGTCAGAGATGGGTGTGGCTAAAAGAAATATTCAGCAAGATAAGGATTAAAGCACCAGAGGATAACTGAGAGCAGACAACAATTTTATTTTTTAAATTATTTTTCAGCCAAAATAAGGCTTGACATTTCATGTGAATCCTCTGCACAGCAGACAATTCACATTTAATATCATGCCTTATTTTCTCTGAAAAAAAAAATAATTAAAATGACGTCTGCAATTGTCGTCAGGGCAGTTTAAGAGTTAAAAAGAAAAACTATGTGATTATGTTTATATATTAATGTGTACAATAGGTATTATTATTTAATAAACAGTAATAAAGTATTACAAAGCAATATTGGTCAAACGCTGGATTGTTTGACCTAAAACGCAATGTGTATAACTTGTGTAAAAATTGATCTGATGCACGTTTTCTGTTGTTGCTTGGCAATAATTGTGCTCCAAAGTTAAGAATTCACGTTCATATATCTCCAAAGTCTGCAACATTATAATTTGTAAGTTTTAAAGCAGCTGAAAAACAGAAAAGGAAAAACTTTTAGGAGAAAACATCGATGTGAGATAATGGTATCTCTTCCATGTGAGATAATCTTATCCCTTTCATGTGAGATAATGGTATCTCTTCCATGTGAGATAATGGTATCTCTTCCATGGTAGATAATGATATCTCCTCCATGTAAGATAATGATATCTCAAATTTCTCAAGGTGATTTTAACCAAAACATATTTAAGAAAAGTTAATTACACAGTAATTATCATTACTCTTCAGAAACAACTGGTCCCACCCATGGCTTTTCTTTTTAGAGGCAATGAAATTCTGAATGGGCCATCACTCTGAAATGAATGTTGTTTGCTTTCTTCTTCAAAGGGAAACTCTCCAATGAAAAAAACATGGCTTCCTTAATTTCCGTAATCCCTACTGAAAGGAGGGCTATTCCCAAAGGGAAGGATTTGCTCCTTTTCAGACTCTTATTAAAAGGAGGTGAATTCTTATTGGTCAAGAGTATTTGCCCTTTAAGGGTCTGCAGTATACCTTTAATAGTAATACTCGGTAATCTGTGATCATTTTCATTTTGACATAAACATAATCTGCTGAAATCCTATTTTTTTGTCATTATATGTAAGCATAATATTTATAATTTCATCTTAGTTTGAATGACAAAGTATATGTATATTATGAGACTGTATGATTGCCATGACATGGTATGTTATTAAAATGTATGGGTGAGTGTCATGGCATGGTTATATATAATATATAATGACAATGCATGGATGCCCTGATATATTATGAGCATGTTTGAATATTTTATGAGAATGTATGAGTGTCATGACATGGTATATTATGAGACTGTACAAGTGCCATGACATGGTACATTATGAGAATGTATGAGTGCCATGGCATGATATATTATGATTAAGTGTGAGTCCATGGTATGGTTTTATTATGGGACTGCATGAGTGTATGGTATAGGAGATTGTATGACATGGTATATCATTGGAATGGTCATGGCATATTATTGGAATGTAAGAGTGCCATGGCATGATATTATGATGTTATTAATCAAGTAATTTCGTATTGGCCGAGTTACAGGACCTCGGTCAGCTGTATTGGCCTCGGCCTTCGGCCTTGGACCAATGCAGCAGACCTTGGACCTGTAACTCGGCCAATATGAAATTACTTGATTAATGACAATTTTATTAATTGACACAATTAAAAAACATGATTATTGATTTTTGACCTCAGCCTAATATCACTTGACCTCCAGTTAATAGTGGTTGACCTGGTGTTAATATGGATGACCTCTGATTAATACAGGATAGTCAATTAACCCTTGTCCTGCTAATCCCGGATATGCCTTATCTTTGAAACAATGTAGATCCTGATCAGATGGCTTCTGAAGAAGCCATCTGATCAGGATCTACATTGTTTGCCATCCAGATGGTAAATTTGTTGCAATAATTTGCATCAAGTAATCTGATTGGTTGATAATCGGTAGTGGGTGTGGCATATATGAATATTCAGCAGGACAAGGGTTAATACTAACTTCTGATGCAGAAGTCCATTACAATAACACACCCGTATGACAATGCATTCCATATATCCAGAACAATTATTTTTCTGATGAAACATTTTATAGAGGATCTTACATGAGTGTTCATGTATTATTGAATTTATTAAACGAGTTGAGAAAAAGGGATAAAATGCGAGGCTTTGCTGAGCATTTTATCCCTTTTTCTCAACGAGTTTAATAAATTCAATAATACATGAGCACGAATGCAATATTCTATTTATCATATGACATTTAAAACGCATTATATATTCGATTGTTTACAAAAATATCAATATTCCGCCATTAGTAAACGCGACGTCGTTAAGGACGTCGTACATGTAACGTTACGGGACGTATCTAGCTAATTTGCATATTTAATCCACTAGTGGATTATCGAAAATATTACATGGCGTTATTACACTCTCAGACGCGACGGCATATGATAAAATATATTTCTTAATTGTATCTCTAACAGGTTGTGGGTGCTTGTGAGGACCTCATTGAGGTGGTTCTAATGAGAATCTACAATCTATGTTTAGTGGAGAAATAAGGATAATTTTAGTCACAAAATTTCATCAGTAAAATATCAGTTTTTGAGTTATGAAAGAATGCTTTATATCACATGGGTGTGATTTCCAAATACAGCCACACTTCGAAGGCTCAAACCCCTTTGGGACGATGAAAATTTGTTTGAGACGAGGGTAATTCAAGTGAGGGTTTCTATTAGTGTCATACTAGGTGTCACAATGGAGATAATTTTTGGAATCTTTTCATTGTTTATAATAAACATGTATGTTGTGTGTACTGATTAGAATTGTCTCGTTGAGGCAATTCTAATGAGTACACACAGCATTCATTTGCAAGATTGAAGAGGAAAGTTTTCATAAAAATTCAGAACTATCCCTCACTATTTCTTATCTGAAGGAATTCCCTAGGGACTCAATAAAGAGGTCGACACATCCACGGTAAACAAATCATCAGTGTTCGAGCAAAGTTCTTTTGTAGCTAGTCAGGCCTCAGACTCCATTACGAAATCACGGCTATACAAATAAATTGAAAATTTTAACGTAAAAAAAAAATGACAATTTTCAGATGAAAAATTGTGATATTTTTCTTATTTCTGCTCAAAATATAGATTGTGGGTACACGTTAGAACTGCCTCATAGAGCCTGTTCTATATTTTGAGCAGAAATAAAAATAAGGTTTACCCCTGTAAATCCCATTTTTACTGTATAAAAGTGGGGCTCAAGGGGTCAGAATTATATAGGCGTGTTTTCTTGATGCGGGGGCCTAACCAGAACATTTGAATAAGGACTAAAGAAAAAAATCTGCTGAAGACTGCTTAAGTGTGTGGCCCCCGCCCCTAGGGGCTTGAAGAAATAGATGGGCTGCATGATACTTCCATGCAGAGCTGAACCGACCCGCACACGAGTACTGGTAAACTGCTTAGAGGATCTAAGCCTGCCCAGGCAAAGCGGTGCGAGTCGGCCCGTCCATGCTTACAAACCCTATTGGTTTCATTGGGCGGCAGGGACTGAGATGTCATTTCATCTCAGTGTCAGATAAAATTCCCTCGAAATTGGAAGCAATATCTCCAAAATGACATATACAGTGTTGATGGGGATGTTAAACCTCAAATCAAACAAACAAACTGTTTAAGTGTGAGACAATTTGAAATATAATAATTTGTTGAATGTCTGAGGTGTAAAATATGTGTGCATGGTACTAATCATATTACTAAGTCACAAAATGTGCAATAAATTGTATATTTTGATCAACATGTAGTTTATAGCTTATTTATCATTTGCATTTTTATTACACACAGTGGACAAATCTGCAAAATACCTTACATAATCACGCCCGTGTGATATACTGCTTTCTTTCATAGCTCTCTAAATGTATTTTTCGGATGTAAAATTTTGATAGTTTTCTTACATTACTCTTAATATAGAATGTGTGTGCTTGCTAGAACTGCCTCACTGAGGTGGTTCTAACAAGCACCCATGGTCTGTGTTTATGAGCAAGCATTTGAAAAATAATGTTAACCCTTGTAAACCCCACTTTTCTGTGTACAGAATGGGGTGTGTACAAGAATTTTTGTTACACAAATCTGTTAAATTGAAGAGACTTCAACAGAACAGACTTGGGCAGTACTATTCTTTGCTGTGCTGTTTCATGGTCCTTTAAAGCTACAAAACTTCTCAGAAAGAGCTATTTCACTACCCCTTATGCCTTCTGGGATCAGCTGCAGTGTTGGGATGGATGGGTTTATTATACGCAAAATTTTGAAAATTTACGTTAAAATTTTCAAAGAACCGAAATCTTGGCCTATATATTAACTTGTCTGTATGAAGGTGCAAAAATAGACATGACATACACAAATATGAGCTGGGGCATAGAAAAACACACAAGAAGACCTGTGTGTCATGTGATCAGCAAAGATTCAGATTAGCATGTGTGTATAAGGTGAAGTTGATATCTCCATTTTTCTTCAGTATTGAATCATAGACCACAACCTCACACTGCAATAATTGTCGAGGTCCATAGCAGAATTTGTGTCAGTTAAACAACTGTTTTTAACTGTTTGTACATCAAAAATTTTAGATTGTTTAGAAAAATGACCATTTATAGTCATTTTTCTGTATATGCTCGTACATATTTTTGGGATACAAAAATGTTATATTTCACGTATTACTAATGAGAGCCATAGGAGTTTAGATGTTATGCTCATAAATTAATGATAGAGGAAGGAAGTTACAGAAATATTGAACTTCAACTGCGCTGTAACATGAAAACAGTAGAAGATGAGTATCACTCTCTTTTAGTATGCCCTTTCCTTAGAAATTTAAGAATTACCATTTTAACAAAATAATCCTGCAGATGGCCATGTTTGTACGAGACTTCTATGGATGAAGGCCAATTAACCCTTAAGGGGAATGGGAACACTTTCAGGGGAGGCAACTCCTGAAAAAATATTTTTGTTTCCAATGTCAATAGGGGTCAACTCTTAAAGGAAAGAATTTGCTCCTGAGGAGCAAGGAAAGAATTTGCTCCTGAGGAGCAAATTCTTTCCTTTAAGAGTAGACCGCTTTTTCAGTGGGATAGGGCTTATAGAAAAGTGAACAGGAAGTCCCAAAAGTTGTCTCCCTTTGAAAAATGGTTGAAAAATCTGCCAGGTGTTCCCATTCCCCTTAAGATGCCTTGAAAAACTGCATCTGAAAATGTTGTCTGTTTATGTCATCTGTCATCTTGCTGCATCTTCTTGCAAACTTTCAAACACATTTTTAGAAGCCTCCATGGTGTAGTGGTTATGCTACTCGCCTTGTAAATCAGGGGTTGCAGAATCTATCCCGGCATTTTCCAGACTTTCCGATGAGTCTTTAAACAGAGGTCCCAGCTCTGTATGACCTTAGCTGTTGGCGAGACGTAAAGCTCAAACACTCACTAGCTCAAACAGTTTTGCATACAGGCAAACTGTGTGGACCCTGATCAGACCGCTTCTAGATAAGCTGTCTGATCTTGGCTACACACAAACAGTGTGGACTCTGATCAGACTGCTCCTTAAGTCTAGTGGAGCAGTCTGATCTGGGTCCACACTGTTCGCAAAAATGACTTTTAAAGGACCAGCAGATGACAAAGCAGACAACAGTTGTTTTGATTGGCATCTTTAGGGTTAAAACTGCAACAAGGAATGACAAGTCAAACTGCACAGATGCACAAGCTGGTGAGCATCTTCTCTGATCATCGATGCAAACTTGTACGTTTTACTGTGCCCTGGCTCAACTGTATATTATGCATGAGAGCAAGCAACCATTTCAATGTTTAAATAAAAGAAAGATGTAATTATTTATATTCTGTTTATACTAACTGTACATAGAGATAATTGTTCAGTATGTTTCATGTTGGTGTAGTAAGAAATTACAGTAAACATGAAATAAATAAAAATGTAAGTTACACATGTTTATGTTTTTAATTGTTAATCCAAACCATATACATGTACAGTCAAACTTCAGTGGCTCGAATCCCCTTGGGGGCCCTGATTTGTTTGAGGTATGGGTAGTTGGACCCACTCAGGGTTAATTATAGTGTCAGGTCAGTAGGCATAGTTGGAATAACCATTATTTGTTTGATTTGATGTTTAATGTCCCCGTCAACACTTTATAGGTCATTTTGGAGACATTGCTTCCAATTTTGTGAGACTTTTTACTCGACATTGAGATGAAATAACATCTCAAGCCCTGTCCCCCAATGAAACCAATGGGGTTTATAAGCATAGATTGTCCGACTCGCACCGCTTTGCCTGGGCAGGCTTAGATCCTCAAAGCAGTTTACCAGTACTCATGTGCGGCCGGATTCAGCTCTGCGTGGAAGCATCATGCAGCCCATTTATTTCTTCAAGCCACAATGGGTGGGGGCCGAGGAATAACCATTAGACATATCCGCTGTTTTATGAAATTATGTTATGTGAACTCATTGGAATCGCCTTACCGAGGCGATTCTAATGAGTTCACATAACATACATTTTCATAATAAAATAAGAAAATCTCCTGGAATTATCTCTAAATATTTCTTATCTGGAGCAAACAGAAACATTTCTTAGGGCCATTATAGTTTGGGTAGAATTATTTTATTATTATTATTAATTATCATCCTTATTTATAGAGGGTATCACATTTAGTACTAGTACTAATCTTCCATGTGGCCCTCTTTTCCTGGGTAGGAACCAGTACTTAGCAATGTGGATAAAGTCTCTTGCTCAAGGAAACAACACTTGGCGCTTGCGGGGATTAAACCGGCTACCTCTAGATCTCAAATCCAATGCTTTACTACTGCACCACAGTGCTCCTGGAAGGTCAAAGTGGTGTGAGTAGGACTGTCCCTTAAACTCTAGCGTTTATATGGGCAGTAGGGCTTGAGATTTCATTTCATATCGATGTTTAGTAAAAGCCCCACAAAATCCGAAGCAACATCACCAAAATGAGCTAAAGACTGTTGATGGGGACGTAAAACCTCAACACAAACACACCTAGGGAATAGAGAAAAAATTGAATCACCGATGGTAATGAGACATTGAAGTTCCAGCCATATAAGTTTTCTTGTACTTCTTTGATCACTGAAACACACACACACACACACACACACACACACACACACACACACACAGAGGAATGTAGCTACTTTCAATATGGTCTCCAGGAGCTTTAATATGTTCTATAAAAGGGTTATTCTTTGGAAGCAAGGAATACACCACAGAACTGAAAAAATTTGGAGTGTATATGTTTTCTGGGCCAGACTAGCTAGTTTCGGCCAATTAGGCCTCATCAGTGACCCTCAGATATTTTCAAAATTCCACAATGGAATCAATGATCCCAAAGGACAAGAAAATATAATCTACACTATGATGTAGGGCAGGGAGACGTTTTACCGCTGCCACACATTCCCACACACCAGCTGTAGTGAAGTTAAATATGTTCTATAAAAGGGTAATCCTTTGGAAGCAAGGAATACACCACAGAACTGAAAAATATGGAGTGTATATGTTTTCTGGGCCAGACTAGCTAGTTTCGGCCAATTAGGCCTCATCAGTGACCCTTTTAATCCTTTTTGAATCTTCCTCCTTATACACAGTAGGAGTCCATTTCAAAATTTAGGTGTGTCAGGTTGTGTTTTTTTTTTCTCCAAAATTTATTTGGAAAATGACTGTACTTTCAGCAAAAAGTGGAGGCCCTGATCAGACGCCGCGTTCTGCGGCGTCTGATCTGGACCTGCACTGTTTTCCAGGGTACCCGTTTTGGGGTTTCTGGTACAAAATGGGTTAATGCACTAGCCCATCACTGTCCAAGCATTGCTAGCCATTCTTGAAA
This sequence comes from Lucinisca nassula, assembly GCA_963580285.1. Taxonomy (NCBI): domain Eukaryota; kingdom Metazoa; phylum Mollusca; class Bivalvia; order Lucinida; family Lucinidae; genus Lucinisca; species Lucinisca nassula. The sequence goes on along the minus strand of OY757019.1, from coordinate 132,002,888 downwards.
GAAAGTTGCAATTGGTTGGTTGGTTGATTTGAGGTTTAACATCACTAAAACACTATACCAGTAGGTCATTTTTGGAGACGTTGCTTCCAATTTTGTGGGACATTTACCCGACATTGAGATGAAATGACATCTGAAGCCCTGTCGCCCAATGCAACCAAAGGGTTCCCCTTAATAGCGAAAAGGAGTCCTTTTCACGAAAAGGACTTTACCCTAAATAGCGAAAAGGACTTTTTTTTCTAAAAGGATCCATATATATTGATATAAATTAATTATTCAATATTTTGTTTAAGATTTTCGGCTTCAGTCTTGCACAAATAAAATATTTTTAGGCTTTTGTATTAGAAAACTTTATTTTTGTGGATTATTTTGCAAGTTTTGCCGGTGTGATTTCTTTTGCTTTATCTATCCCCGATAACCGATGCACTACAAGAAAATGAATATATGTTGTAGAACAGATTCCACCAGTAAAGACCCAGTCCCGTCCATCGGGACTAGAAGAAATAGATGGGCTGCATGATGCTTCCATGCAGGGCTGAAACCGACCGCACACAAGTACTGATAAACCGCTTAGGAGATCTAAGGCAAAGCGGTGCGAGTCGGACCGTCCATGCTTATGAACCATATTGGTTTCATTTGACGACAGGGCTTGAGATGTCATTTCATCTCAATGTCGGGTAAAAGTCCCACATAATTGGAAGTAACGTCTCCAAAATGACCTATAGAGTGTTGACGAGGACGTTAAGCCTCAAATCAAATAAACAAAACCAGTCAAGACGGCCTAATTTTTGCAGTATAACAATCTATTTTTTCTGAAAGTAAGACTGACTTGTCAGGTGAGACATGTATCTTAGCGGATTTGGTTGCCACTTTTTATTATATTTTAAATTTTGCAAGGCTCGCTATTATGGACATCTCCTTCCTGATGCCCGGGACTTCCGTGGAGTGTGGGCCATGTTTGCTGATTTTGGCCCGGTGGAAGACGCCTTTAAGTCCTAGGGCAGACGTCTTTTGCCTGATGCCTCCAGTTGACCTGTCTCATGAGCTACGTCGGTCGGTGTGTGCTCGGCGGGGGATGGGCTGTGTTTGTCGGTTCTTGTCCATTATCCGTTTCGGTTTCAGAACTTTGGGGTTGAGAGATACACTGATGAAGATTAAATATCAGAAAGGCCTCTGTGTCACTAAATTTGGTATAGTTACGCCTTAATTCAAACCGCATGGATTTTGGATGCTAGTTTAAACCGAAAGAAAGCACAAGGTTACAAAGCACTCATATCTAATCAAAGACTGCATGTATTGTTTTTTCTTGTTTGTTTGATTTGAGGTCTAACATGCCTGTCAACACGGTATAGGTCATTTTGGAGACCTTGCTTCCAATTTTTGGACTTTTACCCGACATTGATATGAGATGACATCTCAAGCCCTGTCGGCTAAGGAAATCAATAGGGTTCATTCAAATGGACGGGCCGACCCGCACAACTTTGCCTGGGTAGGCTTAGATCCTCTTAGCGGTTTACCAATACTTGTGTACGGTCGGTTTCAGCTCCACGTGGAAGCGTCATGCAGTCCATCTATTTCTTCAAGCCCCGATGGGCGGGGCCGTTTTTTTTTCTTATTTAGATATAAAAACTATATTAGACGATTCTAATAACCACCGACAATATGCAGTGTTACAAAAAATACTTTTCCCCCAGCAAAGTAAAGTTTTCAAACTTCGTGATTCAAACTTAGATTGTGGATGCTAGTTAGAACAACGTGGTGCTGGTTAGAACCACCTTTTTGCATGGACAATCTACCGCTTCGATGATAAATATGACGAGAATTGTTTGTTAGAATTGAGGTTTTACTTCCCCGTCAATACTTTTTAGGCCATTTGGAATCGTTGCTGCCAATTTTGTGGGACTCTTACCTGACATGGACATGAATGACATCTCAATCCCTGTCGCTCCCAAAAACCAAAATGGTTTATATTTAGGGACGGTCTGACTCGCACCACTTTGTCTGGGCAGGACTAGACCCTCTAAACGTTTTAACTCTGCGTAGAGGCATCATGCAGCCCAATCAATTTCTCCAAGCCCCGATGGGCAGGGGATCGGATGAGTAGTGTACACTGTTACAAACCCAACTTCTCCCCGTCAAAGTATCTTACTTGTATAGCTGTCTCATAGAGCATTGGGTTCTTATATAGCTGTCAAATGGAACGAACAGTCAAGACTGATCAGATTGCGCAGATGTGCGCAAATAGAACGAAAAGTCAAGGCTGATCTGAGTCTTTGCTGCATGCACATGTGAATTGTTGGAATTACTTTGCCCGGGCTTAAAATAATCGTGAATGGTTATTTTTTCAACACTGTGTGATAATTGCCATTTATAGTTGGTTTGTAAAGTTTTTTAAAATAGATTAGTTAATTTAAGTATTGCATTTGGCGCGTGTTGATGATAAAGGGATTAAAGAGATAAAGATATTACCCAAGTGATAGTTATCGTCCTGTCAAAACAAAATCCTATACAAGATAAAATCTTTCAGCGGCCATTTTTTTTTTTTTTTTTTTTTTTTTTAAGAATACGAGTAATTTTGTTAAAGGCATTTATTCTTGATTATTGTGGACTATCATTTCATTACATAATATTATGTAGCCCTCTGAGCTGACTGAAGAGAAGTCTACTGTCTTCAACAGGTGAGGGGCCTTCTTGGGGAAAATCAATACTTAACTAACTGTTGACGTGTGTACATTATTGATATTCCCTTTAAGTGCCCCAGTCAGGGGATACAAAAAGAGCTACTAATCACCCTATTAAGGGCCGCCTTTGATCTGCTTTAGTCAGTATTTCACAGGGGGTAATAAAACAATTATGAACACACGGTGTGTCCTTCTGTTATAAGAATAAATGCCTTTAAGCATTTCATGTGAAGCTCTTGAGTAGCATTTTTAAACTTCTTAAATAATTTTTTTTTTGTTTGTTTGATTTAAGGTTTAACGTCCCCATCAACACTGTTAAGGTCATTTTGGAGGCGTTGCTTTTCAGTTTTGAGGGACTTTTTACCGGACAATGAGATAAAATGACATCTCAAGCCCTGTTGCCCAATGAAACCAATAGTGTTTATAAGCGTGGGATGTCCGACTCGCGGCCCCCGCCCATAGGGGCTTGAAGAAATATATGGGCTGCATGATGCTTCCACGCAGAGCTGAATCCAGCCCGCACACTAGTACTGGTAAACCGCTTAGAGGATCTAAGCCTTCCAGGAACCGCAATGCGAGGCGGACCGCCCATGCTAATAAACCCTATTGGTTTCATTGGGCTTGAGATGTTATTTCATCTCAACGTCGGGTAAAAGTATCACAAAAGTGGAAGCAACGTCTCCAAAATGACCTTTACAGTGTTTAATAAATAACTAAATAAATATTCTTTTACATTGGATAACACAACCACGTGATCAAAAAGTGTTTTGTGTTTTTTAAGATGATATTTTTTCTGGGTTTCTTTTCAGAAGTTTTTATTTGTGTAGAAGAGGAGAGAACATAACAAAACTTTATTTGATAAACTCTGGCAACATATACATGGCATAGTATAGTGGGTTCTTCATGAAAGTTGTTCTACAGAGTACCCATAAAGAAGAGAATGGATATATAAGATGGTGTTTACCTTTATAAACAAGAAATTCCATGCAAAGTCGGGTTTACAAGGATATTCATTGTGCGTGTGATGAAAATCATAAAGCTCAAAGAAATAATTAAAACAATTAAAATAAGATAAAACGGAAGCGAAAACTGTGATCTGCGATCGAAAACTGCTGATTTTGAAACAAGTTTAGAATTTCATTGACCTGTTCCAATTTTGTTAAAGGACATTAACACAGGTCCATGCGTCCGCGAACGCGCGAGTGCGTGTGTCTGTGCGTGTTGATGAAGTCACATAAGTGTATAATAAGACAAATCGGAAATTATTAATCTCCTTTCAGGTCAGCTGCAGGAACGCCATGTAAATTCTCATTGTCTATTTCCTTGTTGGCATGTATTAACAGAAATATACTTCCCGCGGTCGTATAAAATAAAAACTTTCTCAGATTCAGAAGCCATCTAATATGGATTTACACTGTTTGCAAAACTAGGGATGGATCAAGGTTAAATATCTAAATAACAAAACGAATTCAATTCTTCCTCTCTTTTTTAATCTTTTCGGCTGTTTCTAGCGCGAGCTGAACGAAAACACGACAAACCAGGTTTAATTTTAATCACATTTTGCGTGAAAATGACTTCATCAAATTCAAAATTAAGCTGTTTGATAAGAAAGAAAACAAATAAGTGATTCTTTCTTTTTTTACCCCTAATAAGTGCCTTTTTTTGAGGAAAAAAGTCCTTTCCGCTATTTAGGGTAAAGTCCTTTTCGCGAAAAGGACTCCTTTTCGCTATTAAGGGGAACCGGTTTACCAGTACTCATGTGCGATGGGTTTCAGCTCTGCGTGGAAGCATCATGCAGCCCATCTATTTCTTCAAGCCCTGATGGGCGGGGGCCGAAAGCTGCAATTGGAGCTTCAAGATACTCTGAAACAGCAACAATGACATCATTTTCACTTTGAAAAGTGGCTACAATGCATGTGGGTTTCAGTTTACGGAAAAAGTAAAAAGCTCCGGTGAGTATGGGGCATTGGGCATTAGTTCAAAGCCCCCACTTCCAGCTTCTGTCATTGCCGCTTGTGCTGTGTGGGCTGAAGCATTGTCCTGCTGCATCAAATTTCTTGATCAAAGCTTTCCTCTTCAGGAAAGACACACACAACAGTGCAAAAGGAAATTCATGAAAATGATGAAACACGAAAAAATCGCATTCTCATATGCAGCCTAATTATTCATCTCATTAAAAAATAATCCGTTGCTGAAGACTGTATGTATTTTATTGTCTGAAAATATCGTTTTAATGCTAGAAAAGAATTAAAAAAATAACACAATACAGTTCCTGCCCTTAGACCACGAATGCGGTGAAACACAGCAGAAAGGGAGGAAATATCTGTCAAAGGTCGAACATAAGATGAGTTTCGTACTGACGTTTCGTTTTCTGACATTTTACTGCCTGAAACTTTCATCAGTTTTAGTTGTCAGAAAAAAACTGTCTGGCGATGCGAGTGGTCAGTATGTTGACAAAATGATAAAAGCGTTATACACATACATTCCTTAGCTCATTTTACATGTGAATCTCTTTACAAACCCGTTTTTCTGAGAACTCTTCAATTATGGTTGAAGGGATTTAAATAAATATAGACAACTATATAATTTGCAGTTACACATAATTAAATAGTCCGCAGATAACAACCAAATTACTATAAATAGCAAAGTGCAATGTTTTCCGTTTTCTTCATTTTCATGATTTTATTTGTGTCAGTCTTTACAGACTGAAAAGTCTTTAAATTTATAGACTGTCTTTAAATAAAACAGCTTTCTTAGACCTGTTAATGGCATGACCATTTTGCAAGAAGTCAATTATGAGCACACCCTCACAGCCCCAGAGAACAGGTCATCACCTTGCAAACAGATGCAACTCCCTTTAATTTGTGGACGTGGATTCACAGACTGTTTCCACTGTTTTGCATGATGTGTCATCTGATTAAAGTCTGCACTGTTTGCTTATGTCTTTTTTACGGATTTTCCAAAAATGATTATTGACAAAATATAGGATCTCACATGAGTGGTCATGTATTATTGAATTTATAAAACGAGTTGAGGAAAACGGATAAAATGCGAGACTTTTTGAGGAAAATGGATAAAATGCGAGACTTTGCAGAGCATTTTATTCCTTTTCCTCAGCGAGTTTAATAAATTCAATAATGCATGAACCACATGCAATATTCTATTCATTATATGACATTTAAAACGCATTTTATTCACGATTTGTTTACAAAAATGTCAATATTCCACCATTAATAAATGGGACGTTGTTAAGGACGTCGTGTGTGTAATGTTATGGGATGTATCCATCTAATTTGTATATTTAACCCACAAGTGGATTATCAAATTTATTACATGATTATAAAATTTATTACATGGAGTTATTACATTCTCAGACACGACGTCATATGATAAACTACCTTTTTTACGCTCGTAATAGAATGGACATGCCAAAAATTCAAATATGGAATACCTCACTTCAGGGAATCAGTGATGAAAGATTTAAAGCATGAACATGAAGCATAAACATACATCCCAGCAGGCACATGTCACTATGGCAAAGTCAAATCAACGCCGGTGCAACGTCATGACGTTGCACCGACGTTGATAAGATGTTGCATAAATGGAATGACGTACCGACGTTGATATGACGTCACAATTACGACATGTGACTGCTGGGATGTGTGTTAATTTCATAATTTCATATGAAATAATCAGTGTAACATTCTGTTTATCATACAACGATTTTTATCCTCCTACCGAATAGGTTCGGGGGATATAGCGATCAGTCTGGCGTCCTTCCGTCTGTCCGTCCGTAGAGGCAACCTTGTGATGGTCATAACTCCTATACCCTTTGAGATTCATTGATGGTTCTTGGCACAATTGTTCACAAGGCTAAGACGGCGTGTCACGTGCAAGAACCAGAACTCTGGATGGCATGCTTCTTGAGTTATCTCCCCTTTTAATAAAATAGAATGACTACTTTGTGATGGCCAAAAATCCAATATCTTTTGAGATATATTGATGGTATCTGGCACATTTGTTCACAAGACTGAGACGGCGTGTCATGCACAAGAACCACAACTCTGGTTGCCATGGTTTTCGAGTTATCTCACCTTCCAATAAAATTGAGTGACTACCTTGTGATGGCCATATCTCCAATACCCTTTAAGATATATTGATGGTTCCTGGCACACTTGTTCACAAGGCCGAGACAGTGTGTCATGCACAAGAACCACAACTCTGGGTGCCATGGTTTTTTAGATATCTCCCCTTCCAATAAAATAGAATCACTACTTTGTGATGGCCACATCTCCAGTACTATTTGAGATATATTGATGGTACTTGGTACAGTTGTACATGAGGTTAGGCAGGTGTGTCACATGCAAGAACCACGCCTCTGGGTGCCCTGTTTTTTAATTATCTCCCCTGACAATATAACCTTGTGATGGCCATACCAAATACCCTTTGAGATATATTAATGGTACTTGGCACAATTGTATACAAGGTCGAGACGGCACTTCATGCCTGAGAACCACAACTCTGGGTGCTATGGTATTTGAGTTATCTCCCCTTCCAATATGACAGTATGACCACCTTGTGATCACCGTACCTCCAATACCCTTTGAAACATATTGGTTGTACTTGATGCAGATGTACATGAGGTTAAGCAGGTGTGTCATGCTCAAGAATTACAACTCTGGGTTCTCTGCTTTTTTATAGTTATCATCCCTTAGAAACTTGGCACAATTGTATACAAGGTACAGAAGGGGTGTCATGTGCAAGAACCACAACTGCTGTGGTATTTGAGTTTTTTTTTTGGTTTGGGTTTTACGGCCCTTTCAAGATTATTTCACTCATATCGAGCCGATCGTTAATCAGAGGTGGGCGAAAACCGGAGTACCCGAAGAAAAACCACCTGACCTTCCGTTGCAGAACTTGGCGTCTCACACGTGGTCCGAGCGTAGGCGGTGAGAGACCTAATGACTAAGAGTCAGCGCTCTTATCCACTAGGCCACGGAGGCACGTTATGGTATGGTATTTGAGTTATCTACCCTTCAAATATAACAGTATGACCAGCTTATGATCACCATATCTCCAATGCCCTTTGAGACATATTGATGGTACTTCGTACAGGAATACATGAGCTTAAGCAGGCATGTCAAGCGCAAGAACCATACTTCTGAGTGCCCTGGTTGTTTAGTTATCTCCCCTGACAGTATAATCTTGTGATGGCCATGACTCGAATACTTTTGTGGTATATTGCTGGTTTAATTCTGGGCCTTCGGTTGCTCTCAGCGCTGGCATCGGAGGCTCAGTGAGATGTGTGCCTGACCTCTTGCCCCGTGTCTCTGACTTGTGTTCTGTGTAAATTGCTTGAGTATATAGTCTGCACAAACACCATGGCCCACTTGGATGAACATAAACATCTTTCAGACAGACAACATGCATTTAGGAAAAGGCATAGTTGTGAAACTCAGTTGAGGACAGTTATTAATAACTGGGCAAAACTCTTGGACAAAGGGGGTGCAGGTAGACACATTTATTCTGGACTTCAATAATAAAGAATTTCATAGGAAGTTTGTTTTGGCTCCAGCTGATAAGGCCGCTAGCAATGTGGTCGTTGTTTGACTGCTTCATTATGTTAACACTCTAAGCAAGAACTTGGTGGTACTAAGGCCTATGAACTTCAGCCTTTAGCTGTAGAGAGGGTTTAAGTTGATAACCACATTTGTCATTCAGCCACCAAGTTTGCTGTGTGTGATACAGAAGGCCAAGACAGGCTTCTTACATTATATTGGTTACCTAAACTTCATAAAAGACCATACAAAGCACGGTTTATTGCAAATTCAAGCTCTTGTACCACCACTGATCTCTCAATATTATTAACTTCATGTTTGACTGCCATAAAAAAACATGTGATAAAATATTGCGACAAAGTCTTCGATAGATCAGGTAGAAATCCGTTGTGGTATGTAAAAAATTCTAATAAAATAAAATTGTCGTGCTTCAAGTCTGTCTACTTATGATTTTTCCACCCTTTACACTACACTTCCTCATAATCTTATAAAAGAAAAACCTTAATGCTTTAATTGAATGGACATTTCATAGAGAAGACTCCCTATATCTTGCATGTAATGTAAGAAATGCTTTTTTCACTTCTGAAGAGCATAAAAACTATACTTTATTGTCATGTCAGAAAGTGTATGAAGCTCTCACCTTTCTACTTGACAATATTTACATAAGATTTGGTACTAAGTTATTTAGACAAGTTGTGGGTATTCGGATGGGTACTAATTGAGCACCACTTGGAGCTGTTTTGTTTTGTTTTGTTATGAGAGAGACTTCATGATGTCCCTTTCTGCTTTAAACCAGTCTGAAATCATTGAAGCTTTTAGCTCCACTTCTAGATATTTGGATGATTTATTAAATATTGATAATACCTATGTCGATGGTTTGATCAAGCAAATTTACCCCTCCCAGAACTTCAGTTAATAAAACTAATTTTTGTGATACCGAGGCCCCGTTTTTGGATTTACATCTATCCATTCTAGATCGGTTTGTTTCGTGCAAATTTATGATAAACGCGATGATTTTGATTTTGAGATTGTAAATTTTCCTTTTTTGGATGGTGATGTTCCTCGTGCGCCATCCTATGGCGTTTATATTTCGCAATTAATTCAATTTGCGTGAGTGTGTAGTCATGTAACTGACTTCAACACTCGTAATAAATTGTTAACGACTAAACTTTTTCTCTCGGTTATCGGTTCCATATATTACGCAAACCTTTTCGTCATTCTGATTTAATTTCAAAATTCAATATTGGGCTTTAATCTTTTCTGCAACAAGGTCTATCGAAACCCGAATTTTATGGTGACTTGGTATATAACTTCAGAAAAAATATATATATATATACCCGCAATGACTTCAGCACCCAATTTCGTAAAATCATTCTTCGATATAAAAAGATTGGGTACAACATAAATGTTATACGACAGACTGTATGCATGGTAGTTAACCCAATCACGGTTGGCAACTTTGTTTCCCTCTTTAATTGCACGCCGGTGGGTCAGGCCTCAGATTCTATGACGGTTCCAACGTAAAGGCTTACTGAGAATTAGAGAGATCTAATTCAAGGTAATATTGGTTGGTGCCTGATGCTCTGTCTCTGGTCGGGCCCATCGGAGCCTAACTGTTGGTTTTCTTTTGCTCCAGCATTTCATAGGTTTCTTGCTGTCGAGCCCTCACCGTTGTTTCATCTCTGTGGTTGTTTGATTATTTGTATTCACGGAGATGTGCCCTGATGAGTTAGGAGGCCTTCATGCGGACTGAACAAATTATTTGTCTAAATCACGGCGGAAGTAAGGGCGAGGATTGTGGCCACGTAAAATCGATTTAAGCCCCACATTGGAATTCGTTTCAGCTGACCTTCCAAGGCGGTTTATTTTTGTTATGGTTTCTTTGGGTGTTTGTGTCGCTTATATTATTTTATTTTGGATAGCCTGTTGGCCATTATGTGGGAAAGTAACTGTCCTTTTGGCTTTCCGCTATTGATATTTCCATTAGGTTTGTTGTTTCATGTTTGTGTTTCTTTCCCTTTGGTGTCTCTGATGGGAGCTGTGGGTTGATTGTATCGATTCCTGATCATTGCCTCCACTTTTAATTTGCATATCAGAGCTGTTTTGTTTGTGCCGTGTGGTGGCTGTAAAAGGTCTCCCCGTACATGCATTTAATGCTCTTATTTTTCCAATCCTCGGGGATTGCTTTTACAATTGCTTTTCATCGTTCCTTAATTTGACATCCTTTTGATACCTGTTGAAGGTCTGAATGCAGTATGTCGGGCAAACTAATCGCATGTTAAAAACACGATTTAACGAAAACTATCGTAGAATGAGTAAGCCTAAAAAACTGACACTTTCTTGTAACCCTTTTATAGAACATATTTCTTGTACCGTCATTTCAGTCATACAGGCCATTCTATTAAAGATATTTCTATACAGCCAGTGGAAAAAATTATTATGATGTAAATTCTACAGCTAGGTTTTAAATTATTAAACGGCATGAAACTGAATTAAAATGGATTAAATTGTTACAGACACCTTTTCCATTGGGCTTTAATGACAACATTTATCATGAGGGTAATATATCTAAAATGCCCAACTTTGATATTTTCTCGCTTCTGGACTGTCAAAAGCGTAAAACTAGATCGCACGGCACCAGAAAAAATGGCAATTATAAACGTAAATTACGTGCTTTAAAAAGAAACAATACCAGACAGAAGTGACTGTCCATAATATTATTGAATCATGGACGCCACTCAATGCTTGCTTTCATTACCCATTTCTGTATTACGGATTCTGGATACCGAGGCGAAAAAATTCTACGATACTTCTAATCAGTTATACGACGCTGCTCTAGAGGTTATACTCAGCATGCTTTTCGTCCTTTCGTCGATTCTGAAATTAATCACAAACGTCATTACATCAAAATATCCTTCTTTAATAAGGGTTTGAATTTTATAGATTTACCTAGTATCTTCCGGTACAGTTCGGTTATTTCGTCCATTCCTGCTTATTTTCAAAATACTGAAACACCCATAATTTGCTATAAATACAATAAACCTGCTAGATCTATCATTTTTAATTTCAATAAACTTGTTTCGGATCTTTATATTGACACTAACACTCCTGATACATGTGAGTGTAAAAATTCAGTGTATTGTTATTGCTGGTCATATTATTACTGGTAATTTAAAAATTATTCCTGATTCTAGGATACGCAATATAATATCTAAAGGACCGAAATATCGATTTCCTTCTAAAATTGATTTCAATAAATGTAGAGATGAAATCGCTGCTGCCTTGAATGAATTTGGTAATCGATGGTGTAAACAAGAGTATGTTGAGCATAAAGCACTTAAGGAATGGAAACTTAGCATTCTGAAATAAGTGAACAAACGCATTTCTTTTTATTCGCAAAATGCGAACTTATTACCTCCTAAACCTAAAACGTCTTTACGTCACCTTAAACTAGGTATTCAAGAACTTTATAGGAAGTTTGTTTTGGCTCCAGCTGATAAGGCCGCTAACAATGTGGTCGTTGTTTGACGGCTTCACTATGTTAACACTCTTCAGCAAGAACTTGGTGGTACTAAGGCCTATGAACTTCAGCCTTTATCTGTAGAGAGGATTTTAGTTGATGACCACATTTGTCATTCAGCCACCAAGTTTGCTGTCTGTGATACAGAATGTCAAGACTGTGTGTGTGTGTGTGTGTGTGTGTGTGTGTGTGTTGTGTGTGTGTGTGTGTGTGTGTGTGTATGTGTGTGTGTGAATTCGGGTTTAACGTCATTTCCAACAATTTTTCAGTCATATCACGACGGTGTCTGGTTGCGACAGGGAGCTTAATGCTCACGTTTATAGTGCTGCCTCACTGAAGTATCATGTCCCAGACACATTACATGAAACCACACCCAGTCACATTATCCTGACACTGGGTCGACCAGTCCTAGCTCTACCCCGTAAATCTGAGTGCCAAGCGAGGAGCAGCTAGTACCATTTTTAACGACTTTGGTATGTCGCGGCCCGGGATCGAACCCGTGACCTCCCGTTCCCCGGAGCGGACACTCTACCAACTGAGCTATCGGGGCCGGTAAGGCCAAGACAGGCTTTCTACGTTATATTGGTTACCTAAACTTCATAAAAGACCATACAAAGCACGGTTTATTGCAAATTCAAGCTCTTGTACCACCACTGAACTCTCCAAATTATTAACTTCATGTTTGACTGCCATTAAAAAACATGTGATAAAATATTGCGACAAAGTCTTCGAAAGATCAGGTAGAAATCTGTTATGGTCTATAAAAATTCTAATGAAGTTTTAAATAAATTGAAATCCAGGCGTTTTCGTGCTTCAAAGTAGAAGTAAAACAAAGATCAGGAATCGATACAATTAACTTACTCCATCCATCAAAGACACCAAAGGGAAAGAAACACAAACATTAAGCGACCAGACCATAATGGAAACCTAAACAAAGGAAGGCCATAAGGACAGTTACTTTCCTACAAAATGGCCATATGCCCATCCAAAATAAAAAGACACAAGTGATACACACAGTAAGTAACAAACAACAACATAAATAAATCGCCACAGAAGAACCGCCTTGGAACGGTCAGTGGAAAGATTTCCACTGGGGGGCTTAAATCGATTTTACGTGGCCACAATCCTCGCCCTTACTTCCGTCGCGATTTAGAAAAATAATTTGTTCAGTCCGTGAACACAAATAATCAAAGAACCACAGAGGTCAGACAACGGTGAGGACTCGACAGCAAGAAACCGCTGAAATGCTGGAGTAAAAGAAAACCAACAGTTAGACTCCGATGGGTCCGACCAGAGACAGAGCATCAGGCACCAACCAATATTACCTTGAATTAGATCTCTCCAATTCTCAGTAAGCCTTTACGTTGGAACCGTCATAGAATCTGAGGCCTGACCCACCGGCGTGCAATTAAAGAGGGAATTAAAGTTGCCAACTGTGATTGGGTTAACTACCATGGATGCAGTCTGTCGTATAATATCCATGTTGTACCCAATCTTTTGATATCGAAGAATGATTTTACGAAATTGGGTGCTAAAGTTATGAATTTATATATTTTTATTGAATAAAATTCGGGTTCCGATAGACCTTGTTGCAGAAGAGATTTAAGTCCAATATTGAATTTTGAAATTAAAACAGAATGGCGTCTATAAAATTTTGAAAAGGCTTTGCGTAGTTTATGGTACCGATAACCCTGATTAAGAAGTTTACCCGTTAATAATTTATTACGAGTGTTGAAGTCAGTTACATGACTACACACTCTAGCAAATCGAATTAATTGCGAAATATAAACGCCATAGGATGGCGCACGAGGAATATCACCATCCAAAAAAGGAAAATTTACAATCTCAAAATCAAAGTCATCGCGTTTATCATAAATTTTGCACGAAACAAACCCATCTACAATAGATAGATGTAAATCCAAAAACGGGGCCTCGGTATCAGAAGAATTTGCTTTATTTAACTGAAGTTCTGTGGGGTAAATCTGACTGATCAAACCATCGAAATAGGTATTATCAATATTTAATAAATCATCTAAATATCTAGAAGTGGGGCTAAAAGCTTCAATGATTTCAGATTGGTTATCAATGGAAAGCGACAACATGAAGTCTCTTTCATAACAATACAAGAGTAGATCAGCCCCAAGAGGTGCGCAATTCGTACCCATCGGAATGCCCACAATTTGTCTAAATAACTTAGTACCGAATCTAATAAAAATATTAAGTATTATATTAAATAATATAAATATTAATATTAATATTACAAGTCTGTCTACTTATGATTTTTCCACCCTTTACACTACACTTCCTCATAATCTTATAAAAGAAAAAATTAATGTTTTAATTGAATGGACATTTCATAGGGAAGACTCCCTCTATCTTGCATGTAATGTATGAAATGCTTTTTTTTTCACTTCTGAAGAGCATAAAAAATTATACTTTATGGTCATGTCAGAAAGTGTGTGAAGCTCTCACCTTTCTACTTGGCAATATTTACATAAGATTTGGTTATTTAGACAAGTTGTGGATATTCCGATGGGTACTAATTGCGCAGCACTTGTGGCTGATTTTTTTTATGAGCGAGACTTCATTATGTCCCCTTTCTTCTGAAAACCAGTCTGAAATCATTGAAGCTTTTAGCGCCACTTCTAGATATTTGGATGATTTATTTTAAGACCACTTTTGAACAGTCCCAAAGTTGGTCTCTGAAATGAGGTCAATGTATACAGAAAACACAAAGGAAGAATGACTGCAACCTACTAAATAAGCTTTTTAAAGCCGAATTAAACTTAATTTTAGGTGGTCTTAATAGCCGAATTTCACTGTATTTACTGGTAAGGGTAAAATAGTGGAGACTTAATGAAAACAACGAACAGAAGTTATTGATTACTTTATTCTAATTTCACTGAAATGTGACAGTTTAAATTTATTTATTTATTTATAAATAAGCATTTAGTGCTGAGACATCAGCTAGTAAATGGACTTTTCCTTCGATATATTCAGTTCCATAATTTTCAGTTTTCTGAATCTGTTATTTAATAATACAATGGACTACATGCTGTTTATATAGATCTGATACAACTGCTTACTTAAACAAATTCAACAAACTTCAAGTTGATTTCCCAATGTAGTTTTATGCCGTTTGTCATTTTTTTTTGTCGATAACTTACTTCTCCCCGTATGCCCCATGAGAACAACATGCACACCTATCAAGTCTGTGAGATAATACCCTGGTAACATTCACTTTATATGGAACTAGAGAAAGCGACCAGTATACCCCCGGCCAGCGCCACCCTCTGATATATCTTGGGAGCTTGTTTATAGTGTAAATGAAGAAGTCAAGAAGCTATAAGCATCTATAAATGTGCTTGTAAAAGCTTAACCAAACATAACATTTCTAAATTGACCAAGGGAGTGAGGACATCAAAGTTACTGAAGGGTTGGAGGTATCAATGAAACTGAAGCAGCAGGCAGGGGTTAGTATCACTGGTATGAAACATCGATGCAGATATCAATTAAATTTGTAGTAGAATTTAGAACATACTGCCTATAAACTTTGTCATAAAACTTTAACCAAATGTAAAATTTCTAAGTCCGTGACCTTGAGGTCAAGGTCACCGCAGATGGGAGAAGGGACATACATCATGGAATCTTTAGGCTGGTATGCAACATTGATGCAAGTATATACAGTATCAACTGGATTTGTGCATACAGGCATCTATAAACTTTGTCATAAAACTTTAACCAAATGTGAAATTTCTAAGTCTGTGACCTTAAGTCACTTTGGGGGATGGGACATGCATTTTTGTTTGTTTGAATTGAGATTTAACGTCCCCGTCAACACTGTAAAGGTCATTTTGGAGACGTTGCTTCCAATTTTGTGGGACTTTTACTCGACATTGAGATGAAATGACATCTCAACCCCTGTCGCCCAATGAAACCAATAGGGTTCATAAGCATGGACGGTCCGCGTCGCACCGGGGTTCCTGGACAGGCTTAGATCCTCTAAGTGGTTTACCAGTACTAGTGTGCGGGCCGGATTCAGCTCTGCGTGGAAGCATCAGGGACATGCATCAATGAAATCTCTGGACCAGTATGTAACTTCAGTGTAAGTATCAACTAAATGTATCAGAGGGTTCAGAAGATACAATCTCTTAGAAACTTTGACGCAAAACTTTAACCAAAATGTTAACGGACGGACAGACGCACGGACGGACGGATGGACGGACGGACGAACGGATGAACGGCAGGACGAAAACTATATGCCCCCATAGCATACTTCGTATGCCGGGGGTATAAAAATGGGGTTTACAAGGACCTATACTATTATCCTTAATTTTACTCAAAAACATAGATTGTGGGTACCCTTTGGAACCGCCTTAACGAGGTGGTTCTAGCGAATAGACACAATCGTTGTTTGGGAGCAAATTATGGATAATTTCAAAAATTTTCGTCTGGAAAATGTTCGTTCTAGAGCAATAAAAGAGACCGATGATTCTCACGGCTTTTATGGAATATTGCACACTGGAAGTCACATCACGAAAACACGCCTATATAATTTTGACCCCCCCCCCCCCTTGAACCCCACTTTTATATAGTAAAACTGGGGTTTACAGGATGTAAACCTTATTTTTCTTATTTAGGTTGTGGGCACTCGTTAGAACCGCCTCAATGAGGCGGTTCTAACGAGTACCCACAATCTATATTTTTGAGCAGAAATAAGAAAAATATCACAATTTTTCGTCGTAAATTTTCGTTTTTTTTTTAGGTGGTAAAATTTACAATGTATTTGTATAGGCATGTTTTCGTGATGAGTTATCAGGCTATTTTTGTGTCTTCATGATCACTGATTACCAGGTTACATGTATCACAACTATTAAATTATAAGAACTGTCACACTTTTTCATGATGAAAACTTTTTTAAAAAATCTGTACATTTCGCCAAGGACGTAGATCATACGTCTTTGATTTTCATAGAGCATGTACCCTCGCTGTTATCTTTACTCTTCACCATTATTTGTTATCTTCTGTTACAGTAGCAGCAGTTGTATTTCCATCGTCCTCTGAAAGACCAGCGGGTACTGAAATAAAATGTTCATAACCGAGATGTTGAATTCGTGCCAAAATTTTCTAAAAGGAAATTTTTCAAAGGGAGACAAATTTCCCCCATCAGTACACTATAAACATTAATTCGGCACAAGCTCATATGGCGAAGGACATCCGCCATCTAATACTTCACAATTATAAATTCATTACGAGATACCCAAACATATGGCCATTTACTGCCTGGTATGCAATCAGGTTTTAGATTTTTAAGTGGTTTTAAATGGAAAATACATGTAATGACGGCCGTTGAAAAACCACACCCAATGATGCCAAAGTGAAAATGACGTTAGGCTACCATCGGCGGATGTGATTTTTATCAACAAAAGGAAGAAGAAAAAGAAACTACAGTAAAATTCCTATATTAAGACCACCTTTGGGACTTTTCATAAGTGGTCTTTAAGACCACTTTTGAACAGTCCCAAAGGTGGTCTCTGACCAGAGGACAATGTATGCACAAAACACAAAGAAGAAATAACATCAACCTTCTAAATAAGCTTTTTACAACATAATTAGTCTTAATTTTAGGTGGTCTTAATAACGGAATTTCACTGTATATGCCTGTGTTTACAAGGCAAATCTTCGGCCCCCGCCCTTCGGGGCTTGAAGAAATAGATGGGCTGTATGATGCTTCCACGCAGAGCTGAAACCGACCGCACACGAGTGCTGGTAAACAGCTTAGTAGATCTAAGCCGGTCCAGGCAAAGCGGTGCGAGTCGGTACCGTCCATGCTTATAAACCCTTTTGGGCTTGGGATGTCATTTCATCTTAATGTCGGGAAAAAGTCCCACAAAATTGGAAGCAACGTCTCCGCATGTTGACGGGGACGCTAAACGACAAATCAAACAAAATCAAATCAAACGACTTTGGGACCAAAATTTGTGTGGAATCACGTTCAAAGTTAGAGTTAGATTTGAGCCGGAGCACAGCATTTCCTGCAATTAACATGTGCGTCCAGCGAAGAATCCGATCAGCCTGCGCATCCATATAGACTTCTCTTGCCTCATGAAGGAGCACTGGGCCCTTAGCTATCCTTAGAGCGCACAATGAAGACTCTAATCAGACTGTGCGGATGCGCAGGCTGATCTGGTCTTCGTTGGGCACACATGTCTTATTGTTGGTTTTGTCGTGCGCTGGCTTATTGATGAGAGAAACGTAAACTGCTTTTCGATACCAAAACCAATCGATAGAAGCCCAAAAAATACGACTGAAATAATTTTCAAGCATTCTTGCGTCGGAGAGCGGTAAACATTCGAAATAATAAATAAATAAATAAATGAATAAAAATAAAATAAATAAATAAAATAAAAGCACTACAAGCACAGCCCCAACTTTCATCAAGCAAGTACATTAACACAGTTAAAATGAATTAAAATCGAAGAACCTAAATAAAATTGACATGGATACAGTTAAATTCCTATATTAAGACCACCTGTAAAACTGTTCAAAAGTGGTCTTTAAGACCACTTTTGAACAGTCCCATAGTTGGTATCTTACCAGAGGACACTGTATAAAGAAAACACAAAGAATGAAAAACCGTAGCCTACTAAATAAAATAGAAGTGGAGGCAATGATCAGGAATCGATACAATTAACCCACAGCTCCAATCAGAGACACCAAAGGGACAGAAACACAAACATGAAACAGCAGACCCTAATGGAACACCAATAGCGGAAAGTCAAAAGGACAGTTACTTGCCCAAAAATGGCCAATAGACTATCCAAAATAAAATAATATAGACAGATCCAATGTTTTGACACGTGACCTTGTTTACATTTCGCTGCGCATGCGCCAATTACCTCCCCTGTAGAGGTAATCTTTTATCTGGTTGGCAAAACATAACTGTTGCCGTACAGTGTCAATAAGAATTTCGAATATTTATCATGTGATTAAACTCATTTATTCTCCACAAAATTAACTGATCATTGTCAGTTTGTGTTTTTGAAGTAATAAATGATATAGAACCAGTCTCTTCTGACATTTTATCGCACATTTTGTTGCCTAAAAAGCGTTATAAAACTACCCACCATCATGCCAAAACGTAGTCGATGCGCTTTATTTAACGAATGGAAATAAGATTAATGCATGTATATTTTCTATCCAATTTTATACGAAAAAGAATCAGTTTAATGTCAAAAATGGTTTGTGGCAAACAGTTTTGATAAAAAGATGATTTAACAATAGTTATTACAGAAAATAATTCGTGCTACATCAACGGTAGAGTATGGAACCGGAAGTTTTTTTGCCCACCAGATAAAACGAGGCTAATGACCTTTGACCTTGTGTGACGTAGACTTTGGATGTGTCTATAAGCGACACAAACACCCAAAGACAAACCATAACAAAATAAACCGCGACAGAAGAACCGCTTTGGAATAGTCAGCGGAAACGAATTCCACTGGGAGCTTAAATCTATTTTAGGTGGCCACAATCCTCGCTCTTCCGTCGCGATTAAGACAAATAATTTGTTCAGTCCGCATGAAGGCCTCCTAACTCATCAGTCTTTATAAGCAAAATTAGTCTTAATTTTAGGTGGTACTAACAGCGGAATTTTACTATATATGACGGAGATGACTATTGTCAAATATCAAAGGGTCACCGCACCAAAGGTAAGCAAACCAGAATTACAGTTCTCGTTTTCTGTAGATCCTCTCATGGTGCTTCACATACTTGTAAAGTTGACTGAAAATATCTCAAAAAGTTTTATATTTACAGAGGCAAGTATATCAGAGTGCAAGTATATCGGAGAAACTGTTATTGTCAATGTTAAAAGAGCCATAAATAGAACATCAGTTAAGCCAGACTGCAAATGGGAGCGTTTGCTCAAAAGTTTGTTACTTTATTTCATTAAAATAATCTTTTATGCACATTGTGTAACTCAATTAGAAGAGTACTTTTGTTTTCAACTCCGACAATGGCAGACCTTGGAACGCTGCTGTTATCATTTTTTATCCTTCTGCACACCATACGGAGCATACTTAGAGGAAAAACTTTGCCTCTTGGGAAGAATATATGAATCTAACATGGGTATATGGGGTTGATAGTAAAGGCGGTCCTGAGAGTCTCTGTCCGGCATCACGTGGCTTGCCGAGTGATGCCGGACAGTGATCCCGGGGGACGGATTTTTTTTCTTGCACACCAGACAAGGAAATCCGTGATTTTACCTTGGGATAGAAATTTATGTTCTGACCCTGGTGTTCCGACCCAGACAACTAACATAAATGCGTTTCAATTCTATTCAACTGGCCGAACTACTTCCGCACTACTTTGATTTTGTAAACAATATACATGTACGTGCGAGCTATCAAAAATAACCGGAGGTGTTGTGCAAGAAAAAGAATCCAATATGGGGTTCTGTTGTAGATGGGCGTTTCCAACCCTCGGGATGACCGTTCTGAGCGGAACCGAGGCGTAGCCTCGGTTCCGCTCAGCACGGTCATCCCTCGGGTTGGAAACGCTCATCTACAACCGAACCCCATATCAGATTCTTATAATCTTCCCCTCACACCCATGTAAGATCCTTTTTCTTGCATACCTTTCATTTCTTACAGTAGTTTTCTTTATAATGCAGTTGTCGACGCCCGCCATATTTTGATGACATATGAGGCGTTTTTTGACGTCACTATACGTGCAGTAACGTCAAACTCAATGGCGGTTTACATGACGTCCTATTCAACCAGAGTACAGCAAATAAGTGAAAATTCTCGATTTTTATTTTATCCCTGAATAGAATAACCTAAGTAAGATAAGAATTTCTATCCAAGGATTAAAGGTCATTTATCTCGAAAATTTACATATTTGTAGTATTAAGTATACTGAGAGAATATATAAAGAGGACCATTTTAATGAAAACCGCATGAAAAAAAAAAATCCCATTCGTTCCAAAGTTATGCTTATTTATATCTCACCTGTTTTCCTCTAAGTGTAACCTCCCTTGAATGTTGGTTGATTTAGACCCATGATGCAATATTTTGTAACATCCTAGTGGATTTTAACTTTTTGAACCAACTTTAAAACTGACATAATTTAATTCTATAATATTTTTATATATTCTTCTAGCGGCCACTGATGGCTGTGGATCTTATTAATTGTTTGTGTGTTTGATTTGAGGTTTAACGTCCCCGTCAACACTGTAAAGGTCATTTTGGAGACGTTGCTTCCAATTTTGTGGGACCGATATTGAGATGAAATGACATCTCAATCCCTGCCGCCCAATGAAACCAATATGGTTTATATGCATGGACAGGCCGACTCAAATCTTATTAATAACTTGGTATATAAATCTGAAATGTTTCCGAATTAAGACGTTTATTTATGTGTTAAATGAAATTTTAAACTTTTAAACTAACAAATCATTTATAATTTCTTCAGTTAAAGATAAAAATGCTTTTTAGAGGTCTTCTAAACACTTAACCTACCACTGCATGTCAATTAATCTACATACAAACATGTAATCTGAAATTTAAATTATTTAAAAAATAATATTTATACTTTAATTTATAGAGTTTAGATTTGAAATCAGAGGAAATGGTTTTTAAATTTTGACTGGGATCAAGTTAATTACGTTAAGTAATTTCTGATGATAATAAAACAGCAGATTCTTTGATTGTTAAAAAGTTCAAAGAATTCAGTTGCAACTATGACGGCATTAAATACTTCATGAATATTAATGAGGCAGTTTGGAGTTCTTTTCCCTTTTTGAAATATTTCAGACTTAAAATTACAATATTTCAGAAACTAATAAAGATATTTCGTTCCGGTTTTCAGATTTCACTTACCTGCAGCAATGTGCTTTTAGTTCTTTATGATTTCAATACCTTGATAAATGACCTTCAAGTCCAGGATTTCAATATCTGTTGTGCAAGAAAAATTTTAAGCAGTGTTGTGGAGCGTTTCTTGATTTGTCTACCGTCACGTGAATTAATTTACTCCTTGCTAAGCGACGTACCTGCATCAACATGGATGTTTCTCCTCGCGAAATTGTTTATCTGACTCATATTTACAAGGTTGTAGACAAAATTGGTCTCATCGCTGAGAGCCTCTAGTTGGTGTTGTATGTTACGGATCACTTCAAGAATGCGATTTTTACCGATGATTGCTGAAAAGAAGGACGAACATGAATGCTGAATATTTGTTTGTGGGAAAGGCGAAGAGAGCGCCGCATTACGAAAACACGCCTATACAAATACTGTGTTTTTGTTTGATTTGAGGTTTAACGTTCCCGTCAACACTGCAAAGGTCATTTTGAAGACGTTGCTTCCAATTTTGTGGGACTTTTACCCGACATTGAGATGAAATGACATATCAAGCCCTGCCGCCCAATGAAACCAATAGGGTTTATAAGCATGGACGGTCCAACACTCGCACCCCTTTGCCTGGGCAGGTCTAAGCGGCTTACCAGTACTCGCGTGCGGGTCGGTTTCAGCTCTGCGTGGAAGCGTCATGCAGCCCATCAATTTCATGCAGTCCCAATGGGCGGGGGCCTTACAAATAATGTGTAAATTCAACCGCGGAATTAACGAAAATGTTTAGATGAAAAATTGCGATATTTTTCTTATTTCTGCTTAAAACATAAATTGTGGGTACGCGTTAGAACTGCCTCATCGAGGCGGTTCTAACGAGTAGCCACAATCTATGTTTTAGAGCAGAAATAAGAAAAATAAGACTTACCCGTGTAAACCCCAGTTTTACCATATAAAATTGGGGTTCAAGGAGGTCCAAATTATACAGGCATGTTTTCGTGATAGTATCTTGGTTTCAGTCGTGAAACAAATAGTAAAACAGTAAAAATAGTAAATACGAGTGAAAAGTAAAAGCGTATAGTGTATGTATATCATATTTTATTAATTGATTATCCTGCATTACACCAGGTCAACCAATATTCAAAAATCATAAATCATGTTTTTAATTGTGTCAATTAATAAAATTGTCATTAATCAAGTAATTTCTTATTGGCCCAGTTACAGGTCCACGGTCAGCTGTATTGGCCTCGGCCTTCGGCCTCGTGCCAATACAGCAGACCTCGGACCTGTAACTGGGCCAAGACGAAATTATTTGATTAATAACATTATAGTAATATGCAATGTCTCCCGAGTGGTTAATTAGGTTCCTGAGCTTACTCGTAACACAGCCGTGCGACATAGTGCATCTTTTCACATCTCCAAAATGGCTACTTTCCCGATGAAAATCCGTGATATTATTCTTACTTATACTGCAAACACAGGTTGTGGGTGCTCGTTAGAACTGCCTCGTTGAGGTGGTTCTAACGAGTACCAACAACCTATGTCTTGGAGCAGAAATAAGAAAAATAATGTATACCCCCGTAAACCCGAGCGACTTAAATACTTTGCTTTTTTCTAAAAAGAAAAATAAACCTCTAAACTATAGTTTTTCTGTATGGAGTGGGGTTAACATTGGTGTGAAGTATTAACTTGATGCCCCACATGATTGAAATGAGATAGCATGGTCCGAATGAGTTTAATCAATGATAAAACAACTTATAGACGTCCGTCACAGGCTCACAGCAACAACAAAAGTGCGGCTAGAAAAACAGTTATCTGGATTTTGTGAACGTCAGCGACAGTTACGTGAACAACCACTGGAAAGTTTCTTGATAATATAGTAACTTTGGGTCGATTGATAAATGATCGACCCAAAAACTGAAGAACACACTTGAAAAACACACTCTGGTGGTGTTAACAATGACATTGATTACTGTACACGGAAATATAAACGTGATGACTCATAATTTGTTTAACACACCCGTGCGACATAGTACATTTTTAATGGCCATTTTTTTCTGATGAAAATCAGCGGTATTTTTCATAAAAATACTGCGAACATAGGTTGTGGGTGCTCGTTAGAACCGCCTCATTGAGGCGGTTCTAACGAGTACCCACAACCTATGTCTTGGAACAAAAATAAGAAAAAATAATGTATACCCCCGTAAACCCCAGTTGTCTCTATATAAAGTGGGATATAGGGGGTTTTCATTTCACGGACTTGTTCACGTGATGTATTGTTTTACTCACGCTTCGGCGAGGTACTCCATCCACCATAATATGAGGTTGTTTGGTGCCCTGAAACGTATTGAGATTTTTTTTACATCAGTGCATGTTTTTACGGGTCCCCGCCCATTGGGGCTTGGAGAAATAGATTGGTCTGCATGATGCCCCTACGCAGAGATGAAACCGACCGCACATGAATACTGGTAAACCGTTTGAGGGTCTTAGCCTGTCCAGGCAAAGTGATGCCAGTCGGGCCATCCCTACATATAAAACCATTTTGGTTTGTTTGGACGGGAGGGCTTGAGATGTCATTTCATCTCAAGATCTGGTAAATGTTCCACAAAATTGGAAGCAACGGCTCCAAAATGATCTAAATAGTGTTGACGTGGACGTAAAGCGCCAATTAAAACATTCATTCGCAGATGTATGAGTAAACGCATAATGTGAAAGATTAAGTGAACCATTAAATACCGTAGCCTAGTGGATAAGCTCGCTGACTCTTAATCAATATGCCTCTCACCGCTGTGGGTTCGAGCCTGGCTCGGGTCACATGTGAGACGCCAAGTTCTGCAACGGAAGGTTAGGTGGTTTTCTCCGGGTACTCCGGTTTTCGCCACCCTCTGATTAACGATCGGCTCGACATGAGTGAAATAATCTTAAAAGGGCCGTAAAACCAAAAAAAAAAAAAAAAAAAAAGAAATGCACCATTATTTTCCCTGGCGAAAGAAAATTGTAGTTTACAGTAAAACGTGTTATGGCTCGAACATCACTCGGACCATGAACTTTTGTTCGAGACAGAGGATAGTTCGAGCAACCGAGGTTAATCACAAGCCCACGACAGGGATATCT
This sequence comes from Lucinisca nassula, assembly GCA_963580285.1. Lineage (NCBI taxonomy): Eukaryota > Metazoa > Mollusca > Bivalvia > Lucinida > Lucinidae > Lucinisca > Lucinisca nassula. The sequence continues at coordinate 131,978,176 of OY757019.1, read as the reverse complement.
TGTCGGTTTTCTCTCAAATAAATGTATGTCGTGTTCGAGCAACCGAGATTAAAAATAGCGCCTGGTCATGGAGGCACGATGGGGATATCGTTCTGATTTTCTACAAAAAAGGCTTGACGTGTGTACACACTAGAATGGGGTCACGGCGGGAGCGACGATTCTGATGAGTACACACAACATACATTTTCAAGACAATAAGAAAATACAGTAAAATTCCGCTAAAATTAAGACTAAATCTGCTTTTAAAAGTTTATTGAGAAGGTTTCATCATTCTTTCTTTGTGTTTTCTACACCTGCTATCTCCTCTTAAGAGGCCATCTTTGGGACTGCTCAAAAGTGGTCTTAAAAACCACTTTTGAACAGTCCCAAAGATGGTCTTAACATAGGAATTTTATAGTATATCTTCCTCAATTTTCCCAAATATATGTATTTCTGCAGTTACATGTGTATGGGTTTTTCCCTAGGGACTCAAGAAAAAGATCGAAATAGCCGTGGTAAACGAGTCATCGGTGTTCACGCCACCTATGAACCTTAACCCTTTTTGTACCAAATGTAACCTTCCACCTTATATATAGCACAAGTCCAGTTCAAAATTTAGGGATGTCAGGTTGTGGTTTCTTGAAATTTAAGTTGGAAAATGGCTGAACTTTATGCAAACAGTGTAGGCATAGATCAGACGCCGCGTTGTGCACTGTTTGCCAGGGTACCCATTTTGGTGACAGTGATATATTTGTCGTATAAAACGTAAATTTCAGACAAAATGTGGATTTAACAATTTATGTGAATTATCTGCGAAGATAACCCATACATGACAATGGAATCTTTAACCTTATAAGTTTGAAGTGGTCCATTTCCAATTAAAGCGATATCAGATTTGTTTTGTTTGCGGTAAGTTTCGCAAAAATGTATGCACTTTAAGCAAACAGTGTAGACCCAGATCACATCACGAAGGTTGTGAAGTAGATCAAATTACGAGAGTGCGTGATTTGTCTGCTTACAACTGACCTCTAAACTGCGATTCTAGTCAACAAATCACACACTAAACTCCATTCAGAAAACCTGAATCATCGATTTTTTCGTTTCTCGCTTTTAATACTCATTTTAGCTCATATATCACTATAGGAAAGTTGTAGACCTCACCCTCCGCCGATTTCTCCAGCAAGTCGTATGCCTCTGAGTCAGCCACGAAAGGCTGTGATTATTTGGAGAAAATTGCAAAATCTAAATTTTCATTCACAAACTAAGACATTCTGACAGGATCGACACACCCTTTTAAACCATATATAGAGGTGGTTACTGCTCTTTTAAAACACGAGGGCGTCTATATTTTATTTGCACGATCACTTCATGGAAAATCATAATCATAAATCCCTTATATACTTTTTACCGGTGTATACTAATTACCGGTGTATTCCGTTAAAACCCGAATCGCTATGGTGTGCGTTATTATCGTTCGGAATTTTCCCCTTTATTATTTACAAGACACTTTTCCCTCTGTCTAAAAGGGCAAAAAATATAACAGAAATTTCTTGTTTTCAGGGTATATGATTTCTTTTATATGTAGTCATAAATCATGATGCATGTTCTGTCGTGTAGTTAATAAAATGGTATACTTTATAAAACATGCTGTAGTTACAGATAAAAAAGCTTTCAAACAGGCCCTTTTAGCTTTCATTTTGAAGGCCAATAACTATTTCATTACATAATCTCATCACATATAGACCCTTTTACCCAAATAATTTTCTACAGGATTTGTTTACACATACACCGGTAATAAGTAACACCGGACATTCGAGATGGTGACAGGGGTAGTCCAATATAAATAAAGTATTTAGCGGGTTGAAGTTTATTTTGAAAACAACAATTGTTTATTTTCTTGGCGGAATGAAACAATAGTTTCACTAGACACAATTTATCAGAATCGGTAGAACAGTTTGTTTTATACACTGACTTGAACAGTTAATACACCGGTAATTAGTAACACCAGTAAACCACATCTGATATCGGTATAATTCATTTTGACCACTGTTGACAGCACATCGCGCTAGTGGCTCCCCGTTCCTAGTGAGCTGCTATCTAGCCATTCGAATGTATGGTGTTTCGTAATTGCATATCTATTTATAAAGTGCATCACATGGATTTAAATATTTATTATTCTACCTGACAATCATAATCAAATGGACTTAGTCTGTGATATCATTTCTTTGTTTTGCAATTTTCTCCAAATAATCACAGCCTTTCCTGACTGTCGCAGAGGCATACGACTTGCTGGAGAAGGCGGCGGAGTGTTAGGTCTAAAACATTCCCATAGTGATGTATGGGCTACAATGAGTATTAAAAGATAGAAACGAAAAAATCGATGATTCCGATTTTCTGAACGGAGTTTAGAGCTGGAATTGAGGTTATAAAACTTTTTTCATGCTCAGCTCACTTGAGCATGAAATTTATCCTGCTCATAAATTTTAAAATGCCAACAAATGTTGGCATTTTAAAATTTATGAGCAGGATAAATGGCATTCTGTGCTGATCTGAGCAGAAAATGTGCCTCATTTGTATTTCAATAGTTATGAGCAATACGAATTTCATGCTCAGCTGAGTTGATCATGAAAAAATGTTTTATAACCCAGTTAAGATCTTCAAATTCTCACAAACTTTCGCCATTGTAAGAAGAAATTCCGCCAACATTATTGACTGTATTACACACATTTATGCCTTTTCTATGTTTTTGATGCGTGTAAATACCGTTTCACCATTTAACGCCATAAAATCTACGCGTGACGTCATAAATTGGCCTTTTTTTAGACGTCACTCGTCACGCTCTTCCGCCCATTGAGTTGTTGCAGAATTAAATAGACACGCTGTGTTCGAAAGTAGGTCATAAGGCATGGTATGAACATTCATATCTGGATCTACACCGTTTGCATAGGTTTCTGTACCTGTCTATAATGTTGAAAGGGTTAATATACATGTAGGGCAGTCATACTGCATCGTCTCCCAGAGAATTGGGAAAAACATAAATTCTTACACAGCGCGCCTGCACACATGTAGGCTTTGGAAAAGAACTGCGATTTTACAACCAGTCACGAGCGTGATGCGAAATTCTTCGGGTTTATGATGCCACATTTTCTGCAATCTAAGGAATGTAACTCTATGAAAAACAAGCCTACCTCACCAGTTTTCGAACTCATCCGAGCTTTTATCTCTGACTTACTTGTTTGTAAGTTTCAAGAAGATCCGATCAAACCTGAAGGTACAGCAGTGATGACAATGTCGAAAATAAGCATTTTCAGCAAAGTAGGGGACATAACTTCATGATTAATCGACCGACATAGCTAGCTTTCGAACTCATCCGAGCTTTTATCCCTGATTAACCTATATGTAAGTTTCAAGAAGTTCCAATGAAAACTGAAGGTGTTATGTTGACGACAAGTCCAAAAATAGGCATTTTCTGCGATCAAAGGGGCCGAACTATATGATAAATAAGCTGACCTCCTCAGTTTTCAAACTCATCCGAGCTTTTATCCCTGACTTACTTACATGTAAGTTTCAAGAAGATCAGATAAAAACTAAACGGGCTACTGTGATGACGGGGCCCAAAATAGGCATTTTCTGTAATCAAGGGGATATAACTCTCTGAAATATAGACCGACCTCACCCATTTTTGAACTCAGTCGAGTTTTAATCTCTTTCTTACATGTAAGTTTAAAAAAGATCCGATGAAATCTGAAGGGGTTACTGTGATGACAAGGTCAAAAATATGCATTTTCACCAATCAAGGGGACGTAACTTTACGACAGATAGGCCATGCTCATCCATTTTGAACTCATCCGAGCTTTTATCCCTGACTTTCTTGTTTCTAACTTTCAAACTGATCAGATAAAAACTGAAGAGGCTACGGTGATGACAATGTTGAATAGGGGTATTTTCAGTAAAGAAGGGGACGTAACTTTATGACAGACTGGCCGACATCACCAGTTTTCGAACTCCTCAGAGCTTGTTTACCTGAATTACTTGTTTGTAAGTTTCAGGAACGTACCATCAAACCTGAAGGGACTACGGTGACGACAATGTCAAAAATAGGCGTTTTCAGCAATCAAGAGGATGTAACTCTATAAATAATTGACGGACGTTGCTTCTTTTCGAGCTCATCCGAGCTTTTATTCTCAGTCTACTTATATATAAGTTTCAGAAAGATCTGATCAAAACTGAAGGTGCTACATTGATGACAAGCATTTACACATTGTAAGTCTACGAGAACTTGTGGCTGCCATAACAACCAAAGTTTTCATTCGATCACAATAAAAAGCTAATGTCACCAATGACCTACCAGAGGCATGCTACAGATGAAAACTGGTTGGGATCAGCCTAGAGGCTGCAGAGATATAACTCGTCAAAAGTGTCGACGGACGACGGACGGACGCCTGACCACTACCATCCTATTAGCTTCCCTAGAGCCGTCGGCCCAGGTGAGCTAAAATTGAAGTGCACTATCATCACAGGAGTTTGAAATTTGGTCAGAAATGTATCACGGTTAAAAAGGCCCCATATGGCGAGCCGAAAGCGTCTTCGCCGCGCCATATTGGACAGTTAATTTGGGAACTTAAAACATATATTTCTGATCGAATTTCAAACCCCAGCGCCTATGATAGCGTACGGGGCGACAGCCACCATATAACGAAAACATTACGCATTCACGCCTATACCAGTACATTGCCACCTTTATCGCCGAAAAAAATGAAAAGTTTAAGGGGAAAAATTTTGATATTTCCCGGAAACCCCAGTTTTACTATATAAAAGTGGGGTTCAAGGGGGTCAAAATAATATAGGCCTGTTTTCGTTATGACATGCATATTAAAATATATTATGCTTTAAATTTCACATAAAATCGACCTGACAGTATAAATCATATTTGGTAAACTTTTGTTTCAAAATTTAGCAACATTATCAAAATAAATAAATAAGAAATAAATAAATGAATATTTTTTTATAATTAACATTTTTCTTAAGCTGTAAGACAGTTTGAATTTGAATAAATATGTTCTATAAAAGGGTTATCCTTTGGAAGCAAGGAATACACCACAGAACCAGAAAATATGAAGTGTACAGGTTTTCTGGGCCAGACTAGCTAGTTTCGGCCAATTAGGCCTCATCAGTGACCCTCAAATATTTTCAAAATTCCACAATGGAATCGATGATCCCAAAGGACAAGAAAATATAAACTACACTATGATGTAGGGAAGGGAGACTTTTTACGGCCGCCACACATTCCCACACATCAGCTGTAGTGACGTTAAATATGTTCTATAAAAGGGTTAAGCCATATTGTTTGCTTTATTAAGCCAGATTACATTTTTAATTTTTCTCAGGAACCTGGTCATCAAGGATCACACAAGAACTGCTTAACATATTAAATCATTATCTCCTCATGAGAAGAAAATATCAGAACCATATTGTGACAACAGATGTCTAGAATCAAACACTGAGAGTGAATATAATTGATATTGATATTTTGTTTTCAAACACAAATCTGTTCTTATTGTTTTGCATTATGACCAGGGCTTGGGAGGGGATAAATGCCTAAACAAGTAGCTTTCCTCTTGGGCAATGTTTTGATAAGATCATAACAACATGTTAATAAAGAGGGGGTATTTTAGGTTATTGGACACACAATTACATTACAGTGACATTATGCATGATAGACTGGATTTTGCCGTCTTAATTCTGGAATTACCAGTGTTTAAAGTGGACATTTTATGTTACACTGGACTTTGTCGTGATGATAGTAAAAAACATTCATTCAAGAAAGGATCTGCCTTCTTTACTTTGAACTGGAAAACCAGTTTGAACTGTTTTATGTTACCATTTGTGATAGTGATATTTTATGTTGATGAACTGACTTATATACAGAAAAATACAAATTAAACAATTGTTTTTGTAACAGGCGTTCCTCATTATTTTCATTAGTACTTTTACGGTCTCAATAGAGCGTGATATCGGGTGGAAAATCCGGGTACGTGAACTTCAAGTACCTCACAACATAGCTTAGCGAAAATCCCCAAACTTGTGTGTGAAAACTGTGGAAAGCCGTTTCAGCAAAAACGTGTATAGTGGAATGCGGACGAATCATGTGCTTTCATTGACCCTGTATCTTACAATTCCTACAAAAGACTATCCTAGCATATCAAATGACACTGATAAAATGAGGAAAAACCAAAAGCGAGATCAGGATAGACTGGAATCATTCAACGTACGGAACTCTATATGCAGATCTTTCCCATTTTATCCAATAGATAATGATGAACTTTTGACTCTGCTGCCAAAACATCTTCCTGATCAAATTTCTGATGCAAGTCAAGTGAAAAAGCTTCAGCGGGTTATTTTGGTTTTAACTTCAGCAAATACTGTTTTGAAAAGGGATTTGGCTAACACTCATTCCAGCCTTAAAGAATAAGAGTGTGAAATAACTAAATTAAGGGATTGCAGTTTTCAACATGACAACAAACTGAAATCTTCGGAAATCGAAATTTCGAATCTGCAAAAGGAGATGTATCAGAAAACAAGACAACAACAAGACTCAGATAGCCTTAACAGAAGAAAACAGGGAATTTCGTGAAAAATGTAACAAGGAAATAGACAATAATGAAAGAATTCGAAAGGAACATTTTGTGGAAGTGAAACAACTGAAATCAGAAATAATCAGCTTGAAATTACAAATAAAAGATAGTGTCCCAAACGACGGAAACAGTAAACAGTGTAAGGCCCGTTCAGACTGCAGTGAACCACTCCATAAGACCAAAAAGATTAAGGATGCTGAAACCAGTCTGAAAAAGACTACAGTAAATGTTCAACAAAGGATGCCTTCTGACGTACCATGTTTAACAATAGTTGCCACAGATGTGCAAAATAGATGTAGAGGCAATGATCAGGAATCGATACAATCAACCCATAGCTCCCATCATTGACACCAAAGGGAAAGAAACACAAACACGCAACAACAGACTCAATGGAAACATCAGCAGCGGAAAGCCAAAAGGACAGTTACTTTCCCACAAAATGGCCAATAGGCTATCCAAAATGAATTAATACAAACGACACAAACATCTCAAGACAAACCATAACAAAAATAAATCGCGACAGAAGAACCGCCTTGGAACGGTCAGCGGAAACGACTTCCACTGGGGGCTTAAATCGATTTTACATGGCCACAATCCTCGCCCTTATTTGAATCGAGATTTAGACAAATAATTTGTTCAGTCCGCATGAAGGCCTCCTAACTCATCAGTGCAACATCTCCGTGAACACAAAACATCAAACAACCACAGAGATGAAACAACGGTGAGGACTCGACAGCAAGAAACCACTGAAATGCTGGAGCAAAAGAAAACCAACAGAGACTCCGATGGACCCGACCAGAGATAGAGTATCAGGCATCAGCCAACATTACCTTGAATTAGATCTCTCTAATTCTCAATAAGCCTTTACACTGGAACCGTCATAGAATCTGAAGCCTGACCACCGGCGTGCAATTAAAGAGGGAAGCAAAGTTGTCAACCGTGATTAACTACCATGCATGCAGTCTGTCGTATAACATTTATGTTGTACCCAGTCTTTTTATATCGAAGAATGATTTTACGAAATTGTGTGCTGAAGTCATTGCGGTTATAAATTTTTCTGAATTTGTATACTAAGTCACCATAAAATTCGGGTTCCGATAGACCTTGTTGCATTAGAGATTTAAGTCCAATGTTGAATTTTGAAATTAAATCAGAATGACGTCTATAAAATTTTGATAAGGCTTTGCGTAGTTCATGGTACCGATAACCCTGATTAAGAAGTTTAGCCGTTAACAATTTATTACGAATGTTGAAGTCAGTTACAAGACTACACACTCTGGCAAATCGAATTAATTGCGAAATATAAACGCATAGGATGGCGCACGAGGAATATCATCATCCAAAAAAGAAAAATTTACAATCTCAAAATCAAAATCATCGCGTTTATCATAAATTTTGCACGAAACAAACCCATCTACAATAGATAGATGTCAATCCAGAAACGGGGCCTCGGTATCAGAAGAATTAGCTTTATTTAAGTGAAGTTCTATGGGGGTAAATTTGACTAGTCAAACCATCGAAATAGGTATTATCAATATATAATGTATCATCCAAATATCTAGAAGTGGAGCTAAAAGCTTCAATGATCTCAGACTGGTTTTCAGCAGAAAGGGACATCATGAAGTCTCTCTAATATCAAAACAAAAGCAGATCAGCCAAAAGTGGTGCGCAATTAGTACCCATCGGAATACCCACAACTTGTCTAAATAACTTAGTACCAAATTTTATGTAAATATTGTCAAGTAGAAAGGTGGGAGCTTCACCCACTTTCTGACATGACCATAAAGTAATTTTAATGCACTTCAGAACTGAAAAAGCATTCCTTACACTACATGCAAGATAGAGGGAGTCTTCCCTATGGAATGTCCATTCAATTAAATCATTGAGTTTTTCTTTTATACGATTATGAGGAAGTGTAGTGTAAAGGGTGGAAAAATCATAAGTATACAGACTTGAAGCACGAAAACGCCTGGATTTCAATTTATTTAAAACTTCATTAGAATTTTTTATAGACCAAAACAGATTTCTACCCGATCTTTCGAAGACTTTGTCGCAATATTTTATCACACGCTTTTTGATGGCAGTCAAACATGAAGTTAATAATTTGGAAAGTTCAGTGGTGGTACAAGAGTTTGAATTTGCAATAAACCGTGTTTTGTATGGTCTTTTATGAAGTTTAGGTAACCAATATAACGTAGGAAGTCTGTATTCATTTAATCAGCCTAACCACTGTCCTGCAAGGAACCTTGTGTGTGAAAACTTCTCAAAACGGGGACATCACTCACTAACTTGCTTACAGTGGTGTAAAAGGTCGTTTGTATCACAAGCCCGAGGACTGTGTTACACAAGAAATGAATTGTGCGTACTGTAATGTCACGGGGCATCTTGAAAATGTGTGTTTAAAAAGGCGTTATGACTAAAATGGCAATTACTGGCAATTTAAAAATTATTCCTGATTCTAGGATACCCAATGTAATTTCTAAAGGACCGAAATATCGATTTCCTTCTAAAATTGATTTAAATAAATGTAGAGATGAAATCGCTGCTGCCTTGAATGAATTCGGTAATCGATTGTGTAAACGAGAGTACGTTGAGCATAAAGCTCTTAAAGAATGGAAACTTAGCATTTTGAAATTAGTGAACAACCGCATTTCTTTTTTATTCGCAAAATACAAACTTATTACCTCCTAAACCTAAAACGTCTTTACGTCACCTTAAACTAGGTATTCAAGAATTTCATAGGAAGTTTGTTTTGGCTCCAGCTGATAAGGCCGCTAGAAATGTGGTCGTTGTTTGGCGGCTTCACTATTTTAACACTCTTTAGCAAGAACTTGGTGGTACTAAGGCCTATGAACTTCAGCCTTTAGCTGTAAAGAGGGCTTTAGTTGATGACCACATTTGTCATTCAGCCACCAAGTTTGCGGTCTGTGTTACAGAAGACCGAGACAAGCTTCCTACGTTATAGTGGTTACCTAAACTTCATAAAAAACATACAAAGCACGGTTTATTGCAAATTTAAGCTCTTGTACCACCACTGAACTCTCCAAATTATTAACTTCGTGTTTTACTGCCATCAAGAAACATGTGATAAAATATTGCGACAAAGTCTTCGAAAGATCAGGTAGATATCTATTTCGGTCTATACAAAAGTCTAATGAAATTTTAAATAAATTGAAATCTAGGCGTTTTCGTGCTTCAAGTCTGTCTACTTATGATTTTTCCACCCTTTACACTACACTTTCTCATAATCTTATAAAAGAAAAACTTGATGATTTAATTGAAAGGACGTTTCAAAGGGAATACCCCGCCTATCTTGCAGGTAATGTAAGAAATGCTTTTTTCATTACTGATGAGCAAAATATTATACTTTATGGTCATGTCAGAAAGTGTGTGAAGCTCTCACCTTTCTACTTGGCAATATTTACAAAAGATTTGGTACTAAGTTATTTGGACAAGTTGTGGGTATTCTGATGGCTACTAATTGCGCACCACTTGTGGCTGATCTCTTTTGTTTTGTTATGAGAGAGACTTCATGATGTTCCTTTCTGCTGAATACCAGTCTGAAATCATTGAATCTTTTAGCTCCACTTCTAGATATTGGATGATTTATTACATATTGATAATACCTATTTCGATGGTTTGATCAGTCAAATTTACCCTCAGAACTTCATTTGTATAAAGCAAATTCTTCTGCTACCGAGGACCCGTCTTTGCATTTACATCTATTTATTGTAGATTTTTTTTGTTTCTTGCAAAATTTATGATAAACACGATGATTTTGATTTTAAGATTGTAAAATTTCCTTTCTTGGATGGTAATGCTCCTCGTGCGCCATCCTATGGCATTTATACTTCGCAATTAATTCAATTTGCCAGGGTGTGTAGTCATGTAACTGACTTCAACACTCAAAATAAATTGTTAACGGCTAAACTTCTTAATCAAGGTTATCGGTACCATAAACTACGCAAAGCCTTTTCACAATGTTATAGACGTCATTCTGATTTTTAATTTCAAAATTCAATATTGGACTTAAATCACTTCTGCAACAAGGTCTATCGGAACCCGAATTTTATGAGGACTTAGTGTATAAATTCAGAAAAACATATAACCGCAATGACTTTGGCACCCAATTTCGTAAAATCATTGGGTAGAACATAAATGTTACACGACAGACTGCATGCATGGTAGTTAACCCAATCACGGTCGACAATTATGCTTCCCTCTTTAATTGCACTCCGGTGGATCAGGCCTCAGATTCTATGACGGTTCCAACGTAAAGGCTTATGTTGGTTGGTACCTGATACTCTGTCTCTGGTTGGGCCCATCGGAGTCTAACTGTTGGTTTTCTTTCGCTCCAGCATTTCAGTGGTTTCTTGCTGTTGAGTCCTGTTCGTTTCATCTCTGTGGTTGTTTGATTTTCATGTTCACGGAGATGTTGCACTGATGAGTTAGGAGGCCTTCATGCGGACTGAACAAATTATTTGTCTTAATCGCGACGAAAGTTAGGGCGAGGATTGTGGCCACGTAAAATTGATTTAAGCCCCCCAGAGGAATTCGTTTCCGCTGACCGTTCCAAGGCGGTTCTTCTGTCGCGGTTTATTTTTGTTATGATTTGTCTTTGGGTGTTTTTTGTCGCTTATATTATTTTATTTCGGATAGCCTATTGGCCATTTTGTGGGAAAGTAACTGTGCTTTTGGCTTTCCGCTGCTGGTTTTTCCATTAGGGTCTGTTGTTTCGTGTTTGTGTTTCTTTCCCTTTGGTGTCTGATGGGAGCTCTGGGTTAATTTTATCGATTCCTGATCATTGCCTCCACTTCTATTTTAAAATTAGTTTAACATGATAAGCTGTACATTCATAATTGTGAAATAATCTCTTCTTCTCTAAAATAAACCCTATTGGTTTCATTGGGCGACAGGGCTTGAGATGTCATTTCATCTCAATGTCGGGTAAAAGTCCCACAAAATTGGAAGCAACGTCTCCAAAATGACCTTTACAGTGTTGACGGGGACGTTAAACTTCAAATCAAACAAACAAAATCTTCTTCTCTAAATCTATATTTTTGAAATAAAGTACTTTGTGTATGACAAAAATTCCAAATATTTGATGCACATTTAGCAGATTTTTTCATAGAACTGCCATATCGTTATTACTGCCAATGCATCATTGAATTTACAAAAAAAGCATATTTAAATATATTGTCATCCTTTAATTTTGGGGACCAAAATCTTCAAAGTAGGGGAGAGCTATTATGCTGTAGATTTAACATAAAATTGACATGAAAGTATAAACCATATTTGGTAATTTTTTGTGTCAAAATTTAGCAAAATTATCAAAATAAATAAATAAATAAATAAATATTTTTTATAATTAACATTTTTTAAGCTGTAAAACAGTTGGACTTTGAAGAAAGTCATATATTCTGCTTTATTAAGCCAGATAACAGTTTCTGTTTTTCCTAGGCACCTGGTCGTCTCATGAGAAGGAAATATCAAAACCATATTGTGACAAAAGATGTCTAAAATAAACAAGAGGGCCATGATGGCCCTGGATCGCTCACCTGATCCATAGTGTAACAAGTGGGCCCCAGGGAGGGCCATTATTGGCCCAAGGGCTTTAATGTGCATAATGTTGAGGGAGGTCTTAAAGGTGAAGATTCATACCAAACATCAACAAAGGCTATAATTTGAACAATCTTGGTAGAGGTCCACTAGATGACGCTTCATACCAAATATCAAAGACCTGGGCCTTCTGGTTTCAGACAAGAAGATTTTTAAAGGTTTTCCCTATAAAAGCTTATGTAAAACCAGTGGGCCCTGGCGCGGGGGCGTTTTTGGCCCCAGGGCTATAATTTGAACAATCTTGGTAGCGGTCTACTTTACGAAGCTACTTACCAAATATCAAAGACCTGGGCCTTCTGGTTTCAGACAAGACGATTTTTAAAGGTTTTCCCAATATAAGCCTATGTAAAACCAGTGGGCCTCAGGAAGGGGCCGGTTTTGGCCCCAGGGCTATAATTTGAACAAGCTTGGTAGAGGTCCACTAGATGAAGCTTCATACCAAATATCAAAGACCTGGGCCTTCTGGTTTCAGACAAGAAGATTTTTAAAGGTTTTCCATATATAAGCCTATGTAAAACCAGTGGGCCCCGGGGTGGGGCTGTTTTTTGCACCAGGGCTATAATTTGAACAATCTTGGTAGCGGTCCACTTGACAAAGATACATACCAAATATCAAAGACCTGGGCCTTCTGGTTTCAGACAAGAAGATTTTTAAAGGTTTTCCCTATATAAGCCTATATAAAACCAGTGGGCCCCGGGACAGGGCCGTTTTTGGCCCCAGGGCTATCAATCCATTCACTGGTTAAGCAGGAGAAGCTCTGACGGCCATTTTGTTCACCGGAGCGGAACAGTATGAGCAATTTTGGTAGAGGGTCACCAAACGGACAGTCCTGTGAAATAATTTCAAAATCCATCCACTGGTTAAGGAGAAGTCATTTAAAGGTTTTTCTATTTTTAGCTCTGGTGGCCATCTTGTTCACCCGAGCGGAAGGGTTTGAGCAATGTTGGTAGAGGGTCACCCAAGGAACATACCTGTGAAGTAATTTCAAAATCCATCCACTGGTTAAGGAGAAAGAGTCGTTTAAAGGTTATTCAATTTTTAGCTCTGGCAGCCATCTTGTTCACCCGTGCAGAACGGTTTGAGCAATTTTGGTAGAGGGTCACCCAAGGAACATTCCTTTGAAGTAATTTCAAAATCCATTCACTAGTTAAGGAGAAGAAGTCGTTTAAAGGTTTTTCTATTTTTAGCTCTGGCAGTCATTTTGTTCACCCTAGCGGAACGGTTTGAGCAAATTTGGTAGAGGGTCACCCAAGGAACATTCCTGTGAAGTAATTTCAAAATCCAGCCATTGGTTAAGGAGAAGAAGTCTTTTAAAGGTTTTTCTATTTTTAGCTCTGGTGGCCATTTTGTTCACCCATGCGGAACGGTTTGAGCCATTTTGGTAGAGGGTCACCCAAGGAACATTCCAGTGAAATAATTTCAAAATCCATCCACTGGTTAAGGAGAAGAAGTCGTTTAAAGGTTTTTTCTATTTTTAGCTCTGGCGGCCATCTTGTTTACCTGAGCGGAACGGTTTGAGCAATTTTGGTAGAGGGTCACCCAAGGAAAATTCCTGTGAAGTAATTTCAAAATCCATCCACTAGTTAAGGAGGAGACGTCGTTTAAAGGTTTTTCTATTTTTAGCTCTAGCGGCCATCTTGTTCACCCAAGTGGAACGGTTTGAGCAATTTTGGTAGAGGGTCACCCAAGGAACATTCCTGTGAAGTAATTTCAAAATCCATCCACTAGTAAAGGAGTAGATGTCGTTTAAAGGTTTTTCTATTTTTAGCTCTGGCGGCCATCTTGTTCACCCGAGTGGAACGGTTTGAGCAATTTTAGTAGAGGGTCACCCAAGGAACATTCCTGTGCAATAATTTCAAAATCCATCCACTGGTTAAGGAGAAGAAGTCGTTTAAAGGTTTTTCTATTTTTAGCTCTGGCGGCCATTTTGTTCACCCGAGCGGAACGGTTTGAGCAATTTTGGTAGAAGGTCATCCAAGGAATATTCCTGTGAAATGATTTCAAAATCCATCCACTGGTTAAGCAGGGGATGTCGTTTAAAGGTTTTTCTATTTTTAGCTCTGGCGGCCATCTTGTTCACCCGAGCGGAACAGTTTGAGCAATTTTGGTAGAGGATCACCCAAGGAGCATTCCTGTGAAATTAGATCAAAATCTGTCCAGCAGTTTTGGAGAAGAAGTTGTTTAAAGCAAAAGTTGACGACGGACGCACGGACGCACGGACGCACGGACGACGGACGATGGACGACGGACAAAGACCGATCCCAAAAGCTCACCTTGAGCACTTCGTGCTCAGGTGAGCTAAAAACTGAGAGTGATTATAATTGATATGGATATTTTGTTGTCAAACACAAATCTGTTCTTATTGTTTTGCTTGATGACCACGGCTTGGGAGGGGATACATGTATCAACATGTAGCTTTCCTCTTGAGCAATCTTTTGATAATTGCATAACAACATGATAATAAAAATGGAGTCTTTTAGGTTATTGGACACACAATTACATTATAGTGACATTATGCATGATAGACTGCCGTCTTAATTCTGGAATTACCAGTGTTTAAGGTGGACATTTAATGTAAACACTGGACTTTGCCGTGTTGATAGTAAAAGGACATTTATTCAAGAAAGGATCTGCCTTCTTTACACTGACCTGGAAAACCAGTTTGAACTATTTTATGTTACCATTCGTGATACTTATATTTTATGTTGGTGAACTTACTAAAATACTAGAATCCTAGAATCAGGAATAACTTTTAAATTGCCAGTTATAATATGACCAGCAGTAGGATAGCAATACACTGAATTTTTACACTCACAGTATCAGGGGTGTTAGTGTCAATATCAAGATCAGAAACAGGTTTATTGAAATTAAAAAATATTAGATCTAACAGGTTTATTGTATTGATGACAAATTATGGGTGTTTTAGTATTTTGAAAATAAGCAGGAATGGATGAAATAACCGAAATGTCCCGGAAGACACTAAGTAAATCTATAAAATCCAACCCTTATTAATGAAATATATTTTGATGTAATGACGTTTGTGATTAATTTCAGAATCGATGAAAGGACGAAGAGCATGCTGAGTACCACCTCTAGTTAAAAGAGCAGCATCTTATAACTGATTAGAACTATCGTAGAATTTGTTCGCCTCGGTGTCCAGAATACGAAATATTTTTTTTACAGAAATGGGTAATGAACTCAGAAATGCAAGCATTGAGTGGCGTCCATAATTCAATAATATTATGGTCAGTCATTTCAGCCTGGTATTGTTTCTTTTAAAAGCACGTAATTTACGTTTATAACTGTCGTTTTTCTGGTGCCGCGCGATCTAGTTTATGCTTTCGACAGTCCAGAAGGGAGAAAATATCCAAATCGGGCATTTTAGATATATTACCCTCATGATAAATGTTGTCATTAAAGCCCAATAGAAAAGGTGTCTGTAATAATTTAATCCATTTTAATTCAGTCTCATGTCGTTTAATAATTTTAAACCTAGCTGTATAACTAACATCACAGTAAATTCAGACGTCTTCGGCTTAGGCGTAAATAAGTTCGTATTTTAGAACAGAAAGAAATGCGTTTGTTCACTATGTTCAGAATGCTTAGTTGCCATTCTTTAAGGGCTAAAAAAATTCTCGCTTACACCATCGATTACGAAATTCATTTAAGGCCGCAGCGATTGCTTCTTAAAACATTTTGAGCAGAAATAAGAAAATAATGTACGCCCCTGTAAACCCAAATTTTACCATATGGAAGTGGGGCGTGTTTTCGTGATGAAATGCCACTCTTCTGTTCTTACCAACAAGTTCGTAGTTTAAAGTCATTCCGCTGCTGCTGTAGGCTTCTGTCTTGGACGCAATGGTTCCCAGATTGGGTACTGAAAAAAAAAAGCCAAACCCATAACGATAACTCACCCGTGCGGCATAGTGCATTTTTCACATCTCCAAAATGGCTACTTTTCTGATGAAAATCCTTGATATTTTTGTTATAAATATTCAAAACAAAGGTTGAGGGTGCTCGTTAGAACCACCTCAGTAAGGCGGTTCTAACGAGTACCCACAACCTATGTCTTGGAGCAGAAATAAGACAAATAATGTATATCCCCGTAAACCCCAGTTTTGTATATATAAAATGGGGTTTAGGGGGTCTTCATTTCACAGACTTGTCCACGTATTGCACTGATAGACTGGTGGATGCATTGTTCCTATTGTAGAATAGAAGTGGAGGCGATGATCAGGAATCGATACAATTAACCCGCCTTAAATTGACCCTTAACCTGGATTTAGGCTCTTTCATTTAACCATACATTCCTATCCTTTTTTTTTTTTTGGCAAGACTTAGCCTCGGTTCCGACAGGCACAGGGTTCCCTCGGGTAGGATACGCCTATATCAAATGCATCGTCATGGAAGATTCTCATATTCTTGCATATCAGATAAGGAAATTCGTGGTTTTAGCCTGGGAAAGAAATTCTGTTCTTATCCTTGTGTTCTTACACATGCAAACTACACAAGTATCGTTCGCAAAAACTAAAACGTTAAATAAAGTAAAATGAAAAACAAATAAAAAAAAAAAAAAAAAAAAAAACAATAAAAAAAACTTTCGGTGGCGTTGTGCAAGAAAAAAAGCTAATATGGTGTTGTGTTGTATATGGGCATTTCCAACACTCGGGAAAACCGTTCCGAGCGGAACAACGGCATAGTTCTTCCCGAGGAATGGAAACGCCCATATAACGAGGTTCCGCTCCGAGTATTGGAAACGCCCGTCTACAACAGAACACCATAACAGATTCTTATAGTTGGACATGGGCGTGTTATTCTAATGTTACACTTTAGCTTTAACCCTTATCTTGCTGAATATTCATTAAAGCCACGCCCATTTCTGTCTATCAACCAATCAAATTACTTGATGTAATTTATTGCTACAAATTCATAAACTGAATGCCAAACAGTGTAGATCCATCTTCGCTAGCCAAGGGTACTAAGTCCACTACCTTCCTTACGCTACGTGCGTAAGGAAGGTAGTGGACTTAGTACCCTTGGCTCGCGAAGATGGTGTAGATCCTGATCAGATGGCTTCTTCGGAAGCCATCTGATCTGGATCCGCACTGTTTGCAAAGATAGGTGTTGTCGTTAACAGCAATGGACCATGTGTGCTTTGACAAGCGAAACGGGTTTTCGGGCAAATGCGCCCAGCAAGTGCTCAACTCAGCATGTGCACTGCGCTGTCTGATCAAAGTCGTCGCCATGGCTATCGGGATTCTCCTGTATCCAAATTTTCTTAAGGCTGATGAATATTCATTACGAAAACACACCTATACAAATACATTGTAAACTTAACCGCCGAAAGAATGAAAATTTTCAGGTAAAAAATTGTGATATTTTTCTTATTTCTGCTCAAAATATAAACTGTGAGCACTCGTTAGAACCGCCTCATCGAGGCGGTTTTAACGAGTACCCACAATCAATATTTTAGAACAGAAATAAGAAAAATAAGGTATATCCATGTAAACCCCAGTTTTACTATATAACAGTGGGGTTCAAGGGGGTCAAAATAATATAGGCGTGTTTTCGTGATGGTGCTGAGGCTGATGAGAGTACATGTATTCACTGAGCGTATATGCGCGAATTTTCCCTTTTTGCTTTTCATAGCCCGGTAAAAAAATGTTCTGAAAGTTCATGCATACTGTACAAATGTCCATTTCCAGGTGCCGTTTGTCCGCAAAATGTCAAAACTTTCGTATCAAATGGCCAGTCCCGTGGATAGAACGTCAATGACTCGCAGCTACAGTTGTAACAGTTCTGAAATAATAATAGAACTAATAATCATAACAATAATTACACCAATAAAAACCATAACAATAACAACAACAATAATAATGATAATAATTAGAGGCCAAAGTGGCCAGAATTCGCTCACCTGGATGAGGCTGATCATGATATATAACGTTGTGCCTTGGTGGCCATCTTGACCGTCAGATCACATTTCTTTAATCAATTCTGAATCTGCATGCTGCCTTGATGCCTCTGATCAACTTTCTCAACAGCTCAATCTTATTAAGGGATGTTGATGCAGAGTGGGGGTGAATAGTATGGCGGGGCTGAGCTGTTATCTGCATCTGCCTTTGCCATCACGAAAACACGCCTATATAATTTTGACCCCCTTGAACCCTATTTTTATGTAGTAAAACTGGGGTTAAGGGGGGTAAACCTTATTTCTCTTATTTCTGCTCAAAAATATAGATTGTGGGTACTCGTTAGAACCGCCTCGATGATGCTCAAAAATATAGATTGTGGGTACTCGTTAGAGCCGCCTCGCTGAGGCGGTTCTAACGAGTGCCCACAATCTATATTTTGAGCAGAAATAAGAAAAATAACACAATTTTTCATCTTAAAATGTTCAATTTTTCGGCGATAAAGGTGGCAATATATTTGTATAGGCATGTTTGCGTAATGAATACTCTGTTAACCAAAAGCTAAACCAAGCCATCCAATCATGTGGCAAGACTCTACCGAACCTTCGTGTGGACTGACAACACCTGAGCTGCCCCATCTAGCCAATTTTATCTGCGTTTACTATAAAGGTGCTTTGAAGACTTTCAAGATAGTCGCCATCTTGTGGTTGTTTGATTTTTGTGTTCACAGAGATGTTGCACTGATTTGTTAGGAGGCCTTCATGCGGACCAAGGTATTGTGGTCACATATCATAAAGTCTTCCGGATATAAGACAAAATCACGGGACCATGAAATATAGGTCATCGTGACCTACATTTATTTTTAGGTCAAATATCGGGTCATACTGACTCATAATACCAAGGAATGGTGTTCATACATCAAAAGGTCGTCAGGATATTATACACAATCACTGGATCATGATATATAGGTCATAGTGACCCATATTTATTTTGAGGTCAAATATTGGGCCATATTGAGTCATTATTCCAAGGTATGGTGGTCATACATCAAAACGTCTTCACTGGACCATGAAAATGCAAAACAACTGACCATGAAAATTAGTCATGACGACCTGTATTTGTTTTGAGATCCACTATCGGGTCAAACTGACTCAAAATACCAAGGTATGGTGTTCATATATCATAAAGTCTTCAGGCTATAAGTTTTTGTTTGTTTGATTTGAGGTTTAACGTCCCCGTCAACACTGTAAAGGTCATTTTGGAGACGTTGCTTCAAATTTGTTTAGTCAGCCTCGATAGCGCAGTGGTTACCGCGTTCGACTCATGATCGAGAGGCCGTGCGTTCGAATCCGGCTACCGGTATCGAGGTGTGTCCTTGGGCAAGACACGTAATGACACTGACCTACTACACCCAGGTGAAAATGGGTAACAGTGGTGCAAAAGCCAATGCCTCTCTCTCACGCGCGCGTGAAAACACCCGGAATGAGTATTCGAGAGCGTCAATAAGCTTGAAGCTTTCATTGCAATCGAACTAAAATAAATTAGCATAAACTAATTTTGTAGGACTTTTACCCGACAATGAGATGATATGACATCTCAAGCCCTATCGGCCAATGAAACCCATAGGGTTTATAAGCATTGACAGTCCGACACTCGCACCGCTTTGCCTGGGCAGGCTTAGATCCTCTAAGCGGTTTATTAGTACTCGTGTGCGGGTCGGATTCAGCTCTGCGTGGAAGCATCACGCAGCCCATCTATTTCTACAAGCCCCGTTCAGGCTATAAGACAAATTCAAGGGACCATGAAATATATGTCAAAGTGACCTACATTTATTTTATGTTCAAATATCCTGTCATTCCTGGTATGGTAATCATATATAAAAAAGTCTTCCTGGTATCAGGAAGAAGCACTGGACCATGAAATATAGGTCATGGTGACCTTTACTTATTTTCAGGTCAATTATCGTGTCATACTGACTCATTATGCCGAAGTATGGTGTTCGTTGATCAAAAAGTCTTCATGATATAAGGTAAAATCACTGTTCAAAGAAATATAGGTCATGAGGACCTACATTTATTTTTAGGTCAAATATAGGGTCATTCTGACCCATTATAGCAAGGTATGGTGTTCATAGATCAAAGAGTCTTCAGGATATAAAGCAAAATCACTGGATCATGAAATATAGGTAATAGTGACCAACATTTATTTTGAGGTAAAATATCGAGTCATACTGACTCAAAATACCAAAGAATGGTGTTCCTATATGGCAAAAAGGCAAAACAACTGACCATGAATATAAGCCATGACGACCTGTATTTATTTTGAGATCCACTATCGGGTCAAACTGACTCAAAATACCAAGGTATGGTGTTCATATATCATAAAGTCTTCAGGATATGACAAAATCACTGGACCATATATGTCAAAGTGACCAGCATTTATTTTAAGTTCAAATATCCTGTCATTCCTGGTATGGTAATCATACATCAAAAAGTCCTCATGATATCAGGCAGAGTCACTGGTCCATGAAATATAGGTCATGGTGAGCTTTATTTATTTTCAGGTCAAATATCGTGTCATACCGACTCATTATACCGAGGTATGGTGTTTATAGATCAAAGCTCCTGCAGGATATAAGGCAAAATCACTGGACCATGAAATATAGGTCATGATGACCTACAATTATTTTGAGGTCTAATATTGGCTGATATTGACTCATTATACCAAGGTATGGTGTCCATAGATCAAAATGTCTTCAAGATATAAGGTAAAGTCTCTATACCATGAAATATAGGTCACAGAAGCCTACATTTTGTAGGTCAAATGTCGGGTCGTACTGTTTCATTATCATGCAGGTCACTGTTTATACATCAAGAAGTCTTCAAGATACAAGGTAAAATCACTGGATCGTGAAATAGACCGAGAAATAAATATACGAGGGATGTTCGAAAAGAATTGCTTATTTCTATCTGGAGACTTCAAATAGCAAGTTAGCCCAAAAATGCTCAATTCATGGCCTCGAAATACTCCCCGTGGCTAGAAATGCAAAGTTTAAGACGATGTACCCACTTCTTGAAGGCGTCACGGTACGTTGATTTGGGCACAGTAATAAGGTACTAATGAATGGCAGGTAATGATGAGTTTTATTTATTTTCAGGTCAAATATCGTGTCATACTTCTTGAAGGCGTCACGGTACGCTGATTTGGGCACAGTAATAAGGTACTAATGAATGGCAGGTAATGGTGAGCTTTATTTATTTTCAGGTCAAATATCGTGTCCGTTGCCAGGGGAACGCGGAACCTGGACCTGGAGATTGAATGCAGCGTCATGCCCCTGCACCTGCGGAGGGATGAACTGCAACTCAAGTACTGGGCCCGCTCAAGCAGTCTTAGGGAAAGTCTCCCCATAAACAAAATGATCGCCGACACGCCCAATCATGTTAAAAGAGATAGGTTAAGAGGAAAGATCCCCTATATTATCAAAGTCCAGGACCTAATTAAAAACCATGACCTCGAGCAGGTCAAAACAGCGGAACAAACATATCCGGAAGTTTTTAACTTAAGAAGCCTATGCGCAAAAACAACACTAACGGGTGTCATAAAGAAACATGAAACATCACAGAAAAAATGCAATGAGATCGCAGAATCACACATCAGTGAAAACTATAAGCAAGCGCTTAAAATTTTCACTGATGGAAGCAACGATGCTGACAAAAAAGAAACGGGGTGTGCTTTCACAATACCAGAATTAAACTTCGACCAAAAATTCAAACTTAACCAGCACCTCACAGTCTACACTGCAGAACTTATAGCCATACAAAAAGCTTTGGAATGGATACAGGAACAAAAACCCGATAGTGTTGTTATACTAACAGACTCATTAAGCTCAATACAAAGCATAAACTCTGGGAATAGCACTACAAGACCAGATATACTGCAGGACATTCATATCCTAATACACAAAATTCTAAAACAAGGTATCACCCTGAACAATTCATTTTAAATAACCATATATGAAGACCTAATTTTACATGGGTGTTGACTTATTTCTGAAGCCGGCCTCGGTAGCTCAGTCGCATGCGCGAATGATTGGTGATCAGGAGGATGCGGGTTCGATACCTGCAGGAGACGACTATATTCTTTCGTGGAAACTGATCATGAAATCTCTACATTCATTCTCTTTCTTTCACTGTTTCAAAAGGGCAGCTGTCAGTTTCAAAAGAATTTGCGCCATACTGGTTAATCGCTTACGTATGTTGCATCCCTAAACGTCCGACATCCCTAAGTGTCCGACAAAATTTTAATTTCTCGCAAAATTGTTGGAAACGGTGGGGAATGTTCAATTATGACATTTTAATGGAAAATTTCGAAAAAAATTTTTTTGGAAATATTCGAAATTTAACTTCAATTTTTTTCTTGTCGGACATTTCGGGGTGCCCCATGCATCCCTAAGTGTCCGCCATCCCTAAATGTCCGACAACATGAAAATTGACTAAGAAAGCATTTTTATTGTTAATAATCAATCAATGATAAATAAAAAGACAAATTTAACGTTAAACCTATGTTAAAAATGTTCACCTTTGGAAATAAGCATTGCAATATATGGATCCGAATATACCATCATCCTTAGATGTCCGCCAGCATGAAAAGATCTTATTTTCTCGGGAAGATGTCCGAAACGGTGGAGAATGATCAATTGTGACATTTTTTAAAAGTGAAAACTTCGCTTTTTTTTCTCGAAAATATTCGAAATTTAACTTCATTTTTTTCTTGTCGGACACTTAGGGATGACCCATGCATCCCTAAGTGTCCGCCATCCCTAAATGTCCGACAACATGAAAATTGACTAAGGAAGCGTTTTTATTGTTATAATCAATCAATGATAAATAAAAAGACAAATTCAACGTTAAACCTATGTTAAAAATGTTCACCTTTGGAAATAAGCATTGCAATATATGGATCCGAATATACCGCCATCCTTAGATGTCCGCCAGCATGACACAATCTTAGTTTCTCGGGAAAATGTCCGAAACGGTGAAGAAAAGTTCAATTGTGACATTTTAAGTGAAAACTTCGCTTTTTTTTCTCGAAAATATTCGAAATTTAACTT
The DNA here is from genome assembly GCA_963580285.1 of Lucinisca nassula. Lineage (NCBI taxonomy): Eukaryota > Metazoa > Mollusca > Bivalvia > Lucinida > Lucinidae > Lucinisca > Lucinisca nassula. Next base: position 131,954,921 of record OY757019.1, on the reverse strand, counting down.
CATTTTTTTTTCTTGTCGGACACTTAGGGATGACCCATGCATCCCTAAGTGTCCGCCATCCCTAAATGTCCGACAACATGAAAATTGACTAAGAAAGCATTTTTATTGTTAATAATCAATCAATGATAAATAAAAAGACAAATTCAACGTTAAACCTATGTTAAAAATGTTCACCTTTGGAAATAAGCATTGCAATATATGGATCCGAATATGTCCGCAATCTCTAGATGTCCACCAGCATGACAAGTAACTTGGAAAATAGTTCTTACCGCTAATAATGAATAATGATTTATAAAGAAAAAGGTGAAGTAATTAAACCTATGCTAAAAAAGAATACCTTCGGACATATGCATCTTGATTGATATACACCTAAGTGGCCGTTAACATGAAAAACGGCTGATAAAGTAATTTTATCATTAATAATCAAATATTATTAATTTGAAAAGTCAAATTAAAACGTGAAACCTATAATTTATAACTGGAGTTCCATGTGGCATACATAGAGAATCTAACGAGTGCTCATGTATTACTGAATTTATCAAACAAGTTTAGGAACAAGTAAAACATGCGAGGCTTTGCCGAGCATTTTATGCCTTTCCCCGCAACGAGCCTAATACATTCAACAATACACGATCACGAATGCAAGATTAAATTTATTTTCGGTTTTGGATTTTACGGCCCTTTCAAGATTATTTCACTCATATCGAGCCGATCGTTAATCAGAGATTGGTAAAAACCGGAGTACCTGGAGAAAAACCACATGGTTTTCCGTTGCAGAACTTGGCATCTCACAAATGTTTCTCTTTTTTTTTTAATGTTGTCAGACATTTTGGGTTGGCAGACATTTTGGGTGACCATATTAATTGGGACCCGCTATTAAGATGCTTATTTTCCATCACATAAAACACGCCTAAAATTTTTACCCTTAAACCCCACATTTAAAAAAGTAAAAGTGGGGTTCGCTGGGTTATACATTATTTTCTTAACTCCTGCTCTACGACATAGATCGTTGGTACTAGTTAGTACAGTCTCGGCGAGGCGTTTCGAACAAGTGCCCGCGACATCTGTTTAGAGCAGAAATAAAAACAAATCCTTTTTTTTTTTCAACAGAAATTTTTCATTTTTTTGTTTTTGTTTTGTTTTTGTTTCAGGTAATTTTTTTAATATGTTTAAGTAGGCGTTTGTGTAATTTAAGGTAAAGTTTTTAGCACAGGTATAACATATTTTTGTCTTTATCCCTCGACCGAAAAGGTTCGACCGAAAAGGTTCGGGGGATAAAGCGATCAGCCTGGCGTCCGTCCGTATACGCAATCTTGTTGTTGTTGTTGTTGTTTCCAGTTTCCCCGTGTCGCGGGTCGTCAGCTGGTGGGGTCCCAGGGAACTAATCCATTCTGGCACTACACCTTAGCCGTTCGGTGCTACCCCCATTCCACGTTGCCGGTGAATGGGGAGACCACCGCTCGGCTCCAGCCCCGTCCGTCCGTGTCTATCGTAAGTCCGCTGCAGTCGATCCATTTTGTCTTCTACTCGACGTTATAATTTTTTGCTTGTCAATATGCCGAACCGTGTCAGAGCAGGAAAGGGTCAATTTTGATATTGGTATTTTTGTTTTTTATTTTTTTTATTTGATTTTTGTATATTTATGTAACGTATGTACATTTTTACATTGTTTGGTCTGTTTCCCCATCTTGTTGAGTGGTCTATTTTTTTAAGTATATATGCGGGCGGATGTGCTTACCCCGCCACGGACCTGTTTTGTTTGTTTTTCTTGTGCCTTAAAGGTGGCGTTGTCCGTTTTAGGGCAAGCCCACCCGCTCACAGTTGCTGGGGAGGACAGTTTTTGTACCTGCAAGATTAAGCTAGTGGTTTATATTTTGTGTCGTTGTTTTTTTTGTTTTTTTTTTTTTGTTTATCTGTACATACAATATGTAACATAATAACATGAAGTGCCGGCCTACGCCGTCTCGGGCTTGAACTCGTATTTATTTTGTTAATGAGTGACGTCTATCGCGGAGGATGTGCATATTAGGTCAATCCCCCTTTATGCATTTGCCGTTTTAAGTTAAGAAAAAGTGATGCCTTCCTCGACGTAGGATGCCGCACTCTGCGGGACCATAAGTGGGTCAGTCGCCATGTTTGCATATCATTAACGCATCCTATGTGAAGGAAGGCACCATAGGATGAAAGCGTATTCCTGCCTAGCCATTTGGAGGCCCGAGACAACGTTAGCCGATCTCCTTTGTGTTGTTGTCCTTTTTGGGACAAGCCCATCCGCCCACAGTTGCTGGGAAGGACAATTTTTGTACCTGCAAGGTTGTGCTTGAAGATTATATTTGTGTTTTGTTTCTTCTGTACTGTTACCTCCCTTCCATTATCTACCTTGGTAGATCATATGCATAGCTTCTAGGTTTATAACCACTCTCTGACAACTGCGTCAGGGAGTCGACTCTTTGGCTCAGGGGTAAGAGCAGTGGACTGTCACCCGAGCGGCCCGGGTTCGAATCCCACCATAGGCGGGGATTTTTTTCAGGCTATGCATCTTTCCTTTGTTACGGCTTTCAGGTCGTAAGATGGGGGCTCGTCCGAAATGCCAGAATTGGCTTGTGCCGAAGTTGGTATCCTTCACGTCATCATAAATGATGACTTCCTTGAAGAGGGGGTGTGTTACCTCCCTTCCATTATCTACCTTGGTAGATCATATGCATAGCTTCTAGGTTTATAACCACTCTCTGACAACTGCGTCAGGGAGTCGACTCTTTGGCTCAGGGGTAAGAGCAGTGGACTGTCACCCGAGCGGCCCGGGTTCGAATCCCACCATAGGCGGGGATTTTTTTCAGGCTATGCATCTTTCCTTTGTTACGGCTTTCAGGTCGTAAGAGTACATACAACATATAACATAGTAACATGGTGTGTTGGCTTCCGCCGTCTCGGGCCCAAATTCGTATTTATTTTAGTTAGTGGGTGACCTCTATCGCGGAGGATGTGGAAAGTAGGTCAGTCCCCTTTCATGCTTTTTCGTTTGAAGTTAAGAAAAGGCGATGCCCTCCTCGACGCAGGATGTCGTATTCTGTGGGACCGTAGGAGAGTCATTTTGTGTCGCCACGTTTGCATATCACTATCGCATCCTACGTGTAGGAAGGCATCATAGTAGAAATAAAAGTATTCTTGCCTAGCCGTTTGGGGGCCCGAGACAACGTTTGCCAATCTCTTTAGTCAAAGTGGTTAGTGCAAATTGTTATATAATCATGAAGGTCGCATACAAGCGTCCGCCAGCGCACGTGCGCAGTCGAGCGCTCCTATGCGATCTTGTTTTTAATGTTTTATATTTACACAAATAAAAATGTTTGAAATCGCTTTTTGAGAAAACTCTTCTTCTTCTTCTTCTAACTCCAGGTTTTTGATCTCTCTTTTCTATACTATCCTCTCTACTGTATTCCTATCCTACAACTATCGCTATATCTACCTATCTAGTGTGGTTGTATGTTGGTTTAGTTTCGCGTGGGTGGTTGTGTGTGTTAAAAGCCTTCCTTCAGGTCGCGCTAAGTCATGCCCTAGTTAATTAGTTAATTGCCCTTGTCTGTATTGATATGTGGCCATCTTGACCGTCTGTCTTTATTACGGTCATGGCGCAATTTGCTGTTTTTGGTGATTTTTATGTTATGCGACAAGGGCAGTACGGAGGGCTGTATGATATACCGGGTGAGATGCGGTTTTTCAGTCGTGGTGGTATGCAGAAGGCCCTTTTGAGGGCCCCCAGGTCATTCCGTTTGGGTAACCTTATAATGTACATCCTTTATGGAAAGCGAAAGTTGCGAAAAAATAAAGAAAAAGATGTGATAAGGCGTCTTGTTTCTTATTTCTGCCCCACTTTTCTGTATGCGTTCCTGAAGGAGAGGCTTTGTTTGCTTGTGTGCTGTTGTGCCGTTCTCCTTTGGGTTGTGTGGCTCTCGATCAGCCAGGATTTTGACGCAACGCTGCTCAGTGCCAAAGTCCTAAGACCGCAAACCCCAGCGTTACATCTCGTCCTGATTTCCCGTTTGCCTCACCCCCTCAGGAGGGGCTGGGCGACGGATTTTCCTTGTGGTGGGTCCATGCCCAGTCCCGGCGTGCTTTCGTGTGGTCCTCTTTCGGGCTTTGTGGCTCCCGATCAGCTAGGGCTTTGGTGCAGCGTTCATAAGTGCAAAGCCAGTGGGCCGCAACCACAACGCTACACCTTGTCTTAACTTCTCGCTTGGCACACCCCCTCTGGAGAGTGGGTCGGGGCCATGGATTTTCCTTGTGGTGAGTCCATGCCCCGTTCTGCTATGGTCTTCTCACAGTGATCCAGGGATCGCTGTCACCGATAGGCACTCCTTAGTGCAAAGCCGAGGCCGCAATCACAGCGCCTATCGTTGACTTTGTTCCCCTTTTCGCTGTGTGACGGCCGCCCTTTGATCACTACGGCCCTTTTTGGTTGGTAGCGTCTAAGGTGCGGTTCGAATATTTATTTTTACTGTTCTGAACTCTGGTCTCTAGAGATTTTGGTTTAAAGTATGTATTCTCGTACGGGGTGTGTTTTACGGTACAATGCGATTAATTTTAGTCTGCGCCCTAAGTTTTCCTATATACGCAATCTTGTGATGGCCATAACTTAAATACCCTTTGAGATATATTGGTGATACTTGGCATACTTGTACACAAGGTTGAGACGGCGTGTCATGCGTAAGAATGGTTTTTGAGCTATCTTCCCTTTCAATAAAATAGAATGACTATCTTGTGATCGCCATAACTCCTATACCCTGCAAGGTATATTTATGATAGTTGGCATAATTGTAGACAAGGTTGAGATGGCGTGTCATGCGCAAGAACCACAGCTCTTGTTACCATGGTTTTAGAGTTATATCCCCTTCCAATAAAATGCTATGACTATCTCGTGATCACCATAACTCCAAAACCCTTCAAGATCTATTGACAATACTTGCCATAATTGTTCACATGGTTGAGAATGTGTGTAATGCGCTTTCTATTTGTGAAAAAATTTTCTGAAGGCAATATTGCCTTTTGGTCGGGGGATTTGCCAACCACTCTGATGTCTATTTTTTTTTAGAATCATAATTGATAATTAGCGAAAAAAAAAAAAAAAAAAAAAAAGATCTTAGTTACTTGTCATGCTGGCGGACTTCTAGAGATTGCGGACATACTCGAATCCATACATTCTAATGCTTATTTCGGAAGGTGAAAATTTTTAACATGGATTTAACGTCTTTTTATTTAATATTATTCGAAAATTAATAAACAAAAAAAAAAAAAAAAAAAAAAAACATGCGTTCTCGTCCAATTTTTACGTTGTTGGACATTTAGGGATGGCGGACACTTAGGGATGACCATATTGGGATCCCTTATCAAGATGCTTATTTCCGAAGGTATTCTTTTTTTAGCATAGGTTTAATTACTTCACCTTTTTCTTTATAAATCATTATTCATTATTAGCGGTAAGAACTATTTTCCAAGTTACTTGTCATGCTGGTGGACATCTAGAGATTGCGGACATATTCGGATCCATATATTGCAATGCTTATTTCCAAAGGTGAACATTTTTAACATAGGTTTAACGTTGAATTTGTCTTTTTATTTATCATTGATTGATTATTAACAATAAAAATGCTTTCTTAGTCAATTTTCATGTTGTCGGACATTTAGGGATGGCGGACACTTAGGGATGCATGGGTCATCCCTAAGTGTCCGACAAGAAAAAAAATGAAGTTAAATTTCGAATATTTTCGAGAAAAAAAGCGAAGTTTTCACTTAAAATGTCACAATTGATCATTCCCCACCGTTTCGGACATCTTCCCGAGAAACTAAGATTTTGTCATGCTGGCGGACATCTAAGGATGCGGTATATTCGGATCCATATATTGCAATGCTTATTTCCAAAGGTGAACATTTTTAACATAGGTTTAACGTTAAATTTGTCTTTTTATTTATCATTGATTGATTATTAACAATAAAAATGCTTTCTTAGTCAATTTTCATGTTGTCGGACATTTAGGGATGGCGGACACTTAGGGATGCATGGGGCACCCCGAAATGTCCGACAAGAAAAAATTGAAGTTAAATTTCGAATATTTCCAAAAAGAATTTTTTCGAAATTTTCACTTAAAATGTCATAATTGAACATTCCCCACCGTTTCCAACAATTTTGCGAGAAATTAAAATTTTGTCGGACACTTAGGGATGTCGGACGTTTAGGGATGCAACATACGTATACTCAGTAGAAAAGTGGGGATAGGTAAACTGACAAGCTCGATATGACAAAAGAAGTGTTGAGAAGGCCTTTAAACTCCAGTCTAATTTCTGATAGCACATTAAAGCAACTAAAGCTCTGTCGTCTATATCAGATTAACCCATTTTGTACCGACCGGAATTTGTCAACCTTATACATAGCACAAGTCCATTTCAAAATTTGATGGTGTGAAGTGTTTTCTAAATACATTTAAAAAATAAAAAAAAATGGCTGAACTTTTTGCAAAAAGAAGTTCCTGAATAAAAGCCGAGCTCGGTGGCGTCTGATCTGGGGCCTGCACTTTTTGCTATAACCCATTTTGTGGGATTCGGTACAAAATGGGTTAATGCACAACACTCACAAACTTTGGATAAACATATCTCTGACGCCCTAGGCGAGCAACTCACGTTATTTCAATATACACCGATACATCCTCAGTAATTTCAGAATAAGGAAAGTTGGTTTGTGTCGTTATTTTCTTACTTTAAGATTTAAACATGACAGAACGAAAGGAGCCTATACTCACATTATATTATATTATATTAAAACCATTACCACCCTAAAAATTGAAATTTTAAAAAATCCTGATAATTTTAATATTTCTGCACATAATATACATTGCGGCTACTCGGTAGAAACGCCTCGACGAGGCTGTTCAAACGAGAACAGTATAATAAGTCACATCTATACTATCAGCCAATGAGACTACATTGTATACTGTTTTCGTTCAAATTCACAAACTGGTAGGCAAACAGTATAGATCCTGATCAGATGGCTTTTTCAGAACTAATCTGGTCGGGATCTACACTGTTCGCAAAGTTAGGGGTTGTCGTGGACAGCAGGATAAAGTTTAATGCGATGTAAAAAAAAAATGGTTTGTGGTTTGTTTGTCATTATAAACTTCACTTTTTTGTCTATGTAATTAAGATAATCAAACAATCCATAAACTAACGTGGTCTTGCGTTAAGAAAAGGCAGTGGCTAGACGACCGGACCCGGTCTTTTAGTCTCTGAGTCTAGAACGCCGGACCCGGCATTCTAGACTTTGAGACTAAAAGACCGGGTCCGGTATTCTAGACAAGTCCATTACGGAAGGCTAGAATGCCGGGAATATAATATTTGGGTCCGGTATTCTAGACAAGTCCATTACGGAAGGCTAGAATGCCGGGAATATAATACTTGGGTCCGGTATTCTAGACAAGTCCATTACGGAAGGCTAGAATGCCGGGAATATAATATTTGGCAGTTATTATCGACCGAAAACAGAAAACAAATACATATGAAGAACTGATCTCATAATATTTCAGCCTAGGGTTCAGAGTCTTTTTCGATAGCTTTTTCTGAGCTTCAGAAATTGTTCTACTGTCGCGCTTCCAGAACTGAACATATTCTGCATTCTGATAGCGCTGAATGGCGCTTTCAAAGACAGAATAGTCTTCAAACGTTTGACCTATGTGCAGTCTATGAGCCATCATGAGGCAATGACAAACTTTCCATGGACAGTAAGTTGAGATAATTGCTTTGTTTGTTTGGAGTAGAAAATTACTACAATATTTAAAGTGTGTGATGTGTTGGCGGTGATAGTTCTTTAAACTTTTAGATGTCTTTGTGGTCGTTTGACCGCTCAATCAAATTACTAATTGTTTGTAGCACTCTGAACAGTAAAACAATAGGATTTTAAAGCGATATGAATTCTTTGAGGTCGTTTGACCGCTCAATCAGGTTAATGGTTGTTTGGAACACACCGTAATTATATTTTACAACCGCGACAAACAGGACAAACGCTGATTTATCACGTTCAATGTCCATCATATATTAATAATAATATTAATAATAATAATAATAATAACTATTATCATAATAATAAAAACCAATACATAAGTCATAAGTGTCCGTCCTGCATTAATAGTCGTTACATCTGGCCGTTACATCTAGAAAATTGCAGTTGCCGATATACATAAAACGAAAGTATTCTCCCCCTTCCATAATAGTGGAAAAGGTTTGTCCGGTTCTTCATATGTATTTGTTTTCTGTTTTCGGTCGATTATAACTGCCAAATATTATAATTCCCGGCATTCTAGCCTTCCGTAATGGACTTGTCTAGAAAACCGGACCCGGTCTTTTAGTCTCAGAGTCTAGAATGCCGGGGAAGTGAAGTGGCTAGACGACCGGACCCGGTCTTTTAGTCTCTGAGTTTTTTTTTAGAAAATTGCAGTTGCCGATATACATAAAACGAAAGTATTCTCCCCCTTCCATAATAGTGGAAAAGGTTTGTCCGGTTCTTCATATGTATTTGTTTTCTGTTTTCGGTCGATTATAACTGCCAAATATTATAATTCCCGGCATTCTAGCCTTCCGTAATGGACTTGTCTAGAAAACCGGACCCGGTCTTTTAGTCTCAGAGTCTAGAATGCCGGGTCCGGCGTTCTAGACTCAGAGACTAAAAGACCGGGTCCGGTCGTCTAGCCACTTCCTTAAGAAAAAGTGTTGAGAAGGCCTTTAAACTACAGTCTAATTTCTGATACTACACTAGGATGTGCTAATTAAAGCATATCAGTTTAACCCATTTTGTACCGACCGGAATTTGTCAGCCTTATACATGTATATAGCACAAGTCCATTTCAAAATTTGATGGTGTGAAGTGTTTTCTAAATATATTTAAAAAATAAAAAAATGGCTGATTTTTTTTTTTTTTTTTTTTTGCAAAAAGAAGTTCCTGAACAAAGGCCGAGCTCGGTGGCGTCTGATCTGGGCCTGCACTTTTTGCTATAACCCGTTTTGTGGGATTCGGTACAAAATGAGTTAATACGCAACATTCACAAACTTTGGATAAACATATCTCGGACGCCCTAGGCGAGCAACTCACGTTATTTCAATATACACCGATACATCTTTAGTCATTTCAGAATAAAGAAAGTGGGTTTGTGTCGTAATTTTCTTACTTAAAGATTTAAACAAGACACAACGAAAGTAGCCTATACTCCCATTATATTATATTATATTAAAACTTTTACCACCCTGAAATTGAAATTTTCAGATTAAAAAATCCTGATAATTTTAATATTTCTGCACATAACATACATTGTAGATACTCGGTAGAAACGCCTCTACGAGGCTGTTCAAACGAGAATAATATAATAAGTCACATCTATACTATCAGCCAATCAGACTACATTGTGTACTGTTTTCGTTCAAATTCACAAACTGGTACACAAACCGTATAGATCCTGATCAGATGGCTTCTTTAGAACTAATCTGATCTGGATCTACACTGTTTGCAATATTAGGGGTTGTCGTGAACACCAGGATAAGGGTTAATGCAGTGTGGTTTAGTTTATACTAATTTATTTTAGTTCGATTGCGATGAAAGCTTTAAGCTTATTGAATCGCTCTCGAACACTCATTCCGGGTGTTTTCACGCGCGCGAGAGAGAGAGGCAGTGGCTTTTAGACCACTGCTACCCATTTACACCTGGGTGGAGTGGGGCAGTGTCAATACGTGTCTTGCCCAAGGACACATCTCGATACCGGTGGCGGATTCGAACGCGCAACCTCTCGATTATGAGTCGAACGCGCTAACCACTGCGCTATCGAGGCTGACACAATGTGGTTTGTTTGTCATTATAAACCTCACTTTTTTCTATGCAATTAAGATATTCAATCAGTCCATAAAACTAACGTGGTCTTGCGCGGTATATCACGCCCCCGACCCCACCCCGTCACACACACACCTTTTGACATAAACGATCAATTTCATAGCATAGCTTCCGGGTGAACCATTGTGTATTGTTCATTTAAAAATGACAACATCGTATATTATAGTTTAAGGGAGTAGGTGCGGGAAAGAAACATAGCTTCTGAAACGATTGCACAATTGAGATATTTTGCCAAATTTAATATTTTATTTCGGCTAAGCCCAGAGAAGATTAAAATTAATTAATGAGACAAAGAAAAGAACCACTATGTTTGGACTTCATAAGAGAAAAATAACACGATCCGGACGAAATATTCTTACTTCTTATGTATGACTTTTAGCCACGAACCATAAATTCAGGGTGCTCATTTTTCTTATTTCTTCTCTAAAGTATAGATTGTGGGTACTCGTTAGAAGCGCCTCGCAGAGGAAGTTCTATCGCGTACCCACAAAGTATATGTATAAGAAAAACATCATATTTTTTCTTACAATTGCTGGTTTTGACCGTGAAATTTACAGTGTATTTGAATAGGCGTGTTTTCGTAATGATGGGAATATGCATCGTATTATATGAATTATAACTTATCGAGAACACTAAAGTTTTCTAAACACATGAATTAAAACACTGCATCTACAGGACTGGAGTAAAATCTAACAAACATTACCTAAACATGCCTATTCAAATGTAGATTGAAAATTTTACCGTCAAAAACTGAAAATTATTTGATCCTCACAAACAATTATTGTCTTATTTCTGCTAAAAACATAGATTGTGTTTACTCGTTAGAACCGACTCAGTAAGGCGATTTTAACAAGTACCCACAATCTTAATTTTGAGCAGAAATGAGATAAAATAATAATAAAAAAAAAACTTTTGAGCTTAAAATCATACGTTTGACTGTTCTATCGAGTCATCATCGTCATTCTAACGAGTCATTTAATCTATAATTAAGAGCAGAAATAAGAAAGAACTTTTTCTTAAATTGTTGTAAGTTGGCCGTGAAAATTACAATGTATTTGTATAAGCGCGTTTTCGTAATGGTGGAAATATACATCGTATCCTTCAAGTTTTCTAATTAAGCAGTTAGTAGTTTTCCTAGGCGAAAATATAATTAAAGCAAATCTTAAAACAAGCTTCAAAAGGTTGCAAATTAAAAACATAATTTTACATTATCAAAAATAAATAAATAAGTTATGAGTGCAAAGTTTTAATTATGGATGTATATTTGTTTTCTTAAAGCAAAATATTCTTTCTAATTCTATCAATAATATTATCCATATTGATACCGATTTTCAATTCTTATAACTTCTTTTGCTATTCATTCTAATATCCTGTGTATACAAGCACTGCGTCTGTGTAATCTTTACACATTTGTGATCCGAAACTTCAAATATAGCTATTTTTCTACAACCTGTGGGCCACTTTTAATAAACTGTTTTTCTAAATTTTTTACCACATGAATATAGAAATTAAATAGATTTTTCTAGTGAGAGGTTAAAGCGCACGGAGAAATTTTAACAAATATGACTTTTGAGCCTTTGAATTAAGGCTATTTTTCATTTTTGTTGTAAAATACAAAGACTTAATAGGGAAATACCCCAGTGGCATTCATTAGAATCTGGGCCACTTAAAAATTTATTTGATTTCAACAAATTTGGTACCAAAATGAAGCAGATACATTTTTCTATCAAATGCGAGGTTATAATAATATCTTGTAGAAATTAAAATAAAAGATTTTATTAGTTAAATGACGGGCTCCTATATAACTCTATACATTTTCCTAGTATTACCTGTATAAAAACTAGCGACTGGCTGTGACGTCACAGAAGTGACAGATAAGTGTGGATTAGTACCTGTAGTACGAGTATTCCTGCTTATGGTTGGTGCTCGTTAGAACCGCCTACGAGTACCCACAACCTATGTCTTGGCGTAAAAATAATTATATCTCCAATTGATGAAAAATTGTGATATTATGCTTATTTATACTCAAAACATAGGTTGTTGGTGCTGTTTGAATGAGGCGGTTCTAACGAGTACCAACAAACTATGTCTTGGAGCAGATTTAAGAAAAATAATCTATACCCCACTTAACCCTAGTTTTTCTCTATATAAAGAGGGCTTGTTCACGCGATGCTGTCCCGCTGATTTGCTAAATCTCTTTGCAATGCATAGTATGCGTCATATGCAGACTCACTGTTATGCCTATGATAGAAGGAACATGAATTAGTATGTCATACTTACTCTGTAATTGAAACTCTGGAAATGAATTAAAACAGGATCGTTGTTAGGATTGTCAATGTGATAGTACTGTATTTCTTTGTAACTATGGTAGTAGTTGTAATCTCGTATTACTCCAATGCGACCACTAAAGGTTTGGAAGTTTGTCCTTACGCTAGGAGTTGTAGTAGCCGTATAGCCTGCGCACATGGAAACAAAGATTGCCAATAAAGATCATGACGTCTGATTGCATGCCGTCAAATAGAGAATACCAGGTGAGTGTCTTTTGATATCAAGTTTATCAGGCAAGGCTTCGAGGACGCTTGTAGAATCGCGAGGCTTGCCGAGCGATTCTACATGCGTTCTCGAAGCCGAGCCTGATAAACTTGATATCAAATGACAGGAATCTGGTATTCTATTTATCAGTTTATCCCAATATACACTTACATTTTTGCCATTTTTTTCAGTTTTGCCAGTTCTAAGAAGTGCAATGTCACGCTGACCTGATAAAGCTCACTTGTCCTGAGACAGCAGATGTTTATCAGGTCAATGTGCTGCAATGCAATTAATATAGGAGGTGACTGATAAAACAAAATCTCTGATTACACATGTAAGTTTTGATTATATATTATGAAATATCCGGCACAAGCTCATGTGGCTTAATTTTGTTTTGTTTGATTTAGTTTATACTAATTTATTTTTAGTTCGATTGCGATGGAAGCTTCAAGCTTATTTAATCGCTCTCGAACACTCATTCCGGATGTTTTCACGCGCGCGCGAGAAAGCCAGTGACTATTACACCACTGCTACCCGTTTACACCTGGGTAGAGTGAGACAGTGTCATTAAGTGTCTTGCCCAAGGACACAGCTTGATACCGGGTGCCGGATTCGAACGTACGACCTCTCGCTCATGAGTCGAACGCGTTAACCATTGCGCTATCGAGGCTGACTGTTTGATTTGATATTTAACGTCCCCGTTAACACTATTTAGGTCATTTTGGAGACGTTGCTTCCAAGTTTGTGGGACTTTTACCCGACATTGAGATGAAATAACATCTCAAGCCCTGTCGCCCAATGAAACCAATAGGGTTTACAAGCATGGACGGTTCTACACGCACTGCTTTGCCTGGACAGGCTTAGATCCATCTACCAAAGTACAACCAAACTGCCTCAGTACAAATACCAATCTGACTGTATCTCTACTACTACCCATTTTGTTCCAGCTGCAACATCTTACTCTCAACGGAAATTTCTTGACGGTTTCTCCTGTCTTATATAAAGACGCCGGCCATAGTCTGGCGATTTTGATGTGACAAATAAACCCCACAAAAAAAAAAAAAAAAAAAAACAACACAAGAGGGTCCAGAGGGCCCAGTTTCGCTCACCTGAGTGTCACTGTCTCTAGTACATTCTATTTGCAGCTCTGGCGGCCATCTTATACGTCAGAGTAAAACAATTATAGCTATTTTGGTAGGGAGTCACCTAGGCAACATTCCTGTGAAGTTTGAATCAAATTGGCCCAAGGGTTTAGGAAGAGTTTGCGTTTGAAGCAAATTTACAATGTTTTCTATTTTCAGACCTTGTGGCCTTTTTGTTCATTAGAGCGGGATCGTTTTAGCTATTTTGGTAGAGGGTTATCTATATATGAAACTGGCCCAAGGGTACAGGAGGAGTTGTCGTTTGAAGATTTTTTTTTTTCATTTTTAGCTCTGGCGACAATCTTGTTTGTGAGAGAAAAACGATTTTACCTATTTTGGTAGAGAGTCTCCATGTCATCCAAAGGACAACCAAGGCAACATTCCTGTGAAGTTTGAATCCAATTGGCCCAAGGGATTAGGAGGAGTTTGCGTTCGAAGCAAATTTACGATATTTTTTCTATTTTTAGCTCTGGCAGCTATGTTGTTCATCCGAGCAAAGATCGTTTAAGCTATTACGGTAGAAGATCATCCAAGCATTATTCCTGTGAAGTTTGAATGCAACTGGCCCAAGGGTAGAGGAGGAGTTGACGTTTTAAGATTTTTTCTATTTTCAGCTCTGGCGCCCATCTTGTTTGTCAGAGCGGAAAGATTTTAGATTTTTGATATGGAGTCGTCTATGAAACATTCCTATGAAGTTTGTATCAAAATGACCCAAGGGTTTAGGAGGAGTTTGTGTTTGAAGCAAATTTACGATGTTTTTTAATTTTTAGCTATGACGGCCATTTTGCTCATCAGTGCAGAACTGTTTTAGCTATTTTGGTAGAAGGTCACCTAAGCAACATTCCCCTGATGTTTGAATGAAATTGGCCCACGTGTACAGGATAAGTTGTCTTTTGAAGTTTTTATTTCTATTTTCAGCTCTGGTGGCCATCTTATTCAGCAGAGCAGAACGATTTTAGCTATTTTGGTAGGGAGTCACCTAGGCAACATTCCTTTAAATCAAACTGGCTCAAGGGTTAAGGAGGAGTTCGCATTTGAAGCAAATCTACGATGTTTTTCTCTTTTTCTATGGTGGCCATTTTGTTCATCGGAGCAGAACCATTTTAGCTATTTTGGTAGCGGGTCACCTGAGCAACATTCCTACAGGAGGAGTTGTCGTTCAAAGATTTTTTTTTCATTTTTCGCTCTGGTGGCCATCTTGTTCGTCAGAGCGGAGCGGTTTTAACTATTTGGTAGGGAGTCACCTAAGCAACTTTTCTGTGAAGTTTGAATTAAATTGGCCCAAGGGTACAGTAGGGGTTGGCGTTTGAAGATTTTTCTATTTTTATCTCTTACAGCCATCTTGTTCATTGGAACAGAACGATTTTTGTTGCTACTTTGGTAGGGAGCCACCCAGGTAACATTCCTGTGAAGTTTGAATCAAATTGTCCAAAGGGTTTAGGAGAAGTTCGCGTTTGAAGCCAATTTACGATGTTTTTCTATTTTAGCTCTGGCGGCCATTTTGCTCACTGAAGCGGAACCGTTTTAGCTAGTTTGGTAAAAGGTCACCTAAGCAACGTTTCTGTGAAGATTGAATGAAATTGGCCCAAGGGTACAGTAGAAGTTGATGTTTAAATTGTTTTCCTTTATTAGCTCTGGCGGCCATCTTGTTCACGGAGCGGAATGATTTTAGCTATTTGGTAGGAAGCCACCCAGGCAACATTCCTGTGAGGTGGCCATCTTATTCATCAGAGCAGAACGAGCTAGCTATTTTGGTAGGGAGTCACCTAGGCAACATTCCTGTGAGGTTTGAATCAAATTGGCCCAAGGGTTTAGGAGGAGTTTGCATTAAAATCAAATTGTTGACGACGCACACCGCACGACGCACAACGGACGACGGACATTCACAGATCACAATACCTCACCATGAGCACTTCATTGTCATTAGTAAGAACAACAACTGTGGGTTCTCTGGTATTTATTTGCGTTAGCTCCCCTGACATTAAAACTTATATGCATTGGATGATCCGATTCGCACCATTTTGGCTCGGCAGGCTTTTTTCTTCTAAGCGGTTTACCAGTACTGATGTGCGACCTGTTACAGTTCTGCGTGGAAGCACCATGCAGCCAAATCCATTTCTCCAAACCCCGATGGGCGAGGGCCCAGTCTATTGATGGTTCTTTATTAAATTGTATGTTGGGTAAAGAAGGCATGCCATGAACAAAAACATCACTAGGTACCATGGCGGTTAGGTTTATAACTCTTGTAGAATAAAATCCAACACCCTTTGTGATATATTTATGATACTTGGTACAATTGTTCACCAAGTTGAGAAAGTGTTTCATGTGCTAGAACCACAACACTGGGTGCCAAGGTATTTGAGTCATCTCTTGTGAAAATATAACTTTGTGATCTCTATGGCTCGGAAACCCTTTGAGATATAGCGGATCTTACATGAGTGTTTATGTATTATTGAATTCATTGGACGAGTTGAGATAAAGGGATAAAATGCGAGGCTTTGCCGAGCATTTTATCCCTTTTCCTAAACAAGTTTAATAAATTCAATAATACATGAGCACGAATGCAAGATTCTATTTATCATATGACATTTAAACTTTGTGATCTCTATGGCTCGGAAACCCTTTGAGATATAGCGGATCTTACATGAGTGTTTATGTATTATTGAATTCATTGGACGAGTTGAGATAAAGGGATAAAATGCGAGGCTTTGCCGAGCATTTTATCCCTTTTCCTAAACAAGTTTAATAAATTCAATAATACATGAGCACGAATGCAAGATTCTATTTATCATATGACATTTAAAACGAATTTGATTCACGATTGTTTTACAAAAATGCCAATATTCTGCCATTAGTAAACGCGACGTCGTAAAGGAAGTCGTACATGCAACGTTACGAGGCGCTTCTAACTAATTTGCATATTCAATCCACTAGTGGATTATCGAATTTATTACATGACGTTATTACATTCTCAGACGCGACGTCATATGATAAATATCGATAGTACCTCGTTGAGTAAGAGTAAAGGTTGAAATAATGATGAGTTTTTATGAATTTAAAACAGATAGTTCATCTAGCATTCTCTAAGTACACCTAGTGAAACTTAAGCTTTTTCAAATATGCATTGGATTTCACAAATCTTGAACTAGATTTCAATAAATATTTTGAGATTTTTATCGCAGATTTTTATCCATTAGCCACAGGTGTTCTTACGTACGTACACCATCAGTTCAGTAATCTATGCTATTCGCCTTCCCTGGCTTTGTAGGTAAGAGCTCTGACTCTTAATCGTTAGGTTTATCCATTACAAAAACACCCAAATATAATTCTGACCCCCTTAACACCCACTTATATATAGTAAAGCTATACAGTGGTATACAGAATTTCTTTCTTTCTGCTCAGAATTATAGATTGCGAGTACTCATTAGAACCGCCTCACAGAGGCGGTTATAACGTGTTCTCAAAATCTAGGTCTTGAGCAGAAATATGAAAAATATCAGAATTTTTAGCTCATCAGAGCCGAAGGCTCCGGGGAGCTTATAGGATAGGCAGTTCATACCGGACTTATACGGACATCACCTTTCTCAGCTGTGCTGAAAATCAAGGGAATTAACGCGAACAAGACAGAAAATAAATGGTTATCTCCCCAAAGACTCGACTACCTGCTGTGCAAATTGCCTCAGGCAAATTGTAAATCGTACATTTTTAGGACCGCTTTTTATATACTATATAGGTGACTGTTTTAATTTAAGAAAGAGGAGGTTGTGTTATGGTGTATCTTGAAAAAAAAAAAATGAATGAAAAAGAATAAGCATAGATGATGTATTATATATGATTGCAAATAATATCTTCCAGTGTCAAATATATCAATTGTATTTAGCAACATTTGTTTGATTTGAGGTTTAACGTCCCCGTCAACACTGTAAAGGTCATTTTGGAGACGTTGCTTCCAATTTTGTGGGACTTTTACCCGACATTGAGATGAAATGACATCTCAAGCCCCGTCGCCCAATGAAACCAATAGGGTTTATTAGCATGGACGGTCCGCCTCGTACCGCTGTTCCTGGACAGGCTTAGATCCTCTAAGGGGTTTACCAGTACTAGTGTGCAGGCAGGATTCAGCTCTGCGTGGAAGCATCATGCAGCCCATATATTTCTTCCAGCCCCTATGGGCGGGTGCCAGTATTTAGCAACATAAATCAGTCTGAAATACATAAATGTACAAGCCAACAGTGTAAAATGCAACAAGGTTTTGAACATTTTATAATGTGCAACATAAATTTTCAAGAATTGCTGAAATGAAACATTATACAAAATAAGATAAAATAAAATAAAACAAAAAATAAAACGATCAGTAGCGTATGCTCAAGAAACGCAAAGTTGTTAAACACAACATGACTAGGCCGACGAAAATGATCTAATTATCAATTTCTTTTTATTATTTTTTTTTTTTCAAAATATTTTTGTTGTTAATTCTAAGCCCAAATGATGTTCCATATCACTTGTGAATCGTCTGCAGCAAACGATTCACGTGAAATGCCAAGCCTTATTCGCGTTGGAAATTAAGAAAAAAATATTTGAAAGTGTCTTCTGCTACTGATTCCCAGAGCTTGGAAGATAGTATTGTTCGGTAGCCGGACAAAATCCCCCCGGACATAATCCCCCCCCCGGACAAAATCCCCCCTTTTTGTAAAGGCGGACAAAATCCCCCTCGGACAAAATCCCCCGGACAACCCCCCCCCCTCGCTGTATGTCAGGTTGGACAAAATCCCCCCCTCAACCCGGAAAAAATCACCCTTGCTCTAAATTGTTCTAGTTAATTATCCTTCCACTACCCAAAATCTATGTTTTTGAGCAGAAATTTGAAAAATATTGGAATCTGTTATTGGAATATGTCAATTTTACTGATCATGCCAGACATAATCCTAATGGGTTGAGAGTTCCATAAAACCCCAAAGCACACATGTACAATTACAAAATGTTAATACAAGTATGTCCTTTTTACTTTGATCTTACAAGCAACGTCTCCAAAATGACCTATACAGTGTTGACGGGCAATAATTTTTCCATGAGCACCAATATAGCTTTGATAGTACTGCACCAAATCGGATATGGAATCTGCAGTTTTCAAAACGACGGACTGATTTTCAAAAACCAGTAATTCTGCATGTGGAGGTGTGCGGGATACTGTCCACCTTTATAAACAGCAGGGGGACTATGTCCGGGGGGGGGGGGGGGATTTTGTCCAGGGGCGATTTTGTCCACCTGAACAAATGTTTGTGTGGGGGGGGGGGGGGGATTTTGTCCGCCTTTACAAAAAGGGGGATTTTGTCCGGGGGGGGATTATGTCTGGGGGGATTTTGTCCTGGAATCTATTGTTCATGTTGCTATTACATTAAATCATATTTAGCCGATCAATCGAAGACGCAAGCTGTGTGAAATTATTCATCGGGTCTCTGTATGTAGCAGAATCTCATCTCCCCTCAGGCGAATTAAACAGACTCGGACCAGACTGCGTGTATTCGACAACTGATCCCAGTCTTTGTTTATTGCACACAAAAAGGTCATAATATTGAGCCGGAACCCATGATTTAGTTTTTGCTTGCTTTGACAGTCCAGTGACTCAGATCAGACTGCACCCGTTCGTATTCCTCTATCCGATTCGCGTTTGGCAAGAGCACCAGGATAATATAAATCAATGCTAGATAAACAACCCAGTTGATTGCTGTCTATCTTCTTCTTCTTCTGATCTGTATAAGCCTCCTCTCAATAGGAGCACCCCCGAACACGGGGTAGGATTGGACGTAAATGTGGGGCCACTAAAATCTAAACTGTACAACCCCGGTCAAGACAGAGTTCGCAGCATATCACCGACAACCATCATTTTTTTTAAGTTCGTGTTAAGCTCAGACGTTTTATGTGAAGTTTATAACATAGATTACGTGACAGTCTTTCTATTCTTTCCAGCACTTCTTTATCACTGAATATGTGAGTGAATCTCGTACAGTCAATTATGAGTTGAACCAAGTTTTCAGACGTGGAGAATGTTTGTTTCCATGTAACTGGACCAATATGATTAACTACGGCATTCTTCATAGCTTTGTAGGGTTCTTTTCTATCCTCTCTAAGCAGTGGACAGTTTATGAGCATATGTGTGATATCTTCGTCTTGTTGCTGACAGAGTTTACAGGTGGGATCTTCCTGGTACTGGCTGAACGTATGTACATTCTTCTGAAGTATGTAGGTTCCTGTTAACATCCTCGCCTTGGTCACAGCTTTACGAACGTCGATAACCGAATTCTCTGTTGTTGACCAAACTGGATGAACGCTGCCCCCCCAATATGCTACCGACCGCTAGAAAGCGAAGGGTAGACTTACTACAGGAGTCTCGAACCACCGAATCTGTCCAGTACTTAGTCACCGTCTTGTTGATCATCATTTTCCATTCATCCTTTGTGGGAAGGTTCTGTTTCAGAGCGATAATATCGGGGAGTTCATATAACTGTAACACTTGTAGGATTTGATAGAAGAAACTGTCTTTGTTATCAAAATTCACAGATACTTGTCGATCTAGGATCTCCTTAATTCTACTATTATCAGAACTCAGAATGGCGTGAAACAGTGAAAGCTGTCTCTTATGAATTTCTGCTTCAATTGGTATTGCTCCAAGAAGTAGGTAGACTGCTGCTGTAGCCGTTCTCTCCGGTAGTGACTGAATAATCCTCAGACTATTTTTATGGAATTTCTCTACGGTAGATATTTGTGACTTTTTCAAGGGTAAGACTTCCAATCCGTATAGAAGCCGCGGAAGTACGTATGTCCTGTAAATCTGGTAAGATGTAGCAGGGTTGAGCCCATTAGTTCCATGATAGCCAGAGTTAATAAGTGCATATTTTGTTCTCCTTGCTAATTTTATTCTATTGTCAATATTAATATCACATTCACTGGAAACAGTTCTTTTCAGCCCCAGGTGGGTCGTATTATCGGATGATGTTATTTGATTGTCACCAAGAGTCCAGACATATTCAGAGCTGCCTTTCGCTGCACTGTATTCAACAACCTTAGTTTTTACTGGATGAATCTTGTAGTGATGCTGTTGAGAATATCGGTGGCCCACGTGTAGCATAATCTGTAGAACCTCTTGAGTAGGTGACAAGTATGCCATATCGTCGGCAACAGCTGTAGCACCTATATAAATGTTCCCTAGTGTAAATCCGAGAGCATGTTTTTCAAGTTCAAGTAATTGGTCTTCAACGAATATCTTATACAAATATGTGGACAGTACTCCTCCTTGTCTCACTCCCTGTTTCAGTTCAAAGCTTTCACTAAACGAACCTAGCCATTTCACTCTAGTAGACAGACCGTTATACAGTTCCTTTATGATTAACCAGTATGTAGGACATATACTTCTGTCAAGTAGTTTATCAAACAGGATTGTATGTTGTACTACGTCGAAGGCCGACTGCACGTCTAGTGTAGCGAAGAATAGGGTTGACTTAGAACGTTTTGCTTCCGCCTTAGCTTCCGTTATGAGGAGACTGGACATTAAGGGAGATAGTCCTTTGGTAAATCCGAACTGTAATTCCGTTTGATTTTCAAAATTCAGTTTTTCTAGCAGTGAGTATTCAAACAGCTTTCCTAGGACTGCAGTTACAGTTATTCCTCTGTAGCTATTCACAAGACATGGATCCTTATCTTTCTTTATCACAGGGGTTAATATTCCGGTTTTAAAAGCCGCGGGAACTGTCTTTGTTTCAAGTATTTGGTTGAATAACGGAGTAATGGTTTCAGATACAGTGTCCTTTGCCATTTTCAAGTGTTCTGCACAGAGACCATATTAATCAGGAGATTTGCCACTATTCAATTTCTGTATGCTAGACTCAATATCCGAGACCGTGAATGTAATTTCATTCATACATGTACTTTCTTCTTTCAGGTACTGTTCAACAACTTTCTGCCTTACTGAGCATAAATTCAGATATGAATTTTCATATTCGCTTTCTTTCGGAACAGACAAGCCCTCGTAGTACTTTGCAAAAGCTGCACACTGTTCTTCAGTCGAATAACAGTCACGATCCCCAACCTTGAGACACTGAGTAGAAGTTCCTGAAGCTTTATTTCTCTTAATAAGTTGATAAAATTGTTTTGAGGTAGGTTTTGACATTAATTGTTCATATAGCAACTTCCGATCCATAGCGTGTTCATAGCGCTGTTGACTTCTCAATGTTTTCTTTTCAGATTTTAACTGTATATGGTATATATGGTTTGTTTCTTTGCCTGCTGCTTTCCATTTTGAGTGTAACTGTTTACAAGTTTTCAATGACTGTTTAACTTTGGGTGAAGCTTTCCATTTAGGTCCCTTCAATCCTACAGTTTTCTTTGGAACAGAACGATTTGAAGCTTGTATGAGACTTTCAGTAAGAACAGACACCTGGTGATCTATAGAGTCTTTCTGATTTAACGGTTCAGAGTTGGACACTAATTGTCTATATGCCTGCTTATCGGCTCTATCCCAGTTCAACTTGTAGACTTTTTTCTGTCTTTGATTTACTGACTGACTTACATGGGGAATAGTAATGTTCAGGTTCATAGTCACGGAAACATGTGCCGACGAAGATATTGGTGATTTATCCAAGATCATATAAGATGAAATTAGCTGACTGTCTTGTACTAATATATAGTCTATTTGGGACGAAGATGTTCCGGCATGGTGATAAAATGTTGATGTGGTACCACCCGAATTTCCTGTGGTCAAGTGGAGTTCTTTTACAAATTTCCTGAGAGAACGGTCATGTTTGTTTGATCTAGTTTCTAACAAGGTTCCATTAAGGTCGCCACACAGGATGACTTCATAACTTCCTTGATATTTTTCAAATATGGAATATATAATGTCCAGGCACTCCGTATATTCGGAGTGTGATCCGGTATCATGCGTTGGCATATAGGCATTAATAAGACAAATTGGTTTAGATGCAGAAATCGTTACCGCGACGATCCTTTCATTACCTTCCTCAAGTCTTTTCACTTTGCTGGCCCATAGCTGAGGCCATAAAATGGCTACGCCTCCCCTTCCTCTAGGTAACTTAAATCCAGATAAAGGTTCCAAATAGTCATGGCAACGTATGTGATATGACATTGTGGGTAGGATTGATTGTAGGAAATTCTTTTCAAAATCCCATAAAAAATGTTCTTGGATACATATGACAGTATTTTCCTGCTGGAGTGACTGTAAATATACGGTGTTGGATTTTATTCCTTCAATATTACAAGTAGTAATGGTTATTGTCTCTTTGTTAGGTTTACGATCTCTTGCTGTAGAGATGGACAGTCTGGGGGTATTTCCTTGAGGCTCGGGATCCGAAAAGGAGTACTCTCTAGCTTGTCGTGTGAGATTGTTTCAGCCAGACAATCGTCATCGGTACCATTGGTTTGACGGACAGTAGAGGTCTTCTCTCCGGTTGGCATATTGTCGACGACACCCATTTTATTGCCCTGACTACATGTGTCCGAACCTTCACTCTTATTGTGAATCTCATTGGGGGGACAAGGCTGCTTACAATGATCCACATCCTGTATAGAGGAGGGTGGATGAGTAGCAGGGGCTTGCTGAGTAGCTGTGATCAGGTCCTCGGACTGAATATGCGTAGAGGGACTTAACAAAGGCTGAATGGATTCGTGGAGTGATGCATGTACATCAACCAGGGAATTCACTACGTTGCCGTCATTAACACTGATAGGAGACATTACCTGGGGATGACTCTCACTGAGACTAATGACACTAATCGGGGATACAGCTCGTGGGATGCTCCCAAGTATAGGAGGGTTTAATTCATCTGTTGTATGTTGCCTGAGGGGAACAGCAGTATGTTGGGGTATCTGGGGTCTCATCTCTGACCTGAGTTCAGTTCGGTGCATCGCACCAGCCAGACGGGCCGCCCGGGGGGGACGGACCGGCATAGACACATGATGTTGTTGTTGTACAGGCAGACAGGGCTGGGCACAATGTGGGGGCTGGGCACCAGGTGGCACTCCAATGTTAGGATGTATCGGCACACCAAATCCCATCTGAAGGCCAGCAGGGTTGGGAAAACCTTGGGGCGCATATGAGTTAGCATGAGGGATAAAGGTGGGGGGTTGATACAGTCTTGACTGGGGAATGGACTGTATATAACTAGGTGGTGGAGCATTTGGTACACCTATAAACGCAGAGGGTGCCATACCCACGTATGGGAAGGGTGGGATCCCTACTCGGTCAGGTAAGAATTGGGGGTTAGCGGGTTGATACCCGTAAGGGGGAGCAAACAAATTTGGTCCAAAAGGATGTGTATACCCCGGATGACCTGGCGGTACCTGGTGGCTATTATCCCTTTTAATTTTCTGGTTGATATTCATTTGCAGAGCCAACTGAGTGTTGACTGCGGTGCTAATGCACATGTTCTGTATCACCTGGTGCTCAAGCATCCTCAACCTGCCCTCCATCTGATCATATTTAAGCTGTTGGAGTATATTTAAGGACTCAGGAAGAGTGTTTTGAGGGGCTTTATCATTTGACCTTGCATTCGCATTTGTTGTGTTATTGACAGAGGACCCCCCCCCCCCCCCCCCAAGACTCCACAAGCCTTAGATGAGTCAAGGACATTCTTTAATTGTTTAATTTCGTTCTCTAAATCGAGAATTCTGGTCTTTTGAGCAATCAAGATACTACTCTCGTTCCCAGGCCTACCAGTGGCAGAGCTTGGATCTGCTCTACCCCTGGGAGCCCTACCTTGCTTCTTTGGAGGAGGCTTCTGTCGTCTCGGTGAAAGGGACACGATTCCGTCATCAACTGGAGAGTTTACTTGCATGGCATGTTCGGATCTAGCGCTAATGGTAGGACCTGAGTGGGGTACATTTGGAGGAATTCTGGTATTCTCTATGATTGGTCTGTCAATTGACATGTCAGAAGGGGTCACCTGATTTTGGCCAGCATTATAATCATGCTGAGAGGATGGGTTTGGACCTTGGGTCTGAACAGGAGATTTCAATAAGGTTTCGGTATCAGACGTAGCCCTGGGGACTTGTCGGTTTACACAGGCCTCGACCACTTGAACTTCTGCTTGCGCCAGTGGAGATCCTCCTTGGGTGCAGGTAGTGGTGTCCTGGGACTGATTCAGTTCCTGGGCCGTCTGACTAGTATCATACAGCATGTCGTCGCTACATTGGTTGCAGACATATTCAGTATCTCTGAAGGTTTCAGACACTATCTGAGGACTCAGGTTCACACATGGGTAATGGTACCAAGCGTCACATTCAATGCAGCCCACTCCTTCCGTTGATACTTCATCTTCACATATTGGACAGAAGGCCAATCGTCTGACGTCGGGATCATCTGGTTCATCAACTTCAGATGTTTGGGTCTCACCCGATGCCAACGGCTCATTTCCCTCTGGAGTGTGCTCGTATTCAATAGCTGCTTGGATTATGGATGATTTTGAGATAGATTTCAAAGAGTTCAGTTGATTAGCAATAGTGGCATTAGCCACATCTAAATGTGGGTACTCACTCTTGATAACGTGACAGAGTTTATCAAATATACTATTTATAAAAACATCAACCTTGCTGCCATTAACAGTCACTGTATTAGTTGTGTGGTAAAAATTGATTGTAAATTTAGCTAAATTTCCAACAGCTCCGTTCTGCTTTCAGGCATGTGTCTGTGTTCATTTCAGAATAGTCCAATCCAATCTGAGTCTGAATAGCATATTGACCTATCAGTTCAGGTGATTGCAGTATATTTTTTATTTCATTTTTCGCAAGTTCATATGCCGCAGTACTAAATCGAACTACAAAGTTCTTCCCAGGCTTCATTTCAAATGTCATGTGCTCAGAAGTACAATTTTGAAGTTTTTTGTCTAATGCCTTATCTCTACCGAGGGTATAGGCTCTCCTACTTTCATTTGAGTCAGAGTTATTTACGCAAATCTGGTTTGTCAAGTTAGGCCGAAGAGATCCCGTCGACATGGACCTGGTGACTGAACGTTTTGCTGGTGCTAACGATAATGCCATTATGTCTTTCAGTTTAGTGGCTACAGGAATACTTCAAAATTTAAAATGTCACACACTGTCACACACACACTGTCACAGATATATAAAATTACTGGGTAAGATATATTTAAAAATGTTCAGCTCATAAAATTCAGGTAAGATATTCACTTTGTACTTTTATTAAAAATGTCAGTAGCAATCAGCTGATCAGTTTAAAACACAGCGTCGAATGACTAAGTTG